>JAJMJU010000005.1:0-607600 GCA_030563705.1 Australozyma bambusicola | reverse complement strand
CAACCAAAACCAATACAATCAATACAAGTAGCCTTCCCACAGGATCAATATCAATCTCAGCTAGTGCTTCTGTCGGTACATCGGGATCTAGCTCTGGAAGCAACTCAGGATCATCTTCAACAACAAAGGGCCATTGGTGGGACAACATATTTGGAAGTAAAACAACTACAACGAGTACCAACTCGTCTGGAACATCAACACCTTCTTCATCTCAGTCAATTTCGTCTACTACCGGTTCTATGAGCTCAGTTGCCGCTGTGTCCACTAGCCGCTCAACTACGGGCTCGTCAAGCTCTTTTTCCACAAGCAAAAAGCACTGGTGGGATGGTTGGCTCGATGGTAAGACGACCTCAACAAGTACCTCTTCTACGTATTCAACGTCCACTCTGTCTGGGTCATCTGCTGCTTCAGGCTTTCAATCAAAAACATCAGTTCTTTCTACTATCACAAACTCAGCTGGAAGTACGACCGTTACTACTGTTGTGGTCACTGGACCTACTCAGACACCTACAGTTAGTTCCCAACTCATTTCCGGAACAGTAGCAAGCATTTATACCTCGACTTTTACATCCAATGGGCAAGTGACCTACGTGGTAAAATCAATATATCCAACTACTGCCGCTCCTGAAGAATGGTACTGCGAAGAAGATAGTGACGTTGTTTTTACAACCCAGGGTGTCTATGGTGGTGGTGTTGGTGGGGCCACTGCCACAACGACAAAAGCTCCATGGTGGCAAAGCTCTCCACTGGGAACATATGACTCAACCTGCCAAGCATACTGCGATGCAATTTATTGTGGTGATCTGGATTACGACTATTACGATAGTGACGACGAAGGCGCTGCTCCTGCTATGACTTCCACTTATTTGATAACCTCAAAATCAACTTCTGTCTACAAAACAATAATCGCAGGCCAACCAACACAAGGAACAACTGTGTTCACTGTTACCTCTTCTTTTCAATCGGTTTCGATCCAGACCGAATCCACTAACGTACCCGGTTCCTTCTTCAGCGATTGCGTTTACGACGGAGATGACGACGACGAAATAATGACAACATCTTCCAAAACAACTTCATCAAGTAGTCC
Source organism: Australozyma bambusicola (assembly GCA_030563705.1). Taxonomy (NCBI): domain Eukaryota; kingdom Fungi; phylum Ascomycota; class Pichiomycetes; order Serinales; family Metschnikowiaceae; genus Australozyma; species Australozyma bambusicola. Next base: position 606,513 of record JAJMJU010000005.1, on the reverse strand, counting down.
CGTTTCGACGCTGGTCATTCTGTCAACTTCTTCGAAAGTATCCAGTATCGCATCGTCAGTCTCCTCAAAACTTTCCTCGATAATCTCCTCAATTTCGTCATCACAGAATAAGCAAACTCAGGGTTCTACACTGTCAATAATTCCTCAAGTGAGCTCGACAATGCTGAAAGCATCGTCCATTTTACCGCTGACTTCCTCAGCAACAACAGCAACACCATAAGCCTGATTTTAACATCTGTACAATATATGCCTTAGGTAATTTCGAGTTTATTATGTTTGTGTAAATCTTCTTTGATCTTTTAGCCACCGCCCATTTTCTTAGTCAGTTTTCATCGGAACTACTAACTTACCTTAAACTGAATCAAGGCAATTTTTATTCTGATGACTCCTCTACCTTATATAAAAATTAGCCCCAAAATCATTTATTTGTTTACTGTATTCCTCTTCTTAATTCTTGTCCACGTGATCTATACTGGAACCTTTTGATAGGCAGCTATGTGATAACATAACAACTAGATGGGTCACAATGAATAGAGACACATTTTTTTTTTTGGTTGTATTGATTATCTTTTTTATGATATCTGACAATGGCAAATTGCCTGTAACTGATCTTAGTGAGCATGCTTTAAGAGAATACAAGGACATCCTTAAAATCGGCCGAAAGGCAATTCAACAGGGCCATTATGGCCAAGGGTATGGCAATTTGACTGGCTTCAAACTCTCATACGAAGATAATTTACAAGACAAGAATGCGCTGCTCTGGCCTTTGCACAATTACTCCCCAACTCACCCCTGGAAAGAATCACAACAAGACTCTATTCTTCCGGATGTTGTGAGCAACCTGGTTAAATCTTTTTGGGGACAAGACAAGATTCTCTCCGGAGAGCATTCATATCTATTGAATATATCTGGCGATGTATACGGTGAGTTCCAAATTTCCCACAACGCCTCTCAGTTGAAACCATATCGGAATCAACTCCCTTCCGTATTAGAACAATACTACGAATCTCTAAGGAATCAGAAATACGAAGAAGAAAAACAGCGGTATGAAGATGATCCAGAAAATAACCAACCTCCTCAAGAAATTGGCGCCTATCTGGACAAGATTGGCAACATCACAAAGTACTCGACTGGTGACTTGATTTTGCGCATAAGATCTTTGGAATCATCGGTGACTGACATCAAAACCCAAAGATCTGATTTTGGTATCTACAACGACGCAGTGCTAGTTACATTGCTGATAGAATTACGGAATCACCAACGAACAGATTCGAATAGTTTTGAAATGTTTGCAGTATACTTTCAAGACACGGGATCAATAGTTGGACTTACCCACTCGGCTAAATTCATGGGCCTTCATGCTTTGCCACATTTGACCATGAATTCAGATAACTTTGAACGTGCAACCAAACTCATTTCAAGACTCCTTAACCTTACTAGTATTGACAATGACATTACCATCGAGGATTTGGGACGTTCAGTCGAGGGAGCCCAAACAAAATGTGAATTAGCTACGTTCTTTCAACTAGAGAAAACTTCTTATGATAAGACGCAATTGACATTTATAGATGACGAGCTCAAAAATCCACAAGGACTACCACTACCAAAGAAAATCCCGAGAATCGAAATAAGTCGATCGATTCTTTACTCTCCGGACTGTGGAATTTTGTTTGAAAGCAAAAAAGATTCAGAGTTTATTGGTATACGACGGGAAGTAAAGTTTTCTCAATTTAGAATGGTGTTGTTCTTTGTTCTCTTATTGGCGATTTTGGAGTTACGTTTATTTATGAGACAAACAAAATTCAGCAGAACCCCAAGCAGTTTATCCAATGTCTCCACAATAACAATTGGCATCCTAAGCGGGTACGATCTGTTAATTGCAATGGCAATGACCCTGATTATGTGGTTGACTGAATTGTACTTAATATGTGCCTGTCTTGCTGTTTTCTACATTCTAGTATTTTATGTTTTTCAGCTTCGATATTTACTTATCATAAGTGCCATTCAGGCTAACGAACGAGGCAGTACATGGAGAGAGCTTTTAAGGGGATCGACGGTAAGGGATTCCAGACAAAGGGATTTGGAAGCTCAGTTGGATTCTTCTCCAAATCCAGTCTCGAACGGAGTCGCACAACCTACACCTCAGACAGAAGTTCAACAGCAGCCATTAAACATTGCGAGCCCCAACAGCCCGATGCAGTATGCATTTGTCAGTTTCTTCATTTCTGTCAGCGTAACTTTATTTGTGTTGAACGTTGTATCTTGGAGCATAAGAGCTCTTCGCGTCTTTGAATATTTCGTTCTCATTGCTTTTAACTCTTTTCTCTTACCTCAATTTTTGAGAAATACTCTCAAAAATAAACTGAAGACTTTGCTGTGGGAGTTTGGCTTTGGTACTGCTTTAGTTCGCTTAATTCCTCTTTATTACCTTTGTCTTGACAAATCCAATCCTTTCAGACACCCATATGACCCAATATTAGCGGCAGTGATAACAGCTTGGTTGCTGGCTCAACTTTTGCTATTATTCTGCCAAAGTAAATTGGGCGCCCGGTTCTGGGTCAACAGCAAGTGGCTCCCAGAACAATACAACTACCAACCAACTTTGACCCTCAAAGATCTACAAAGTGGCTTTTCATCAGAAATTTTATCTCATTTTAAGCCTGAACAACGCGATGGTGTCTTCCTGCTCTGTGAGATAGATTGCGCAATATGTATGTCGCCACTCACTCTTCCAATTTTAATGTCCGAATCATCCAAGGATAAAGCCAACAATCATTTAATGAAGAGAATCTTGGTTACTCCATGTCATCACATCTTCCATTTAGAGTGCCTTGAGGGCTGGATGGTGCAAAAGCTACAATGTCCAGTGTGTCGAACTGCGCTACCACCAATTTAGCATAATTATCAGGATGTTTTCTGAACGAAACGGAAACATACGTTTTGAGAATTAAGCAGATAAACGTATCCGTTTTATACATTGTTTATTACTTTGGCGAAATAATTAATGGTATTGTTTATTTACAAGTGGATTCGGTTCATTCAAATAATTAGAATATTTCAAGAATCGCATAAGGAAATCTCCGACGTGCTCGTTTTGATAGAAGAGGCTCGCGAAGGAATAAAATACATATCAAGCATAAATTCAGGCGTTAAAAGGTTGTTCGATCTTTCAGTAACCGGCTTTTTAAAATCTGAGCTTCGCTGCTCGCCATAGGAAGGAGCTAAAATAATTGGCCGCTCAGCGGTATAACTAGCACGAGGGGAAGAAGATGTCATCGCCTGCGATGACAGAACATGTGTTTGTTTTGCTTGTACACGGCTCATGACCGATATCTTTTCACTAGACTCAATAGTTGGGCGAAGAATCCCGGACAACGATTTCCAACGCCGAAAAATGAAATTGGGAGTATGTCTTTCTTTTGCCGATTCATTCTTTGAGTTTGATCTTCGAATTAGGGGCATTTTCCACGCCATGGTTAATTGTGGCGTCATGACTGTTTTTTAGTTAACCTCAATTGATTAAGGGCAGACTCAATTGAAGACGATTAGCACTCTGAGACCCTTGCTGTACAACTGACTCAAGCTTTTTGGACAACAAGACTTGATTTTGAGTATTTATCGCAACCTGAATTGCTCTTCGTTCTCAAATTGGTTTCAAAGAGCAGATCTCTCGATAGTTCGGAAACGTCTTATTCTAGATTAAAAAAGCACTTCAAACAATGAGGGCTTCAACTGATGATCATAGACCCTTCTTATATATGCATCGGCTGTTGATAATTCCGCCTCCAGATTTCGGGTGTGTAAGGACGGTGCGGCTCCTAAAGAAGAATCTACCGTGGCGTTGGAGCCCTGGCCCACAGAATACGAACAAAGTTTCACAATAGAAATGAAAATGGAGAAGTAATTCCGGCATCGTTGTACCTCAGTTGCCAGGCAAGCTCTTCTCTACCAAAATTTGCTTTTTGAATAATGTTTTAAGGACTTTAATTTATGAATTCGTTTTCAACTTAATCATGCACTGCATAGTGGGATATTGGACGGAAGTTGCAAAATCCCGAGGTCTGCTAAACGAAACTGTATGGTAATAACTCAAAACAAAAATTAGCTTTTTTCATTTTCGTCAAATTCCGAGCTTGCATGGTTAAACGTAGCTAATTCCATCGAACTGGACCTAGTTTAAGCATTCAGTGTTCATTGGCTTGGAGGCATAATTGAATTGGTAAGCCACCACCATATTCCTCGCACAACGGCTGAAATTTAACCCGGATTGCGTGGTCCTAGAACTCCAGAATTTGTAAATGGGCATCAGAGCTAATGACTAGGTTTATAAGCGGCAGAATTACGAGTGGTATTTCCCAATTCAAAATATTCCATGTAACACTGGAGTCTTTTTTCATCTCCCAAAATAAAATTCGTTGGGTGGTGGACAGTTTTCGGCGGAATGTTATAGTGGTTGCAAATTTGCACCCATTGATAAAAATGAGATGAACTATCATCTAATGCCAAGACTTTCCTCAGAGTTCCCATGTTAGCGTTTGCTAAAAAATTATGCACATGCGTCACCTTAAAATTAGCTCCTGGAGCAAGTCCGTTGAATCCGTCTTGTTTGCCATTATTACCCTTTTTGGCAGTCCGTTCAAGTTTGGCATAATCATTTAATACAACCCGAAATTTTCGATACTTTTCTTCTGGATTGGGAAGTGAGATGTTCGATAAGAGGTCTTGAAGTTCGGGAGCATGACATCTAAAAAATTCACCATAATATTGCTCCTTGACATCTTTTTTGAAGTTTTGCAAAAACTTGTAGAACAATAAAGTCGCGTCTGGGTATTGAGCACTGTCCTTGACAGTTACATCCATCTTCTTTGTCCTCATAATTTTATTATTTGAGTTAGAAGTATCAATCGTCTCCGCTTGAGCAACTTGAATTTCACTCAAAGATTTACTCCATTTGTTATAAATTGCCTCTCGCGAGCTTTCGTTCACAGCGAAGTACTCCGGCCGTTTTACGAGCTCAGCCATTAGTTCTTCTTGTACAACAAACCAAGGGTCAAAAGAAGAAATTCGATTTGAAAATTCTTTCAATAAACCTAGAAATTGATCTTCTTCAACTTTGCTCGTAGTGGTTCTGCATCCCTCATCTTCATCAGCCGATAGTCCCAAATCAAGTCCCATATTCACATCTTCATTAGACAAAGGAGAATCGCTTGAATTGCCAATGCCACGATTGTTTTCATTATATACTGTCGGTAGCTCTTGAACTATAACGTCCTCTGTGCTTTCGTCTTCTGATGATGAGTAACCTAAGTCGAGCCCATTATTCTCCGCAGAAATTTGTTGTTTAATATAATCAATTGGAAAATTATCTTGCGTAACCTTGGAGGAAGTGATTTCTTGGTTTACATCTTGAGGTCCTATCTCATTCGTTGGAGGAACTTGTGTTTCCTCAACACTCACGCTTAAACGCGTAGAGTCATCAATTTTTAGATTGTCAGCTAGCCGATGTCTCTTTGGCTTGATGCTGTTATTTTTGTGTGATTCCTTTAAACTTGGGATCGAAAATCCATTGGCTTTTGCAAAAAGTATCGATAGGTCATTGAAATCCACTTTCGAATCAAAGTCCAAAATGTCAGTGCTCGAAAGCTGCCAAACGGATTCTTGGCTCTCTTTATTGAAATAATAGTGCCCCGCGCTCTCGGTAATGACAATAAGCCATGGCGTATCTTTAACACCGTACGTGAATAAAGACTTCATTTTCTCAGTTACCACTTCACCTCGCTAATCCATCGGACTTCGCACGAGAGGACTAGAAAGATCAAATAGCATGAGACAAAAATAAACAAACATAAACAAACCTTTGACGAAAAGCTTGCCCCTGGCTATCAAATTTTATGAAATTTTGCCTTGACACCAAGTTGTATTATCTTAGAGGCTCAGAGCTCTGGCATCGAGATAAAAGAAAAAATATTGTACATGTGGAAGAAACAGACGCAAACAATCAAATAGTTAAGCAAGTGGTGAAACATAAGAGAATCTAAAACATAGTCTTTGAATTCGAATTGGGTACATAGAATGAGAGCTATTTTACTAATCGACGATAGCAAGAACGGAACTGTGACAAATCACTACTTGGATTCCAAAGACTCATCGGTTCCTTTATCTTCATAGAAGGCAATGGGTTGTTGCTTATGGGCAAGAGCTCTACCGTAGAATACACTGCCAAATACCACCATGAAACCCAAAACTGAGACCCACATACAAATAAACATGGCTACGCCCAATTGAGCGGTTTGGTTGTTATTCTGGAACAAATGGCATCCTTTAAGGTGAACTACAGTTTCCATGACAGCTCCTACAATGACAAAGAGAAGTCCGAACCCAGAAATGATGGGTGCAAAAAGACCCTTCAGTCTGCAGTAGTACGCCAACTCAGCCATTGGGATCAAACAGATGAAAGCGACAATGAGGGATAACAAAAACATGGCGTAACCGACGCGCAGACCGTAGAAAAACAAGTTGACATTGTCATAAAATCCCGGAGGAACGTTTTGACGCAATTCAATAGCGGGAGCGTATGGGAAAGCTGGGATTGGTGGGGAGCAATTGAACTCATCACCCTTTTGGACACACAATCCATACATAGTCCAAAAAATAAGATAGTCATCAACGACAGTGGAGAAGTAAAATTTATGGAGAAGTTTGAATCCTGGTACTCCACTAAGATTGATGAACATCAACAGAATGATTGTTCCACTGAGGAAAATGGCAGGGAACACACATAAAATTCTTGTGATAATCTTGTTCATTTTGGAAGTTGCCTTGGTCTAAAGCGGATTGTTCTTAAAAGCAAAGTTTAACTGGATTTGATGGAAGTAATGACAGGTATAAATTTAAAGTTGGGAAATTGGGCGGCCCTTTATAGCATTTCTAATTAGTTGACTAAAGAGATTCTGCATTCTAATTTGGGGTTATGAAGCCCGCGGCCCACGTCACATTCAGCCTCATGAAGACAAAATACTAACATACTTTAAATGGAAACGGCAGTTTGACCAAGAAAATTTCAAATACACTGAAACTGAGGGACTAAATTTAAGAGTCGGTACATAAATAAACGACTTCTGCAATTCATGCGTTACATACTAACTGCCTGTGAACATCTCGCCGACACATAGCCTGCATGACACATGAGAGCTGGCTGACTTGTGAGAAATACGACAATGATCTAAAAATATTGTCAAGTGAGCAAAGAAGCCCCGCGAAAATTTTACGAGGCATTGTAAGTATTGCATTAAAACTTCTTGAGCGTATCGTCTTTATCGCGTTCTAGATAGATTACAGAAGTTCTTCTTCAACTGAATTTTCAATTTGTCTCTCTCATTTGGTAAGCTGGCTGTCAATTCGAGCCGGTATAGAGAAACAATCAACATGCCAACAGTTACTCCATATCCGACATGAGGCAAATTAATTAGGGGTACGCTTTTCTTGGCCATCGCCGTTTTCTTCCTTTGGTACAACACTGAGTTATTTATAGTATGTTTCTCCGGCCAATACATACTCAGCTGAGCGAGAATGATGGATTTGCTCTTCTTAGGAGATTTTTCTTGTGGTTCGACTAAATTTGTATTTTATCATCTTGATATTTGTGTATACTATATTATCCTGTACAGAAGGACTCGGGTGCACCTATCTCTTATCAGGCCTTCTGAACTTAAATCAATCTAGACTGGAATCGCTTCCCTATAGATATCAAATTCACCATGTCTTCCAAAGATCTTGAAGAGAAAGTCAAAGAGCTTACGGAATTGGTCCATAAGCAGAGTAAATTGGTGGCACAAACAGGAAAACAGCTCATGGAATTGCAATTGAAAGATGTGAAGAACAAAATGGCAGGAATGGAAGTCAAACAACCAAAAATTGATACAGAAGACTTTGCTACTAACGAGGATGTTGCGCAGCTAGTGTTTGAAGTCCTGAATCAATTGGATTACTTGGAGGACAGAAACGTCGCTAGATCATACAACAGTCATATTCTGAGCCAAAGTTCTTTGGCAACAAAGATTGCTCCATTGCCAAACAAAGATGGCGAACTAGCTCCTGCAAAATTTCCTTCTACCGTACAAGAGTTACAAGATCTTAAGCCCATAGAGGTTATTCAATTATGCGAGTTTTACGACCTCTTTGTTGACGAACCCACTTCAGATGAAGCTCTTTCAACCTCAAATTCTCCGGAGGATGTTTTGAAAATGATAAATGCTAACGATACTATTTCCGCTCAAGATAGGCTATTGTCCTCCTCGGAAGAGGATCTTAACGAAATATTTGATGAACTAACTAGATACATAGGGGTTCGCATCAGAAAAGGAACTGGATGGTAGAACCGTAATACAAATAACAATACATTTTTATGAAAAAAAGAGCTTTGCAAATTATTTTCTCTTTCCTAAATTATGTTCTCTTTTCAGACGAAACGAGACAAAGAATGCACCAATCCAATCACGTGATACAAAGGGCATTGACCCTAATTCATCTCCGACTCTGTGCCGTCCCTCCACACCGAAAAAACTTTCGCACTCTGAAAAAAGGCCTTCTCTCAAATTGGAACTATCACCAATCACTTACAATGGGTATGTGAAATCTATCACCAGAAGTACAGAAATATTGAAGTTCACACATAAGTCTCGCTCCGTGTTAGGAAGCGAATGATGTATATTGTAGCACTGGTCCATCTGAGACTGTTGAAACTTTTGACTTTTCAGCTGCAAGCTTACAACTACATAGCTACCAAAGAATGAAGGCGTTTGGAGAAAGGGACATTTGTGGAAGTCTCACTGATCAGTTTCTGTTTCTGGGCTATCTTCCTTTGGCTTTAAAACGTATCGTACTAACAAATCAGGTAGAGTTATTCGTAACCAGAGAAAGGGTGCTGGCTCCATCTTCACTGCCAACACCAGATTGAGAAAGGGTGCTGCCAAGTTGAGAAACTTGGACTATGCCGAACGTAATGGTTACATTCGTGGTGTTGTCAAGCAGATCATCCACGACCCAGGTAGAGGTGCTCCTTTGGCCAAGGTTTCCTTCAGAGACCCATACAAGTACAAAATGAGAGAGGAGACTTTCATTGCCAACGAAGGTGTTTACACCGGCCAATTCATCTACTGTGGTGCTAAGGCTTCTTTGAACGTCGGAAACGTTTTGCCTTTGGGTTCTTGCCCTGAGGGTACCATCGTCTCCAACGTCGAGGAGAAGGCTGGCGACAGAGGTGCTTTGGGTAGAACCTCCGGTAACTACGTTATCATCATCGGACACAACCCTGATGAGGGTAAGACCAGAGTCAAGTTGCCATCTGGTGCTAAGAAGGTCATCTCTTCTAAGGCCAGAGGTGTTATCGGTGTTGTTGCCGGTGGTGGAAGAATCGACAAGCCATTGTTGAAGGCTGGTAGAGCATTCCACAAGTACAAGGTCAAGAGAAACTCCTGGCCAAGAACTAGAGGTGTGGCTATGAACCCAGTTGATCACCCTCACGGTGGTGGTAACCATCAACATATTGGTAAGGCCTCTACCATCTCTAGAGGTGCCGTCCCAGGTCAAAAGGCTGGTTTGATTGCTGCCAGAAGAACTGGTTTGTTGAGAGGTACTCAAAAGACTCTGGATTAGGCGAATGGTGTAGTAATGCAAAAGTAATATATATCTTGTACGTTTAAATACTCTGTGACGTAAATATCAACTGTGTTTGAAGTTTCTTTTGAAAACCGATGCTGAATTTCAGATCGAGGAAGGATTTGCAGATCCGGTGCCACATTTACAGATCACTTATAGCCCGTTAGTGCTTCACCTTGTCTGTAAACAACTTGAATTTTGAAGCATCTCTTACAGGTTTTCAAAACGGCTAGAGAATATACCATTTGACTTCTGTTGATTGTTCGGCTCTCCAAGTGTGACTCGACCAATTGGCAAGAGTCCACCGAAAAGGCACTGGAATTTCTCCTTTATTAAAACGACTTTTTAAGAAACACAGCGAGTTACACAAATGCGCTCATTTTCTTGCCATAGAGTCAAGACTTAGTGGTAAAGTGACTGCTCGATAACACAAAATGAAATTTACAGGCTAAAGAGATGCAAAGGTTTTAATAAGTTACGAAGATTCATCATGTTGGTTACAAATGACTTGACATAATATTAGATAATAAAAGCTACACAGGACTAAGAAACTTACTCCTCCTTGGCAGCAGCCAAAGCCTTAGCAGTACCACGCAAAGCGAACTTGTGGTTTCTTCTGAACTTGGCGTCAACGGATCTCAAAGATCTGTATCTGTAAGTCTTAGGCTTCTTGATACCGTTCTTGTGGGCCTTCTTGGTCTGGTTGTGAGCGGTGTGGTTCTTAGACTTAGCCATTTTTCTAATTGTTAGTATAAATGAGGGGACTTTATAGAAAGACATGCAAAATCATTGCTCTTTACCAAGGCGTTATCAACTCATAAGGTTTTCAAGAAATAATATGATTGAAAGAACGTTTCTGAACACGGCAAGTCACCAAAGAAAAGAAGCTATTAACATCGAAGACGATTCAAGGCTATGGCTTGCAGAATGTGAATCCTCTATTCATAGTTCTTTTTTTATTGAAAGAAGGAGATTAGGTAGATGGATGATTCTCCTTTGGCGTTGGAGTATAACAATAACCTTGCTGGATTGGTATATATGTAATGAAACCCGATAATTGAAGAGGGGTACCTCTTATTAAAACGGGTCTCTTTTATTAAAGAGCATAATTCTTTACGTCTGAGGTGCTTTGGACATACCTATTGTCTTAGGATAATAAAAATCTAAGGCATCCACGTACTTTGAGAGTGTAGTAAAAATTTCCGGTCGTGCGCATTTCAAACAGTCACACAATCACGTGATACGGTGAACTACGAATCTGTAAATTAATAAAAAGAATACTAATTGAGGAAGACAGAAGAATATTTTTAAGTTTATAACATGTTTTTTTAGTGTCAGTTATATTTAGTTTTACAGTAATAGCTACATAGATGAAGAACGTGGATCACAGAGTAATTGAACACAATGAGGAACTATTCCATTGTCGTAGACAAGGTAAGGTATTAGACAAGCGGAAAATGTTTATTAAATGGAATTGATAGAAGATATTTAGGCGTTGGCTACAACAGTGGCAGCAGCCAACTTCTTGGCCTGCTTAGCCTTCTTGTCGTTGTGCTTAGCAGACATGATACCACCACCCCAGTGTCTTCTGCTCTCCTCGTACTTCTCAACGAAGTTGGCGTTGACGGTAGAAACCAATTGAGCCAAGTCAGCCTCATCCTCAGGAGCAATGTCAACCAAAGCAGCGACAGAGGAGGTCTTCTTGTGAACCAAGGTTCCCAATCTAGCCTTACCCTTGACAATAGCGTATGGGACACCCATCTTTCTACACAAAGCAGGCAAGAAGATGACCAACTCAATAGGGTCAACATCGTTAGCAATCAAAACCAACTTAGGCTTCTTGTTCTCAATAAGAGAAACGACGTGGTTCAAACCGTACTTGACAACCAAAGGCTTAGAGGAAACATCGAAAGCCTTTTTGCCCTCGGCAATAGCAGCAGCCTCCTTGGTCAATCTTTCCTTCTTCTGCTCGGCAGTTTCAGGTCTGTACTTGTTGAACAACTTGAAAGCTTGAGTAGCAGTGTTCTTGTCCAAGACCTTTTGGAATTGAGCAATTGCAGGAGGAACCTTCAATCTCAAATTTAAGATCTTCTTTTGTCTTTGCAATTGGATGTACTTTGGCCATTTAACAAATCTGGTCAAGTCTCTCTTTGGCTGAATATCCTGGCCGATACCAAAACTCTTAGGAGTAGACTCGAACAAAGGGTTCTTTGGAGCCTTGGTGGTGGCGGACTTGGTGGCTAATGGAGCTTTTGCAACTTTCTTCGATGGAGGCTGTGTCATTGAGTTAGTTTTAATCCTTAATAGGAAAAATTCACTCTACAGTATTCAAATGAATACTCAGCCTGTGCTCCAAAGAATAAGCGGCAGCACAATCCTAAATCATTGTTATACCTGATAGTTAAGGGTGCCGACGAGGCAAAGCTCAGGTTTCTACAAGTAAATATAGTCACAGATGCTGATCTCGATGGGAACACCCTCTACCGCAGACAAAACTCACAAGGAAAATGCATTTGCTTAACGAAGCACTGCGTAGAGTTGATGAGTTTTTGCTCTAAGAACATACCATTTTTATATTATATGTATAGAGAGGAATAGGAGTTGGGTGAAAATTTTTTGAGACTCTCTTCTCCCTTTAAACATCTGGTGCACGGGTGTAGCATTATAGACTGTTGAGTAGCGAAGGGAAGAGAAGTCCCACGATGGATTGGTGTAATAAAAGGCGAATTCAAAAATTGAAATGAAAAATAAGAAAGCAAATGAAAGAACTCTTTTGTAATTATAAGTCTGCTTTTAAACTACGTCTACACATCAAGAATACTTTGCATTTATCTTGCTAAAAGTTGCAGAAGGGACCGGACGCATTTTGAATTCTCATTTCTCGAAAGAGATTTGTAGCTGATTTCTTGATCCTTCAAGTAGCATGTTTTTGGCTTGCACTGGAGACAAAGGATATCGATGAGGATCAAAGCATCAATCAGGCGCCAAATGCAACCAACGTACTCAAATTTCGACATTTAATAAAAAGGGGCTTGCTAATGTAATCGTATTCATAGTGATGAATCTTGTATGCTCTCTATTCTAAGAGCATCATGAATCACAATCCAGAAGGTTCAAGATAACCGAAAATAGCGTAAAAAAATTAAAGGAATCATTAATGCCTTGTTCTAACATGACTTAAGTCGTCGTCGCTTGGCATAGTCTTTGCTCGGAAGTATTGATGGCCTTATCTCATCGCAGGCTTATCTTAAACTATTTCGTTCGCGCTACTCAAATACCCAGCCAACATGTTCCCTCTTCTTTACAAGGTTGACAAATCAACCGATGGGTGGCGATTAGCCGTTTCGGGGATTATGGGATCCACATCGTATGTTTTATCTTAATAAATCTTTCATCGAATTTCACTAACTCTAGTCTCGCATGCTGGATTGTCCTTCTTATGCCTCAGTTGATTGAGCAATGGAGAATGAAGTCAGCCGACGGAATTGCAATTGGTTTCATTTCCATTTGGTTTATGGGAGACGTTCTAAACCTTGTAGGTGCTATTTGGGCTGGTCTCTTGCCTGAAGTAATATTTCTTGCGGTGTGGTTCTGTATCGCCGACTCATTGATGATAAGTTCGTATTTCTACTACAAATACGTCTATCCAAAGAGGCTGCATAGCAGGAAAAGCTCAAGAGCGCACTCTACTCATTCAGCTCATGAGGGTGAAGCTTTACTCAGAAGACGCTCGTCAACTCTCACTAACATTGCACTTGAGCCACAACTGTATGGCATTTTTACTCAATACCTTCTTCCAATTTTGTTTGTTGTTGGTGCAGGTTGCTTTGGATACCTCGTGTCAGGTTCTGGTGATAACAGGAACGGTGATAACACCCCATCTCCAATCTCATGGGCCCCCCAAGTTATTGGGTACCTCTCTGCCTTCTTATACTTAGGAGCCAGAATCCCCCAAATCTTACAAAACCACAGAAGAAGATCTGTGGAGGGCTTGAGCTTACTCTTCTTTTTGTTCTCCACTTTGGGGAATCTCACCTACGCAGGACAAATTTTGTTTTACAGGAGTGATTCAGAGTACGTCTTGTTGAATCTCAGTTGGTTACTTGGATCACTTGGGACTATTTTTGAAGATTGCATTATATTCCTCCAGTTTTTTATGTATAAAGATCATCACAGCGCCATTAGTGTCGATTAATACACGCAGCTCAAGTTTCCTCTGGGTTTGGGTTTAGTGAGCATGCAAAGAAGTCGTCTAAACTCATATCTGTAGTCATAACGTTAAAATCAAGGAGGTCGCGAAGGTCAGGTGCGATATCTGAGCTATATAAGTCTTCCGAAAGAGGTAGACCAGCAGGCCCTGGAACATTCGGATACTTAGGTCCCGAGGACACGCCATTAATAGTTATACCATTTTGTGATCTCAATTTCATAAGTGGAGGGATATAGTTGAAATCAGAATACGGAAGCGAGGTAGGGCTTTGTGTCGTCATACGGAATGGGGGTTGAGCGCTCTCGGGAAGTGAGATTTGTGATGAATGATTACCAAGGAAATCTGGATTAGTATAGGGTGTTTCAAATGGTTGACTTTGATTCTGCATCTGAGGGACTTGAACCAATGGCATTTGAGGCGGCGGCATTTGAGGCGGCGGCATTTGAGGCGGCGGCATTTGAGGCTTCTGGTTGATAGTGCTTGAATTTTGCTGGGAAACACGAGGTGGAGCCCTCGCCGGGATGTTCATCATATTGATACCTTGTATATCATGTGCCTCCTTAAGTGATGGATTAATGGAAGGGGAGAGTCCGAAAATAACTAAATCTCTTTCAGATATCGAGTTTATCAGAATCCAAAAATTATCGGTTTGAATAGACTTAAACAAGTCTGTACCTGTCAAATTCTTTTCCTCTATGTTGTTACAGTCGTAGTAACAGTGCTGTTTCAAAAAGTTTCTATCATCCATCCTAATTGGAGATTCAGCCGTGAGTGCGCCGAGTAGATCTGCAAGTTGCAGTTCCGACCACTTTATCGTAGTTTTACCCAAGAGTTCGATATTCGCCTCATACATTTCGGTCCCGTTTGTAACTTGACACCCGAAACTATGAGTTTTAGAAAACTTCCAAGCGGAGAAGCTTCTTTCTGAGAGAAGCTTACAAAATCTAAGCTTTGTCATCGCCACTGCATGGTTGGCATCGAATAGTTGTTGATGGATTGAGGACCTATCTTGAGAGCTGGATGTTAAGAGACTACACCGCAAGCGCACAAACAAACCAAGAGCTACCAATGAACATATATGCAAGTAAATCAGTATTATGGGAGTCATGATCAACGTGAACACCGAGTCAAAATAGTCAGTAGACTTGATGGCAAGCTCCACTGAAAGCCAGTTAAATTCTGAGTAAATCATGAGCATCACTTTTCGGAAAAAGAAAAACTCAAGATTCAAATCGCCTTTGTACAGGTAATAGACATGAAGAAAGTAGTATACGCTGGCCATGAAGATTCGAACGAGAACCAGTGATCGGAGCTTGGAAGTAGCCAAAATTCGGCTAAATCTGTCTCTGTTTGCGTTTTCGATGATTGATCCCGTAGTTCCGAATTTTTTAGCTACTAACAATTCCAAGTCATTCAAGCGCTCAAGAACAGTGAGGACCTTATAATTCAGCTGCAAATTTAAATTGAGTGCTATCAAATCATCTGCGGCTCTAAAAACCTCAAAGTTCTCTCTTAAGGTTTCAATTGAGCGTCTTTCCAATTCGAAGTCCCGAATGTTGGATCCTTCTTCTGTAAAAGTTGGCAATACAATATTGAATGAGTCAGGGGATATGCATCTTGCACTGTGGTATATAAACAGGGTTTGATAATCCATCATAAGAAGTGTATACCACATCTTTCTTCTTAAATTACGATGCTTTGCCTCGCCCGGAAAATTAGAGATGTTGTCAGGGTCCCTCTCTAGACTGAGAGATACAGCCATCGACACAAGATGGCTAACACTGCAATCGCTGTCGAAGGCGTACAATGCAGCTTCATTTTCTAGTGCAAGCATCCTGTATATGCATTTAAACATACTTGCTTGGATATAGAGAAATGAAACTTTTCTTCTATGCGAGCCTTGATGAATGAGTTCAAAAGCAAGATCAACAGCGCTTAACGTGATTGCATGATCTGCCATTGTGTTCATGCCAATGTGGGTAGACGTCAAGATAGCTTCATTGATCGCTCTAAAATTGGACAATTGTGCGAGGTATGCTAATCTAGCCATGAGAAGAATTATGCCTAAAATCAAAAAGTCAATTCTAGACGCAGAGTTAACCAGCAACAACATATCGCCAGCGGTTGAGTAAATGAACAAACGAGAAACTTGCTGATTGATCCACGCTTCGTCTACAATCGGATATAAAGGGTAAACCTTGGCAAAAAACCACTCCAAGTACGTAGTAAGGACAACTCGTTGAGGAAATATGGAGCGCAAGATTGCATGAAAGTGATCATTTTCGCTGCAATTGATGGAATACAGAAGTCCTAGCGCCTGACCGTACAACGAAACTTTTGCTTTAGTGACCTCAGGGTCCTGAGGGGATGCACTTAAGTACTGAGGTCCGAAGTAGTCAGCCGTCTTCTTCAACACGTTAGCATCTCTAATACGAATCATTTCGGCCAAAACATTTCTCATGCGCTCTTCATTATAGCTGTACCTCCAGAACAATGTAGAACCCAATTCCTGTTGTGAAGGTTCGTTAAAGCCAATGGGTCTCGCAGAGACCTTGATACCCCTATACGGAAGAGACCAGCTCTTTTGGGCACCGCTTCCAACTACAGATGTATCGTCCATTCTTGAGAGATCCATATGCAAGTTGATCATGTCAGTAGAACGTACCATAGGATTGACACCCACTAAAAACTGACTATCTTCTAAGTGTATCCTAAGAGGATTGGCCTTCTCCGGAGACAAGTGCTCGCTAGACTCATTGGTACACTTGGTAGAAGATTCCGATGGCGTTTCTACTTGCAGCGAAGAAATTGCTTTTGTTTGGTCTGGTGACGAATTCTCGGAGGTTCTTTTCTCATAAGTGCATTCGTTGGGGCATTTGGCCTTAATGCATTGGTCGCATGGATGCCCCTTGTCGCACTTGGCTTTTTTCTTACGACAGCGTAAGCAGACAATCGTATTTCTTCTCCTTCTTCTTTTGAGTACTTCAGACATCCTTTTAACTCTGAAGTTAGGAATGTGGCTTGAGGTTTTTAACGATTGAAATGAACCCAGGGCAGAGAAAGGAGCGGATTATACAGAAGGAAAATGGAAGGCAACTCCGGCCTTTACCACTTCGATGATATAATAAATTCTTTTGCAAGATGACTTATTGTTGTCGTGTTGTCCCTGTACTGTACGAAGTTTCTATACTGTACGAAGCTAAATGCAGTCAACCTGGGCGTCATTGAGGGCCCTTTTATGATTGACAGGTTACATCTTGGTTTGAAGCCCCCATACGGATCGTTCCTTCTACTTTATACCCCATTTCTTCACTTGATGCGTCTTATTACATAGCTGGTTTTTCTTGTCGCTTAATAATTTATATAAAAACTTCTTATTTCTTTCTACTAGAACATCAAACAATCACATCATTTAAAAAGATCGAAGGCAAGGCGAGACAAATAAATAAAAAAAAAACAAAGACTTAAAACATAGTCGTAAATTACCTGCCAAGACTTCTTATACTAACTACTAGCTTCAGTTCTAGTCTTCTCAGATCTATCGGGAATCATACAGGTAAACTCATAATACTAAATTCTCTGTTTCAAAATCAAAATCATCTATAAATTATCTTGCAAAGGAAATACACGACATCTCCCTTAGTGCTCTGTTTTCGATCATTTAGAAACGATGTAGACTCTAGCTTCGTAAGGAGACAAGACGCCTGGAACGGTTTTGGCATGGTTGCAGAGAACCAAGTCCAAATCTCCTTCTACCAAACTCTTGAATTCGATGTCTTTGTCAGTGAAATTTAAAACAACGTACGCAGTCATCTCAGTTCCAGATTTGACGTAGGAAAAGACTTCTTCGTTGTCAAAGTCCAAAATCTCCAAGTCACCGTGAATTAAAGCGTTCTTCAATTCCTTTCTAATCTCCAAAGCCTTTCTCCAGTAGTTGTACAAAGAGTCTGGGTCATCAACCTGAGAGGCTACGTTGATCTCCTTGTAGGATTCGTTGGCTCTCATCCATGGCTTTCCGGTAGAGAATCCTCCATTCTCAGAGCTGTCCCATTGAACTGGGGTTCTGCCATTGTCTCTAGCGACCTTGTTGATGTTGCGCTTCATGACTTCCATTTCCTTCTCAGATTTACCAACAGAGTATTTGGCCAAGTAGTTGACGGTACAAATATCCAAATACTCACTCAAATCCCACTCAATAGGAATGTTAATCATACCAATCTCTTGACCTTGGTAAATGAAGAGGGTACCAGTTAAAGTTGTGAGCATGGTAGCCAACATTTTTCCACTCTTAAAGCGCCATTGGGGGCTGTCATTACCGAAACGAGAAATCGATCTAGCTTGGTCGTGATTTTCAATGAATACAGTTGACCAGGCATCGGTTCCCCTAATGAACGAACACATGTTATCAACAGCCTCCTTGAGCTTCTTCAAGTCGAAACCAATGTAGTCGAACTTGTGTTTCCCACTAGAGTCACTGTCAACAAGATCGAACAAGAACATCATGTTCATTTCTCCCTCTTTAGCACTCACATACTTCAACTTGTCCTCCAAAGAACAGTGACCGACTTCACCAACGGTCATGACATCATACTTCGATGTAACTTGGGAAAACATCTCCTTGTGGAATTCGTGGATTCTTGGTCCAGAGTCCGTGTAGTATCCAGATGGCTGGATGTCGCTGTCAGGGAAGACAATTGGAGCATCCTCAAAGGTTGGTCGTTTCGAGTACATACCAGCGGTGTCAATACGGAAACCGTCAATACCCTTCTCAAACCAGAAGGTCAAAGCAGACTTGTAAATGGCTTGTCTGGTCTCCTCGTTCTCCCAGTTTAAGTCCGGTTGGGTTTTGGCGAAGAAGTGAAGATAATACTCCTGAGAGCCCTCGTCCCACTCCCAAACACTCTCAGAGAAGTGACTGCCCCAGTTGTTTGGAGGTTGTCTGTTACCAGCCTCATCGTATTTAGCAGGCTGCCAAATATACCAGTCTCTCTTAGGGTTAGTCTTTGAGGATCTCGATTCCTTGAACCATTGATGTTCAGAAGAAGTGTGGTTGATGACCAAATCCAAGATCAATCTCATTCCTCTCTTATGAACTTCGTCGATCAATTTGTCCATGTCCTCCATGGTACCATACTTGGGGTAAACAGACTCGTAATCGGAAATATCATAACCCATGTCATCTTGGGGAGAGTCGTAAGCAGGAGACAACCAAATCACGTCAATGCCCAAGTTCTTAACGTAGTCCAAGGTGGAAATGATACCTGGGATGTCTCCGATACCATCGCCATTGGAGTCTTTGTAGGAAGCAGGCCAGATTTGGTAAACAGTGGAGTTTTTCCACCAGATGTCTTTTTGGGTGTGAGGCATATTACGGGTGTTGTGAGCTATGTCTTTAAAATGAAAAACAAAAAATAACTTCAAAACTCGACTCCCGTCCCTTCTTTTATACTTCAGAAATTCAGTGGCGCATCATTTCGACCCCAATAAGTGTTAATGCAAGGACCCCCATGCGAGTACCCAATACGTTTCAAATTATTGCGTATTTTTCCGAACCGCACTGTGGGGTATTTGCGAGGGGCCACCGTTGACAGAGTGTGGGGTGCAGGTGAGATAGAACAAGATTTGGGACCAGGAAAGATTTGATTAATTTTGAGATATCGGCAAATTGATTTTGAGCCTATTGGTATATTCAATTTGCCAAGTAAACTTTCTCGATAATTTGCGTTTGATTAATTTTTGAAGACTCTATTCAAAATTTCATTAATGGGCGGGCAAAATCACGCGGACCAATTGATGGTTGGCAACAGTACAATTTGGGGAATGTATGGTCATCGCAATTACTTAGGTGCATTAAACAAATTATCGATATCGATCTAGTATGCTAAATTCTGCGCCAAAAATAGATTTGGCGCTTTCGATAGACAAATTAGTAACTGTCGCCTAAGCCCAAGACCCGTCAATATGATGTCCTGTTCCGTTGATATTCGGCGATTGAATCCATTGGTGAATCGAATGGCCCCATTTTTTCTATGTTTATTCTTGACATGTGGTCTTTAGTATGGTCAAGTCTCGCGTAGTAGGCTCTCCAAGTGGTCACATGCCTCTCTTTGAAACTTAGTTCTTCTTTGCAATATAAAAATTGACTAACAAATTTGTTATGTGAATACCCAATTGGGGTGCTGCCAGTTCTGAATTCCATTACAAAAAAAATTCTTTGTTTTAATTGGCGTCATTAATCATGCATCTATATACCTTTGTTTGCCTCTGTCGAGTGCCTTTTTTTATTCGTTATAGTTCCGCAACGAGACTTGATACAGTTGACCCTGAGATACTTGTACAATATCATGTTGTACAAGCAACTTAGCCAAATGATCTTCTGGCGATCCTTGGACGACCAGAACCAACGGGTCGTCTGATTCGACGAGGCGAACCACTAAAGTCTTAATGAAAGTGCTTGATCGTATAATATTATTGCGAAATGTTTGTTCGTCTGCTATGCTCGTGGTTTCCCAATCCATCATTGCGTGTAACTTCACAACTAGCCGCTGGACATGAGCGTACAACGTATCTTCTACTATCTTAATCCCATTGTTTACCTGACAACTCAATTCTATTTTTGTAGGAGCCATTCGCACCAATGACTCTAAAAATTTGATTGACTCTTTTAAATCGGCGATCTTTTGGGGGTGGTTTTGGATTCGTTCTAGTAGAAGCTTATTGACACTTTGATAATCCGAAACAATTCCTTCAAGGGACTGAACATCACGAAGAAGTTGCTCGTTCTGTGCTTCTAAATGTTTAGATGCTCTTGATTGTTCGTTCACTGCTTTTGCAGTGAGCGTTGCAGCTGTAGCGATACCAATCAGATCATTCTTTAATGCCAGATATGGAAGTTGCTTGTACATCTCGTAAAGTGCCAATAGACGAATCTTGCTAAGCTTGGTCTCAATTTGCTCTTTCGACGCATCATTGGCCTCATTATTTTGCTTTCTTTCTTTCCGATCCTCTTGCTCCACTTTCAATTCAGAGATCGATTGTTCGGCTTGTTGAAGGAATTTCCTAGTTCTATCAAGATCTGACTGGAGCTTTTGCAGGTATATACTCTGTACGGTCGATTTGTTTAATTCTTTTGTCCCATTCTGATTACTTAAAAGCAGAGTGATCCGATCAACCCTCGTCATAGACATATTTCGAATGATAATGTAATTGCTCTTACTAAAGGCTTACTTACTTGTGTGGGGTAAGAGCTCTAATGGAGAACTGAAATGTCAATTAATTCAAACCTAGTAAAATGTTTAAATAAATCACATTTTAAATTCAACCAACGATATATTTACAGAATCAGTACTTTGGTTATTGTTGACTTTGTTAAAAGTTAACAAACCCATTTTATGGGCTCCTTTGTAATCGCCAATACGGATGAGTATTGTAAAATGCAGTATAAAAACTAATTTTTTAACCAATAATTCGATCTCGTGGCCAAACGACGGATATTATATCTGCTTTTTTCTGTACATAATTTGTTTTAAAACAACATTACACCCGTACACCAACTCACCAGGGAAGAGTGGAGCGGTTCAGCAATTCTTTATTGAGATTATTGACATAAAATGATTTGACGGAAATTTTGATTAGGACAATCAAAGCCTATTGTGAAATGGGATCAATTTCCCCGATTGTGATTTAAATGGGTGTATACTCACGAGTGTATTCAATTTTGTACACTGTCCGGTATGTAGCACCATATTCCCTTGGATCGAACGGAAATTTCACCCAATTTGAAGTCCAACAAACTCTCGCAATGTCTCAAATCTCACAAAGCGCTTTACAGAATTTGGATGATGCCTCTAGAAAGGACATTTTAGAATTCATAGAGTCTGAGAATTCCAAATCAAAGGTCCAAATGTCCATTCACAACTTCACGGATATGTGTTTCAAAAAGTGCAACGAAAACGTCCCAATTACCTCGAATACTTTAGCACCACATGAGGAAAAATGTCTTACAAATTGCTTGAATAGGTTTCTTGATACCAATATTAAGGTTGTACAAGCTTTGCAAGCACAGAAGTAGTTGAGCAAACAACCCTATGTACATAGCCATAAATTAATGACATCTTAGCAATAATCGTAAAACTCCTTAATTTCAGGATTGGCTTCGATAATGGCTTGGACTGCGGTTTCAAATTGATGCTTTGTCAACGTGTCTTCTTTTGCGAGACTTTGGAGTAGTTGGTAATTCGTCTTTAATAGAACATGGGACCGTTCACCGCCAACACCATAACGCACGACTCTTTTCAAAAAAACCGTCCAACAAGCCAATAAATCGTATTTGTATTCGAGAAGTAGGGATGCGGGTCCGTTCTCGACTTCCATTACTACTTCTATTACTAATCGTTGTAGATCCAATGCCCCTTCCACCACTAAAATTCCATTTTCAGAATCTATTACAAACGGATCAGTGATAAGGCGGCACGTCATTGAATTGAGACGAGAGAAACACGCAAGCACTGCCGTTTTAATTTTAGTGCTAATGAGCTGAGCGCCGAAGCGAAGTAGGAAGACCAAAATCAAGTTACTCGGACCATCCTTATGACCTTGAATATGAGAAATCAGTCCAAAGGTGTTTTTGTCTAAAACCTCCAAGTACGGTAAGTACTTTCTAGGTAGTTCTTGTGACTCACTTAGCTTCATCTCTTCGTCTATAATTTGTACCAAGCAAGGGTAGGCTACTTCCATGAGAGCTAATGAAACATTTCCCGGTGTAAGTCTGGGTAGGAAATTCAAGCAAGTTTCTAATTCTTTTTTAAAGAGCGATGCTAGTCCCAGTTTCTGAAGAATTGAGTAATGCCCATATCTTAAAAGCTTCTGGATTAAATAGCAGCCTTGGGTTCGATACGAAGGGTCGGAATCATCAATTATGTTTAATGCGAAGGCTGCCATTACACTGACAGACTCGGGTTCAGAGTCGAAGTGCATCCAGAAACATACTGAGCCAAGAGAGAACAAGTCCACAGACATTTTCCAATTCTTTCTCGCTTTGTCTACCTCTGAAGTTTGTGCAGAAAAGCCAAGACTTGGTCTCAATCCTTGATTTCTTGCAGCTCTAGGAGTTCGTTCGTTTGTGGTTTTAGTGGAAGCATTTAGGAATTTTCCTCTTAAGCTTCTGATAAATTCTGGTAGAAGCTGTTGGACTGTAATTGCTTTAATTGCTTTGACTTTTGTAGCTAAAAAAGAATTACTCCATGGGGTATTTTCATTGGCAAACTGAGATAGAAGTAAAAGGAATTGTAATTTCAGATCATGGTTGTCTGTTGTTTCTAGAGCATGGATGGCATAACTTATTTCCTTTTCCACGTTGCCATTATCTTCTTTTGTAAGCCAATTCCATTCTCTCGGCCTGATTTTAAGTGAATTTATGCATTTGGCGTCTGTATCAGAAACTCCTTTGGATTTCAAGTTAAATTCTTCAATAGTGATCATCTACAATTTGAATTGCGCTCATATGTGTGGATGAGAGAGATTTTTGGTGATAATTGAAAGATTCAAGTGGACTTAGAAGATGTGGAGACATGACGAATTTGTAATTGTGGAGACAGTTACCTAATACTTCGCTAATTTGTCAACCCAAAAGAAATTATGTTTTAGAATATTGAGAAGATCTCTCGATATATATGATAAAATATTCCTTCATTTTAATTATGTGTGCTTTCTTAACTCTTAGATCTTCGATTTTTGTGAATCATCAAGTGATGAACTTTATCTTTTGAAATATTATTTTGCATAATATGAGTTGCACATACGAGATTAAATTGCAAGCTTTACGCATTGATCTTGCTTTTGTAATGATGCTTTCGTTTGCCACTTCCTCCTTTACAGCCACCAGAAAGGACAAAGCTTTAGGGAATCAATCTATATTCAATTGAAATATATTTACAAACCATGACATAAGTTTTGCAAGTCGTTCTTGTATTTAGTTGATGGCGGAGGGGTCATCGCGCACTCCACTCCTAAGTGTTCCTCCTGATTGAAATTATCCCTTGTAGAACCATGCTTGGAATTGCAAGGCTATCTATGGCATCGCGTATTATCAAATGCCCCTCAAAGTATTTGCTCCAGTGTCGCTTTCTCAGCACGAAATTTCAAGGTCTAGTCATTTCGGAAGAGGTGAAAGCGGCCCTTCAAGATCAGAAGCCAGTAGTGGCTCTTGAGTCTACTATAATTACACATGGGTTTCCTTATCCGCAGAATCTCGAGATGGCAACCCAGGTTGAAAGCAAGATCAGAAACAATGGCTGTATTCCAGCGACATGTGCATTTATCAAGGGTGTCCCCTATGTGGGGTTGACCTCGGAACAGATACAGTATTTAGCACAGCAATCGAATGTAAATAAAGTTTCTAGAAGGGACTTCGGACCAACTATGGCGATGAAATTAGATGGAGGAACCACAATTGCTGGAACCATGATCTTAGCACACAAGGCAGGTATTCAAGTATTTGCGACGGGTGGATTGGGCGGTGTACATCGAGATGGCCATATTACGATGGATGTCAGTGCTGACTTGACCGAATTGTCACGAACGCCTGTCACAGTCGTATGTTCAGGACCTAAGCTGATTCTTGACGTTCCAAAAACAATTGAGTACTTGGAAACACAAGGGGTTTTGGTGGGAACATACAACGATAACGGAAGAAAATGCGTGGAAATTCCAGGGTTCTTCTGTAGGGGCTCAGGTGTGCGTTCTCCCTATTCGTTCAACGACTGGAACGATATTGCCTCCATGATCTACAATCACAACCAAGTTATGAGTCTTAGCTCAGGGGTTTTGGTTTGTGTACCTCCTCCGGAAGAATCTGCTTTGCCAAGTGAATTCATTGACAAAATTATTGAGAATGCTAACGAAGAAGCTTTTGCACAGGGCATTTCAGGGAAGGAGCTTACGCCATTTTTACTCAAAAGAATAGCTCAAGATACCAACGGTCTTTCCGTAAAATGCAACAAAGAATTTGTGATTAATAATGCTGATGCATCTTGTAAAATCGCTCAAAGGCTTGTTACACTCGACGACGAGTCACCCTCCGTATGTAATACTTTGAGATGAACTTTGAAGCCTACTAACTAATAGAAAACTAGTTCGTCTACAATCCCTTTCGAGGCAACAAGAGCGATTTGTGGCCCACTTACGAGTACAAATAAAAAACTTTCCGGTTCGGCTGAAACTCGAAGTGTATCCGCTCTTTTAATCGGCCTGGTAGCCCAAGATACTATCTGCTCTATTGCCGGCTCGGCAATTATGGGAGATTCCAATCCTGGAAATATCTCAACTTCAATAGGCGGAGTTGGTTTTAATGTGGCATTAGCTCATCTGTATGCCCTGCAATCACGAAAATCAAATCACAAGTCTCGCTTTGTTAGCGCGGTTGGTAGCGATTTAGTTGGAGATAATATATTGAAGCAATTGGATCGATATTCAATCGACAAGGATGGAGTAACAATACTCCCGGGTCACAAAAGCGCTCAATACGTTGCGCATATGGATGAAAAGGGTCATTTGATGCTAGCGACGGCTGATATGAAAATTATTGAGAGTGAAGAGTTTTCAAAGCATGTTGGAGAGCAAATCGAGAGAACAATACCCAAAATAATTGTGGTCGACTGTAATCTACTGGCTCAAGGTCTTGATGTTGTTTTCGAGGCTGCGGCAGCTTTAAAGTCAAAACCTCGTGTGATTGTTGAACCAACTTCTGCGCCAAAGCTGAGGCGCATGGTCCATGTTAATTCTGGTAAGCTAAAAATCTTTCCAAATAACATAATTCTGTTAATAACACCCACAGTTGAAGAGTTGGGCCATATTCATGATTCTTTTGCTAAAAGAGAGTTTTTCGATGACTATGATTCGTGGTTCCCATTATTGGATCTGCTTGGTATTGATTCTCAGTTTAGAGAAAAGATGTCTTCCATGGCGTTAAAAAATAAGGCAATGAAAACTATTTTAGAAGAGGGTGTGGTTCAGCGGGCTGTTCAACTTCTCCCTTACATTCCTAATATTTTGGTGAAGTTGGGTCCGCAGGGTTGCGTATTCGTTTCTTTGAACACCAATGTCGAAGACTACAAATCTGTTCCTACAACTTCAAGATTTAGACCGTCCTTCACTTTGATTTCTCGAGGAAGAACATACGAGGAAGGAAAAACTCTTGGAGTAACCATTGAGCATTTTGATGTTCCGTCTGAGAATGGTAACTTAAAAATCGTCAACGTTAATGGTGCTGGAGATACGCTTCTAGGCTATTTGGCTTCTCTGCTTGTGCAAACAGACTGGTTGACTAATGGAATCGAGCTGCTTGAACAAGAATGGGGTAAGTGGGAAGGTATCTACAAGGCACAGATCGCAAGCGGTAAAACAATCGAAAGTGAGAGCGCTGTAAGCGAAAAAATTACAGAAATTGAATAGATATAGAGTTTGCTATTAATAATGAAAAGTTATCTCAAATTTCTATCCAAATTACAAGAACACTTATGTGCACGATCTGGGGAACCACACTCATTGCCCTGTAATTTGTCCTTCGAAATGATGAACATGTGGAGTCAATTCAACCGTTACAAGCAAATCAGCAAGTTTGGCTCCATTTTCGGGACCTTTGTTGGTTTTCAGAAGTCTTCATCGCGGATCATTTCTGCTTCTGTCGTGGGCGTATCAGCCACCTTATTCTTAAGTGGAGCTATCATAGGAAATGATTCTAGCACCCAATCTTTAAATGGAGTGGATGTTGATAGTGCGATTGATCCTTTCAAAACACGTTTATCCTCTAAAGAGTTGCCCTTCTTAAAGACAGACCACAAGCTTATCGCTTCTGGGGTTAGATCTGTCACTTTCGTTGGGTTTAAGGTATACGGTGTGGGGCTCTACATTTCTGCTAAGCACGAAAAAAAGCTCAACAATATACTCAAGAGAATTTTGGCGGAGAATCCGGATAAAACCATTCTGTCTATTCTCAACGATAAGGGTCTTTCACAGAAGGCTGTTGATGAGATCTCCCAAGAGGTTCCCTACGCGGTGAAGATCACCCCAATTAGAAACACAGACTTCGGCCACCTCAAAGACGGTTTGACCAAGTCGATTCTCGCCAATCCAATGGCCAAAAACCATCGTGAGGAAGTGGCTCTGGGCGTTGAAGAATTGCGAAATGTATTCCTGGGCTTTCGCGGCTCGTTTCCAAAAAACAGCGACTTGTGGGTTGTTTCAGACACTAAAAACATTAGAATGTATCACAATATTAAAGGTGGAGAATTCATGGGTACAATCGTTGAGCCAATGATAGCCCGAGTCCTTCTCGTTTCTTACTTGAGTAGTATCCAGCCTCTCAGTGAACCATTGAGAAAAAACTTCGTTGGTTACGCTAGTAGCGAATTGTAAAATTGTAAATACTGACGTACTATTCAAAGTGTTAGCATTAATGAATTATTATTATTATTGAAGCGGATTTGAATAAGTACTAGTTTCTCAATAGAGTGTCATGTATAGCTAAGGTCTATGAATTTTAAAAGTGATATTGGCAGAATACAAGACAAGAATTAGGGTATAACAGCATTTACATGATAATGGACTCCTTCTCGACGTTGACACCGATGGATTTGTGAGGCAAGACCTTGGCACCGTTGACGTAGATCTCGTTCTTGATCTCGACATCGTCACCCAAGACAGTGCAGCCCTCGGTTCTGGCCCACTTACCAATGGTGGAGTTCCAACCAACAATGGTGGACTTGACCCAAGCATGGTCCTTAACTTGAGAGTTGGCCAAGATGACGGATCTTTGGATTCTGGCACCGTCACCGATGACAACACCTGGACCAATAACAACATTAGGACCAATCAAAGCGTTAGGGTGAATCTTGGCAGATGGGTCGACCAAGACATTACCTTGGTGAACGAACTTTTCGTTGCACATCTTTTCTGGCTTTCTCTTGGACAAAGAGGACAAGAAGAGACAAGTACCGGTCAAGAAATCCTTTGGTTGACCAACGTCCATCCAGTAGCCCTCCAAATCAAAGGAGTACAATTGTTTTTGCTCAACCAAGATAGGGAAGGTCTCCTTCTCGATGGAAGTTGGCTTCAACTCGATCAAGTCGAGAACAGATGGGTTCAAAATGTACATACCAGCGTTAATTCTGTTACCGACGAACTCGACTGGCTTCTCGACGAATCTATCGATCAAGTCTGGAGTGTCTCTGTCGTGGACAATGACACCATACTTGGATGGCTCATCAACCTTGGTAGCAACGATAGTTCCAGCAGCACCATGCTTTTGGTGGAACTTGATCAACTCCTTGAATGGGTAGTCACAAATGACGTCCGAGTTCAAGACGAAGAATGGAGAGTCGTCCTTCTTCAAAATGCTCTCAGCAAGCTTCAAAGGACCAGCGGTTCCCAAGGGCTCCTCTTCCTTGGAACAGGTGATGTTGATGCCGAAACGCGCCTTGTACTCCTCCAATAAGTTCTCCATGACCTCAGCCTTGTAGGAGACAGCCAAAACAATGTCAGTGACACCAGCCTCGGCCAAAGCCTCGATTTGGTGAGTGATCATTGGTTGGTTACCGAACTCAACCATTGGTTTTGGGACAGTAAGGGTCAAAGGTCTCAAACGAGTACCGTAACCACCGACGAGAATGATAGCCTTCATTGTAAATTGATTAAAAGAGCGAGGTGTTGTTTTATTATGAGAGCGATGAGAAAACTGGAGTAGTTCAATGCTTCAAAGAAAAAAGAGATCCACGATTACGATGCGAATTCGCTGGCTCTTATATAGACACGGTGTTTTTTTTCGCTTCGGCCTGGGCTGGCACGAGAACACCTGAGAGTCGCGGTGCATCCTTTTGTGCAGGTTTGGTCTTCGCGTGTGTGCAGGTCACTTTGGCGGGTATGAAACCCAATGAGACCCACATGGTCTGGAGCACTAATTATCTGGGTATTTGGTCGGTCTCTGCAAGTTTTGAAATGTTGATTAAGTATAAAACCATTTTCAAATAATAAGGCTTGATTTAAATAAAATGTTGACGAATGAATCTGGTGTGGACTTCCTATCTTGGCTAGCGGAGCCAAATAGAGGAAGGAAGGCTGGCTGAAGTGAAAAATGGGACTACAAGAAAATTGAATCAGTAGCCAACCTAACGAGTTATCTTTGGCGATGTAGATTTGCAAATTTAGAGAAGACTTATAAAATTAAATGACCTTGTATTCGATCATTCGTGTTTTGCAAAAGAATCCTACCAAAGAACTTGCAATTTGAATATGTCAATTTCGATTCTAAAGTGTGCCGATGGACGCAAGCTTTAAAAGAAAAAGGTTTTATTCGTTCAGGGTTCTTTTCATTTGATCCGAGTAGATATAAACCGTGTATCGCCGTCGTTGTTTGGGCAATATACGTGCATAACTTTGCAGCCGCGTCTTGCATCGAATGTCTAACCGAAAACCGTGTATGGGTAGTAAGTTAAACGGTCATACCCGCTCACTCTAGTATTAAATGTTGCAAAAATGTCATCGAAACAAACAAAGACCCCGTCACTGTTAGAAGTCCACTCCCTACGTGCTACATCAGAATGGTGAGAATACAACCTCTCCTTTTGATCCCCGGATAAAGGCAAGATTCTAACCTGCTTTGTCTTTGGATTTAGACGCTTCATCGACTACATTTCCTAGTTTCTTTAGTATGATCCACCTAAATGGAATCGTTAGTATTTTCCAGGACTTTTTAAACACGCTAGCTAAACATCCTAAGTTGGCCGCAATTATGTATTGCATTGAATCAAGACCACAAATTTTTTCTGTATTTAGTAAGAAACATCGTATTTGGACTTTGGTAAAAGTCTTCAGTGATCGCCACATTTTAGGCGAACATGCAGCAGATACAACTTACGAAACGCGGCTTACAACTGTCAGTGAGGTATTTCCTGCATGTATTCAATGATTCAAATCAATCAATCTTAACTTTAATTGTCATTTATCGAGTCAAATTTGACAAAATTAGAGAATTAGACATTGAGTGAGATCATGGTATATTTTGTATTTGTATGTTACCGTATGGTCAACTTCTTGCAAATTGGGCCCGAAGAAGATTAGGTATTGCAGCCTTTCTTCCTAGTACCTTTTCTGATTGCCTTTGGCCATCGTTCGAATGATATTTTTATTGGAAAACTTTAAGCCTAGACTGAAAATAGCGAAATTTGTGCCTATGATATTGACCTGAGCCTTCGACAATTGGCTATGAAAAATGGAATGTTTCTTGACGGAAGCTTTTTCTTACATAATAAGAAATGGCCTATTGCTATGAGAAGCAAGAGATCAGAGTCTTTATTGAATATCGAGAACTTCGAATATTACTCTTGGAGTGTTGACAAAAACTTCTCGCAAATAATGGTGTAATAATATGCAATGTCAATCAAGTTCACTCCTTCGGTCGTTACAAGTCTATGAGTCCTCGTTTTATCCAAATAAAGCGCCAGACAATAATGATGCAGATGGCGCTGGCAACGAGGCTGATGGAGGTTATCTTGAAATACTCATTCAAGCACCCATTGTTGACGCCGATTCCGATATCAGAAGGGCATTTATCCATTAGTTCCCCGTGCAAAAGCGAGAAAGATATGCTTCCCAATGCAGGTGCTACCATGAAGGAACCCCAAGTAGATCCCATAATATCGACACCCCAAATGGACGTGATAATAGTTGGGTAAGTTGTGAATACACCACCATAAGTAACGCCATTAATGATAGAGATGAGGGTAAAATTCATATCGAATATTGGACCAAGTTGTCCGGCAACTCCAATTAATGCAAGGGAAATCAATATAGTGACCTTGGAGATGGGACTTTTTCTACTTGGACTTGATACATAATCGGCCGCAACTCCCACGACAAGTCGAATAGCAGTGGACAGGGCCGCAAGTGCAGATACTTGATTTTCCAAATGAGCAGAATTTCCCGTGGTGGATGCAATGATCAGTCCTAGGTTGTTTTGAAAACTCTCCATTGGCCCCACACAGAAGAAGAATGATATCAAAAATAACCAGGCCGATCTATCCTTTAAGAAGCGAACATATCTGTGGTGATGATCGACTGGCTCGATCATAGACCTTTGTGGAGTCAAAGCTTCGTCAACGGCAATCAGTTCTGAACATTGCAAACTGGACAGCTCACTGTTCGACAAAAGCGGCTCCTGGTCTCCAAAGATAACTTCCTGTTCGAGGGAAACGATTGAGTTTGATATGAAGTTTAAAATACCCACAATGAAGTAGAGGGCCGAGAAGAATCGAAACACAACATACAAATCGAGAGTACCAGAGGCCTTGTGAAAGTATTGGAGCTTCAAAAGTTGGGAACCGACTAGGGACGATACACCGTAGCATGTCACGGGTAGAGATATTGCTAAGCTACGGTATGTTGGATAGATTTTTGCGCAAGTTAATAAGCTCGAGAAGTATAAAGAGCTAGTAGCCAAGCCAATAAAACAAAAACTTATGGACATTACTACTACACTGCTTGAACCGAGATGCAGGTGAGGATTATTTTCGACGGCTTTGACCAATGTCAGATTTACAAAATAGGCGGGACAAAAGGCCCAGATCGATATGAGCGACAACAACGCAGGACCATGACAGTCGGCCAAGTATCCAAGGCCTGGCAAGCACAAGTACATTCCGATTGCCGAAAGAGATACAATAAGATTTATCTCTGTGTACGTCATTCCAAGGGAGTTATGAAGAGCCAGGGCAAAAAGCGAGAAAAGCATAATCAGTCCCAGCGACAAGCAGCTCATAAGAGCTATTGCAAATGCAAACGCCTTCAAGTGCTTGAGATCATATCGAGACGCCAAATAATTTCGTATTCTGTGAGATGCTCTGTGAATAATGGATTTCATATTGACAATGCTGAAACCTTATGCGACTTCAATGCTGGATGCTGTTGTGAAGTTTTTGAAAGTCACACACAACTAAGTAAGAAGCAATACGCCTTGTAGCAATTTTTTTTTTAAAATTGACGTGGTAACGTTGAAAAGTGAAATTCTACTCTATCATTGAGCCTGGCAATAGAATGTTGAGTCACCACCTTGAAAAAAGAAATGAGCCTAGAATTTAAGTTCCTGTTATTTTTAGAATTAAATTGGAAGATCTTAAATTCATTTGAACCAAAAAAATTGTATTTACTCTAACTTGATGCTTTTGGTGTACTTTTAATTTGAGAGATAACGATAAGGTAAGGCAAAGTCCAAGTCCACGTCTTGAGGAAACACTGAATCTAACATTGAAGTGTATTTCGCATTTTACCTAAATATAAATGTTGTGCCATCCTTTTTTATAACCCTAGGGTAAGTAAGTCAAGAAACGGTCAATCTCGCCCTTGGACCCTAACCAAATACCAGATTTGTCGTGAATGCCTTTAGGCAAGATATCCAAGATCCGCTCACCCTTGTCATTGACAGCCGATCCACCAGCCTGTTCCATCAACATTGCCATTGGAAAACACTCATACAAGATTCTCAACTTACCGTTTTTCAGCTTAGAATCAGCAGGGTAGGCAAAAATGCCTCCATACAACAATGTTCTATGGATGTCAGCCACCATAGAACCAATGTAACGTGCAGAATATGGCTTACCGCCCAATGTCTCCTGAGGCTTCTTCAAGTCTTCGACATACTTCTTGGTGTGCTCTGGCCAGTAGTATGAGTTACCCTCGTTGAATGAGTAGATTCCTCTGGAGTGGGGGATCTTCAAGTCAGGCAGAGTCAAGATGAACTCACCTAATTGAGTGTCAAGAGTGAAACCGTTCACTCCTCTTCCGGTTGTGAGCATCAAGTGTGCAGAAGCACCGTACATGGTGTAACCAGCAGCGACCATCTCAGTTCCCTTTCTCAAGACATCGCGAATAGATCCGGTCAGGTCGTCCTTCAAGCGATAAACGCCAAAAATGGTGCCAACAGAGACACCGGCATCAATATTGGATGAGCCATCAATTGGATCAGTGCACACAGCGTATCTTCCTCCACCCTCAAAGACAATAAGGTCCTCTTGTTCTTCCGAAACAAGTACCTTGACGTTACCGGAAGATTTCATAGCATTGATGAATATTTCGTCTCCAATAACATCCAACTTCTTCTGGACGTCTCCTGTGGTGTTGGCTGTGCCCGAAATACCAATAAGATTGACCAATTCGGCACGTCTGATGTTGTGTGCAATGAACTTGAAAGCAAATTGAAGACTGTTCAATAAGAGCGTCAACTCACCAGTAGCCTTAGGAGCATGTTTCTGTTGTTCCTCAAGAATGAATCTGGAAAGGGTGATGATATCAGTCTCCACCTTGTATTGTTCTGATAAGGATTGTGGCATTGTAGCTAATGTGTAATGAAGTATAAATGAGACGAAATTGCTCAGTGAGATAAACCGAAAAACAAGTTTTTGCTAAAATTAATATCTACAGTGAATTCGAAATGAAACCCAACTTATAGATAAGATCGACAAGTAGGACAGAGGGCGCTGGGCTATATATGGGGAAATTTTCCCCGGGTCACTGTGACGAAGTGTGAAGGTGGGTCTGGGGTAGCCCCAGAATTCGGAGTGTGTGAGGTGAAGATGCGTTCCGACATCCCCGGGGCAGGCCTCGGGGTCGGATGAGTGGCTGCAAACGGCTTTCGCGTGAGTGGAAACGAATTTACCTTTGGTAGACTTCCGGTTGTTATCGGGAACAAAATCGTCGGCGATTTTAAAAGTATTTCAATTTAGCTCTTGGATACTTCGCTTTTTGGTTTATACCTCAGAAACATTGAGGACATATTAATTTTTTGTCTTGCCAAAATACTAGCATTGTAAAAAAAAAAATAACTTTTTAAGGCTCTAAGAATTCGTTGTATATTATGAAATTTTAGTTTCAGTTTTACTAGCTATCGGAGGTGTACTGCCATAGATTGATCGGTGTTAGGCAGTCAGCAGGAGCAGACCGGAGAACTTTTCGCCAACTAATGCCGAATCTATTGTATTACCTGCTTATCACTAAATTCAAATAATGTTTACCTCGTAAATGCAAGCAGGTTTTGGTTAGTATTAATACATGATTACGTTGTTGCAATACCGATTAGGCTTGTTACTCGAGTGAGTAATCGGCACTCAAGCTTTAGAAAATTCTATTCAAATTGAACTTAAATTTAATGATTTTGGCTGATGGGATCGCGATGAATGGAGAACTCTGCTTTAAGAGCCCGGATTACGTCTTGAGACTTCTTTTATGGACCTCAGGGTATAATTTTGTGAAATCGAATGCTAATTAGACTACTAATCAAATCTATAAGTAACTCCAACTCACGAATTTTGTGCCATTCCATTGCAGGACGTCTATTATACATTCACTTTTGACTGGGTCTCCGAATGCACTTATTGAGCTCTTTCATTAAGTTATATTCGTCGCTTGTGGATGACCTTTTGCTTGAAGAAGTTGTTTTCATGCTCCACGAAGATGACGATTCAAGCGATTGATATGTACGGTAGGTCTCGCCTGTTTTGTCTAGTTTTGCCCGCGCTACTTCAGACTCGTAGCTAACGCTCAAGAATGAAAGGACTTCATGGACATTGTAAGACTCGCCCACTTGCTGATCTTCGGGTGATGAATCTTTTGAAAAGTTGGATCTAGACGATCGACTCGATTCTGCCTTAAACGAAGGCTTTCTCGGTATCTTAATGGACGATTCGGACATTTGTCAGAAAGGAAACAGGTGATGTAATGACAGATGAAACTATGTTTTATGGAACATCCGATTTGCTTGAAAAGCTGAACTTAAGGAATATAAGGATAATACAAGAATTGATCCAATTGAAGATCAAATCGTACACAATGAGAATCCCGCGAACTTCATTGACTTGGGGGGAGAGGTGCGAAACATAGACAGAGCAGGTCCAGAAATTCGTCCAGAAAGAAGAAACATAGGTAAAAGTACGTCAAAAGGATTTTTACTTTATTGTTGTTTTTTT
Source organism: Australozyma bambusicola (assembly GCA_030563705.1). Classification (NCBI taxonomy): domain Eukaryota; kingdom Fungi; phylum Ascomycota; class Pichiomycetes; order Serinales; family Metschnikowiaceae; genus Australozyma; species Australozyma bambusicola. The sequence continues at coordinate 571,638 of JAJMJU010000005.1, read as the reverse complement.
ATCAAAACGGCCACTTTTGAAGCTTTTTTAATGTGTTTGTACTATATATCTTGTTGGCAAAAGATAATGGTGACCCCTGCTAGCAAAGACCGAACTGAGTATTAGTACCTGAAACTTCGAAGAAACGAACCATAAGAACTGGTTTTGATCGTAGATCTTTTCCCTACTAAATAATTCAGTCAATCAGCGCAGAATTAAAAAAAAAAAAAGAATCATCCGTCTCAAAGAACTATTACTTGATACTAAAGTTGTCTTTCATATGGAAGTAATGACAAGATGCTGATACATTTAAATTGCTAAAAAAATTTCTGCCGTACTTTGAAATTACACCGCCATCGTCATCGTCTTTGATTGCTTCAAACAAAGTTTGCTTTAGAGTCATGATTGGAAAATCTATCCATACAGCCAGGGTCCTTACAAGTGTAGGATGCCTGCAACAGCTTATGACATGGCCCGACTGTCGTAGAGCACGGAATGAGGTAACAAGTTGTCCCCAAATAAGCTCAATTTTAATGGAATTTTTAGGCTCAACCTCTTTTGACCTAAAATATCGTTTTTACTTTGCGACGATGTATTGCCTATTGCCTTGTGTTTTATCTGAAAAGCCAATCCTTGGCCAGTCACGTGATATTCTTGCGAACACGTCGTGGTCTAAACCTCCAGGATTAAAATTCCAACGTATCTCCAATCACTTCACAATGAGTTTCCGTGTATTGGATTTAGTAAAGCCGTTTGAGCCTTTGGTGCCTGAGGTTATTGCGCCTCAACGTAAGGTGCCTTTCAACCAAAAAGTGATGTGGACGGGTGTCACTTTGTTGATCTTCCTTGTCATGTCCGAAATTCCACTTTATGGCATTATCTCGTCTGACGGATCCGATCCATTGATTTGGCTTAGAATGATGTTGGCATCTAATAGAGGAACTTTGATGGAACTTGGAATTACTCCAATTGTCTCTGCATCCATGGTTTTCCAATTGTTGCAAGGTACCAAGTTGATACACGTAGACATGTCCAAGAAGGAGGACAGAGAACAGTTCCAAACCGCACAGAAACTCTTTGCCATGCTTTTGGCTGTTGGCCAAGCTACCGTTTATGTCTTGACCGGAATGTACGGCCCTCCAAGCTCCTTGGGTGCTGGCGTTTGCTTGTTGTTAGTGTTGCAATTGGTCTTCGCAGGTATAATTGTCATCTTATTGGATGAATTGTTACAAAAGGGATACGGTCTTGGCTCTGGTATTTCTTTGTTCACTGCTACCAATGTTTGCGAGCAAGTAATGTGGAAAGCTTTTGCTCCAACCACTTCTGCTTCTAGTAAGGGTGCTGAGTTCGATGGTGCCGTGGTTGCTTTGTTCCACTTGTTAGGTTCCAGAAAAGACAAAAAGAGAGCTCTTTTGGAAGCCTTCTACAGACAGAATTTACCAAACATGCTCCAAGTTTTGGCTACGGTGTTTGTATTCTTTGCTGTTGTTTACTTGCAGGGTTTCAGAGTGGAGATTCCTATTAAGTCCACTAGACAGAGAGGACCATATGCCATGTATCCCATCCGTTTGTTTTACACGTCTAACACCCCGATTATGTTGCAAAGCGCTTTATCGTCTAACATTTTTCTTATCTCTCAAATGCTTTTCATGAAGTGGCCAAACAACACTTTCGTGAAAATCTTAGGTTCATGGGGTGCTAAAGGAGGTTCGTCTCAATTATACGCCGTGAGTGGTTTGTCTTACTACATTCAACCTCCAACTTCCCTTGCCGATGCTTTGGTGGACCCTCTCAAAACTATTGTATATATCACATTTGTATTGGGCTCGTGCGCCGTGTTTTCAACAACTTGGATCGAAATCTCGGGCACCTCTCCTAGAGACGTTGCTAAGCAATTTAAGGAGCAGGGCTTGGTTATTGCCGGTCACAGAGACACCAGTGCATATAAAGAGTTGAAAAAGATCATCCCCACTGCTGCTGCCTTTGGCGGTGTTGCAATTGGTGCTTTGTCGGTCGTTAGTGACTTAATCGGCACGCTAGGAAGCGGAACTTCGATTTTGTTGAGTGTAACAACCATTTACGGCTACTACGATTTGGCAGTGAAGGAGGGTGGTTTCGCCAAGTCTGTAGTAAGTGGTTATTCTGATGGCATTTAGGTGATTTGTATAACATAGTCGACAAAATTCAATAAAGAAAATGGGTAAAAAACGAGTAATTTGGACTACTAAGCGACTTCAATGGAATGATCTACTATTGATTGATTATGCATTTCATGCTCAGTTATGCTTATGCTCCGGAGGAACCAAACTTAGATGCCCAATCTTCATACTCTGACAATCCCTCTTGTGAGACTGATGGACGGACATATTTCAAACTCTCAACGAAATCTTGCAACTGGATAGGTCGAATATCCTCTGTGCGTGTATCCAAAAGCTTGACACCCAAGTCTCTTAGAGGACCCATCGCGCTATCTTTCGCAAGTAATGTGATATCACTTCCACTGAAGCCTTCGGTCATATTCGTAAGTGATTCGAAGTCTGCGTCCAGAAGCGTGTGGTTTTGTAGTTCTAGAAGCTTCCGAAGCTGCATTTTTCGAGTTTCTCTCTCTGGTAAGGGGATGTAAACTCTTTTGGCGAATCTTCTTCTTGCGGCCTCGTCTATTGCCCACGGCATGTTGGTTGCACCCAATATCAAAACACGCTTTGCATCTTCGTCAGATGAATCCCGACCTGCAGCTGCTGATGATAACGCAGACCACAGAACTAAAAACTCATTTTTAACCCGCCTCATACTGTCCGCCTCTCCTTCAGTTCTCTGGCCAAGAATAGAATCAATTTCATCAATGAAAATAATTGAAGGGCTGAGTTTACGAGCCAACAAAAACAATGCTTTCACTAACTTCTCACTCTCTCCCAAGTACTTTGATGTAAGTGAAGATGAGCTTATCGAGAAAAATGTTGAGCTTGAGCCTGTAGCGACTGCTCGTGCCAACATGGTCTTACCCGTTCCAGGTGGTCCAAATAACAATAGGCCCCTTGGTGGCTCACGAAGGCCTCTAAACAATTCAGGTCGCTTAAAAGGGTAGACGACTGTTTCGATTAAGTTTGCCTTCGCACTCTCAAGTCCAACGACATCATCCCACATAACTGGATCACCATGTACTAGAATGTCGTTCAAGATTTGCGTGGCCGCAGTTTCATCGATTCCCTTAATAGACTTGATTAGCGCATTCTGTTCTTGAGATGACATTTCTTTTGTTCCAAGATCTGAGGTATCAATATCCTTGACAGATTGCACCCTATCTGTGGCCGGAATTGCGTCGGTTTCTTCACTATAGTCATCAAGGATTCCATTATGATAAGACAAGTTAGGACTTGTATCATTTTTTAAACCCGCTCCTATCAAGGCATTTGTCTGAGATGAAGGTGACGGACCAGTTTTCTTCTTTCTGACAACCTTCGGGTTTTGGCCAGCCAGACCCGGAGGTTTTGCGACAACTTTGTAGTTATATGCTATATTCAGAGTAGACTTCTGAGCAGATGCACTGGGTAATGCTTTGACGGATGCGCGAACAATTTTCGCGGCAGAGCTCTTTGTCGAGGTCTTCGCTGTGCTGAGTCGCTGATCAGGCTTTGCCTTCGAATCATGGCTGAGCTTTACGGATTTTATTGGCTTCGTCTTACCCGAGTGTTCTTTGTTTTGTGTAAGAGATTCAGGTGGAGTGGTCGGGAGCTTACTGGTGCTCTTAGAAGGCAGCTTGGTCATGCTTGGCCTCAAGCCCATTTGAGGCTGAAATTGGGTTTTTTCAATTGCGTCCAATGACCTGCCACGAGATGCTCTTGGGGGCGGGGGCAGGGGCGCGTGCGTGGCTGGTCTCAAATTTTTGATATTACCGGTACCTCTGTAAACACCCGAATCTTCTTTGTTTTCGTCGTTCAGTGAAGTGTCATCGCTCAAGTCAATCAAAGCGGAAACTACAGAATCTGATGAAGAAGAATCGAGCTCGCCGGGAGAATGCCTCGTTCCTTTTGTTGCACAATATTCAGTTTGATCGAAGTCTTCAAACGGCGCATGCTCAAGGACAATAGATGGGGATTGCTTCTGTTGAGCCGCCCATGATAGAGATGCCGCAGTTTGACTTTCGGATTTAGCAGAGGGATGTTTTTGGCTTCTGAAGGTTCGCTGTGTAAAACGCTGATTATTACCACTCAACAGTCTTTCCTGAAACAGACCCGACCTGAGAGAAGGTACAGAAAGACTATGCAGATTCAGGGGTATACTGCTTTGTGGCAGTACTGCCTTTTTGGTGGGTCCATTCGGCTCAACGATGAGCAGAAGACGAATCAAATGTCTCACGTTTTCATCACGAATAGCCTTTAATTCTGCAATCATATCGGCCTCCTCGGAGGACATGCGAGGATTACATTTCTCGTAGGCATCAATTTGATATAAAAGTGTAGTATGAAGGGACTTCCATCCTTTAAGCGCCTCACTGTAGCGTTCTCGGAGCTCTAATTCATGGTTTTTGACGGTATTAGAACAAACATCATTATAGATAGCATGTAGGTTTTGTAAATTGAGTTGGTCTTGTTTTCGTCTCAGAAACATTAACCCGGAAGTATAGTCAAAAGAACAATTGGTTCTAAATACGGAGTTGGATCTAACCTTGTTCTGTATGCACCACTTGGTAGCGCAAAAAGAGGCACGAAACGCATCTAAAGACATCAAAGAAGTACCACTAGAAAGTACCACTAGGCATAAAATGTATAAAACTGCAAAGCCCGATTAGATTGGATTTGAGTAGTCGTTGTACTTTGTTCGAAGTTGGTCCTAATTATCGGCAAGTTAAATAGCAACAATGATACCGAAGGTTCGACAGTTTGCCGAGCATTCATAACATTTTAATTGAAAGAAGACCTCTATTCAAGGTTTAAACTCTACTTGGTTTTCAAACTCATAGACAATTTGGATAAAGTTGGGATCCATCAATTAATATGTCACAACACCTCAACGATGTTCCTTGAACTTTGATAACCAAATCAAGAAGAAATTACAAATTGATTTTCGACGCGAGCCTCTCTTTGAGCCATTAATTTTACAATAACTGATTTATTCATACACTTCATCACCACAGAAACAAGCATGACTCATCTCTGAAGAGCTGTAGTGACATAACGGGACACCCCCAAGTTTCAAACCTCGGACATATTCTTTATAGTCACTTTTTTCTTACCAAAAACCTATGAGTACTTAACAATGTTTCAATCCTAGAAACTCATATTCTGGCGAGAACAAAAGAAATCTCCCTAAGTTAATAGGCGAAAAAACATTGGGCTCACTTTAGTAAAAACTAAGCGAATAAGAGTTAAAAGGGTAAAACGAAAAGCATTCGGTCAGATTTCTGGGTTTCAACTTTCTGAAGAACAAGAGATGAGGGTCAACCTCATGGTATATATAGGAAAATTGGTGTCCGGGTAAGGTTCTTTTTTAAATTAATAGATCAATAACAATTTGCAGCCACAACTGCTACATACGCGTTTGGATAGTGAGCCATTTAAAAATTTCTAGCTTCAATCTTTGGAGGAGCTTTCGGCATGTGGGGTGGTAAGCAAATCTATTGAAATAGTCTTCCACTTGGGTATGTTCGTATCTGAAATGAAGTTGATACTCCAGCTAAATGAATACCGATCTGATCTAGTATTTCAGCTATACAGATTCATTGATATGCTCAATTTCTCATCGTATCCATTTTTTTTTTTTATCGTCCGGGCTTTAGAGTAGTAGAAATTTCTTGATGTTGTAAATTAAACGATAAGTCTGTTTAAGGTCCACCATAGGAGATAAGTCCAGAATTTAGTTAGTGAGTCACGGGACAACAGTTCATATGTATTACTTGATATGTTGATATGGCAGTTCGAAGGAAACCCCCTAATTCCGAGTTTCTCCATAGAGTGGGCATTTTCGAGTTATTCCCCTAAGTTAGCCATACACCCAGAGGTTCGCTGCCAAATGAGTTGAATAGGAGGTGATAAGGGGAGCTCTTTACGAAGACAAAGGAACTATAGATGAGGATCTTTAATCCTTTCCGCCATTTCAGCTAGATAAAGGCAACCTCCTACCTTTCAATATTCAACTATCCAAAGAAATCCCAATTTGGAACCCTAACAGTCCAGTTTTAAAGCCAAATCAGATCGTCTACGGTTAAAGAAAAAATACGAGATTGTACGAAAATTTTTGATTTTTTGCAATTGTGTGCCTCTGAAAGAATTTGTTTCAAAGGCATTTTTCGCCCCACACTTTTGTGTTTTGTGGCACCTACAAAGTTGGAGGTAACAACAAACCTCATGATTCGGGCAGTGACGAAAGGCAATGCACTTTTTGTGCTTCTAAGCATAGCACTCATAATTTTCATTTCAGGAAACTCCCAAAAATCCTTCACGTATTCGATTTGGGCCCTTCAACTATTTAGCCAGAAGTTTCCCATGGCTTACGACACTATTCTTACGATCATAGGCTTGTATGCTCTATGGAGAATACTCAAAGTGGTCTTCTGGTTTTGGTACAAGCTAGTTGTCAATACGATCAAAATCGCCCTTGTGTTCACATTTGTGTTAATAGGATTCGCAGTGTACTTGAGAGGAATGGAACTATTCTTTTCAAAAGACGTTCCTCTTGCGTTCGGATACTTCTGGGCAAACCGGATGCTATTTATGAATCAAATGAGGAATGTCGTTGCTACTTCTGTTAGAACCATTTCGAACAACGTAAGTGGAGCAAATCTATATAAGTTGGCAGGTAACCGCCAGAACGATGCGTCGTATTTTGAGGCACACTACGAGTCAATGGAACAGCCAGTAAAGCAATTATTTCTTAGCCAGCTTGAGGCAATGAGGAAAGTGGTTTGGAATACTCGCCCTCAGCACTGAGATAACACCATGAGTTACTTTACGTAATGGCTAAAATCATGAAATGAAGTTCAAACAGATAAACCTAAAAATTTTTTATTAAATATGAAGTGCCCGCGGTCAATGCTTCTCAAACACTCTCCGATTTTTCTGAGGATTTTGTTGGTTTGGCTTCATCAATACAATGAAGACCATCATCTTTGACGACAAAACATGTGAATAAGGCGGCAACGAGCAATGCAAGGAAAAAGTAAAAGGCGTTCATGATTGATGTCATGTACATTTGACGAACAATTATGACCTGCTCGACTGTAAAGCCTGTCATGTCTGGATGTGTGAATACATGCAGCTTTGTGTACTGCAAAAATGACACTGGCAAAATATTTGCTTCTAATTGTGCCTTTATCTGTTTCTCAAATGAATTCGACACAATGAGTGAGGCTACAGCGATCCCGAAGGCTCCACCAAATGATCTCAATACGTTTCTAAAGCCAATAATGACTGCTCTCTGTGCTTTCTTGCAATTGGCCTGAATTGCAACAATGCTTGGTTGGAAAATGAACCCTGCCCCAGTGCCAACCATAACAAGAGAGCCAACAATTAGACCTTGCTGAGTATTTAAGTCCCATTTCAATGTCGAGCCGAGACCACATACCCAAACAATGTATCCAAAGCCAATAATATAAATGTAATGACCTGTAAACGACATGGTGGTTCCTGCCAATGTGGACATAAATGATTGAGTGAGGAGCATTGGGATGTAGAGAATAGCAGTCTTCATCGCAGAATAACCCTTGACTATTTGGAAGTAATAGGGCATCATGAAAAAGAAGCCATAATACCCAGCTCCGAACAAGAAATTTGAAAGTAAAAGGATTGTGAGTGTGATACTCTTCATTGCTGAAATTGGAATCATTGGTAATTCTGGAACTTTCAATTCGTACACAACGAATACCACAAGACATAATCCCCCGATGCAAAACATGACAATAACAATTGTGCTATTCCATGCAAATGTGATACCGCCTCCACTCATAGGTACAAGTATAAGCACTAAACCCGCACAAGACAAGAGAATACCCACGTAGTCGATCTTCAATAATTTCTGTTTGTTGCTCAAAACGCTGTTGAGTTCTTTTTGAGGTTTACTTTTTACAAAGAAGAACACGATCACAAACATGAATAAGATGATGCCTGGAAATATACGGTAAAAGGTTCGCCATGTTGAATGTTCAATAAGAGCGCCCATGACAAGGGGACCCACAACATTCCCCAAACCCACACTAGTTCCCAAGATACCTTGATACTTGCCTCTTTCTTTTAAGCTGACGGAATCGCTAGTTATGACCATCGTTAATGATTGAATGCCTCCGGCGCCGATTCCCGCGAGAGCTCTAAAGAAATAAAATTCAGGTCCGCTCGAAGCAAATCCACATAGCAAATTTGCAGCGAAAAGAATGAGGATAGAAACTAAAAGAATATTCTTTCTTCCATATATGTCTGAAATCCGACCGTACAATACCTGACATACTGTGTTGGCGAGTAGTGACGCAGTTCCAGCCCAATTGATGCTATCAGCGGCATTAAGATCTCGCGCGATAAGAGGAAGGGCGATAGTGACACTAGACTGATCACAGAATGAAACGAAAAGGCTGCAAGATAAAGTTAAGAAGCAAATAATGAGCTCTTTTATTGGGAGCATGTTATCGTGAACATTACTCAACTTGTCTTCTAGTTTTGTAGACTTGCGACTTAAGGCTTTCTCGGAAATAGCATCTTCAGGATGAATGGCCATTTCCTCTGTTGAGTTAGTGAAAATCTCTTGCGGATTTACTGTTTCTTGAATTTCTGTAGAATCTACTGTTGTAGATGAATTTGTGTCGTTGTCATACTCTTTTCTGTCACTGAAGTCATTGGATCTTGGTTCAATAACGTTCATGATGGCAAACAACAATGGCTTTGACAATGTCGATAGGAAAGGTTTTGATTATTTACTAAAACTGGTTATTTCGGACGATTGGGGCGATTTGTATTCGTTCGTTCAGACATTTATATATAAGGCATCATCTCGATCCATCTCGGGACTCGGTCTCGGAATTCGGTCTCGGGCACCGGGATTCATCACTTGCGGCTTTGGGGTTAATTTGGTATTCAAAAACCGACAAATTTACAATTTTCATGAAGACAAACATTAAGAATGTTTAAATTTATTTAAGTTTCATTAAAAAGTTTCAAATCATTTCAAATATGAGAAGAGAATAGCTTTTGCCATTACTGTGGTTCCTACACAAATCGTGCGGCTTGAGAATTTATTTGTAATTTTCAGCGATGATCGTTGCCACATAACTTGCTCGTTTCTTCCGCTTTTTTAACAAAAGAATTATTGATTTGAACTTCCTGGTTTTGTGCACAAATCTAACTTTTTTAAAGGAACCTGAACGAGCATATTTGGTCCACGTAGAAGTGACAATCCAGATTCAATATATGTAAGTGTTTTCAGCTATAATCGAACTTATTTTTATTAATTATGGATTTTGTTTAATCGAAAGAATATTTAATTAAGAGCAAGTTTGAATTGATGGTTCTTTTTTGACCACTTCCAAATTTGTCATGTTCAGGTGGTTGTGTACCTTGCGATCTGAGCCTAAAACTAGTTGCAATCTGTGTCTTAATATAATTGAGACATCCATTGCCTCTACTCCTAAAATGGCTAAAGATGTTATCTATTATGATATTCTTGGTGTTGCGCCAACCGCTACTGATATCGAGCTAAAAAAAGCTTATCGAAAGCAAGCCATTAAGCTTCATCCTGATAAGAATACAGATGACCCTCATGCCTCCTCCAAGTTTCAGGAGCTCGGTGAAGCTTACAATGTTTTACAAAACCCGGAGACGAGAGCATTGTATGATGAAGTTGGCGTTGAAGGCTTAAAACTGACTGGAGCTGATCAAACTGGGGTCGATTTAGATGTCGGTGACTTCTTCAAAATGGTGTTTGGTGGAGAATGCTTCGATTCATGGATTGGTGAACTTACAATGTTCACAGAAATTACCAAAACAGCGGAGGTCATGAATGAGGAACACTTCAATCAACCTCATGGTGAAACACAGGGCGAGAGCGATATTCAAGCCATCACTAATGGTGATCACATAGCCTCAGACAAAAGCTCACAGAGTAATTCAAAGGCTCAATTGCAAAAAGAGCGCCGGGAAAAATTGCTGGCTTTGCAGGAAGAATCCAAAAGAGCTATGGATGTTCGGATAGCTGAACTTTCTGCAACATTAATAAACAGAATTACTCAGTTCGAAGAAGCGACTACGCCTGATTCCATGAAGCGCTTTATATCCAAGCTTCGTCTTGAGCTTGAGAATCTCAAACTTGAGTCTTTTGGACTCCAGCTTGTGCATTTGATCGGGAATACCTATATTACTCAGGCAAATGCAACTATCCATTCGTTGCGAACCTTTGGTGTCTCCAAATTAATAACGTCCACAAAAAGAAAAACTGACAGGATGAAGGGCGGGATCCTGATAGTCAAAAGCGTACTTGACGCTCAAGCATCGGCAGAGAAGATCATGAATGATACGTCCTTCGCAGAAGTTGACGTGACAGATCTTACTGATGGAGAAAGGGAACGTCAAATGGAAGCAGAAAGAGTGATTACAGGAAAATTTTTGGCAATTGCGTGGGCTTCAACAAAATTTGAGGTAAGTGGAATTCTTAATAAGGTCACAAACAAGGTACTCAATGATAAGAACTTGAATAAAAAAGAAAGATCAGCCCGTGCAAAAGCTCTCATTTTCATCGGAAAGGAAATGCTTGCCACTAAAAGAACGCCAGAAGAGGAGGAGGAGGCCCAAATCTTTGAAGAATTGATGGCAGACGCCAGTACGAAGAAATCAAAGCATGGTCGGAAGTAGATTTTGAGATTTATTAGATAATTTATTACGATTCAATAGCCTTGATGTAGAGATGTATGCAATTTCATCTCTGTTTAAATCAAAGTTCCTGCACTCAGTTATCCGAGAATCTATCATCACTTCAAGCAAATTCGATTTTGAACTTCACTCCTCTTCCCATTACTATGGCCCCAACTTCGAAGCAAGTTCTCCAATTGTACAAGAGCATCTTGTCAAAAGCCTCGAAGTTCGATAATTATAATTTTCGGGAGTATTTTAGGCGGAAGGCTCAATTCCACTTCCGCGAGAACAAGAAGGTATCGGATGAAAAGCAAATCACCCAATTATATAATGAGGGTATAGATACCTTGGCTCTTTTGACACGTCAATCTGCCATTTCTCAGATGTTTACTTTTGAGAAGCTTGTCGTCGAGCCTTTAAAAAAGCATCACTAACCAGTGGACAACAAGATAACGAATCATAATGAAAGGTTCCTCGCTTCTCAACGGCAACCGGAATTTGCAATGATTCCGAGTATATCATTCCAGGAAGCTCTTACTTGCAATGTCGATTATGTTATTTTCACCGAAGTTTTTCACATTATTGCCGCTAAGGTGGCAACACAACTTATATATCAAAATGAGAAGATATTACGAAGCGAAGTGTAAAGTCGTGCTTCGCAAATTCACAAGGATGTTTCATCTGGAGAATTTCTCAACTTTTAAGGGAATTGCCCGCCGCAACCAACTTTTTATCTTCATATTGCCCAATACAAACGAATGAACGACAGTTACAATTTTAGATACTATTTCATCTTGGAAATCAAAGGAAACCAAAGGATTTTGATTTAACTCTATCTAGAATCTCTCTTTGTTCAAACCTATTTATACCAGGAACTAAACAAAAGAAAGCATAGCAGGTTGGACTCTATCAATTACTTTGAAGCAATTTTTTTGTTGCTTTTGTGATATCTGTTGCTGAATTTTAAGGAAATCGAGACTCGTTGATTTTTATTAAAGTTGATTGATCTCATTTTTTGAATATAATTGTCTACGAATCTAAAAAAGTCAAATTCGTAGGTCATTAAAATACCAACATCAGTTTGAATTTTTGAACAAAATACTGTTAAAAATTACTAGACATATTATAGTACGAGGCGGTCCGGAATTAGGATTCTGAAAGTGTATTTTGAAGCACAAGCCACTTCGTGAAATATGATGTTCTCCATCGATTCATGAGCTCATTACATAATAGAAAATGATGAAAGGTACCATTCGCTTAAAACAAATTTATTATAATAGTTAAGTCCTGATGAGCGAAAAAAGGCAAGCAAATTTTGTGCTGTCACTATGCCCTAGAATCAAGAATTATGAGAGGAGCTCACAATCGGTTTGCTCTGCAAAAGAACCATAGTCATCAAAGTCATGTATCCTATTGTATCAATTTAGGAGGACCAAGCTTTTGTTGAAAGGTCGCTTCACAGACATGAGTTCGCTTTAAAATTACCAACGAAACAACAAAATAAAATCTTCGAGTACGAGCCCATTCAGACTCTCATACGTTCTTTCAACAGTTTGCCATAAACGAGACTGGAATAGGGTAAAATTAAACGAGATGTCAATTACCTATGCTTGTATTAAGCAATAGAGCGCCGTGGCGCAGTGGAAGCGCGCAGGGCTCATAACCCTGATGTCCCCGGATCGAAACCGGGCGGCGCTATTTTATGTTTTTTTTTGGCTTTGAGACTTCACAGTTGAAAGACCTTTCTTTTGTGAGAATAAATATGCGTGGAAGCTTTTTCTTTCAAAATTTGAAATCAGGTTAATCCAAAATGTTTGCTTCCGTCGTATTGACCTTAAAGGTTTTGTTTTGTCAAGTAGAAATATAGGATCATTCTGCAGTATAAGTCTTTCATTCTATCATATGCCTCATCTTTCACTGTTGCGGTTGACCCAAATTTCAGACCACAAAACGATCGTTTTTATTAAAATTACAAAGATGTTTACGGAAAAGTAACAGAATGTGATCCATTTTTCATTATTTTACTGTCTGTTTATGCACCGAGTTCGAAAAATTTTTGGTTGAACGATAAGCATGCATATAGAACTATGCTATCGGTTAATTGTAGTGAACAATTGATATAACAAATGTTTATAGTCTGACAAATATAGGTTGCAAGAAGACAATCGGCTGAATTGAAAAAAAATATTCTTGAACCAACAAAATGCTTCAGTATCTATTTACATACATTAATTCCGTTTGCCGCTCAAATCCAAATTAAGTAAACCCCCACGTGCAACTATGAGAAGCTTCTCTGTATACAGGAAGACAATCAATAAAGATGGCATCTCAAGACAGAGGATAGCCCTACTACTCCATCTACTCGATTTTGAATTCACCAAAATGGTTGAGCAAAAGGAGCTCGATCTCAATAAGCCTTTGGATGCAAGTGCTTCGGCAGTTATCTCTCGCATCCCCTTGGACCCTTCGTTGGCCACTCTGGCTTTAACTCTTCACGGAGACTACTTTCGCCAGTTACAAAGTAAATGTAACAGGCGCATCGTTTGGGACCCTCTGGTCTTGTTGTTATTACTGGCTGCTTTTGTTGGGTTTACATCTTACTTATTTTATGGACTCTACGAGGTTTCTGATTCGTTCGGTGAGTTTCTTGAGTTGTTGTGGAGGAACAAACTTGTTTTAACAAATTACTTCCCTGCTCTCATAGTTGCTGCTAGTTTTGTTGGAGTAATAACCTTTTCGATTACCGATGAGTTCAGAACTATGAGTGACATGTTAGGTTCTGATGCGTATATGGCAACATTGTTTCGGTTTCCTTTACGCATATATGCCAATGCCACAGAGGAAGACATGGACTCTCCTTTGATAATCAGCGGATCTGAGAGTACAGACTTGATTGAGTATAGAGAATCACCTATTGCCGTTGTTACCGTTGTACCAGAGCCTGAAAAGTCTGGCTCCCTGACGTTCTATGCCAAGATTGCCGGCCTTCACGTCAGAAAAGCGTATTCAAAAGCAGGACTAGAGTCCGAGCTTCTTCAATATGCGAAGGAGAAAGCCAAGCATCTCGCAGCAAGATATGCCAAGGACAATAAATTGAACGCTAAAAACTTGAAAATTATTCTCATGGCCGAGGGATACACCATTGATAGCGTTCTTCCTTCTTTGTATTTAAACAATGGTTTTAAGATCGTTGGTTCTACCTACAATATCAACTTCTTTACCAAAGAAGAAAGGTCCGAGAAGGTTTTCAAATTCATTCCCGTGACTTTCTTTTACCGTTTCTTCTCCATACTGCGTATTTTTTATGAGCTCGAACTCAAGAACTGATAATTTCAAACTCAAAAGTTCATGAGACCATAACAAGAAGTTCTCAAGATATTTCTTAAAGTAGCTCTGCAATCAGCCATTCAGCCGATAACCGGATAGCATTTTTTAATTAAATAATAATAATGACAAAAAGAAATTTCTCCGAAGAAGCGCTTGAGGGCTAGGTTAGAATCACAATCGAAAGCTAAGTAATCAGTCTGACCAAGAAGCCAGAGTAGGTACACTCTTGTCATAGACCTCCTTTGAAAGCTACATGTACTACATATATCCCGATCTTGTATCTACTACGTGAAGAAACTACTAAGAATGACAGAAATGAGGAGTTTCACTATAAAACTAAGATCCATGACAAAGTGGCCAAAAAAAGTACTTCATATTACTTAGATATCCCTTATACTGTTTTCAATGACGCAACGACTCACAAAGCTTTTGTACACCTGAATTTTCGAATTTATATTAACCATGTAAAGACAGTTGTTAAGATTCCTTACATTATATGATTTTTAATCTATACTTATGAAAGTACTCAATTAACAATCTATATATCATACGGTGCACAAAAGATAAGTCATCTCCTTAGACTGCCAATTTCGCAGTCCTGGTTAACCAAGCGGAATATGGCCATAATTCGCACCCCGCTGGAGCCCATATGGGTACGCCCTGTAGCATTTTAAATTCAGACTTTTCTTTTCCTAAATCCAAATTTTCTTACTTCAAGCTAACGAAACATCAGTGAATACTTTTCAAGTATCTGATTGAATTTTTAAAGATCCTTTCCTTCTCTCTATAATTTAGACTTGAAACTGCTTGATCGCCGCTTATCAATTCTGACCAATTCAAGAGTAAGGTCAGGATGGTTTCCAAATCCACGCTACATCCTGGGCCGGCAGGTCCGGCTTTAGCACTCCGATTAAACCCAGAGGTCCTTCAGATGCTCTCGCGTACCCTCGATGCTTCCTTTAAGCCCAAGTTGGTGGTCAAGGATGGTCTATTTGTATGTACCTTACAGGCCCATTTGGGGCTCCTGCTTTCTAAAATAGCACAAGTGAAAGATTGCGAGATTCTTCAACCTACAAGGATCAAAAAGAATTCATATGATCTTTTGGGATATAAGAACTTCGATAAATTTGCTCTTGGCTCGCCGTTAAGCACAGACTTCTTATACTAACCAACAGCTGATCCACATCTCTCCCACCATAATTTATCCATGTTCTGTGTCTCAAGAGACTTTACGCCTTGACATTTACTCCCAGAAATCCTTAGATCAAATATTTGAATTCACCGGTACAGTATCTAGTCGCCTAAACGTTATCTCCGATCCTAAGCAGATTCAGAACTTCTCAAAGTCAGCTGTTCATTCGTCTTCAGCTGTCCTGCCGAATAAATTATTATCACGTAGCGGTCAAAATTCAGAAAAGACTCCTGAAGTTGTGCCGAAGTTTGAGAGTTCGGACAATGCTGCGCTGTATCCAAAGCCAACACTTTCCCTCAATTCTGGATCATACGCCGTCGGAGCCTTTGACTCAGCACCTGAAATCACTTCAAAATTCGTCCACCTCTTAGCGCTTGGCCCGATATCTCGTAAGGACCTCCTTTTAATATTTAGTCCTGACCGCATCGTCCCCGATTCGGATGTTGATTCCCTTATTTCGGCAAATACTCAATCGTATTCGGCTGCAAACACTTTTACAGAAGCAGACACTTATCCGTCTATTGCATTGCAATCAACGGTTACAAGTAATGATCAACCTCTTTTGATTCTCAAGGACAAAGCCTACAAGGATTTGCGCCCATGGTTATGGACAGCTTATACGCCGTTTGAGAGGGGCCTCATTATTGAAAACGCACAAAATGCATTGACTCGCCTTGGATATCTGGAGACGCATCCTCTTCGTCGTAAAATTGTTGATAAAACACAAGTCGCTGCTACAAAGAAATTGACTGGATTGGGTGGAGGATTAATCCTGAGCCATGGCAAGAAAGGAAGTACCCCATCTTCCCCTCAACCATCATCTCTTTCTTTCAGAAGAGGGTCTTCAGAATCTCCAAACATCGAGTTTGATAGAAAAAGGCCGGAGTCTCGTTCTGGAGTGTCTCCTCTCAAGGAGACTCAAAGCAAACGTAAGTACGAGAGCACTCTGACCGTATGTCTGTCTTCGTCAGACGAGGATAGACTCGCCAAGAAGGCGAAAAACGACGGACATCGTTCCAACAGTAATACTAGCACCAATAGTAGTTCTAGCACCAACAGCAACAGCAGCTTAGCCAGTGCACTTAGTCATCATAGTAACACGTCCTATTCTCTGCCCTTTTCCGTCAATGATGAAGGACACGATGAGAACAATTTTGGAGAATCTGCGAAATTTTCTGGCGCTATCAAGCCTATAATCTCTCTTCCTCCTCGGCCATCCAGTGCCATTTCCACACAGGAAAAGAAGCTGCAATTTTACCTGCTGTTAGCCAAGAAGTTCCGCCTGAGATATCGAGAATACGAGAAACTACATAAGAAAATGCGGAATTCTACATCGCAAGGCAAAGGCACTGACAATAAGAAGAGTTTGATGAAGTTATTTGAACTCCACAACTCTTTGGCTGAATGGAAACGTAAGCTTTGGGACTTCCACAACGAGAACAACATGGCGGAAAGTGTAATGAATCTTTCTAAGCACAGGAAACTGATGAGCACTTCGGCAATCAGTGTGCTGGCCCCTCCGTCTTCTCGTTTTGCTAACACGGATAAGTTTCCTCAAGATGGAAATGCCGAGCGCCTTCACTCTAGTAGGAGTCCACCAGTGCAAGTTTCACGAACAAAAACAGTACTCAACTACTAATAATTTTTTTGCATTTCAGTTCTTAATTGTTTTTCCGAGTCTAGTTATGCAAAGATTGGTAACAACGGAACTTTGATCTACCACCACCTTTGACTAGAATGCAATTCTTATTGATAAGTTCTCCAATAAAAGAATATTTTCCGTTACTACGCTGTTTACAACCACAATTCCTTGCAAAAATCGAAATTCGTTGAACCTTAAATTAAACATACAGAATTAAAATCAATAAAATGCATTGGAAGAAAATTATGATAGAATTTAATTCAAAATTGTTTTTTTATAATTTAAATTAAATGTTCGTGAAGTCTGTCCTGAACTGTTGCGGGCCCCATTCTCAGAACTCATATGGTTTGTAGCCGATTGCGTAGAAGCACTCATTAGTGGAAGAGCATAGTTAGCCATGTCCAATAGTCCAACCACTCATCAAGAGGAAGATCCTCGCCTTGAATTGGAATCTTCTCCCGCTCCGTTTCTTGAGACGGAAGCTGATGCTCCTGAGAATGACGAGCCAATGGACGCCGACCCAAACCATGATTCAAATAAGAAACGAAAGAAGTCAACTAAAACTGGGGGCGGATCAAAGCGCATAACAGAGGAAGCTTTACAACGCCGACGCGAGGGCCGCCTAAAGGCCGCTGCAACCATTGCCAACAACATCAAGAAAACTGGAATTGGACGTTTTGAAGACGAGAACAGATTTCCATACACAACACTTAAACAAATACCATTACTCAATCAAAAAAACTATTTCACCGACTATCTTAAAAGAGACGACCAAATTTCAATGAACAGGAATTGGCGTGGAGAACAAACTGATCCGTCAAGAACGAACGGGACAAAACGGGAGGAGGACGACGATGACGAAGATAACGATAACGATGACAACGAAGATAATGATGGAAATGAAGTTCTTGGACTGGACACGATAGTGATCCATCCTGGATCCAGAAATCTACGCATAGGTAAAGCATCTGACGAATTTCCCAAAACTATACCAATGGTACTAGCTGTACCGACAATATGTATTGATCGACCTAACAGCCCGCTTCCAGAGCGTGTGAAAAATGAAGCAGGAATTTTGACGTTTGGAGAGGCCTTTGAAGCTTCCAAAACCTTAGTGACGAAAGACTTCAGGGCTCGTATGCGCTTCTACAAGCGCCGGATGAACCCAAATTCTAGAGAAAGTGCTGCTCTGTTCAATTCATCCCAGAAATTCGAACTTGTCAGTGAAAGTAACAACCCAGACAACAAGGAATATATTGATGTAAATTCACCATCTTTACAGACAAGTAAGTATTTCGTTGGAGAAGAAGCGTTGAGTTTGCCCTTCAGCGAGAGCTTCACCAGTTGGAAATTGAGATATCCTATAAAGTACGGCCAATTCAACCAAGATCCAGACGACTATAGCCTGCCTCAGGAGGTTTTAGGTGATATTTCTCGGATTCTTATCTACGCATTAAAGAGTCTTGACGTTGGTGAAGATTATTCTAAGCTTAAGTGTATGCTTGTCATTCCTGATCTATACGATAAGCAGATGGTTGAAAGTTTTGTGGGTGTTTTGCTAACATCTCTCGGCTTTTCGAAATTCGGTATTATACAAGAGAGTGTTGCAGCTACATTTGGCACAGGAACTTCAAGCGCATGCGTCGTTGACGTGGGTGCTCAAAAGACTTCCATTTCGTGCGTTGATGAAGGAATTATAATTAGCGATTCTCGAGTTTACCTACCTTATGGCGGTGATCATATCACAGAAGCGTTCACGAAACTTCTATTACAGCAAGAGTTCCCCTATAACTCAATCAATATCTGTGACAATGATGACTGGGAACTTGCACAACGACTCAAAGAGAAATTTTGTACCTTTGATGACGCAGAAATCGCTGTACAGCTTTATAACTTTTTTATGAAGAAGCCAGGGGATCGGACTAGGAAATATCAATTTAAAGTCTACGACGAGACAATATTAGCACCGCTTGGCCTATTTTACCCTGACTTATTCCAGCAATCCCCCAAGGTGACACCACGTCCGTTGTTTCCTGAGTCGATTGACCACTACACAGGCGAGCCCAATAATCCTTATTCCAAAGCCCAAGAGAACTTATTAGCGAAAACCGATGCTACAGAGCTTTCAGACGTTGATCTCTTATCACGTTTAGTAGAAGAAAGGCATCTATTTAAGACGACAAATCCCGGGTTCACTCGACCTGATGCAGACAACTTACCGTCTTCTAACAAGAGACCCGTTTGTGTGCCTTTGGATAAGGCAATTATTGAATCAATAACAAATGCCGGAGTAGCTTTAGATTTCAACAAAGCAAGGAAGTTGTACGATAATATTCTTGTTGTTGGTGGCGGTTTAGCTAAATTTCCAGGATTTGAGGCATTGTTAAATGATCGAGTAAACATATGGCGGCCACGATTTTTGAGCATTAGTACACTTGAGGATCTTTTAACTACCCTATCTAAAGATAAGGATAAGCTTGAAGCTCGCAGAAAACAATTGATTTCAGCTGCCAAATCGAAGAAGAAAGGTTCATCTTCACAAGAAGAAGTAGAATTGACTCCAGAAGAACTTAGAGTCATTGATAAGGAAACAGAATTTACTATTGATTTAGATCATGCTGACGCAGTTGCCGACCAGGGTCAGACAGTACAAGTGAGCATTCTTTCGCCACCTAAGGAGCTTGATCCGGAGATGATGTGCTGGAAAGGCGGAGGAGTATTTGCAAGATTGAAGGTAGCCGGGGAGTTGTGGATTGCGAGAGATGATTGGGAGCTCATGAACCTGCGTTGCTTATACTACAAAAGTTTATTTAACTACTGAAGCCTTAGATGACAATAGAATAGATAATAGAGCAATATTTATCCTCATCGAAGCGAGAAACTAATAGTGAAGCTTGCATATTGAAATATTATATATATGGTTGACTTAAAACTTCTCTGCGATCACATTTTCGAGCTGGGTACGGCTGCAAATATGAATATTATTTCAAGTACGGCACTATACCTGCAGATATACAGTCTCTCTATGGCATCCGATCCTCGGAGCGGAGGGGCAACTAAAATCAACTTATCGCAACAAGTGGGCAGAAAGAATATTCACAATTAAACGAAGTTATGCAATTAAACGTAACAGACATTTTTACACGATTTGAGGGAGCACTTTAGAAAAAAAATATCCATCTTGCGCATAATCCATCCAAGGCATGTGGCTGTAAACCAGGTTCTCGGAGTGCGAACGCCGCACCGAAGGGCCAATGCCATAGGAAAGCGACCCCTCCATGAAGAACGAAGTTTTGGAAAAAGAGCCACAAAAGCACGTTTTCATCGGTCAAAAAAAATCCAAAATATTAATAGACAATTGATACAATCAAAATATTTTACACGTCTTCTTTTTAGACAGTCTTTGGCGTAACAACTTCTGATGCCCGGCGCGACTCGGAGCGTTTTCCTCCCGATGAGGAGAAGTTTGGATCTGTGATGAACATCAGTGAGGCACGGGTGCAGCACCACACCCGGAGACGATGCGCCCGATGAATACGCTTCTCAACGTGTTCTTCTATCGATTGCAACCCTTTTTCTTTGTTGTGAATTAGATATTCCAATAGCCTCCATCACAAATCAGCAAAGCCCAGACCACTCTTTATCATCGTCATGTTGTCCAAGCAATTTGCTCGTGGTTTCGCTTCCACTAGATGTGTGAAGAACTATGCCTCCACTATCCAAAACTTAAAGGTCAGCAAGGACACCAAGGTTATCTACCAAGGTTTCACCGGTAAGCAAGGTACTTTCCACGCTGAGCAAGCCATTGCTTATGGAACCCAAGTTGTTGGTGGTACTAACCCAAAGAAGGCTGGCACCACTCACTTGGACAGACCTGTGTTCGCTACCGTCAAGGATGCCATGAGAGACGCTGGCGCTACTGCTACCGGAATCTTTGTTCCTCCTTCCATCGCTGCTGGTGCCATCGAGGAGGCTATCGCAGCCGAGATCCCATTGGCTGTTGCCATTACTGAAGGAATTCCCCAAAAGGACATGGTCAGAATTGCTCAAATCTTGAAGACCCAAGAAAAAACCAGATTGGTTGGCCCCAACTGTCCTGGTCTCATAGCTCCTGACCAATGTAAGATTGGTATCATGCCATCCCTGATCCACAAGAGAGGACGCGTTGGTATTATCTCTAAGTCTGGTACTTTGACTTACGAGGCTGTTGCTCAAACCACTGCCGTTGGCTTGGGTCAATCTTTGGTCATTGGTATGGGTGGTGACCCATTCCCAGGAACTAACTTTATTGATGCATTAACTTTGTTCTTGAGAGACCCAGAGACTGAGGGTATTATCTTGATCGGTGAGATCGGTGGTACTGCCGAGGAAGAGGCGGCTGAGTTCTTGAAGCAACACAACTTGACCAGACCAGAAGGTCCTAAGCCTGTTGTCTCTTTTATCGCAGGTGTTTCCGCTCCTCCAGGTAGAAGAATGGGTCACGCTGGTGCCATTGTCGCTGGTGGTAAGGGTGACGCTAAGTCCAAGATCGCTGCTTTGGAAGCCGCTGGTGTAGTTGTCGAAAAGTCTCCTGCTAGATTGGGTAACTCTTTGTACAAGGAGTTCCAAAACAAGGGTTTGTTGTAGTTGAATACCAAAATATAAGATTATAGATGCTAAGATTGTGGAAAAAAATGAAACTGCAAGCGGCTTTGCAACTTAAGATTATAGTTAAGTGAGTAAATAACTTTAATTCTCCGAAATGGCTTGAGGTAAAGTGCTTGTGTTGTGATTTGACTCTATCTGTTCGTGCTATTTCGGCTTCAGCATTATAGCAGCTAGTATGTAAATGACCAAAGAAAGCGCCGAAGATCTTTTGTAATCAACTTGAAATACGCTCGTTGAAATATTTAAGTTAAATCTTTTTTATATCTTACAGGAATGTTTGAGGTTCGAAGGGCAGGTAATAACATGTTGGTAAAACGAACAACAATATTGAAAGTGTTAGAAGAAAACTTCAAAAATTTTTTTAGTAAAGGCTATAGTTCGGATGTTTTTCGGATTTTTATTTTGAGAGATCCGATCGAACGTCACAACTTTGTACTCCAGATTTGCGCGATGAAAAATTGAATCTACTGATCTAACACATCTACCTTCAACGTTGCAGTTCCCTCCTAATGTTCTTGTCTAGATTCGTGAGGCTGAGTGTCTCATCTATACAGCCCTTGAAGGTACTCACTTCTAGGACCATAGCGCCTTCACTTTTTGGCTCAAGGCTTTTCTCGTCATCCATGGTATTTCTCAAAACCAACACATCTACAAGAACAAAAGAAAATGTTCACGACTTAAAGACATTTTTCGAGTTGATTGGCAGAGATACAATAGAGCATGTCGATGCATTTGAGGGTGACTTGCAGAAATTCTTGGATACCAGCTCGAAGCAAATGAAAGCAATGGGAATCGATGTTTCGACCCGCCGGTACATGCTAAGATGGAAACACAAGTTCGTTAATGACTTAGAACCTTTACGTGAACACAAAAAGGGCCGCAAGAGGAATGGTGGTGAAAGAAAGGCCAAGCAAGTATTGGCTAAGAGAAGAGCATTGAAGAGAATCGAGGAGAGAGAGAAGTATGCCAAAGACAAAGCTGCTGGTACATTGGAAGTTGAAAGAGTGTTCTAGTTTGATGAATGATATATTGTATATACTGAGGGCAGGCGTGGGAATGATTAGCTCAAACCCTTAAATTTGGCCCAATTCCCAATAAATTTTGATAAAATCAAGCCAATGCGACACTAAAGATTGAATCAGTTTCGTTCAATTAATTGATTAAATCAAAATTAACAGCTCATGAATCTCGGTCCGCGTTTAAGATAAGCAGAAAGTTTGAGTAGCATTTAGAGTTTCTGAGCAGGTACATTTAAACAGTGAAATATTTTCAAACACAGAAAAATTCTGATTGAAGAATTTTTGGACAATTCACACCTTTCCAGACTTTAAACGCTGAGCAGTATGATTTAACGTTGATCAGATTACTAACAAAATGTAGGCGAACACGCTCTTAAAAGAATAGAGTAATATCAAGAAAAAAGAAACAAAAATAAAAAAAAAAAAGCAGATAAAAAAAAGAAGAAGACCAAAGTAGTTTACATCAATCAGCCTTGCAGCTTTTCAACAATGCATTCTGTCAGTATTGTCTATTATAGCAGGGAGTAGTACAACGCACTTATTATAACGTGTCTTTTCTTGAACTAACTGGAAATCTCCACGATGAATAAATTTTTTTCAATCTTTGCTGCGATATTTGTTATCTTCGCCGGATTCAAAATGGTGGCTTCCGCCGATTTGCCTGAAAACCCTCCAATTACCCACAAGGTGTTCTTCGATATTGAACAGGATGGAAAGGCATTGGGTAGAATCACCATTGGATTGTTTGGAACTGTTGTACCCAGAACCGTCGAGAACTTCAGACAGTTGGCTATTTCGACTGACCCTAAGTTTGGCTACAAAAACTCCATTTTCCACAGAGTTATCCCAAGCTTTATGATTCAAGGAGGTGACTATGAAACTGGTCAGGGTTATGGTGGCAAGTCAATTTACGGAGGTAAGTTCGACGATGAGAACTTCACTTTGAAGCATGACAGACCTTACAGATTGTCGATGGCCAATGCCGGTAAGAACACCAACGGCTCCCAATTCTTCATCACTACTGTCGTCACCTCTTGGTTGAACGGCGGCCATGTTGTTTTTGGAGAAGTTGTCGATGGCTTCAATGTTATAGATGCAATTGAAAAGACAAAGACCGCTGCCGGTGACAGACCTAAGTTGGAGGTGAAGATTGCTGACTGCGGTGAATTGCCTGTTGCTCCAGTCAAGGATGAGTTGTAAATTCTTTAGGGGTTTTTAGTTTACCATTTATTAATTTGTACACCTACAGATCAAAGATATAAGTTTTGCACAGAAAATTATTCACTGTTATTCAGCGTCGTCGTTCAAGTTGAGTCGTAGCCCTAGCATCTCCACAGTGCTTCCTTTACCGTAAAGTGGTATATCATCCAAATATATGCTTTTTTCATTTCCAGAAGTTGTCAAAATACTTCCTAGCAAATTGTCAAAAGCAGGCGCCAGAATGCTATTGGAAGCGGCCGCACCTGACATGGTGGATATTCCAGTTTCGGTTCCACCAGCGGTGGCAGCAGCCGTGCCAGGATTTGAAGTTGACATTGGTGTGTTCGTGTACATGCTGGATCCTTGAGATTTGCCATTTGATTGAGGATTTGATTGATCCGTCTGTTCTGGATATGTGTGGCCCCCTTCAGCAATTGAGAATGACGCCATGTTACTAAGAAGGTTCAACGATTTCTTCATAGACAACACGCTTGAAAGTAGCCTTGAAGAGAGAATGTCGTAGATTACAGGACTTTGATAGACGTTGGCTCCAATTATGTAGTAGTCATTAATAGGAGAGGCATGAACTGGACTAGCACGGTTCTGTTTCCTTACAACCCAGAAGTCAGGCTCTCGAGTGAATGCAACCACAAACTCTATACCTGTCATCTCTGTGAGCCGTGATTGGAAGTACTTTTGAGGGTGTACATTTGGTGGGATTGGCTGAAATTGTAGCTGCATTCGAAGTACCTGATTATTAGATGTTCTATCATAGAAAGGCGACTCTGCAAAATAGTCTAGAACGTTTGCAGAATGGAGACCAAAATGCTGAATCCATTCTGGAGACTTCCATTGTATTTCATCAAGTGGTCCATTGGACATACTCATCAAAGATCAAAGGACAAAGGGGATGATCGATCAACAGAGATAATTGAGACAATTCGAAAAACAAATGGATGCCAACCACAAGTTATTTGGATCTTTAGATTGGAATGCTTTACGAAGTCAGAAACTAAAATATCTGAGCTCTGTTTAGTTGAGACTGACGACTCTGCCGTGAGTGTGGATTGTATAGATTGTATATGCGGATCATGGCCTCCAAGGATTGATCAGAGGAAGAAAAAATCGAATCCAAAAAAGCATTAAGAACAACCGCATTTGGAAAAACAAAATCACTTACATCATTTTCGCCTTTACTCATGTTTATCTGTTTGATATGACTTAGTGTTAAATTTACTTACATGTCTAAAAGATCTGATTTTCTAGCAAAAATCGTTACAAAGAGTTAGCATCCTTGTTCTTTAAGTACTTTTCAAGTTCTTGGGCTAGCCACAGAGCTTCTTGAGACATTGTGCTCATATCTCGTGGATGACGATCTTCATCAGGGATTGATATAAACCCGGGATCTTTTTGAAACGTAGCCTTTCTAACAAAAAATTCTTCGTAAGCTTTCGCCAAGTCTGTCCTCTCTAATTGCTTGTGTATGCTGTCATCATGCTTATCGGTGGCGTATCTAGGAATGATATGTGTGTGTAGATGAGGCACAGATTGCCCTGATTCAGGTCCATCTTGAATTGCCATGTTGAGAGCATCAGCTCTATATACCTTTGATATAAACCCTTGGATCAATTGGAGGCTCTCCATGTAATCTTGAGCTTCTTGTTTAGTTAAGTCACCAAATCGAAGCACTGAGGTTCGGAGCGGGACGACCAAAACATGTCCAGGTACAAGTGGTTTGAGATTGACAAGAGCGTAAGTAAATCGCGACCGGAAAAATACTTGGGGGGTCACAGGGAACTTATAAAATAATACCTCGCTCATTATGGTAGAGTCCGAGTGAGCTTTTGGCGCTGCACTGTGTAATTTATTCGAGAGTGAACTACACTAGTCATGGATAATGAATCGATTCCTCTAACCTTGACACATTTTATCTTGAGAGGAGAGTCAATCTTAGATGAAGAAAACGATCTAAATATATTGTCTTATTTGAATTCATTTAATTTGTAAGTGGAATTGCTAAAGGAATTAATAGAGAAGTACTCTATGGCGTGTAACACAATTGCGTGATTCGATTCAAAATTTATTTAAAAGCGTCGAGTAAAAGAGGAATGAAGAAGAGCTGTTGGCGTACCTCCCAAAGCATTAATATGGTCATTGCCTGCCAAACAAGGTCGCCAAAAGAACCGTTCCTAAATAAACCCAACAAACTACATGATTTGTAACCTTATAGGCTGTAGCGATTTAGCATGTATCTATTAATCTATCATTTTAATCATTCTAATAGGGTGCTACCACTGGGCTTACTCTTGCTTGGAGAAGTACTCCTTGGATTGAGAGACATCAGGCTTGATGGTGTCCGCTCCTTGAGTCCAGTTAGCAGGACAGACTTCACCATACTTCTCAGTGAATTGGAAAGCCTCCACCAAACGCAAAGACTCATCGACGGATCTACCAACTGGCAAGTCGTTGATGGTGATCTGTCTCAAGTTACCCTTAGGGTCGATCAAGAAGATACCTCTCAAGGCAATTCCTTCCTCTTCAATCAAGACACCGTAGTCTCTGGACAAAGAATGGTTGGTGTCAGCAAGAAGTGGGATGTTGACCTTACCCAAACCACCGTCCTTTCTAGCGACGTTGGTCCAAGCCAACAAGGAGTATTCGGAGTCAGTGGAGGCGAACAAAACCTGGGTGTCCTTGTCAGCAAATTGCTTGACAGCCTCAGAGTAGGCAATGATCTCAGTTGGGCAGACGAAGGTGAAAGCCAATGGGATAAAAGCCAACAAGACCCATTTACCCTTGTATTGATCCAAGGAAATCTCCTCGAAAACACCATCGACGACGGCGGTCTTCTTGAATGCAGGGGCAGGCTTTTGGATAACGGCAACCATTTTTGTCTAATAAATATGTGTAAGGAACAATTGGAATAATAAATGTCTCAACCTAACGAGATCTGTGGCTGTATTTATAGGCAAACGTGGTCCGCGCAATTGCCTTGTTAGGGGATGGATGCCGATGGAAAAGGTTATATATGCAGGCGCAGAGGGCTTTGACGATCTCTTTGAAATTGATGTTCAGTTTAAAGCACCAAAAAATTACCTTAAAAGAAGGCTATTTGACTCAATTAAAAAAGAATTTATTTTTTTGAGACATATAAAACATCTCATTTGTAATTATCCTCGAAGTTTGTCTGTTTTGGCAGGGGTTATTCCATTGTGTCTTTTCCGATATCGGCCGGCGTATGACGAGCCACACTTTTCAAGAATTTTCATCAAGTGAGATTATGAGATAATACGCGTTCTAGAGCGTTTCGATTAATCAGAATGAAAAAGGTTCAGACAACGCTGCAAGTGCCGATTTTTTTAAGTGCTTATCATGTCAATGTCTGCATATCTGATGGCCATCCTTAGAGGAATTCTTTAAGGTCCTATACGAGGATCATAATATGGTGTGATCGTTCTTCCACAGGAGCCTATAACTGCCTTTTGTTTCAAATTTCTATGGAAGACCTGCTACTCATTCACGAAATTTTTTATTTCGTTTCTCTGTTAGAGTTTTTCTAATAATTGATGTAGTTTATTATCCTTTGTCCGCATTAGGCTAAAATATGCGTACCCTACTGTGAGAACCACTGTGCCACTATATAGATAAGTACTTGTTCCTCATGTAATGGTATCATCTTGCAGATGTTTAATTTTTATTGTATCATTCTCAATTTCTTTTGTTAAATGTTAACAAAATTGACCATGGACCTAGTTTTTCATTTAAATATATAATTCCTGATCAGATCCGCTGAGAATAGATGCCTTTTTCTTCCATGGCCTGGTTTTTGCAGCCTTAATAAAACGGATAAATTCATCGAACTCTTCATATAACCTCCAAAATCGGGATGAGATAACCTAAATCTCTATAGCATTTCGATCACCGTATTCTATTATGAAAATTGCTGATCAATCCACCTATTTTTAACATTTATTAAGTCCTCGTACTACAAATATGTTTTGAACAAAATGTGAGACCAATTGGAAGAACGAATCAGATCTAGTTCTCCGTACTGCAATAGATGTGGTTATCAGATGATATTTTATTGGCGAAATATAATGAAAAACCACCACAGTCCCCAAGCTGATGGTGACCACCAGGGTGGTATCACTGAAGCTCAAGGAACATAAATGCTGGAGAAAGACCGCCACATTCATATCAAAGATTTTTCAAGAAATTCCAATAATTGTTAGATTGAATTTTAACATTTGTCATATAGGCCTATAAAGAGATAGTCATGCGATACATAATCAGCAGAAAAACCTACCGATATTGACAAACCAAGAAGCAAAATTTACTAACATTGGAAATTGTATTTCAGGAAGCAGAAGGCTGGCTTCAATTACAAAAGTTTCAAAATGTTCCAACAAAAGTTTTAGAATTGCCAAAGACCCAAAACTTACTAGTATCCCACTAAACCGCATAGTTTCCAAACCCTGTAAGTCCGAAAGCCGAAGTTGGAACATGGAAGCTACATAATTACTGCTTGCAGTCCGAGATGCAGTAACAGTAGTCTTAACATTTACAAGCACAAACCGTGCAATCAGAAAGCATCGTGGATAGAAAAAATGATTTATTTCCGGATTAAATTCCAACTTTTGACTTAAGAGCCTTAAATCTTCTTGCCCACTTGATTTCTTCTTCCAAATCAATTTGGATGATCCAATTTGAATGTCCCACTTTATAATGTATGATTTGGGTCAGCTTATCTCCTGCAATTGCCGCCGTCCTTCTTCTCCTCACTACGGCCATATGAGTGGAACACCGACAACGAAAGGGGTATATCAACAAACACCGAGTAATTTACAATCTTCTTCAGTACTGTAATGTTTCGGCCAACTAAGTTTCAATTTGCCTGGTTAAGTTTACGATTTGGTGACTGCTTCCGTTATTCTACGTGTAATGGGTACAAACAATTTGCAACACATTTGAGTAACGAGAAAAATGTTTCTATTTCAATTTATCATAAAACCTTGCAACTTACTCAAAAAAATAATTATACTTCAAGACTTCTCCTTTTCACGCTCAAGATTCAGATGCTTTGTTGGATGTGTCAAAATCGATAAGTGTGCCTGCACATACGTATTCCGCACACTCATCACTCCACAAAAGCACCTTAACTCCATTTCTCTCCACGTTTGGACCCCACAATTCGGCCTGAATGGCCGTATAGTTCTGAAAATTAATTGAAATTGAACAGCGGACTTAATGCTATTGAGGAGAAATTGAATCGATTTACGGAATCAGAAACATATAAATTAAGCTGACTTTTCCAGATTTTCTGGTTTAGTTCATCAGCTAATTTTTCAATTACTTCAAACCTAATCAACTATAACTTATTAAAAATGTCCGTCCCAACTACTCAAAAAGCTCTTATCTTCGAGACCAACGGTGGTCCATTGCTCTACAAGGACATCCCAGTCCCTAAACCAGCTCCTAACGAGTTATTGATCAACGTTAAGTATTCTGGTGTCTGCCACACCGACTTGCACGCCTGGAAGGGTGACTGGCCATTGGCCACCAAGTTGCCATTGGTCGGTGGTCACGAGGGTGCCGGTGTTGTTGTCGCCATGGGTGAGAACGTCAAGAACTGGAAAATCGGTGACTATGCCGGTATCAAGTGGTTGAACTCCTCCTGTAACTCCTGTGAGTTCTGTCAAACCACTTGTGAGTCCAATTGTGCTCACGCTGACTTGTCTGGTTACACTCACGACGGTTCTTTCCAACAATACGCCACTGCTGACGCCATCCACGCTGCCAGAATTCCCCAGGGCACTGACTTGGCTCAGGTATCCCCAATCTTGTGTGCTGGTATCACTGTCTACAAGGCTTTGAAGACTGCCAACTTGACCGCTGGCCAATGGGTTGCCATCTCCGGTGCCGCCGGTGGTTTGGGTTCCTTGGCTGTCCAATATGCCAAGGCTATGGGTTACAGAGTCGTCGGTATCGATGGTGGTGCCGACAAGGCCGAGTTCGCCAAGAGCTTAGGTGCTGAAGCTTTCGTCGACTTCTTGGCTACTAAAGACGTTGTCAAGGCTGTCCAGGACATCACTAACGGTGGTCCACATGGTGTCATCAACGTTTCTGTCTCCGAGAGAGCCATGCAACAATCTGTTGAGTACGTTAGATCCACAGGTACCGTAGTTCTTGTTGGTTTGCCAGCTGGTGCCAAGGTTGTCGCTCCAGTTTTCGAGTCCGTTGTCAAGTCTGTCAACATCAGAGGTTCTTACGTTGGTAACAGAGCTGACTCCGCTGAGGCCATTGACTTCTTCACCAGAGGTTTGATTAAGTGTCCTATCAAGGTTGTCGGTTTGTCGGAGTTGCCAGAGGTCTATGAGTTGATGGAGCAAGGTAAGATCTTGGGTAGATACGTCGTTGACACCTCCAAGTAAACATGCTGATCTCGACGGAAGAGACCAGCCGCGACTTGACAAGTTTATTTATGATTTACGTCATTATTTATGAGAAATGAATGCTACCGATAAGAAACACTGTAGTACAAGGGAGCTCAATTGATGCTTCTAATTCGAAAGCAATACCACATCTAGCCTCAATGGATTAATTATTGTTACACTTTGGGACCACACTTTGGGTCAAAATTTAGGCCATTTGTTTCCTCTACCAAACTGAGCGGGTTTTTCTAAGTAAAAAAGCAAAGAATAAATCAAGAAATTAAATGGTTTTTTTATTTTGGCTTAAAAGAAGATACTAGATTGAGCTGCATTTCAAGGAAGTTGTACACGTCTTTAATTAGCACCATAAGGTCCTTCACAAATATTGAGACAATTACATTAGACTATGAGGAGACATGTTCTCTGCAAAGTCTTATTTATATTTAAAATTTCCCTACATTTGCTTGTTTTGTTTTGTATCAAAAGATCAGTAAATTGATACGGTCACGTGCACACAAAACCTACGTATCCGACTTAGACGTGGACCGGTACAATCTGGCTTTATCACTTTCAAGACAATCATGGAAAAAATTGGCTTTCACAGAGTATCCAATAATCCTCCAGCAGGAAGCCCTGCCATATCTCATTCTAGGCCGAATGAACAACGGGACCCTAAGTTCAAGTTATCTTTACAAGCCGCTAATGCCCCCTCTAACGAAATTCCGCTCACCAATACGGTGGCTGTCAGTCCTAGTGACTTTTCAACCACACCAGATGGTACCACAGTTCTTTTGGACAAGTACTTTGTCTTTTCTATTAAAAAAGTCCCATCGATGCCACCTGGCACTATTGGTTTGGCAGGACATACCCGTCAATGGCTCAGAGCATCAGTGGGCCAGCCCATTTCCGTCGAATCATACGATATTTCAACAAAGAAACCAAACGAAGATATCTATTTAAGATCTATTGATCTTCTCATAAACTTTCGTCAATCTGCTGCTGCAAAAGAGATGACAGTGAAGGAAGACGATCTTATTGCCCAGTTTTTTAACTTGTACGAAAACCAAGTCTTGCAGCCCACGCAACCAATTACAATGGAATTCCGTGGTATCATCTTTATGGTCACAGTTCGTCAGTGTCTGCCTGTAGACATGAGTCGTCTAGGAGCACCAAACACGCCTTCTTCCAGTGATATCTCTGCTAAAGGCCTTTTGATCAAGGAGGGAACTGAAGTTGGTTTCTCTCCAGTGGACAGATCCTTGTTAAAAATAGAACAGTCCGCAAACAGTCGTCTGATTGAGGCTGCACCAGCTAACCAGCTAATTAACTCAGACTTTAAATTGGAGAACTTAGGAATTGGGGGCTTAGATCTGGAATTCTCTCAAATATTTCGTCGTGCTTTCGCTTCTAGAACTGTTTCACCTTCACTTGTAGAGAAATTGGGTGTTCGCCATGTAAAAGGCTTGCTTTTGTATGGACCTCCAGGTACGGGTAAGACTTTGATCGCTCGTCAAATCGGAAAAATGTTAAACGTAAAAGAAATCCAAATCGTGAATGGTCCCGAAATGCTCTCAAAGTACGTCGGATCCTCAGAAGAGAACATTCGTAAATTGTTTAAGAACGCCGAGGCAGACGAGAAGAGCATGGGTAAAAATTCTCCATTGCACATCATCATCTTTGACGAATTGGACTCTGTTTTCAAGCAAAGAGGTAGTGGAAGTACCGGAGGCACAGGCGTGGGTGACAATGTTGTCAATCAGCTTTTGGCCAAAATGGATGGTGTTGAACCCTTGAACAATATTTTGATTATCGGAATGACTAACAGATTAGACTTGATTGATAACGCTTTGCTTCGTCCCGGTCGTTTCGAAATCCAAATCGAAATCTCGCTACCTGATGAGAAAGGCAGAAAGGAGATTTTGTTGATCCACACCAAAAAAATGGCCGACAATAAGCTTCTAGAGTCAGACGTGGACTTTGACGAATTAGCAGCCTTGACTAAAAACTACACTGGTGCAGAACTCGAAGGTTTATGTAATTCTGCCTCATCATTCGCCATTTATGAACAAAGGGGCGAAGAACTCGGCAAGATGGCTAACAATGCCAACGTCAAATTGAACAGAAGTTTCTTTTTGATGGCCTTGAGCGAAGTTAAACCCGCTTTCGGTATCGACGAAGATGACTTTAAGTCAGCTTATCGTCATGGAATTATCGAGTTCAATCCATACGTGAGCCATGTTTTTGAGAGATTAAAATCTTATGTCACTGAGGTGAAAACCTCGCCAACCGAAAGTCTCATTAGCGTTTTGTTGCATGGTGATTCAGGAGTCGGTAAAACAGCAATTGCAGCTAAACTTGCCATGACCTCTCAGTTTCCACTTGTCAAAATGCTCAGCGCAGAAAGCTTGGTGGGAATGTCTGAGCCTCAAAAAATGATCGCAATTGATAACGTCATGAGAGATATTTATAAGTCTCCACTCAATGTACTCGTCATCGACAAGATAGAGTCGTTGATCAATTATGTTCCAATTGGCCCTCGTTTCTCAAATGAGATTTTGCAAATGCTTATTGTGTATCTCCGGAAATACCCACCAAACGGCCGTAGATTGCTCATCATCGGTACTACTTCACAGTATAGTGCTCTTGATCATATGAACTTAGTAGAGAACTTTACCGCCGTCATTAACTTGAGAAAAATCAAGCTGTTAGAGGAAGTAAAAATGGTTTTCGATGATTTGAATTTCATGAGCGATGCTGAACGCCACCATATTCTTAGGCAATTGGAGGAGAACAGCACCGTACCTTTGGAGATAAGTGTCAAGAAGTTGATTCAGGTGGTGATGAACTGCAAGGCTGCTAATGCGGACGTAGATTCTGTGGCGGAGAAGATAATCGAAGCGAATCGCTTCTAGATTTTGTAAAGTATGCAGGGCGAATTTAGGCGAAAGTTAAACGAATCGCAGACATTACAAACTATATCTACCTCGTAAGTATTTGTTTGGCAACAAGAGAGAATTCCACCAAATTGTAGACATTTTCGATTGAGGAAGGGCAACTGATTCGCTGGGCTGCTTAATATGTTTCCCGTTTGCGATCTCGTTAATCTCGCTTATGCCTGACATGAAACATTTACGAAGATTTACGAGAAATTATGCAGGACACCTGTCAATTGATCTGATTTCCTGAAAAAATTACTTGATTCAGTTTATTGCCAGCAAATTTCGATATGTTATATAATGGTCCTTGTCTCATTTCATTTTATTTTCTTCTGAATGTAAAATCTCCTTTAATATACTTCTTCATGAGAACAGACGCGATCTCAGATCTCTCGAAAGAAGACAATTTAAGACAATTCTTAAACCATTCCGTAGACCTTGAGAGCAATGAAATTGAAATCCAATTCGATGATTACCTTGAATTCGTTGAGATTGATGACACAAGTCTTGATAAACGCACAGACAACAACATCATGGATACTGTTCTACTAACAGAGGAAGGCAAAAACAAGACAGTACCTGTCGAAGACCAGTACCTGACAGTTCAATGGCCAGTTAAGAGTGCTGAAACGCCCAACGAAGTACCGTTTAGAAAAGCAAACGATACATTAACCGAGAATAGCCTAAAAGGAATAATTGGTAACCAAAGTATTACGCCTTTCTTACCCTTTGGTGATCCTTCCCTAAGCGTATTGGGCTCGCTTTCTTGTGACCATGATGAAACTCCTCTTGTTAGATTCAATCCCGTAATGGACAGCGAACAACGCCAACACGAGAAATTTTTAAGCAGCAAAACCGCACATATTGAAAATGCGGTCATTGATCTAGCCACAGAGAGTAAGAGCAATCTATCAACCTCACAGTGTCTGGGCTTGGCGCTTCTGAAACCAAGTGTCCTGATTAGAAAAGGAAGACGAAGATTCGCAGTAAGAATAACTTTTGCAGACAATTGCTTTCTCAAGGTCGTAAAGTTGAGCAAGCAAGCTCCTATTTATAAGTTCAAGGCTTTTTGCCGGTTGAGACACCTTGATCGGATGAAACATAATCCAAAATATACTTTCAAGGATTACGAAACAGATGAGAACAGATTCAAAAGTCAATGGACCCGATTCGTGCCACGAACCACACTTGAAGATATTTCGAGGCGATTAGGTTTTCCCAGCTTCTCCCAGCAGTTGATCGATGACATTCTTACATTAGTCCTAGACATATTTGTAACCCAACATGTTCCAAACTTCCCGGACAAGTCGTTATTACAGGTTATGCCTGAATATCAACTCAGAAATTGCATTTGCGCCTTGCACCCATTCATACATATATATTTTCCAAGTATGGATTGTGAACTATTGTACGTCATCATCAGAAAAGCGTACGATACAAAAAGACTGGCATGGCAACGAAGATTAAAAAGATTTCTCTTGCTGAATTTCGAAGCCTGGTAGCTAATTAAATTGAAAAAAATGAGTGGTACGGGAATCGAACCCATGTCTGCTGCTTGGAAGGCAGCAATGCTAACCATTACACCAACCACCCAACACATTAAAAAAATAATTTCAGAGGCTCTATAATAAACAAAAATGGGTGATAGACTTGATTTTTTCCAAGCCAGAGAGCAAATGCTTTTTTTGTTTTGCTTAAAAAAAATAAAGAAAAGTGGATAAAGTGGATAAAACTTGGAAGGGATGTACACATTTTGCATATTGACATTTGCCATAAAGCGCTTGGAGAAAATGTAAAGTACAATGGCAATTTTTATTGAATACAAATTTTGAATGGTGGAAGTTGAGAAGTTTTCAAGGCTACGAACTTTGGCTTTCTCGCTGCATTTTGTGTGAAGATAAAGGTTACAATAGAAGCCTGTACCCCACATTCGATCTACACTACATAAGAAATGTGTGGACGTTACGCCTTGCCGATTGTAAGTGCTAGTAATATATTACTTTTGCAAACTAGATGCTAACTTCTAAGCCAATTGATAAACTTCCCAAATTGTTCGACCAAGTGGCGAATGAATATTCTGAGTCAGAAAGCTATGGAGCAAGTAAAGATTCAAAGCTCCAAAATACAGAGGACGGCACACATACAGAGACCGAACCAGAAACGGGCGATGCGATTGAGTTAGCTCTTTCATTAAACGGAACCCAATTCAATGGATCTTACAACATTCCTCCGACATCTACAGGGGTAATTATATTCACTCAGTTGGATCAGAAGGGCAGAAGCAAATATGTGGCAGAACCTCTGAAATTCGGACTACTTCCCGAATGGGCAAAACCTCGGAACTCCTCACCCGTAAAGAAAAAGTCTGGGCATGGAGCTAGTTATTCGAAAGAGGTTCAAACACATCAATCGAAACTATTCAATTGTCGTAGAGAGACATTGTCCCAAAGTAAGACGGTTTGGGCTCAACCAAGAGCACATAACCGGTGTGTCGTTCCTATTAGTGGTTACTTCGAATGGCAGACATCTGCCAACGGAGAAAAGAAGCCTTATTATGTACATTCCGATAGGTCGCTTCTTTTCATTGCAGGATTATTCGCTCACAATAGAAACTACAATGACACTGATCTTGTAAGAAGCCCTATGGATTATTTTTCATCGTTTTCTATTGTGACAGGACCAGCAGAGGGCAAGGGCTCTAACGATATGAAGTGGTTGCATTCTCGAAAACCCATATTTATTGAACCGTTTTCCAAAGAATGGAATTTATGGCTAGATAATTCGAAAGACTGGAATGACACATTTCTCGAGTGCTTGAACTCAGATTCCAATCCAGTTTATGACGACCTTCAGACGTATCCCGTCCAAAGCAGCGTAGGAAATCCCAAAAATGACTCAAAAGATACCATCAAGGAGCTCAAAGAAAAGCAACTGTCCATTACTCTGTTTTTTTCGCCAAGAAAGAGTGAAGCTGCAAGAAAAAAGTCCATTGTGGGACTAGAGAAATCGAATTTGACACAAAAAAGAGAATATGACGTGAACGCAAATGCTGAAAACGGGATTTTGAAAAAAGAGTCTGAAAGCAAACAAGGTTATACATCAGCTGAACCTATAGCGAAACGAATCAAACGAGAACTCCAGGGATCAGAAAGTATTCTCAACTGCCGATACGAGAACGAGGGCGAAGTGGATGATGAAGGCTTTGAGGAAGATTAGTAATTGATACGGTCAAATAATTAATGAATTTACGACTAAGGCCGACTGATGTAACTTAAACAGTAGACGATGCAAGAACAAAACACTCCTAAATGAGTGTGAACCTTTAAATTCTTTTCATTTAAGCCTAGAATAGATGAAATTAATCAGTTAAGCATCGATTTTATGACGACTTTGTCTTCGATTCATAGGTGCTAAAGTATTACGAGAATTAAAAAAAAGGTCGAAACTTATTGAGAAAAAAAGTTTACGAATGAATTGATATTCCATAATAGAGACGAATTATTAACCAAAAAATCTGATCTCTACAATCATGGGCAGAGCAAGATGTCTTCCACGACAGTGTCTTGAGGTACGGGTGTTGAGCTAGGTAACCAAATTTTCAATTCACAGATATGTGGTTGCATCTAATGAATACTCCAATCAGTAAAATGTCGTTGCGACGCCCAAAAACTGTCTTGCACCAATTTTTTCGTCTCATAACCACAGATGCGTCTACTTCTTCAGTGACCCAGCCTCGTCCGTTGTACTTAGATCCACACAAGTGGATTGGTTTACCAGCCGACAGAGTTTTTGAACTTCATAACTTACGTGTCACAAATCTCGGCGAAAAATACGTCCCTAACAACGATGAAAGACGAGCTATCTTGTCGACTATTTCATCGTTGAAGGGAGGAGTACCGAAGTTGGAGTATGGGTATGAGATCGACAACTTTAAGGAGAGAATCATGAACAACACCCCCTTGAATCTTAGAGGCCTTCCACCTAAATTAAGTAACAAGAGGGTTTTCGACAAAGGTGGAAGTCCCCACAAGGAGCGTCTGAAGCACCAGACCAATAGACTAGCAGCATTTGAGATGCCTCTCTTGGCTAAATATCGTCAACCATACACTCCCGCAGAACCTTCGAATTCCCCTATTCAACTTACGTTTCAAACTGACTTCACAGATTCTCCAAATGAGTTTAATTCTAAAGTGACACTTACCGTAGAGCTCAAAAATTTGAACCTTCAAGAAGACCAAGCTAAGAAATTCATTCTTTTATGTGACAAAAAATTTGACCACAGCAAACAAACGATGTCATTCTCCAGTTCCAGATTCCCAGAATCGACTCAAAATGCCCGTTGGTTGGTTGAAACCTTCAACACTTTGTTGAAAGAGTCAAAGGACTTGACGAAGAACGGGTTCAAGGATATTCCTATCAATAAGCGCCAAAGAAAGCAGGATAAGGTTAAATGCGAATTCCCCGAGGGATGGAAGAGACCACAGGATGCCCCTGTTCAACGTCACCAGATTGTTCAAAGTTACATCCAGTCATACAAAGAGAAGAAGGATCAGGAGTATCTTAAATCTATTTCTCCATAATCTTGTAAATACATTAAACGAAGTGATTCCAAAAACATGGTTCAAAACTTAATTCAAAGTAACACTAATTGAATGTGTTTCTAAAGAGACACTATCAATCGAAGTAGAAGGTTCATTTCACTGTGCACGTACAAATAACCTTAGCACAGCGAATTACTCTAGAACTCGCCAAATTGAAGAGACAAAATAGATTGAACTTTAAATGGTAACCTACTTATGCTTGATTCCTATTTCGAATTTGAACTTACACCAGTACATCTCAGATTGACAACTTGAGCCTAATCAAGATCAAAACAGTTTTGTCGTAACAAGAAACTGCAAAATTAAACCTATAAGTTCGAGTATTGTCGAATCTTAAAACAGTCCAGTGTTTGGGAATTCAATAACATTCCTCAAAATCCCTTGGCGTTCATTCTATTGACACCATTTCAATCAGTTTGAAGCACCATTCCCAAAAATGCCCCTCGCGAATTCTGCCACGGCTGGCTTGGATGATATACTAGACGAGCTTCGATTGAAGTATGACTCTCTGATTGGGCTTCTTGACGGAGATGCGGTAAGAGAAGTCCCTACCTTAAACACGCTTCTGAACCTCAACAAGCTCCTAACGAAGTTAGCCAAAACTCTAGATGTCAACGAACAGACGGATAATGAGATATTGGATGAAATAAGCAGTATTATTTCCAAACGAGCTGGCGATTCAGTGGATGCCATTGACGCAGGTAGTGAAGATAACGCCAGCTCTAAAGACGCATGTTCATCTAAAAAAAGAGATGACTCCTCTTTGGATGATGAAAGCATACCGCTTTCTAAGCGAGCGAAAAAGAATGCAGAACTTGACGAAGAAGTCGCTGAAGTGGCTAATAATCAAACTGAAACAGTTAAACTGGCGGAGGGTCAGGAACAAGACGAACAATCTAAAGATAATTCCCAGAGCAAAACTGTGCACTCAATTACTACTCTCACAAATGAAGGTGAACCCATCGAAGAAAATGAAATGAATGAGGCAACAGAAAGCGTTAGTCAAGACACAAACGAGCAAAAAATCAAGCTTGAGAACAAAGTTGAAGAAAAAGAGAGACTCAACTCAAAAGATGATCCAATACCTCCCGAACAAGCGGGCTCATTCACCCCAGACCATGATAGTCGTCTAAAAAACCCACATTCCGAGTTTGTTCCCTCGCAATCCCTTTCCGCTACTGCCATCGCAGAGCTAGGTTTGTGGTCAGAAGAAAACAATGGTCTTGAAACTCAAGGAAAAGAATACTTGAAGAAGAAATACGGCGTAGCCTCATACCCTGAAAATGACTTAAAACTGTTTTTACCCGGCGAAATTCCAGATTTAGATTTCTCTAAAGTCAAAGTTCCTCAAAACCAGGTTCAGTTTACCACATATCAAACTTATATCGAGTCATATTTCCGGTCATTTTCTAACGAAGACATAGCTTTCGTTAATGAGGAGTTTGTTATTCCTCCAGGATATGACAAAAACTATGATCCTTTAGTTACGCCATACCTAATACCAAAACTAGGTGATTTTTATGTGGATGTTTGGGGGGAAGAAGACGCCGCTCTTGGCTCAAAATTGAGCTCTCCGGCCATAGCAAAACCTCCGATAGAGTCCTATAGGCCAAAAGGAGAGTTTGATAACATCTCCGACGAAAAATTGCTTACGGAAGATATTTCATGTGGACCGCTATCCAATCGGTTGCTCTCTGCCATCTTAAGCGTTCATGAATGTAAGGCAACAGAAACCGAGGAGGCGGACACCGAGTCCAACCCCAATAATATCAAAACAGAAGATAACAGTTTAGCTGGAGACAGTTTTCTGTACGATCCTGCCTCCAAGCTAGATGCTGGAGATACTTACAAAACTTTAGCTGAAAATAACGATTTCTATTCCATGGAGGAGAGGTTGAAACGCGAATTGAAGTATATAGGCATATTCATGAACCTTCCTTCAATTACGGGTGACAAACCCAAAAAAGGAAATGTTGTTGATTCCGAGGACTGGATACTCAACCGAGAAGATGACGAAATCTGTTTCGAAATCCGTGCTCTACAAGAAGAATTGAAAGGTGCTCTCATCCGCAACAAAAGACGGAAAAAGGCATTACTTCCTATTATAAAGGAACACTTGGCTTATCAAGAATACTGTGCAATTTCAGAGGATTTGGACAAACAAGTCGATCAGGCATACATTAAAAGGCTTAAGGCAAAGAGTAAAAAGAAAAAGGCAGTGACAGAGCCTACAACGACACTCCAACAACAAGCTGCCAACAGTGGTTTGAAGTCTTTGCTTGATAAGAGAACTAGATGGATTACAAATATTGGCAAGGTCTTCAAAGCACCAGAAGTCATGAAGCGAATCCCAAGTGAATCTGTCTTCAATAATGACGCACAGTCAGACGATGAAGATGCAGACGGAGGAGTTGTTGTTCCTGGTGAAGAGACGGCTTGAACAGGCCGAGCAAAGTACGTATTAATAAGACATCTTGGTCAATTAAAATTCTATATAACATATCTTAAAGAGACATTCCCTTGTTTAACTCACCCAAAGACGGTAAAGTCTTACAGTTGCCCAAGGCAGCCATTGCGATTGGTTTATCCTTGAGTCTGTAATTGGCCCAATTAACGACGTCACTTTTTGTAATATTCTCGACTCTTTCGAACACATCTTCTGGCGACAATCTAAAACCAGTATTTACCAATTGGCGTCCAATATCCTCGGCAATAGCAGTAGAATCATCGAGAGCCAAAACCAAAGATGCTTTCAATTGTGCCTTGGAGCGCTCCACCTCTTCCTCTGTGATGCTACCTGACTTGAGTCGTGCCCACTCACCCATTACGGCGTTGACGAAAAGAGACATATTTGTATTACTGTCCGCCGTGAAATAGACACCCATAAGACCGGTATCAGCATAAGAAGTGGTGTAGGCCATATACGAGTTTGCAATTGGGTTGTTGCCTTCGCCCCCCATGGCTGCGGTGACAGTAAGAGGAGATGGAGAGTCGGAGCCGATACCAATAGAACGATCCCACGATCCAATGATGCCATTTGCCACTGAAGATGTGAAAAAATCAGGTGCAGACCAGCTAACTCCCTCAACTGCCAAAGCAACATGTGTGACAGGCAATGAGTCATCCTGGATTCTTCTTTCAGCACCATGGAAAACCGGCAAAGTGTCACCATGGGAAAGGAATGGTTTATCGCTCATTTCGAGATGTCCGAAGTATTTGGTGGCGTTCTTTACAAGTTCATCATGGTCCACACATCCAGCACCGACAAGTGCCATACGATCACCCTTGTAGTTTGTTTTGATGTAATTAAGCAAATCTTCTCTACTTATAGTTCTTATTTTCTCGCGCGGACCTAATATTGTGCGACCCAAGGGCTGGTGTTCATAAACTATCTCATGAAGATGGTCGAAGACGACCTCATCGAACATCTTGTCAACCTCATCGCTCTCCTGTAGAATAACAGGTCTCTCCTTCTCGATAGCTTGCTTTTCTAGTTTGGACTTGGTGAGCAAATCACTCAAAATGTCTATGTTCTGTTCCAAATCTCTAGCGAGGCACTTTGTGTAGTAGACTGTATTTTCACGGGAAGTATAAGCGTTGATTTGGGAACCCAAGTCTTCTATTTCAAGTTCTAAGGAGTACTGAGACCTCTTAGAAGTGCCCTTGAAGGCAAGATGTTCTAGAAAATGAGCGGTGCCACTGTTGGCATTAGTATCGCCCCTGGATCCAGCGTTAATCCACATTCCTACAGTAGCCGTCTTTGTTCCCGGCATCGCTTCACTAGCAACCGTAAGCCCATTTGGGAGTACAGTTGTTTTGTATGTTGGAGATACAACTCTTGTTGCAGCTGTCGCTAAAGCTCTGTTGAATCTTTTGAACATGGCTGATGTAGATGCACATGAGGGAAAGCCTGGGGAAACACTGATGAGACAGGAAGATGGTGAAAAAATAAAATGAAAGATAGTCGACGAACTAATTAATGTAAACTGGAAAAAAAGATGCGAATTATTTTACTGATTTTCTCTTCATCTTCCGAAGCTGAGGACCGAAGTGTTTTGTTTCAGTTAAGTAATAGAAGATATAGCTTGATCTGACATTACTCAGTCGGCAAGCCTAGACAACAATAATTGCCACCCATTTGATTCAAAGTTTAGCTCTAATAATTTGTTCAATAATCGGTGAGCGAAATTGAATCCCAATAAACTGTTAAGTTTCAATGATTGGGCATGAGGAATGGTTGGAGTTTGTTCGTTAATTCTCTCATTAACCTAACGGCGCTACATAATTACAAATCAAATATTTCAATTTTATTCGAATGGTACAGTCTCCCTGGTATTGTATCCACGGCGACAATAGTCTTTCCATTAACACCTGTTAGCTGCTGCTAGTCATGACGACTCCTTGACTCATTCCGAACTTCTCCTGGTCCGATACTGTGGCTGCAAACAGTCATACGAGCACAAACTCCTGCACCTATTCAAATCCGATGGCCATTCAGAAGGGAGCCCTCTCTTGATGCAATTTAAAAACCTCTGAAACACTACACAACTAAATACCAATGTTTAATAGCTATTAGTGCTAAGTTGCAATTATACCTCAAACTTACGTTGATTCTTGGGCTTTTCTCAGACCATCGCGACCTGCACAGTGTCCCCGGATTATAACGGGACTTCGATCACACCGCGGTGGTTCTGCACAATACGTTATCTCTTCTTACATTTATTTTTCATACTAGAGGTTCCCTTTCCCACCCCCATCTTCTTCTTTTTCCAACTCATACTAAACACAACAAGAACACAAAAGATGAAGATATTCGAGAGTCTGCACATCTTCGACTATTCTTGGGAACAGGTGACTGCTGCCAATTGGCAAAAATACCCAAACGAACTTTCCACGCATGTGGTCAGTGTCGACATTCTTAATAGAGAGATGGACCCGGTCACAAATGTCTTGAGAACCGAGAGGTTGATTGCATGCAAGCAACCCATTCCAGGTTGGCTTCGTGCCATCGTCGGAGGGGACGAATAT
Organism: Australozyma bambusicola; assembly: GCA_030563705.1. Lineage (NCBI taxonomy): Eukaryota > Fungi > Ascomycota > Pichiomycetes > Serinales > Metschnikowiaceae > Australozyma > Australozyma bambusicola. The sequence continues at coordinate 528,810 of JAJMJU010000005.1, read as the reverse complement.
TCCTACGTCCGGGAAATCAGCGAGGTCAACTTGGCCACTAAGACATTGGTTATGAAGTCGTCTAACTTGACCATGAGCCATTTGTTATTGGTAAACGAGACTGTGACTTATACACCCGACCCCGAATTGCCCTCTGGCCGAACAAAGTTTGAACAGGAGGCCGAAATTACTGCCTTCTCGTCATGGACCAGCATCTGCAACAGAATCGAGGAATGGTCTATTGAGAGATTCGGCCAAAATGCCAAGGTTGGCAAGAAAGGCTTTGAGTTGGTTTTGCATACCCTCTCGCAAAAGATTGAGGAATCAGAGCTCCTTGTGAAGGATGTCGGTGTTACCATTATGAAGGAAATTGACGAGGTCAACGACTTAACTCATGAATTGGTCAACGATGTCACTGAAAAGACATCCTCGGTGTTGTCAGAAGTCAAGAAGCTCAAGAGCTTCAAAGGGTTCTGGAGAAGTTAGGTCTGTCCAGCGGCTCGGAAACATGCATTTTATTTCTACACTATTCACTATTATTTAACTTACTTGGAGATAGCCGGTTACTGGTGGTTGCATCTATATTTATTTGTTCTTGAGAGACACAAGGTTGTTTTGGTTTTGGCGGGAGTTTTAGATTGCAGGAAGATCTACCTTCCATGTCGTTCTTATACATAGCACATCGTATTTATTCACATCACACATACAGAAATTCATGTCCATTTAAAAAAAGAAGTATGAAATGCAATTTGGCACGAATGACATATCTGGCAATTTCCCCAGATAGCCAACCACCATTTATAACTTATATTTTATGTGGATCAAAACCTGCACATACGCCCAAGCTAAAGCACACCTTAGGAGATGCTCATCTCCACCGCTTTAAACAAAGACCTTCACAGATATCTAGCGGCATTTCTCGATGTTAAGCAATGGGCGGAAAAGAAGTCGGATTTCACAAGATGCGCTTGACACCTACAGATTTGGAGGCGAATTCGACGACCAGGTCTTCTGCGACCAAGACAATTCACTTTTCATGCTGTTGGACAAGAATTCACATTTAATCCCATTTCCGTCCGACGACCCACATTTGGTAAATGAGTTTTTGAAGGAGGAGTTTGACAAGGAATTGCAAACTCATGTTGAAACACAAACCTCCAACGACCTTGGCAACGGGGTCTCTTGCATTGGAGCAGATCGCTCCCAGACGCCCTTTCTCAACACATCATCAAATACATCGCCAAACGATAGCCCCTTTGAGACTTTCATTAAACAAGAAAGCGTGACATCGGGAGACAATGAGAAAAGTTACGAACAGCAACGAAAACAACCGTCATCTGTGATATGTGCCAATACTGTTGCAACCCTCAAGCGGTCCATTGCAGGAAGCAGCAGACTTATCGGAACATTCACAGCACTCAAGACGACATATCTTAAGCTCTGCAAGGAGTTTAATTTCTTGCTAGGGAAGTTCAATGAGAACGAACGCATCAAGATCGAGTTGATCCACGAAAATAACGAGTTACGTAAGCTTTTATGGGACGCTATTAAAGATAGGGAGATGGACCGGAAACAATACAAGGCACAATTGGCACAGCTTGAAAAGAATCAATGAGGAAGGAGGTTTGATAGAGCGTCGTTTTATAGATCTTAGCTGCGGCCATCATTTACATACAAAATTTGCATATTACATACGAAGTCTGGTGTAGTCTGACGGATGATGAAACAAGTTTGAAAAAATTTTCATTTTTTCATTGATACTTGGATTTATTATCTATTTCCCTGAAACTCTGAGTATTTTAAGCTATTTTGGGTAGATGTGTCAGATCAATCTCAACTTCCTACACAATACTTGATTTCCCAAGCATATATAAGAACAGACACCACAAACACCATTTGAAAATTCCCTCAGCCTCTCCCTCATCGCGTTTCCTAGACCGATTCATCTCTGCCATTAACAAAGAGGGAAACCATACTGAACTCCTGGCAAAAGCAGATCATGTCACTAACTGAAGCTCAAGAGACAGTGCTACTAGAGCTTGAAATGATTGCTGTCACCGTCAGGCAAATAGATGCACTCGTTCTTGAATCCATCGATCTACTTAGAAATTCAAAGCCAGTTGATACAAAGTCGTACAATCAGTTACTTCTACGAAACATTCAGAATCTCAAAACTGTCAACCTCCTACTAGAAAAATGAACCTTCCCCGAATAAATGCTAAAATTAAATAAATCGCAATATTCATCTAACATAACTCCTGATATCCTTTGCTATGGTTATCAGGTCAGAGGGGTTTTCTTGTTATGTGCGTAATTTCGACTCTCAGTTCCAAACTTTTCTGAACAACTTTTCCAAAGCCGTTTGCAAATCATTCGGAGACAAATTTGACAGTTGAATTCTCATCCCAGGAATCTTGTAATGGATCAAGCTCAAATAATTGAGAAGTATCAAGAAGCAAAGGTAGATAGGGACGCATCACAATCCTCAGATACCGAATCTCTTCTGGAGCTTCTTGAAAGTCTTGAGAATGACGACGATCTAGAACAATTTCGCGAAAAACGTATGGCAGAGCTTCGCAATGAGTTCCGACGAATTGATCGGGCGTTCGATACTCATGGAGATTCGACTGGTTCAATTCACTACACGTCTGATGAAAAGGAGCTCATGAGCACCGTAGCCAAAGCCGATTTAGCAATAGTACATTTTTATCAAGCGGCTTTTCCAAGGTGTCAGGCAATGAATGATCTATTATCTCTAGTTGCTGAAAAACACTTGCCAATAACGATTATGGCAATACAAGCAGAAGATGCTCCCTTCTTGGTGACCAAGCTACGCGTCAAAGTGCTTCCGTTTGTGGTAATATATAGAAAGGGACAGGAAATTTCCAGAATTGTGGGATTTGAGGGAATTGGCGGCTCTGAAAAGGCAGCATCACTTCAGACAATGGAGGCTCATTTAGTCAAATGCGGAGCGATCAACAGAACCACAATCAACGCAAAAAGTATGCGGGATAAGAGAACAAATCCAGAAAGTGACGAGTCGGAAGATGATTAAATGAATTGCAAAGAGTTGAAAAGATCAATTGCCATGAATGGTTAATATCTCCTAGCCCCTACACAAGAGAGCTCGCCAGATCCTGGTCCACACAGACGATTTAGGCAACAGCGACTTGAATGCTTGGATTGGACGGGACAGCTCCAATTTTGGATAAATTTCCTCTGTATTGTACCTTTTTTTTCGATTCCTCAACACTTTGTCGCCCAATGTCATGTTGCTATGGTGGTTAACAAGTAACAATTCCTATATCCCACATGGCTGGTTGTTCCACCTCGGCACTTATTGATACACAACAGAACTACAATTGCAAGTAAAAAAAATATTCATGGGACTGTACATCGTTATTGAGCACTAATTGTAATAACTATTCAAAAACTTCTGTAAGATTCACACCTTGCAATTACTTTGCACCTAGTTGATCGTTGGGACCCCATTATCTGACGTATGCGCAGAGCTGATAAGAAAACGAGAGCAAATAAACGACAAAATAATTTTCGGTCAAAGGTTGCAAACAAAAAAACTCCTACAAATCTGAACACGGAAGCTTTTTTCTACATTTAAATCTATTGAAGTGACTATGCCAATTCCTTGTATTACGATACCTGCTCTCAGGGTTTGAGCCCTAAGCACAGGCCCTGGGATCCCATGTACAGGAACGAAAAAAACTCACTACCTCCTGTGCCGGCACCTCATCATTACGAATCTCTCTTACCTCAATCTTTTTTTTTCTTCATCTGTTGGTAAGAACGAAGCAACACCCGCTGCAGACGAGCCAATATGCAAATTTTCGTCAAGACCTTAACCGGTAAGACTATCACCCTCGAGGTGGAGTCTTCCGACACCATCGACAACGTCAAGGCTAAGATCCAAGACAAGGAGGGAATCCCACCTGACCAGCAGAGATTGATCTTCGCTGGTAAGCAATTGGAGGACGGCAGAACCTTGTCTGACTACAACATCCAGAAGGAGTCCACTCTTCACTTGGTCCTTAGATTGAGAGGTGGTGGTAGAAAGAGAAAAAAGAAGGTCTACACCACCCCAAAGAAGATCAAGCACAAGCACAGAAAGCACAAGTTGGCTGTCTTGACCTACTATAAGGTTGACTCTGACGGAAAGGTCGAGAGATTGAGAAGAGAGTGCCCTAACTGTGGTTCCGGTATCTTCATGGCCAACCACGGTGACAGACAATACTGTGGTAAGTGTCACACCACCTTCAAGGTCAACGCTTAAGTTAACATTGAGCAGACCTTTGTGGGAGTAGGTATTTAATACAATCTCATTCCATCAATTGTTTACGTAGAACCTGTAGCTTGATTGATAAGTGGGTGTTAATCCTGAACGAGCGACATATTGCAAGCTAGGGAAAAGTTACAAGACTATGCGAGAATCATGTTGGACTTCTTGGATTGATTGGATAATGCTCTTCAGTTTCGAAAGGATTTCACCATCGATGTTAAGAAAAGATCCCAGTTGCACGCGTCCAGATATTAAAAACGATACAAACTAAATAGCTTATTTGGCATTTTCAAAATCAATATCGTTTAATTTATCCTATGATATGGTGGCAAGTCCAACTTATTCGGCTTCTGTTATGAAATACATGCACTGTCCGTTTAGGAAATGCCAAGATAATATTCATAATAAAAATGAATTTCCATATATTTCATTCTTCTATTATTTACCCGTGTAATATTTTATTTTCCCTTTACATAATTATTGTACCCTAATATGTTGTGATTACCTGCATCTGCTTAAGCTCCGAGACTACTCGATCTGATCAAAAAAACAAGGTCAATTCTCTATGAGTTTTGCAATATACGATCTTGATGAAGACATCAGAGGTCTTCTTCAATTAGATAACTTTCTTAATGGCCGTACGACAACGGAATTTGTGGAAGAATTGAGTAAAGACCACATCAAGAAGGGGGCAGAGGTCAACAACTTGGAGTACCTAGATCCAAAGCCATACATTCGTACTTTCGAATCGACATTAAGACATCTCAAGCAATTGGCCGAGGAGGCATCCCGCCAAAGAGAAGCTGCTACAAAAGAGGTCGAGGAGTATGAACTCTCTCATTCGAGAAACGTTCTAGAGCTCTCTTCGCAAGTTGAGTCCATAGTGTCTGACTTCAATCAGTTGGATGTAGAGATATCTAGTATTGCCAAGAAAATAGATCCTTTGAATCAAGCACTAAATAAGATCACCAACTCCCGAGAACGCTCTATTGAAGCAATTTTCATGATTAGAGCGTACCACGGGTTTTACACGAAAGAGAAATACGAGCCGCTCGAGAAGCTTCGAAAAGCATCGCTGATGGATCAGAAAATGAAATGTGCAACAACAGTAAAAAATTTGCTCAAACTAGCCAAAAAAATCAGTGCTCTTACAGGAAATCTTCCGAAAGTTGAGAAGTGTGTAATCACGATCCAGAAATATGGAGAAGTTATGGAGCAGGAATTGCTTGAAAAATTCGAAATCGCTACTGAAAGCGAAGATTACGATGAAATGGGTAAGATTGCCAAGCTTTTGTTCGAGTTTAATGGCGGCAGCAGCGTGGTCCTGGCTTTCATCAATGGGAGCGATCTATTCATGGAAGACGAAACCGGCACTGATGGATTTATATCTATCATAGAAAATGAGGATTTATGGAAATCTCTCATTGATCCAAGCTCCCAGGTCTCTGATATATTCAAGGACGAATCAACAGAGCATCGTCTTAAAACTTTGAAAGTTACGATAAAGTTTCAATCCAGAATCATGCAAACTGTTTTCGAAAAACCTATACCGGTCCTTAAACTTATGATCCAAAGAATCTATGCTCAAATCATATCGAATAAGGTCTCAACTTTATTACTGTTCTCGCTACAGGCGGGTTCTCTAGCTCATGTCAGGGTACTTCACGACATATACATATTAGTCTCAGACTTTACGAAGGATGCTAAAGATTTCTTTGTCACTAATGATTTTGACGAAAATAATGAAATAAGCAGCACTTTAGATCAGTGCTTTGCGGACTTATTCATTGACACATTATCCGATAACTCATATTTCAATTTGGAGAAGGACGTCCTAGAAAACGTTATTTTTGGCATTGCTCACTCTTTTAACACAGCTAACGAACGTGCTTTGGCTAGAAAAGAATTGGAGAATAAATTGCAAGAGCTTGAGAACGCTTCTTCTGCCTTGAACATGGCCGCAATTGGGGCACAAAACAGAACTTCAGAAAGGCAAAGATTCAATTTTGTTGACAGTAGGCGGGTCAGAAAGTTCAAGGAGTTCATGAAGTCACGTCTCGATATGCTGGGTAATCGAGCTGACGGGCCGCTGCCGGATCAGGAGGTCCCCAGCATTCCCCAAACGCAAATTGTATTGAGTTTAGCTATGGAAACAACTGCTAGAGTACTAGAGCTTTCTCCCCAAAAAGCTTCCGAATTTGCTTTGGAAATCTTGGAAATTCTTATTCTAGATTTTGGAGGTCTATATATTGCATGCGGCCTTGAAGTTGCATACGACAAGGCCCTTCAGGAGAGAGCCAATGCCACTTTGGCGCAAACCCCTAATTTCTCGTATTTGTGCGTCTTTAATGCTACTAGCGAGATCTTACATCTTCTCTCTTCGTGCATAAAGAATATTCTTCTCCCATGCACTGTAAACAATCCGCCGATACGCAGCAGAATGATCAGTTTAACCAATAATTTCGTTAAAAGATGTGAAGTATCTCTCAATTTAGCTTTGGAATGTGTAATGGGTCTTGTTACTGACCGGATCGGTCATTTGCTCTCAACGCAAAAAAAGAAAGATTTCCTTTGTGATACAATTGACTCAAATCAAGATTACACAGAAACATGCGAGGCAATTTCTGATTTTCTAATTCATACGGAGGGTGTTTTCAAAGTCTATCTATCAAATGATAACTACTCGAACGCACTTATTAAGGTTGGAATGATAACACTCAACCTCTTATTGGATCACTACAAGAAATTCCTGGTAAATACTACCGGAAGCATAGTTCTCACTCAAGATGTCATTAGGTATCAAATGGTCATTGATTCTTGGGAGGTTCCAGAATTGAGTGAGGAGTTCCAATTATTGAGAGAAATCAGCAATTTGTTCACCGTGCAACCAAACCTCATCAATTCATTGATTGTTGAAGGTCACTTGGCAGGATTGAAAATTTCGACGGTCAGACAATACATATCGAAGAGAGTGGACTTCAGCCCTAGCTACATCGAAAGGTTTTTTGGCAGGAAATAGGAAAAATTTTATACGTGATAATATATAGAAAGAACATATAAAATACCTATCAAGGATATGATGCAATGAAGAATGAAAATGGTTGGGGATGTTTTCAAAACGTAAGTTTCGCTTTTGTTGTTTCTCTCACCATTGAAAACTTTTAGAATTGAGTCTGCATGGAAACAGAGTACCCAGAGGGACGCACAAGTGAGAATGTAGCTTAGTAAGTAAACTTTTAGATTCAAATAGGGTGTAGGAAGATAGCACATTGTTGTCTCGTAAGTCTTACCCGTGTTGCGATTGCTAATCTCTTGCGGGTTGTTCAAAGAGAGAAGCTGATAAGCAGGGTAACGAATTCCATTTGTCATAGAGGGAGATTTGCATGAAATTTCACGCGCGAGCGATTTGGAGGTATCTTCATAATCAAGGTGGGTCATGTCACAATAGTCATGATCGTCTCCACTAAATACAACTACGGGCTTGAGTTCTTTTAAAAGCTTGTCTGTGACCCAGTGCTCGATCACCGTCTGGTACTGAATACCACGCATTAATGGAAAAGGCTTCTTTGACTCCCGACCAGGACCACAAACTTCAACACCAGGGTCTCTGAAGAGTGGGACATGAGTTAGCAATATCCTAGGTAAAGATTCGTCTAAGAGAGGCTTGATGGATTCAACATACTCTCGAGCCTCGGTGTAAACCTCAGGATCGTCATGAGAGTATGAAATAGTATCTAGCTGTAAGAAGGTATGGTTTCCTAGGGTGAAGCAGTCGTTTGATTGTCCAAAATGAGCAGCAAAGCGTTCTCGTGTAGCAATAGAAATATTTTGGAACCCGATATCATGATTTCCAGGTAGTCCCCGATATGTTTTACGATCTTGACGCTTCGGAAAGATTCTGTTAAAGCGCTGAAATTCCTCTAACCATTGCTGATCCTCCCAGTCACGCCCACCATCAAACAAATCACCGATGAAAATGGTAGTGTCAGGATCAAGCTCTTTCTGAAGATGAATGTAGTTGTAGTGAAGATAAAAGTCACTCATTTTGCGAAGAATGGCGTCGACTAAACGTGGGTGCTTGGGGTACGTGTGGTCGTCTACAAGCTGAGGATCGGCTAGAATGGCTATTCTATGGGGCTTATTAGAAGCCTTTTCAGGTTCCCAATTTTCCCAATTTTCCCACGCACAACTTTTCAACGCACTGACATGCCGTTGATGTTCGAAGTAATGAATTATTAGTAGCCAGTATGTGACGATCACAAGGAGCAGAGACACTGCCAACAAGCGAATTGAAATTTTTGGTGAAGCTGGAACCTCGTCAATTGAGTGATTTCCAGCGAGTTTTTCCGGCCCGCCAGCGCTGCCCTTCTTTCGCTCCCTTAGCTCTTGTGACATTTTCCAGTGTAGTACGTACGCGAATTAATCAACATCCCCACAACAAAAACATAGAGCGATTTGATGGCGGAGCCCAAAAAGCGAAGGTTGCGACTGGACCATGAATTAAATCCCGCTTATTCAAAGCTTTTCGATTTTGACAATGGGAATGTTCTCCTTACTCTGAATCAGCCAATTTTCTTGGATCGACTGAAGTCACAAGTCCCAATACAACTAAAAAGCCTGATCGCTACTAAAGAAGAGCCGGTATTGGTCAAAAGAGAGCCGGTAGTATTTCGCGAGCTTGACTTGCCTGCAAGAAGATTCCGAAACGTCCCCGATCCGTTAGCCGACGATGTGTATCAAGTATTTCACAGGAGAATGAAGAAAGATGAGCGGTCTGTCGCTCTAGTCGACAAAAGCAAGTTGCATTTTGATATCGACAATTTACAGAGTCAATTAAAACTTCTAGATCAACATGATTGGATAAAGCATTTGCCTAGTATGGTAGTATTGAATGATCGGAACGACTATGATGAATTAGTTACGAAACGTGGTATGGCCCGCAAGGATATACTCAAAACGCTCAAAAAATTTCAAGATTGGGAAGCTAGAAGTTCAGCTCACACTTTGACGGTGAAAAACCACCTACGAGGCAACATTGGTCTTGGAGATGAGGATGATCTGAATGAATTGATCCTAACTCGATCTATACCGAGTCTAGCAAAAGAAAGAGCTGCACTTAGAATAGCCCAACATGGAACTCCTGTCAGAATTGTCTTGAGAAATGGTTACGATCTACTAGCGATGCCTCATCGGAAACCACGCATAGTTTTAACAGGCACATCCTGAACTAATTAATTTCATTTAATTTGCAAATGAATTCATCACATTTGAGAATTTTAATAAATTATACGACGTAATTATTGATGGCTTGAACGAATCGAGTAAACAACGCCCCAAACTTCACAGGCACAGAAAGATTGATGTCGAGATCAAGATTGCCGATTGGGAAGTCAATCTGTTTAAATATGCGCGGCTGTTGGCGGAGGTCTATTTCGGCCTTGTCAGGTTGAAAAGCTTGCATCACAATTGGCCTTACATTGTACGTTGTAGCCAAAACATGGCGTAATTGTATAAATGCTAGCATCAGTTGGCAAAGTAAAAACAATCTTTGTAGGTTTTCGACAATCATACCCTCCGGGTTGTTCGAACCTATTGTGTTAGTGATCATGTCATGGAGATCGAGACCGTCACTCAAAACGGTTCGATCCAAGTGAAACAAAATGAGGCATATTTCTTCCATGGAGGAGTAATTTATGTGCAGCAAATTGATCGCAAGATAAATAGCCTCATCCCTTATGTTTGATGTTTCTTCTAAGTTCTTCTTATCTAAATCAAATTCAAAGAGCTTGACTAAAGCTTGAACAAACATCTTTTTTGATGTGTAGGTGCTGTTTATTACTCGGTACACATGACTCAAGAAATGTGGTTCGAGATGCATGTTTCCATTGGTCTGCATTTTGACAAATGGAACGGCCAACTTGAAAGCTTCGGCATAATTTCTGTCAGCCAATGATTCGTGCTTTTGAAACAAATCGGTGTGTAAAATTGTTGCAATCTTCCTAATTCTTTTAACACAAGAAGCCTCTAGAGCTATAATGGTAGGTACGCAGAGCTTAGGATTTGCAAGTCCAAGTTTTAGCGCTAATTGCAAGAATAACACGGGGCTATCTGCATTGGGAAGTGAAAGACTAAGCTTTTGAACGGCAGGAAGATATCTCTGTACAAGAGTTGAGCAGATTTCCTCGCTTAACGAGCGTGGCGTTGAATCGTGAAACAGAACTGCGTTAAATTCAAAATCCTTTGTTGACATAATTTGCGTCCCAGCTCTTTGTTTAGACGTCTCATCTTGAATAAACAAAAACTTCATAATTCCATTTACTATCGTCAATTTCACAGCATCCGAGCCTTTGGCAACTTCCTCGTCTAAGATTTTTAAGAAAGTTTCCAGAGAAAACAATGCGGGGTGAGTTCTAGCAATGAACAACATGCTTGAAAAAGCCGCTTCTTTGACATTGTAATTGAGATTTTTTTGACAAATTGAGAGCAAATTCCTAGCAATCATGCCTGTGACACTTTCTGAATCGGCGGGTGAGAGTTGGTGATTGCAAAAAATTTCCCTAGAATTTTCGAAGTCGCAAAGAGCACCGAAACACCCCACTAAATTTATGAGACGAACCACTTTGTGAGACCATTGCTTATCTTGAGTTTCGGGGATGTTTTGTAAGCTTAAAAAAAGCAATTTCAAAGACGAAATCGCTGCCTTTAAAACTTTATCGGAACACTTCAGAAAAAATGTTAGATAATTAATTACAGCAACCGCTTCTTCCAATTCTTGAACACCTAGCCTTGTTAGTTTTGATAAAACGACTGTTATTGTTGAATTGGCAAAATCTGATCTGAGAGTACGACAGCTTGGTAGTACAAGCTTCAAGATCTTCAAAATAAAATAGTTCAAACTTTGGGCATTTGATTCTGCAGAGCTCAAATACGGACTGAGACTTAGCATATCCGCTTGAGATACCAAGTGGCCGTCGATTTCAGCGAGAGCAGAAACTAACTTAAATTTGGCTATTATCTCTGAGGTGACTTTGGAGTCAATAGCAAGCAATATAGAGCAGAAGGCACGGCTGGCAATGTCCTGAAAACATTCGAAGTACTTTTTTATGTCTTTTTTGGCAAAAAGATATCGCACAAAGTCTTGAAATAAGTGACGTACATAGCTGTCATTAGAAGCAAGATTACAGAAAATATTTGTTAGATCCTGATAGTTGTGATTTTCAAACCAAAGATCTTGGAGTGTTGTGTTTGCCATTTCCACTACGCCAAGTTCCACATCGTCAGTACGCTTCAATACTTTCAATGAGGCATAAGTACGCAATTCGTGGGAAGAATTTTCGATATACAATCGTCTCATTAATCTCATAACTCTTTTTCTAATGAGCACACTGGAGTCACCACTGTGAGAACCAACTACCAGGTAATATTTGTTTAATAACTCCGGGGTTGTAAACATGTACTTCCCGATTAGTTCTATGACAGCATCTCTTGACAATGGCGTGCCATCATGTAAAACTGTAGATATCGATTTACTGATGTTAGAAGCCAGCAAGAGATGAGGGGTATGATCTATTAGTTGACTCAAAATTCGAATACTCTTAGCTGCAAGTTTTGCCTTCTGCGATTGCAAACCCAAACCTAGTATGTACAAAAACTGGTTGTACGGCTTGGCAAAGAATTGACTAAAAATGAGATTCTCATGAAGAGTTTTCAAATTTTCTTCAAAATCATCATTTGTTGTTCCGGGGATCATCACGCCATTATATAGCGCATTGAGATAAATGTCAATGATTACTTGAAGTTTTTCAGTGACGGGAGTTGAAGTTGCGTTCGGTTCTGCATCAATCTGGTAAAAGATGCTGAATGATTGATGTACTTTGATGTCGTTGAGAAGATTTGTGAAAAAAAACAAGGACCTTAAGATATAGAACTCGCATTTGCCATAGATGATGGAGTCTTTTGGAGCCTTGGTAACAGCGCTTATAAAGTTTAAATGTAAACTGTGGACTTCCAAGAGTTGGTCCTCCGTAACACTATGGTCTAACAAGGTTACATCAGGGCACTTGATACTCTGTCTTTGAGCCAACAACCCAAATCTACTTAAGATATCTAAAATATACGGCTCAATCACCTTAGGAAGAGTGCTTTCTTGGAAGTCGGATTGAAATTTTTGAACAATGAAAGAGATCAGTACTGTGGCTCCTGGCCAATCCGGTAATTGACTCATAATAAACAATTCATCCAATAAGTTTGAGAAGGTTGCTTTCATGTTGGTAGATGAATCTTGAATTTGGTCAAGAATGAACTCTGCTGTGACATTTAAAAGAGAATTAAGTTCGTCATTAGCTGAAGTGATACCATTTAGTACGATGATTCTTTGTTGAAATAACTCGCCGTCGGAGTTTTGAGAGCTTAAATGTGATAAGTAGGATTTGGCAGTGGGGGGCAATTGTACCGCCTTAAATGCCTCTGTGAACTTAACAAGCAAGACGGCAAAAATCAGAACAGAAGATCCGTTGGAAAGTCTTTGTTGATTAAATAATACTTTCTCTGTAGATAATTCCTTTAGCTTCATAAGCAGTTCGTTCAAAATATATTCTCTTTGACTGGGAGCATTTCTGAAAATTTGTATGAGAAGTGAAATCATGCAATTGCAAAGATCATCTAGACCATCGGAAGAAGTTTGATAAAAAATGAGAGAAAAGACCAATGTCTCAACTTGACCTAAGAAGACTTCGTTTTTCAAATTAAGGTCAACTTGAAGGGTCAAAGTCTTGATGCAATCTGCAAATTGGGATAATAGCGGCACGTACCTTCTGGAACGAACAACTTCCGTCACCAAAGAGGATAAAAAAATCACTGTTTTATCCAAGTAAGACTCCATGTAGAGTCTTCGGTCCTCTATTCGACCACTTAGGATATGCAAAAGGATAAGGCATGCATGAAGGGAACATCGTAGATGATCTATACTACTATCTGCGATTACTTGAGTGTTTGACACGACTTTTAAACAAAAGGATTGTATGCGAAGTAAAGCAGATATGTCTAAGACGTCGATGGCGCTCGATTTTAGAACCGAAATGAGGTTTCTTGAGAGATCAACCATGAGAGCCGAATTTGGAGGTGAAAAATCATCAGACAGAACCAGATCGAATTCATTATGGACCATGTGGTGTGCTTCTATAATAGAGTAAATCCTGGTTATCCTGGAATCGGAAAGATGTGAAAACAGAACAGGCGCAATCTTTCGAGGTACACATTTATTCCGCAAGATTATGCTGCGTTTTTGTGGGACCACCGAAGACAATTGCTCGCTTTTCTCTTTATAGAATTTCAAGTGATCCTTGAGGTTTTCAATGTCCGATGGATCAGGGATCTCTCGAATGTTGACATCGAAGGTATCTACATTAGGGACAACAGCCGAGCTAACAAGAAACTCCCTTCGGACTTTTTCGTTATTTTCAAATAATTTACGATAAAATTGTGAGATATCTGGCTCTATAGTTCTCTCCAGCTCAGTCGAAATGGCAGGCTTTTTGAACTCTATCGAATCAAGGTCACTATCCTCAATTTTCTGGATTTCTGAAACAAAGTGCGAAACTTCCTCGTCATATTCTTCATATTCATTGCAGAATTTTTCAACAGCAGCATTAAGAAGCGTTTGAGATGCGTGTGGGAGATAATGAGTAAGGTCAGGCTGCGATAAGGAGATGTGAGAATATGAAATTAAGGGAGTTAATTCTTGTTTCGGCAACAAATGTAGAAGCGGTTGGGAGCCCAAGATTTCGGGCAAGTCGGTCTCTAAAGGGCTATTCTTCCCCTCATGCATAGGCTTTGAGTCGTGATGTCTTGATTCAAAACGTGCATCCGGGGTTTTAGGAATTCTAGCAGGTATCAATTCACAATTTAACTATAAGACAACTCAATTGATTAATATTATATAGTACATTATAGTAAGATTTTTTTTTTCCCAGAAAAAAATTTAATGAAGCTTGGTCCATTGAGAAGTTTCAGATGAAGCACGATAGATGTTCAACGAATGTCGTTTCATAGTGAACTAAATTGAATAGCAGCAGCTAGTTGGCTTTGCCATACGAAATGGCTTTTTAACTTAAGATCTTGACAAGTTTCTGCTAAATTGCATTGAAATGACATAGAAATTACTCATTCGAAGTGCCCGCTCTGGCAAAGGTAGATTCAACTTTTGAGCCTTTAGAAAAAGAAAAAATCTTCGGAAGAACAACAGTCGTCAAATCATTGTTAGGTGTGTCACGAGGATGTACGACATTGTTCTCCAATGATTTCGATAACCAATTAAGGGCGAGGTTATTCCATATAGAATGGGTATCAAAGACATTCACATAATCCGGATTTCCTCTGCTGTGATTAAGATATTCTCTGGTTGTCATATTGTGCGCTGTCAAGTACAAATGAAGAATGAGAAGTAGGAATGGGTAAATAATGCTAACGCATGAGATGAGTGCCAAAAGGAGTGTGACGGGGTGGTGTTGAATGAAAGCTTTAGATGTATCATCCCCCGATTCATCATGACTACTGAAACAACGTAGGAACATACAAATGCCTAGGTACGCACATGCAACTACAATTATCAAGAGAAACCAAAGAAAATCTCGGTAATTCCCACGCCCCACACAATTATTCAAGTAGACGCAATGATGATCATGGTCTTGGATACAAACATTACAAATCAGACAATGGCTCATACGAGGAAGACGCCATATGTGACAAGTACCGCAATACTTGACGGTTACACCGTCATAACGGTCTGAATAGTACGGTAATGAGATCGTATCAAAGTATTCGTCGGGGGCTGCGTGTGCTACTAAATTTTGTGGCTCAAAAGGTATATGAAGGTTTCGCTTTTGGATGCCAGGATCACTCAATGTTCCCTTCAGTAGATAGAAAAGAGATAGGAGCCACAAGTAAGAAAATATGATGACAACAGCAGGACTCTGATGATGCCACGCCCAAGGCGCTTCAAAAACCCAATATAAAATTCCTGTCGCCACTAGAACAATTCCAATACATATGCTATACGGCTCCTTTTTCACAAAGTGAAAACGACCACCGCAAAGGTAGATGTACGGGGTATCCTCATAAAGTTGGTAATTGTATCGTGGGCTTTTCGAGGAAGTGTGACGCGGGTCGGAAAGTAACCAATTGGCTAGGCATTTATCAACAAAATACGAAATGTAATGATATATCCTGCTCTGCGTCTGTGACATGTTCAACGTCGCTAATTCAACCTGAAGATGATAATGCTGCAGAAAATGGTAGGTTTTGGCAATCAGCAGGTAATATAAATTAAATTTTGAAGATAGTTAGCATTGGGCGGACTTATCTGGTTGGAATGAAAGATCTTTGCAGAACAATTAGTTTATAGGGGGTAGAGGTGGAGACTGCCTGGAGAAATCCTATTGAAGGATCAAGGTCAAAGAGGTATTCAAATGACTAGATGTGAGCGGTATCAAAGAGCTTTTGGATTTATTATTATGGATTGAAAAGTGATTATATTGTTAACATTTTAGAGATATCAAGCGTTGAAGTCATAACAACCTGAGAGTGCAATCGAAGAAAGATGTAATACTTAAAATCAATTGATAGTATTTTCATAAAAGCTAAAAAAAAAACGTATTCCAAAAAACCTAAAATTTCTTGAAACCATTTTGTTTGTATTCTCATAGGGTATTGGTATGCTTTCTCCGTTCTCATAAGTGTAACCATACTTCCAATAATCAATCATGTTCACAAGAACAATTCCCAGAAATAATCTACGGTTTTCCCAACTACTTCGGCCGAAACACAATGCTTTTTTGGTCCAACCGAAACGGTTCGCATCCCAAATGTCTGCGTTGCAGGGATGGACTCTGATTCTTGAAAAGGTGGCTGTCGCTTACTTGGCAGGACTCATTATATGTGGTGGCTCACTTTACTTTGTATATCAAGACGCTACGAATAGACAGAAAATACCATATGAAATTGGGTTCAACAATACCATTACCACAGTCAAGGCCGTTGGAAAGGACGATGTGTTGGAAAGTCCAAGATATGCTGTAAAGCACTATCGGAGGCTTTTGTTGGAGTTGGCCAATCAAGTAGATTCCAATTTCAAATTCGAAGAGAAGAATGCAGATGGATCGATCAATTTTGAGGTTCCTTTGCTTTCAGCCGAAGTGTTATTCAACTCAAAATCTATGGCCTTTTCCAACTTCTATATCGATATCGTCCTGCGGTATGCAAGAGCCCTTTTGGCCAAGGGCCAGCTTAAAACTTCTGTCTCTCTTCTTCGTCAGATTGTGGATGACGATGAAATATTCTATAAGATTGGAAATCCAGAACGAATGTCCCAGTGCTGTCGCACCTTGAGTCTAGCTTCCGAGGAATACCCAAGAAAATTCGCCTATTTGGAGAGAGCAATCGATATGCTTGCAGAGACATTCCAAAATATCAAGTTTGAGAAGGAATACTTGTTGGCAGAGAGTTCGCAGATTACAGACGAACTTCTTACCTCACTTAATGAATTGGCTTTTGTTCATGCTCGTCATGCCGCAGTTCTCCCTCAAAACCAACAGAAACCTGAGTTCAATAGTGCCCTTAATATTTACTTGGCTAACCTCAAGACATTGTCACACATCAAGGAGCAAATCCAATCAGGAGAACGGTCACAGGCATCGTTTCCTCTCCTCAATTGTGATTTAGACAACCTCAGCATGTCTATAGGCGAAATCAAGGCGCACGTCTCCGAACTATTGTGGGCGTTGGGCAGCAAGAAAAGCGCCATTGCTTGGGGCGAAGAAGTTGTTCACGAGATTTACTTCGACCATACACGTGTAGCCAGGGCATCGCCCATTCTTGATGGAGTTTTACGCAGCTTAAATGTCATGTACTTGAAATGTGGCCAGCCTGATGACGCAGAACGTAGTGAATCTCTCCGCAGGGGAATTAGTTCGTTTGAACGGGGGCAAAATGAATGGTACGAGCATTTGATCAAGAAAATTACGAAAATCATGTACAATAAAGGTCCCTTGGGTGTCATTGAAAAGGCACTTACAGAACGTATAGGGCCACCAAAGCCCGTTCCAGATATTGAAGAATTTGAGGAGGAAGATACGGAGTAGATCAGAGAATAGCATACTTGTACATACAATTGCCCTAATATGATGACCCTCACCAGTAACTGACATTTCGAGAGAATACAACTGGCACATATCTTGAGAAGTTCGCTGTAACTGTAATGGTTTCTTGGGTCACTTTTACTAGCGCTATACCATAGTTCACTTCGAAAGTATCAAAAATTCACTGAAAAAATTAAAATTGTTGTCGAAATAATGATGGCTCTCTTCCAATACCTCAGATAATGACACTTCAGCTAGTCGTACTAGTCATTATTACTGCACTGAAGTAATGCTCTTTGGGTGCAAATTGCGTCTGCAGTCGAAACATGCCAACTCAACCAACAACACTTATTACTCATTAATTTCCAATCAAACAAAAAAAATCACATGAGGTAGCTTTGATACTCTGCTTTTTATTGCCAACAAGAAAATTGCAAAATATTTTCCTTCCTTGACATTTCCGGTGGACACCCGAAACATTCACACCTTGGGAGCCAATCATATAGAAGTGAAGTAAGAAAGACCCGGCCACCTGCACACAGATACCCCAGTATCTGAAAACCCCAGGTTCTTTCACAACCTTACTACAATTACAACTCAGCCTGTCAGATCCAAAATGTTGTCAGTCACACGCGTCGGTCTCCGCCAGCTCCAGCCATCCTCTTTGGCCAGAACTTCTCTTTTCTCGAGATCATTGAAGACAATTCCACAACCCCCTGGAGGTGTCATTGGCAATGTAAACGATGCCTATGTCCCACCAAAGCCTCAAAAATCGCATGGTTCATACCACTGGACCTCTGAGAGAATTGTCGCCATTGGTTTGTTGCCTTTGGTTGGGTCGTCTTTTGCTGGTTCCACCTCTACGATTATTGACACAACTCTTGCCGCTTTCATGTTATACCATGTGCACAGCGGATTCCAATCATGTATCATCGACTATATTCCTAAGAGAGTTTACGGCTCCATCCACAACATGGCCATGTACTTGTTGACTTTCGGAACTGGTGTCGCTGGTTACGGTATTTATGAAATTGAGCAGAAGGAAGAAGGTGGTTTGGCCGGTGTTGTGGCCAGAGTATTTAAGGCTTAAGTTATACTAGAAGAGAGCAGGTTTTTCTAGCATAAGATGGGCAATACTTCGTTGTCATGTACTTCATTAAATAAACATTTTATCAGAATACGCCATTTCGGTGTGACTCCAGTATGAGTATCTGAAAATAACTAGTTTTTCTCCTCCAAGCCCTCTTTAGTTGGAATTATTTTGGTCTCTAACCATCGACTCAAAACATTACGTGCCCAGTCAACGGACTTTCTCTCGATTTCCTTGTCGTCTAGCGCCCTTAGTTTAACTTCATTTGCATTGTAGGCGTCACGTAAAACCTTCACTTCCTGAACATGTATTAACCCTTTATTTTGGTCAATTCTAGTTCGGATGTATCCAGAGACTGCCAAATGTATTAGAAGGTTCTCTAATTCTCTAGAAGACTCGAGATGCACGAGTTGTGAAAGGACATCGAAAATCCCTATCTCGTTGCCAACATTCTCACTAAGAATCGAAAGTAGGGTTAAAGTGATGAGTTTACTAGTACAAATTTTGTCCAAGACGATATACTTTGAACGAGACGACTCGTAGTTGCCAATAGTTCCAAAAGCAAAAAGCTCTACGGTGTTAAGGATAATAGGATCTGAAATCTCAGGATCCACTAGAAGTGAAGAATAGTTAAAGGTGTCGGGGTCACGAAGTAGCGTTAATACGTCATTTTCTTCCATGATGATATTCGCTAACTTTGGAAGTTTGTGAATCTTGTGGTATCGTCAATTACGTGGGAGTACAAGAATTGGGTTGACTTCCGTTCAGACTATTCAATTGGAGGAAGTTTTTGGTGTCTTTTTTGCCTGAGGAACAGTTTTAATCCAGTGTCGATAGGAAACTAGCTTGAGGAGTGCACCAACACACATCCATTTACGAATAAAAAAGTTATAAAAACAATTGTCAAGCTAAATGGATTCAAAATACTATTTCGAGCGGGATTATTTAACCATATTGTGAAAAATTTTCGAATCCATTTGCTTTTTAGGGAGCATCCCAGAGAAGTGAGAGAAAGAACCGAGTGTAGAGAAACACTAAATTTCGTCAGTTAACTGGCAATATGAAGCAGATACTGACTGCTGAATAATCAAACTTAACTCTTTACCCCTACGTTATGCTGAATCTTTTCGTTCTGTAACTAATTAGGCTTGACATACTTCTATTTAACCACTGACGCAGTTCATGTAATAAGTGAACACGTCCAAAAATAGTGTAATATATGGGCTTACCCTCAAAATAATTCTGCAAAAGAGAAGCTATGAAAATTACACGAAACGAATCCTCTGGTACGGTTTTAGAACTGACAATTGAACCAAGCCACCTACTAAATTTAATATCATCTTTAAAATGCAAATATTATTTCACGAATCATTTCATTGCTTTCGTTTTATTAATAGTATTGCTCATGCCCTGAAGTCTTGAATCCTGAGGTGTCGAGTAATAGTTACCTTTTACACACGACAGTACGCTTCACCTTATACTATTAAGACAATAACACTAAGACAACTCCGTTGCGTACCTTGAGTACCGTTGCCTACTA
Organism: Australozyma bambusicola; assembly: GCA_030563705.1. Lineage (NCBI taxonomy): Eukaryota > Fungi > Ascomycota > Pichiomycetes > Serinales > Metschnikowiaceae > Australozyma > Australozyma bambusicola. The sequence goes on along the minus strand of JAJMJU010000005.1, from coordinate 508,774 downwards.
TAACCATTGAAGGATCGTCTCCCACCCCCTAATTTTTCTCGATCAATTCCAGGTAGCACATTTCATCATAGCAAGAACATAAGAACAAACATATTGACCATTGCTAGCGCCTTAGATCATGGTCACAATGATCCTGGAAACTCAAGAACACCAGAGACGTCGATCGAACTCGCAGTCTCAAGTCAGCGCTGCCTCATCTTTTTCCGGCTTGCCACCAGTGAAATCCACGTTTGTGTCCGAGAGACAGAAGCTTCCTAGAAGAAACCAAGCGGACTTCTATGTCACCCTCGTATCTCTTAACGACACTTTCGATACCAAGTACATACGAGTGCCCTATTTCCCGGAAACATGTAAACTAGGGCGACCCACTGGCGCTAAGGTCAAGCCAAACTCTACAAACGGATATTTTGATTCCAGAGTGTTGAGTCGAAACCACGCGTGCATTTTCATAGACCCACATGGCGGAAAGCTCTTCATACAAGATATGGGCTCTTCGAACGGAACGTTCGTGAATCTGGAGAAGATTTCAAACGAGCCGGTACACGTCAAAGTTGGAGACACAATCAACTTGGGATTTAACATTCAAGTTGAAACTAACCACAAACAAATAAGCGCTAAAGTTGAAGCCATCAATGTTATGTCCTACACCCCAAAATCTGCTGTTCTGAGCGCCCTTCCAATGCTTACACAAACCATCATTGACTCGTTCTCCGACGCCGAAATGAAGCATTATGACTTCGTGCTGAGGTTTCTCTCGGAGGTTTTTGGAGAGGAATCAAAACCTGAAAATAAAACGGAAGCTCCTGGCGAGACTTCTACCGACAATAGCACACCGACAGTTGGCTCCGTTCTTGAACTGGCCATGTTTTCCGATCTCATTCCTGTTATGGAAAGCCCTGTGTATCATCTGAAACCAGGAAACGCCGGTTTTTTTGAGAATTCAAATATTACGTACTCTTCAGAGCTTCAGAGCTCACTAGATCAACTAACCGTTAATTTAATGAAGATTAGACAGCAGAATGCCGCTTTGAAGTCCATAGAATCAGTTCTTGTGAACTATTCCAACACAGTCACTGAGATTAACACAAAATATTTACTGCTGGAACTAGAAAAAGCCGAACGAGCTGCTGCAATTGCCGAAAAGGCGCTTCGAGCAGAGAATGCTCGTTCAGCGATGTTACTCCTGGAGAGCGACCAGAAGCTCAAAGACCAGCTGCAATTAATAGCCAATCTTCAGAGCGAAACGGCTAAGCTAAGGGCTGAGAAAGAGGATTTGAAGTTGCAACATGACGTTGAATCCACGCGGACGGTTGAGGTGGCTTCACAGATATCGCCTCAACCCTCACCTCCTTCTGAATGTAACCAAGAAGCGTCGGCAGATCTACACCTGGATAACAGTATTGTTGACACTGTTGTCGAGGTTCCCGAGGTGGTACAGGAAAAGCCGGAGGGTGAAAATCGCAACAGTTCCTCGTTTATGAACCATAGGAACATTCGGTCCAAACTGAATGAAGTTAGTAGTTCCAACCAGGAAATTTTGCTGAGAGGGCAAAAAACTACCAACCTATTCAAGCACCCGATGTTCATTGGATTAGCAACTGCTGCTGTGGCGGGCATGGTAATTCAACAGTATAACAAGTGACTTTTTGCAGCCACTTGAGCATTGGTGAGTGCTTGTCTGCAGAGCGCGCAGTTCCTAGATCGGATGATACTTTAGATGCAATGAGAATAACTACTACATTTAATTCATACCACTTTTTGAAAGTATCCTTTCATTGAAATACCAAGTTGTAGCGTTTTTCATTCAAGAAGTCAATTATCATCATGCTACCCTCACCTGGCGTCAGGGCACTTATCCCACAGAGACGCTTCGGTCTTAGCATTATAGGAACCGCCATGGCTTCTTTGCTATTCAACGAACAAAACAAATTGGCTTCCAAGATGGAATCTGGAAAACTCCATTACGAAGACGTGAACAGCAAATTGGACGGTGCCTCAAACGAGGGATACTTTAAGAGGTCAGAGCCCGAATACCCCGGCCACATCCCCCTCTACAACATCGAAAAAATGATGATGTTTGTAGGCTCCGGTATTGGAGCATATTTCCATCCCGAAAGAAACGAATTCATTGTTGGTCTTGGAGAAGCAACTGCCATCAAGCCTGTTCTCAAAAGACTCCAGCGACAGATGCTCTCTGACCCAATTGGGCGTCAAATCTTAAAAGAACGCCCCAGAATGACAAGCACATCATTAGATTTAGAATATCTCAAATCTCTACCTTCCAACACTATTGGTAATACGTACATTCAGTGGCTAGAAAAGGAAGGTGTTTCGCCAGACACCAGAGTGCCAGTAAGATACATCGACGATGCGGAATTAGCCTACATCTACCAACGGTACCGTGAGTGCCATGACTTCTACCACTCCATTACTGGCTTGCCTATTATTATAGAGGGCGAAATTGCAGTGAAGGTGTTGGAGTTCATGAACATTGGTATGCCAATGTCTGGTCTCGGGGCTCTTTTTGCTCCATTCCATTTGCGTAAGCACCAAATGAATAGACTATACAGCGTGTATTACCCGTGGGCTATCAAAAGTGGTCTTGAGTCAAAGCCCTTGATCAACGTGTACTGGGAAAACATTCTAGAGGATGATGTCAATGAATTCCGGGAAAGAATGGGAATAGAACAGCCTCCGGATCTTAGAGAAATGAGAAGGGAGTATTTTAGTGCTCAAAAGGCGGGTAAAAGTAATCACAGATAAAATGAACTTTTAGGAATCAATGATATTTTATTTTCCTTCTGTTACCAAAGTTCATTTCTAAACTACAACAAAAGATATTGCACCCCATACATATTTTCTGCAATACGAAATTTTCGAATTTATTAAATTCTCCAGCTTGCTTTAATGTGACTTTCCTAAATTGCAAATCATGAACCGTTCGATCCTGCACATACTCACGAGCAATCACATCTGAAACATGATATAAATTCTGGATCAATTCCCAGTATCTGCTCCAAAAAAGATCTCGCATAGCATGAGCAGTTTGTTATATAAAATATTTCTCAAAAAGGTATGTGTTCACGCGCTCATAACTCTAGGTTGGCATGAACTGTTACTAACCTAAGACCAATCTTGATTCAATCATCAAAGTTGGAACCGAGGAGGACCCCTACTTCGAAGAAATACCAGAGAAGGATTTGCACTTTTATCAGCGAAAGGGCGCTAAGAGGAAGAGAAAACTCCCTGATATCATTGCCAAAAAAGACCTCAAAATACTCAATTCTGTAAAGCGCAAAGCGTATAGACTTGACTTGCAATTGAGTTTGTGTGGGGTACGACTCGGATGGGCTGGAATCATAGGGCTCTTTCCGTGGATCGGTGATCTTCTCTGTTTGATGCTTGCGTTACAAGTAGTCTCCAAGGCTGGAAAGATTGAGGGAGGTCTCCCCACGCAATTGCGGCTGCAAATGATGGCTAATGTCACATTTGATTTTGTAATCGGATTAATCCCAATAGTGGGAGACTTTATCAATATCATGTACAAGTGCAATCTGCGAAATTTTGTTTTGTTGGAGAAACATTTGGTTGATAAGTACTCGGCACAAGAACATTCTGCTAGCGTAACCGAGACAGCGCCTGTGGCACGCAATGGACATTTACCCAGCAACACGAATAGACCGGTACCGGAAATCCCGAAAGATCAGATGCAGACGGGAATATATAATCACCAAGATATAGTGTAATTTAAGCCTCTAACGTTTTAAACTCTGTTTCTAGTATATCCAAGCGACCGTTAAAGTCTTCGGCAAAGACATACAATTGATCCAATTTGGTAAAAAGCAGCTCTAAGTCTTTACAATCGCGCTGGCACGCGTCTATTTCAGAGATGAGTTCGTTCAAATGAAGCTGTCGCTGAAAATAGTCCTCCTCTATAGCCTTGGCCTTAGCCGCCACAGAAGCGTTGGCTTGCTCCGAAAGCGTATTTATACGGTCACTAATTTTGTACATGAGATAGTCGAAGTTGACTGCTAGCAGTTTAAGCTGAAGGTGATCATTTGACATTTAGTGATGTAGATGGTTGCCACGAATCTGTACAGGTGTGTCTTATCTGAGACCAAAACAGGCTAATGCATGGAAATTATCATTAATTTTTTTTGATGAATGAGATATTAAAATCTTTTATTTTGAGTTATAGATCTACAGCATGGATCTCAGGCAGTGATGAGTAGTCTTTTGCTCCAGTCAAGTTGAGAAACATATACAACACAGAACCAATTTCGACCCTCAATGAGCTTATAATAATTATTGTTCAATACGTTAAATTGATAACACAAAATTGATATGTATGCAAGCTTTATCCTCTCATGAATGTTGTTTCTTGCTTTATTAGGAAGACGACCTACAGTAAATTAGCTCGAATTAGTGCCAGGAAGAGGAAAGGATAAACGACGAGAAAATAAAAACGGATGTTTTATTTAACTTGAATAAAATCTTCAATAATTGAAGTTCCATTCCAAAGCATTCTCCGCTGATTTGTATACTATCCATTTTCGATCTCTTACTTGGTCTCGTATCATTCAGCTTCCTGTACTCCCACTAACCTGTAACACTACGACAACTAATAATCCTCCACCACAAGATGTCCTCCTCGGGATACTCGCTCTCCAGCATCAATCCCAAGCTCTTACGAAGAATATGTATGTACTACATAACTAGACGCAACTCATTTCCAACAATTTCGGATGCAATTTGCTACAATTGTTATCCAGTGCAGACCGACGAAACGAGCCATGGAACCTTCGGAGCCACAGGCAAAATCCGCAGGAGAACCAGAATTTTCGCTCTATAAATAATTCTTTTCACCGTACTAACTGCCAGACCGAGCATGTCGTCCAACCTTGGCTGAACCAAACTTACTGCTCAACTTGGAGGTATGTGACTACGTCAACGCAAAGGGCGGTTCTACGCCTCGAGAAACCGCCATTGCAATTGTAAAATTGGTCAATCAAAGAGATCCTCAGACTGCTGAATTGGCTCTTCATCTTTTGGATAACTTAGTCAAGAACTGTGGATACCCATTCCATTTGCAGATATCCAGAAAGGAATTTCTTAACGAATTGGTCAAAAGATTCCCCGAAAGACCAACTTTCAGATATACTCATATTCAAAGAATGATTTTGGCCCAGATCGAGGAGTGGTACCAGACAATCTGTAAAACCTCTAAGTACAGAGAGGACTTCACGTACATTAGAGATATGCACAGGTTGCTTAGCAAAAAGGGATATGTTTTTCCTGACATTAAGACCGAGGATGCCGCAGTATTGAACCCATCAGACAACTTGAAGCTGTTGGAAGAAATTCAGAAGGAAGAGGCCGTTGTTCATAGCGCTAAGTTGCAAGAACTCATTCGTAGAGGCAAGCCCCAGGATTTGCAGGAAGCCAACCGTTTGATGAAGATCATGGCCGGTTTTAAGGATGACAATGTAGTAGAGAACAAAAAACAGGTGTCTGAAGACGTTGCTCGTTTGAAGAGAAAGACTGAGATTTTTGCTGAAATGTTAAACACTGCTCAAGAGACTGGCTCGCCAATAACTGATTCTAGTGATACTATCATAGAATTGTATAGCTCAATTAAGAGCGCCAGCCCCATTGTGACAAAAATTATCGAAGAAGATAACGGTGATGAAGAATACGTAAAGAAGTTGCTAGAGTTGAACGATGTCATTAATCAATTAATGCAAAAATACCAGCTTTTGAGATCCGGCGATGTCGCTGAAGCATCAAACATCAATGTTTCGTCTGGCCAGCAACAAGAATTCAACTTGATCGACTTTAACGACGAACCAATCAGCTCGGATACTACTGGGAAAGATGAACAGGGATATCAAGACTTGCTTGCAGATTTGTCAAACTTGGCATTTACAGATAGTACTGCTGCGGGTTCTAATTCGGCCAAGGTCAATCCACTTGACTTCTTTGGTGTTGGAGGCTCAATCGCTTTGGGAAATACTGGTGCTAGCACGATGTCAAGTGGTTCCTTGCAACAACCGGCGCCCGTATCCTCTTCTCAACCAATTGCTTCCAGAGTCACTCAGGACCTTTTGGGGGACTTAAGCTCTCCCTCACCTCAGCTTCAATCAAACACCTCCAAGCCTTTAGATCCATTCTCATTAAGCTTCCCTAATTCCACGCCTTCATATGTTTCAGCTGAGCCTGCTAAAGTTGTTTTGGCGCATGACTGCAACGATTTGAAGCTTGAAATTGAGTACAGACAGATTTCCGGTGGAATCGACGGCCGCTTCTTCGTAAGCAACAAGGATAGCAGTCCTATGACCAACATCAAGCTATTGGTTGCAGCGCCCAAAGGATTCAAGCTTGATTTGAAGCCACAAAGTGGTAGTTCCGTTTACGGATTCACCAACAGGGGTTTGCTGCAAGAGTTCAGCTTAGATAGTGTTCAGGGCAAACAACTCAAATTGAAATGGAAGTGCGAGTTTGTTAACGCCGGTGCAGCGCGCGAAGAACAGGGCCTAACAGTATTGTAAGTTACGGAAATGAATTAGTTTTATTAGAATTATAACGAACTGATTAGAGAAGTAAAAAAAGAACTGATGACCAAAGAACTAAAATGTGTTAGATAGTGTGCCGTCGACCCAAACAAGTAAAAAAAAAAGCACACTTCAGACCGTTCTGTTTCACCTTTTAGTCCATTTTTCCTAAAACAAGCACCTTTTCAACTACAAAAACGATCCCATTTCCGGCCAGATGCACCGAAGAAATGGGGACCTTTTTACCATTTATTTCGAGGGTATATGTCTCTTCAACTTCCCGTTTTGTGATTTTGAAAGGCTCCCCGTTTAACAATACGCCAGAAAGGGTGTTGTGTTCATCTATGATGGGGTTTCCTTGAGACATGTGTGCCTTAACGAAGGCATCGATATTTCTGCCGATTACGGCATCATCAGTGGCATCATCTTTCACCGGTTCCGGAAATTCCCAGGGTTTCAAACCCACCTCGGTCAGAAATGAGGCCACAGCTTGATCGGAAGGTGCCACAAATAGCGTGAACGATTCGGAGTTGCCCAACTCAAGAAGAACGTCGGCATCATCTCTGACGTATCGGGCGAAGATAGACACTTGCAGCACCTGCGGAAGTATGCTTTGTAGCAAAGGCACAGGCTGCACTGGGCGTTGGGGGAGGCTCCTTTTGTGAAGCCAGTTCTGAAGCTCAACCACGTTTTTGCGTTTCGTAAGTGAGAAGTCAGAGTTCCCGTCTTTCAAATTCTCCAGTAGATCTTCAAGATTCACGACGTTTTTGGGCTCGCGCTTCTCTTGGTCGCTTTGCATTGCCTGAGCTAAGTTCTCGAGATAGACTACGTTTTTGGCTACAATACAAGAGGCAAAGATAAGAACTGCGAAACTTGTAATCTTCATCTTTGAGAGATATTACGTGAGTTGTGGATATGTGTTGGAGCAGAAAGACCGATGGCTTTGTGAGTTTCTTGTAGTTAGTTGGTGCAGATTAGGTGTGAAGAAGTGAGATAAGGTTGGGCCAGGAAATTGGGGATCGGCTAAGGAATGACCTCAAAAAGGCACTTGAGGGGAAGTAGGCGACATTGCCAAAGAAGAAAAAAAATCGGAGAAAAAAAGAACTATATTGATCAGTTATTAAATTAATATACATTTGTGAGTTTAGATCTAGATTATCGAAGTTTCGGTAGAGGTTGATTCTAGCGCATAGAAGACAAGATGAAATGGTAGACAAGATGAAATGGTGAATTTTCGAAAGACACTACAGTTTCAGATTATATATAATCGAGCTAGATTTAGTAACGTGTTTTTCCCTTGAATTGCTGCCATACACAAGTCTTATTCAGTCCGGCCGGGTCATTTTTCATGCTCTTCACTTCTCATGTTGGGGTCCAAAGACTTGTCTGTCTGCCAATATATCTGTCATCTCTTAACAATATCAAACCCGGTAGGTCTACAATTAATATTATTTAATCAATTAAATTTATCCGCCCTGTGGCGAGATCGAAACATAGCGACGTGGAGAATATAAAACTAGAGTATTAGTAAAGGAAGGCGCCGACGGCAGCGAACAAAGCAGCGAAGGTAGCGTATCCAACGGCGGGAAGCGATGAACCATCAGACTTTCTAGAAGAGCTGGATGTTCCAGATGCTGCAGAAGTGTCAGTAGAACCACCGTTGCTGTTTCCAGCCTTCGAAGAAGACGAAGAGACAGTCGAAGATGCACCTTGACAGTAGAATTGGTCACCCTTAACACCACCGTTGCTGTTCAACTTAACAAAAGCGGCGCAAGACAACTTACCGGTGGAGGTCAAGTTGAATCCACCAGCGACCTTGGTTAATTGTGGGAAGGTACCATTGTCAAATGGCCCAACAAGGTTGACAGAACCGCCGATAGTAGTCAAGTTAGGAAAGAAAGAGAAGTCGTTTAAATTGCTGTTTTGAATAATGTTGAGAGCACCCCCAATGTAGCCCAAAGAGGAGAAGTTGAAGCTAGTCAACTGGTCATTCTTGTCGATAGAAAGAGAGTCTCCGATTCTGGTCAAAGCATTCAAGGCAAAGCTGCTGAAGGAATTGGAGTCGAAAGAGAGAGATCCGTTGACCATGGTCAAGTTCTGGGCAGACAAAGATCCAATAGACTGGAACGAGACGTCCTTAGCCAGAGCTAACAGATCCAAAGCAACAGCAACCTTTGCGGAGTTGTAGTTGATCGACAAGGTTCCGGTAACAGACAGCAAACTGGAAGTAATGTTGTTGATATCCTGATTGTTGTTGACGTCAAAGACCAGCAAAGAGTTAACGTTGACACCAGTCAAGGAAGTCAATCCGGTGTTGGCGAAGATGATCTTCTCGGCGGAGCTGACACCGGTAGTCAAACCGGTGTCTTGCAAAGAAGGCAAAGCGTTGTAGGTCAAAGAGCCGACGGTGGTTAATTGAGCCAAGTTGACGTTAGCCAAGATGGTGGCATCGGAGATTCTGAGCTCACCGGAAACCAATTGCAAGGTTGGAGCATTGAAGCTGGTGGCTTGTTGAGTGCCATTGATTCTGAAGTTACCGAAGATTTGTTGGGTACCAGTGATGTCAATCAGACCGAAGCTGTCTCCGGTGATGAAAATGTCACCTACGGCGGTGGCACAAGCGGCAACCTGGGCGACCTGAGAAGATGCTGTAGCAGTGAAACTGCTGAAGGAACAAGCCAGGCCAACAGATGGGGTAGCAGTGGTCAAGGTAGAGTCTGCGAGCGTTAGTACAAAAGGCTAGGAATAGGTTGTTTGAGGACCATTCTCAAAAAGAGGAGAAAAAGAAAGTGTGGCTAATGGTGAAATCAGTCTTGCGGATCTATTTCCCGGTTTGAAATAACGTTGAGGCGATTGCAATGCTAGCCATTGAAAATTCCATCTTTTGGGGCATTTTTCCTAAAGAGGTAAATGCTTAATTTATGTATAAACAATTCAAGTTTGACACGTTATTGTTATGGAGGAAAATTAGAGTATATTCAAAACAACGCGAAAAAAAGGATGTTGACGGACCTGCTCGAAGTTATTGTGATCTTGTCTGAAGTTCATCTTCACAGCTAATCTCATGTACCCAGCTTAACCCCAAAGATTATGCAGATACTATGCCGATTTAACTGAGTTGTTTGAATCGCATCTTTTCAACCCATAAATTGAATTTTATATTTCACAGGATTGACTCTCCTCTTCAATTGTGGCCCGGATCAGCCTGTCTCATTGCTGACAGAATCTGACTCCCTGAATCTGAAAAATTACATACTGTTAACGGCAGCGACTGCTACACCCACCATGGCGGCGGAAACGAGAGTGGACTTGAGATGCATAACGAAGGGGCAAGTTTGATGAAGAAGCTGTTGGGGTGTCGGGGAGCGGTGGAGTATTTATACTGAAGGGCTGGATCGGGAGACACAGAATGGCCCTCTTTTGAATGGCTAGGAGTGTACATAAGCGGGGGTTAGGCGCTCGCAATTTTATGTAGGGCCTACATGGGGGACAAATGGGACTGTGTCCAATCCTGAGGTAAACAATACAAGAAGTCGAACGGGAGAAGGTCGGAGTTCGTTGATAGGGGCAAAAAACCTAAGAAAGGGGAGAGAGAAAGGAAAAAGGCGTTTACTTTAACAAAATTTGTGTGATTCTTGCCCATTGTTTGTATTCGACTTAGCCTGGGCTGCAGGTATTAGTCCCGCAACATCACAATGCAATTCCGCTTGCACCTAGCTTAATTACGCGCATGAGGCCGCAGACAAAGTCAACCCCGTAATTCAGAAGCAAAGAGAGAAAATGAGTGAGGAGGGAATGCAATGAAAAGGGAAGGTAATCTCCATAATCTTTTAAATGTTCGATTGATGGTGCTGTTTGTGCAGGGCGGCTACATCAAAGAACGTTACATGTTCAAAGGATTCTAGGGTCAAGTTGGGTTGACTTGACTTGACTTGACTTGTGTCGAAGACAACATACAGTAAATCAACATGTTTCACCTCATCTCAAATCCATTTGCTGATTGAAATGATTACCAAATTCAATCTTTTCAATTCCCTGAACCGCCCTTATTCTCTTTTCCTTCTGGCTTCTTATCCTCTTTTCTTTTATCTTTCCTTGTTCCCTACATCGTCCTTTTTCACCACCAACCCCAAGTTGAGGGTTGGCAGCCGTTGCACATGAAGAAGTCTTGGCCAGCGCAACTCAAACCAATTATAGTAATTGTGAAAACATATGCCGAAATCAAAGGAAAGAAAGAACGAATGGATTGTAAATCTCACTCCTTACAATTCGCACATGAAGACTTCAACTGGTATTTTCTGTTTTGCGTTAGAACAATGTTGCGCGGCAATTGGGGGACGGGCTTCCAACTTCTGATTAGGCAGTATGCATTCAAGTACAAGAAATGAATCTTTGGTTAGGACCCCTTCTGCATGCCGCAATCTTCCCTTTAACAATCGTTCAGTCTATGAAACTTGAGTGTTTGTGTTGAATCGTTGGTTTTTGATGATTCAAACGAAGTGCCACCTCTTGCATTTCGAGTTTATCCCTGGTCATTTGGTCCACCGTTGAGAATCACTACCTGCGTCACTGCACAGCGAGTCCTCATGCACGCCATTACAATGTATGGCCGGCATATAGCCTGCGTGCAGCTGAACCAGCGATGTGTTTATGATAGCAGCCAAATTCAAGATTTACTTTGGTAGAAAAGGTACGTAACCTCCACACAAGTGTAAAAGAAAGAAAAGACTTGTTTGATGAATTTAATTCGTCTTGCCTCCAGTCCATGTGAAGAAGATCAAATGAGGTAGTTATCTAAAAACCGCCCAAGCTCACATGAAGGAAACTCAAATGTCTTGCCGTAAATTGATACTTGGATGTTGAGATCTCTTTTTTCTTTTCTTTTCTGTTGTTTCCTTTTCTTTTCTTTTCTTTTCTTTTCTTTCCTTTCCTTTCCTTTTGTTATGTTTTTTAACTGAAATCCACACAAGCTCTGTTCATAATCGCTTTCAACAACCCTTAAAACTCTTCATTCAATATCGAATATCAAAGAACCCATCATTCAATTTTGTCGAGCAACTCTTTGCGTATCATCCTGTCGCCTGACCTACTGTATTTATTCAATATCGTCCATTCGTATATAAAAATAAAACATAGTAATCACACCTTCTCGGCCAAGTTCTCCAACAAAGTGAAGTCTCTCTGTTCGATCGAACCGTTGCCTGGCAACTTGGTGGTTCCCATCAAAAACAAGTCAACCTCACGGGCACACTGTCTACCTTCCTGAATACCCCACACAACCAACGACTGTCCTCTTCTACAATCGCCTGCTGCGAATAAGTTTTCGGTGGCAGATACCCTGTACCCGGATGGGTCATATGTAGGGATGGTGCCTCTCTTGGTCTTTCCGATGTCGAGCTTGTCGGTCTCTGGGCCAACAAAACCCATCGACAACAACACAACCTCGGCGGGGAAGAATTCCTCGGAACCAGGCACCTCGGCCATTTGCCAGGCGCCGGAGTCGGATCTCTTCCATTCAACACGAACAGTCTTAATACCCTTGACGTTTCCGTCCTCGTCTCCAACGAACTCCTTCGACAAGATGGAGTACTCTCTAGGGTCCTTGCCGTAGTGCGTAGCGACTTCAGTGTGGCCGTAGTCTACACGGAAGATTCTGGGCCATTGTGGCCAAGGGTTGTCCTTAGGTCTGGTATTTGGAGGGGTAGGCAACAACTCGAAGTTGGTGACTGACTTGGCGCCGTGACGCGTGGAAGTACCCAAACAATCGTTACCGGTATCACCACCTCCAATAACCACAACGTTTTTACCGTGTAGGGTCTTTCTGATTTCCTCCAAGTTGTTGTCTAAGAGAGCTTGGGTGTTGCTACGAAGAAGCTCCATGGCAAAATCAATGTTCTTCAAGTCACGGCCTGGAATCTTCAAGTCACGAGGGATGGTGGAACCAACGGCGTAGATGACGGCATCGTTAGAGGCCTTCAATTCCTCGATAGTGATGTCCTCGCCGACAGTGGTGTTGCAGACAAATTGGATACCCTCAGCGGCCAACAAGTCGGTTCTTCTCTTGACGATACCCTTGTCCAACTTCATGTTGGGGATACCGTACATCAACAAACCACCTGGTCTGTCGGATCTCTCATAAACGGTCACGGAATGGCCAGCTCTGTTTAATTGGTCGGCGGCAGCCAATCCAGATGGACCGGAACCAATAACAGCTACAGACTTTCCGGTGCGATGTTGAGGTGGGTTAGGCTTAATCCAGCCCTGCTCAAAACCGTGGTCGATGATGGCACACTCAACAGACTTGATGTTGACAGGGTCTTCATTGATACCCAAGACACAAGCACCGTTACATGGCGCAGGACAGATTCTTCCAGTAAACTCAGGGAAGTTGTTGGTCATCATCAATCTCTGCAAGGCATCGTACCATCTGTCCTTGAACACCAACTCATTCCACTTGGGGATAATGTTGGAGATAGGACAACCAGTGTCAGAGGTACAAAATGGAACACCGCAGTCCATACAACGGGCTGTTTCGTGCTTCAACTCGTCCTTGGTAAGACGCGAGGTCATCTCATTCCAGTCCTTGGTACGTACCTCTGCTGGACGGTACTTCTCGTTCCGGCGCTTATACTTCATGAAACCTTTGACCTTGTCGATCTTGGCCACGGTCTTCTTCTCGACCTCAGCATCACGAATAGTGTCCTCGACGTCCAAAACCTTTGGCTCTGATTTGGCGCCGTGGGCATGGACGTGGCCCTTCTTGATCTTGGCAGCTTCGCCGTTAGTGGCGTCACAGTCAGGGTCCTCCTTAATCAGCTGCAAGAACGTGTTCAACTGGCTCTGCTTAGCATCCAACTCCTTCTGCTTCTCCTTCTCCAAAACCTTCTTGTAGTCGTGAGGAAGAACCTTGACGAAACGAGGAAGGATCCTGTTAAAGTCGTTCAAGATGTTGTCAGCAACCTCGGAGCCAGTGTAGTGACGATGGTCCTCAATCAAACCACGCAAGAACGCAATCTCGGTTGGCTCGGTGACGGCAGACAAGCCAACAGTGCCGTGATTGACTTTGGTGGCAAAGTCCTGTGCCATGTCGAGAACATAAGCGATACCACCGCACATACCGGCAGCAAAGTTCCGTCCAGTGGATCCCAAAACAACAACTCGGCCACCGGACATGTACTCACATCCGTGGTCACCGGTACCTTCGGTGACAATGATGGCACCAGAGTTTCTGACGGCGAAACGTTCGGCGGCCACACCACGAATGAATGCGGAACCAGATGTAGCACCGAAGAATCCGGTGTTACCAGCAATGATCTGGTCCTCTGCCTTGAACTTGGATCCCTTTGGTGGGTACACAATAATACGGCCACCAGACAAACCCTTTCCGATATAGTCATTGGCGTCACCCTCTAACTCCAAGGTGATACCAGAGGCCAAGAAGGCACCAAAAGATTGTCCAGCAGAACCCTTGACGTTAACGTGAATCGTGTCGTGGGGCAAGCCTTGTTCACCGAATGTCTTGGACACTCTGTAAGACAAAGTGGTTCCAACAGAACGGTCGGTGTTGACCACCTCGCAGTCGATAGTCACAGGCAAGCCCTTAGACAATGTCAACTCGGACTCATCGATCAACTTGTTATCGATACGTACGTGCAACTTGTGGTCCTGCTTTCTGATACAGTAAGTGGGCACGCCGGGTCTAATGGTGTGAGCTGGAGTCAAAATTGGCAGTAAGTCGATGTTGGCATTCTTGGTGTTGCGCAAGTCATCGCGCACCTTCAACACCTCGGTCTTACCGATCATCTCGTTAATGGTACGGAATCCCAACTTGGCCATGTAAGAACGCAACTCGTTGGCAATATAGTAAAAGAAGTTGATGACATGCTCGGGAGTACCCTTGAATTTCTTGCGGAGCTCTGGGTCCTGTGTGGCAATACCAACGGGACAGGTGTTCAAGTGACACTTCTTCATCATGATACAGCCCATGGCGATCAAAGGCGTGGTGGCAAATCCCCATTCCTCAGCACCAAGTAAACAAGCAATAGCGACGTCTCTACCTGTTCTAATTTGACCATCTGTCTGTAAAATTACGCGGCCTCTCAAGTCGTTAAGCACCAAAGTCTGGTGAGACTCAGCAAGTCCCAACTCCCATGGCAAACCAGCATACTTGATCGAAGTCCACTTGGCGGCACCAGTACCACCGTCACCACCAGAAACCAAAATGTTCTCGGAGCCAGCTTTAGCGACACCAGCAGCGACGATACCGACACCAACCTCCGACACTAACTTGACGGAAGTACGGGCACGAGGGTTGGCACACTTCAAATCGTACAACAACTGCTTCAAGTCCTCAATGGAGTAGATATCGTGGTGAGGAGGAGGCGAGATCAAACCGACACCTGGGGTCGAGTGACGAGTCTTACCGATGCTCTCGGAAACCTTGTGGCCCGGCAACTCTCCACCCTCTCCTGGCTTGGCACCTTGGGCCATCTTGATTTGCAACTCGTCGGCGTCAGCCAAGTAGTATGACGTGACACCGAATCTTCCAGAGGCAATCTGTTTGATGGCAGAACGCATAGTGTCACCGTTGGCATTGACCTGCGATCTAGCAGAGTCCTCTCCTCCCTCACCAGTGTTGGACTTTCCGCCCAATCTGTTCATGGCTACAGCCAAAGTAGAGTGCGATTCCATGGAAATGGAACCGTACGACATGGCACCGGTGAAGAAACGGCGAACAATCTCAGTCCAGGGCTCAACCTGGTCGATGGGCACAGGCGTAGCGCTCTCGAAGTCGAAGTCTAACAAACCACGAAGCGTACAGTTCTTAATGGCCTCGTACTCCTTCTTTGAGTAAGCGTCATATGCACGCTCGTTCTTATTCCGGACGGCATCTTGCAAGGATGCAATGGCGGCAGGATCGTTGACCTTCTTTTCTCCACCGTCTCTCCAGTGGTATTCACCGGTTTCAGGCAAGGCAAGAGGCTTGATTGTTTCTCTAGTTGGGAATGCGGACTCGTGGAGCGAGAAAGCATCTTGAGCAATGTACTCGAATGTGATACCCTTAATTCTCGAAGCGGTACCTGCGAAACATCTGTCAATCACAGAGTTGTCGATACCCAACGCCTCGAAAATCTGAGCACCCTTGTAGGAAGCCAACGTGGAGATACCCATCTTGGACATGACCTTAAGCACACCGGCGTCGACGGCCTCCTTGTAGTTGGCGAAGATCTTGTCGTCGGAGAACTGAACGTCCAAAAGACCCTCATCTCTCATCTTGCAGAGAGTCTCAATGGCTAAGTATGGGTTGACACCGTCAGCACCGTAACCGACCAAACAACAGATGTGGTGCACCTCACGGGCCTCGGCGGTCTCCAACATGATGGCCACCTTGGATCTTTGCTTTTGTCTAACCAAGTGGTGGTGCACGGCACCGGTGGCAATGAGAGCAGAAATTGGAACACGGTCGAAGGACACGGCTCTGTCAGTCAAAATGATCACCTTCTTGTCGTCAGCGAGGGCACGAGAAGCCTCTTGACAGATTTCCTCGATCTTGTTAATGTAGCCCTGGATACCTTCAGCTCTGTCAAAAGTGATGTCGATCGAGGCCACGGACCAAGTGGGTACCACAGGCTCGATGTTGCGGATGGCGTTCAACTCGCTGTTTGAAATAACTGGAGAGCGCAACAACAAACGGTTACATTGGTTAGGCTTCATCTCCAAGAGGTTACCCTGAGGACCAACGTAACACTCCAAGGACATGACGATCTCCTCTCTAATTGGATCGATCGGAGGGTTAGTCACTTGTGCGAACAATTGACGGAAGTATTCGTACAAGAGACGAGGCTGCTCGGAGATACAAGCCAAAGCTGTATCATTACCCATGGAACCTAAAGATTCCTTTGCCTCGGCCATAGGAGCCAAGATGGTATTCATCTGCTCGTGGGAGTAGCCAAATGCCAACAAACGAGGGTCGGTTTGCACGGTGTGCTTGGTGTCGTAGGCCGGAGCGGACACTTTGATGTCGCGCGCAGCCAACTTGTCCATCAAGTCCTCCAAAGTGATCATGGATGCGGTGACCCATGACTTGAAGTCGAATCGTGAAGCGACCTTATTTTTCAACTCACGGTCGTCAACGATACGGCCCTCGATGGTGTCAACCAACAACATACGACCGGGTTGCAAACGGCCCTTCTGCAAAACCTTCTCAGGCTCGACATCGATGACACCGACCTCCGAGGCACAAATAATACGGTCGTCATCGGTGACGTAGTAACGACAAGGTCTCAAACCATTTCTGTCCAAGTTAGCACCACAGTATCTGTCATCGGCGAACGTGAACAAAGCAGGACCGTCCCAGGGCTCCATCAAGCAAGCAGCCCATTCGTAGAAAGCTTTCTTTTTCATATCGATCTGCTTGTCGTTTTGCCAAGCCTCAGGGATCATGAGCATGACCGCCTCAGGCAAAGACAAGACGCCATTGATCACCAACAACTCCAAGACGTTGTCGAAAGCAGCAGAGTCGGAACCACCCTCTTCAATGATAGGGAACAACTTCTCCAACTCATCGCCGAACAATTCGGAGGCCATCACACCCTCTTTAGCTCTCATCCAGTTCTTGTTACCTCTTAAGGTGTTAATTTCACCGTTATGGGCGGCGATTCTCAAGGGCTGGGCACGGTCCCACGATGGGAAAGTGTTGGTGGAAAAACGCGAGTGCACGAGGGCAAAGTGGGCCTCGAAGTCGGCGTTTACCAAATCGTAGTAGTAGGCGTACACCTGGTTAGGAGCCAACTGACCTTTGTAAACAATTGTCTTTGAGGAAAGCGAACAGATGTAGAACCAGTTGTGGAGGCCAATGGTGTGCGAGGCCTGCTTTCTCAAGATGAATAAGTTCTTTTCGAAGTCCTTTTTGTAGTTCTTCTCAAAGTCCTCCTTCGACACCTCGGTGCCGTAAGTCTCAGACAAAACGACAGCAGGCTGGAGGATCAAGGGCTCTCTGGATAAAGAGGCAGGGCCCAAGATGCTGGAGTCGTGGGGCACGCTTCTCCAACCCAAAACCTTCAATCCCAAGGATTGGGCGAGGGACTCGAAAGTGACCTTAGACTTCTCGAACACGGCTGAATCCTTCTTGAAGAACACATTACCGGTACCGTACTGGCCTAAGGGAGGCAAGTCCACGTTGCAATGGTATTTGAACTCACGAGTCAAGAACTTGTGGGGCAATGACGACAACAAACCAGCACCATCACCGTCCTTGGGGTTCAACTCACCACCTCTGTGGGTCATGTTGCAAAGCAAGTTGCGGGCGTCAGAGACGATTTTGTGGGAGACATCACCTTTCAAGTGACAGGCGAAACCGACACCACAAGCGTCCTTCTCAAGCTCCGGGTTGTAGAGGCCCTTAGCTACAGGCAAGGCGGCAGCCCATGACTTGTTCTCGGGGACCTCGTCGTATGCGTACACGTGTGTTTTTAACTCGTCATGTGGTAAGTAGGAGGCCATATCCTGTCTGGTTAGTATGCGAAGGGAACACTGGAGAGAAAGAATCTGGAGCAGAGAGTGGAGATTTTTGAAGGAAACGGATTGCAGGGATTGTTTTTGCGAACGAAAAAAAAAAAGATGTTTCTGTGAAGATCTTTCCGTTGTTCTGTTGTTTTGGGTGTGAGAGACGATTAATTGGGGAGGAAATATGGCCAAAAGAGGAAATGACCGAAACCAAATGTACGTCGATTGTTATTCAGAATAGCTGGGTTGTAGTCAACCCTCGCCAGATCCTGCCTCATTCCATAAGGAGAAAGTCTAGGTTCATCCAGCCTATGGAAAGCGGGGCATGAATGAAACTCCCACAAAGACACGAAAATGCCACGAAATACACGATTTGATTGTTGTCCGATCCCTCAATTGCCTAGGTGCGTCAATCACCCCCCAATCTCACCCTTTTGTTCTTGCATTGAAGGTCCCCGCGACATCCATGGCATTTGTACTCTGGGAGCAAATGCCTCTCAGGGTATAGAAACGCCATGTGGAAAGTGCCAATGCCGAGAGCCAAAAAGGGCCCCAATGGGGCAAGAAGCCAATTGCCGGGGTCAAGTGCTGGTGGAGAAATGGGCGATTTACGAAATTCCTCAGATTTTGCTCCTTCTTGATTGGGGGTAGCTGGCCACCACCTGGCAGGTCCTACAAATCATAGACTATACACCAAAGAGAAGCGAAGTGAAAAGATAAAAAAAGAAGAAAAAAAGACCAAAAAGTTGTTTCAATCTGTGAAAAACTTTGAGAGTCCGCTGAAGGGGCGATGGGGTATACGTACAATTTATCTGGGGCAGTAGGTGATCAGTGGTTATATAACAGGAGAACAAATTCACAAACGAAGAAGAAGAGGAAGAATGTGAATAGAGACCTGCGGAATGGACGAACACAAGAGATGAGATACCGCGGCAGGGATAAAATTGAATATGAAGAGGAACAATTGTAGAGAAGAAAAAGAGAAAGAAGAAGAAAAAAAAATTTCAGAACCGGTAGCACGGGACAGGATACAAATAGACAAGCCTAATCAGTAGCGAATTACGAATGGCTGGGGATAAGCACTGCGGCGAGGCGGTTATGAAACACGAAGCTGCAAGCACTGCACGGTTTCCTCAGGTAGCCAGTAATCGGGCCCGAGATAGTAAGAGTGCTTTGTTTTGTGCAGGCACATGTGTTTATATTCAGGTTGAAACCGATAGTGTGCACACATTTTGCCCTATGTGGCAGACACACATGTTGTGTGCCGTCACATGTCTATGTGCAGTACATGCGATTCTTTTTGGTGGTATTCCGAGACTGATTGTCCTGCAGGGCTGTGGTGTATGCAGGCGCACGTTGTTGGTAGCAGTCTGCAAATTATATGAGCATTCTGTGAAAAGAGTCATCGTATTACAGCCGTTTTGGCCCACCGGCGGGCGGGCCGTCGGCCCTGAAGCGGCCAATAAACGAGAAATTGAGCTTGAGGATAGTGATAATGATCACGATAATGAGAGATAAGTTGAATGTATTGAAGAACCTTTTACGGGCATGCTCTTTCACAGCTGAAAGAAATAAAAGTAACTTTGTCTGTGAGTATTCGCATTGGTGGACATGGTCTGTTCTCTCTATCGCTGATCCTATCGCTATTGAAGGAGGGGGACACAGAGTGGGGCACAACTCGGATTTTAGGGACAACGAGGCAATTCGAAGAAAGAAAAGTATTTTTGATTGAAATTTGAACAACCTTTCGGAATTGAAAATTTCGCCTTTTGTTTAGTTCTGGGTGTTGGTTGTGGTTTTCACAGTGTGGTGATGTATCCATGGTTCAACTGGAATCATGCTAGTGGCCAAAAGCGGCCCTCATTAACCTTTCGGACCATGGTGTAACCTCTCAGACTGGTGACACATTCTGTAATTGCAACGGTTTGCTGCCAAAAAAGGCGCTTTTTTCCCATTATTTTCTGACTTTAGTGCTTCTTTTGAGTCCTGGTCCTTTTCATTCTGTCTTTTTTTTTTTTTTTGCTTCGATTACGCCTTCTTGGCCTCTTCTTGCGTGTGATTGGCTTGATACAAGGATCTTAAGTGCGAACCGCCGGACTTCTTGCCTCAATATGGTAAACTGCTATTTGTGGTGGAGATTTGTGTCATAAAATTTTGCCGAAAATCATACTTTTGCTCCGTGTTTGGAGTGAGGGTCATGTTCGATCGTATCGTATGGATGAGTAGTGTGTAATGAATACCGTTTTATGCCATTGTTCCGACACAATAGAGAAGCAGTATTCTAAAGGAATGACAAGTAAAAATGCGATTGCATTCTTTGAAGTATCGCTAATTTGGTAATTTCGTTTCCAACTTTTGTGTGTGTATTTCTGTGGCTGGCTTCTATACTTCGGAGATCTTGCTAGCCATAGTCATTAGATCCCTATCGTAGTACCTCTACAGTGTCGATACTGTATCAATGAAAAATTTCTCTTCGAACAGAAGATGTTGCAAAAAACCACACAAAAAAGTTAAGTTTCTTCCTTCCGTGGATGCGCCCATCGGCGGTTTATGGCTTTTATGGGACCGCCAATGATCTGATCCATTAAATATGTCGAACGGCAAGGTAACCAAGGTGTCTCAGGCGTCAGTCTCCTAAATTGTCATTTAAATATTAAAGCATTCAACTTCATATCAAACTCTTTTTTTCGGGGGTTTTTCAATTGTAATTCTTCCTCCTCTTCTCTTTGGTTTTCTCCACATCTCATCCCCATCGCGGCCTCCACTATTGCAACCGTGCACTAGATTCAACTCTGCATCAATAGCGAAATAAACCACACTATAATTGAAAAATCCTTCTCCTCTGAATTCATTCGGACATAACAATAACAACAATTGTCCTCCAGTCATGTCGCAGTCTGAACATCATCCCGAAACGGTATTTCCACCAAAGGTTCTTTCTAGAATAGCGCCTGATATCCTACTTCAACGTCATTTGGTTCATGGCTTAAGACCCAGTCTTCGAGCTTTCGATGAGTTTCGTCCTCTCGACTCTTCCCCTGGCACATTCAATAACGTAGGCACAAACTCGGTCATCGGACTGGCCACCGTAAGAAATGGCGATGCATTTGCATTCTGTGGCATCACGCTCGGTGTTGTAGAAACTAGCAAAGCTCCTGAATTCTTTGACTCAAACCTGACGAACAAAGAGTTTGCTTCGATATTTCCTGTGGTAGAAATCAGCCGAGGAAGAACGGGGGCACCTACTGATGAGGAAATGATCTTGTCTCAGACTCTTCACGACACAATCTTTCATCTGAAACTAATTCCGCTCCTGCTGTTGGCGGTATCTCCCGGGTACCAGATAGCTGAGGAGGGTGCAGCTCCCACAGTGTTGTATCCTGAAGATTTCTCTGGTGGAGAAGACCTGGAGTCTTTTCAAAGATTGAACCTCACAAAGAAGAATTTCCGCTATGTGTTAAACGCACACATCAAAGTCTTCTCGCGTTCTGGCCCCTTGTTTGACCTCGTCCATTATGCGACCGTAGAAGCATTGAAAAACGTCATATTACCAAGACTCTACTTGGCTGACTCAGGAATAGACCCTAATATCCGCATACCCATTAGATCTCGTGGCAACTTTGGCCATTTGAGCCAAACCGAAAACCGCTTCTTTATAGATAACAGAGCCGAATTGGGTCTACCTTTGAAGTTGTCTTCTGACTCAGCGCTCTCATCCTCGTTTGGTGTCGTAGAGTATGAGAAAGTTGACCAAAAAACCGCATCGGCATTGCTTGCAGACTTAGAAGGAGAGTCTGAAGAGTATTGCTCAGAGTCTCGAATCAATATTGTTGCCACAAAAGATGAGTTGAAACATGTATCCATCCTTGGTGGAGGTGCTAACATGACTATAGATGTCATCAGAGCAGCATTGAAAAAGGCAAAATCCAGAGCACAAGAGTTTCAAGGTTAAGAGAAACGCTCAATCTATTTAGGAATGCATGCTTAATTGAAGATAATCCACTTTGTTTAGTTACTTTATTGATAAGGAGTGTGCCATTTTTTATTAATTCCCCAATCTTCTTATACTACTTCATCAATTCTTCTATTTGAGTTTCACATAGTAATGGCCCAAGCGTTCTCATCCACCAAGAGCCATATCATCTTCGTCAGACACTTCTGGAGATGCTAAATTCAATCCCGAAGTAGATTGGCCCATGTTTATGTTAACTGAACGAGGCTCGTCGCAGTCTTTCGATATTAATCTTTGCTTACGCTGATTTTCGAATTCAAATGCAGAGTTTTGTGCAGTGGCAGGAGACCGCAGATTCTTTGAGCCAACCTTTTGAATTGAAGGGCCTCCTGAAGGTGAGTCAGGATCTGAATAAAGGTCTTCATCGTCTAGGCTCTTGAAATTAAGCTTGGCGCAGCTATCGGAAAGATTCAGCAGATCGCTATCGCTAGCAGGTATCGAAGCGGAATCCTGCTTCCTAAAAGTTTCAATACATTGCATGACGTCGATTACTTGCTCTTTGGACTTTTGTAGCTTTTCGCTAAGTTGTTGGCGACCCTCCGACAATAAGCGCTCAACGTTTTCACCCCCAACGAAAGGTTTAGACGAGCGCTTTCTGTAGAAAAGCAAGTAAGCAGCGCTTGTGATTGTCAGCTTAGGGTCATCGATTCGTGAAACCCTACTGTCATCGAAGTAATACCACTGTCCGTCCCTGAAATTCTTGGCAGCAGCGGTGTAGTGACCGCCTCCGAGCCCACCATAATGGTTGTCAACGGCAATCAAGTCATAAGTCAAATCTCCGTCGTCAGTTTTGGCGGTCACAAATTCGGAGATGTCGAGTCCTTCAATTGGGAAGTCTACAACCATATTCAATTTGTCACTAAAGGAGCGCGAGGTTTGGAACCGCTTTAAGTGAATTGTCAAAATATCTCCAGTAGACCAAACCTGAATGGTTTTTGTTGCCCTTTTGTGGTCTTTACAGCGTGGACAGTACCACAGGTCTTGCTCACCTAAAACTTCTGGGGAGCTAAAATTCCGAAGACACTCAAGCAAAGAAATCGATGATTTTTGCTGAAGGATATTTCTTCTTCTATTTTCCTCTAATTCTGGATTAGGCAACAGGTCCAAATTCTCCCAAGTTCTAACATCATCATTGAAATACTCATTGTAAGCAGAGCAGTCCCAGTCAACAACGAGACACAGTCGTCTGGTAACAATAGCAGTCTTTTCGTTATCTGAAGTTTGCTCCAAATCAGCAATAACTTCGGTCTCGTTGGTTAAATGACCAAGGTTGTCACCGGAAGTGAAAAGGGAATCTACATTATCCCAGTTAGAGTCACTGTGAACCTCAAGACTACTACTTGTAGATTCAGGAACCTCACTCCCTAGGTCACTAATAGTTGGGGGGTTTTTACAGAGGTCCGACTTGAGCTCATTATCTATAAGAACGAAATCACTTCCTTCGTCATCGGAAGTAATGAGCAACGTGTCTGAGTCTTTAGATTGAGTGTTCGAGCCTGGTGCAGAAGCAGCAGACAGTTGAAAGTTCACTTGCAGCCGTATCTTTTCAACAGTATCTTTTAAGAGTGGTAGCCTTTCAAAATGGGGTCTGGTCTGCGGAAGATGGATCAATGAAGAATCTTCCCCAGATGTTTTGTAACTAGACTTAAACCTGGCCTTAAAATTAAATTTGCCATTATCTTCGTGAACACGAATAGCATATCTGGGGCTTGCACCATCAAAGGGGTTAACGACATTTGATACAAAAGTATCAGAGGTAGGTGAGTCTGCAACGCCAGTTTTCTCAGTTCCGGAAGCTGTTGGCACTTTCTCTGATTTCCCTGCTTTGTTTTTCTCCAATTCTGAGTGCTCACTTGCTTCTGTGGCTTCCTCGATTTCAATTTCGTCGTACAGTTCTGTTGACACTGACTGAATTGTAATGTCAAGTTGTTTTCGGGTAAAAAGACTAGCGGCTTCTTCAACTTTCTTTTCTATGATATCAAAGTCTCCTACTTCCGTCTCTTTATTTAACACAATAAATGCTGGAAAGGCGAAGGGCTCCGATAAATTATATGAAGCGTCTTCGTTCTTGACAACGTTTATGATCGGGAGAATCATATCTTGCTTTGCATCATGTGGTATGATGTAGACGCAGACGTTGTCTGCACTAGAAATAAGCTCACTTATCGGTAAAAACTTGTTCAAGTTTGAGTCTTCTTGGAAGTCTTTATAGAAGAATTCTCTAAAAATCTCAAACAAGAATAAAAAGCGAGGTTCTACCTGGAGAAATCTGCTCAAATACTCAATTAGATCGTCAAAATTCGAAGTTTTGTTGAGCTCTACCTCTAATGTCAGAAGTGGGATATGGTTTTCACCTGTTCTTAAGTCAATAATGGAGAATGTATGATACCATTTCACGCTTTGGGGTAAAGGAAGTGTTAAGTCATTGAATGGGTCAAAGGTTACAGACTTTTTTTGGCATGTGGGGCAAACGAGTGTTGATTGGTAGAGACCTGTGAATAGATCTACTACTACAGAGTCATTACGCATTTTGTGTTGTTTCCAGCATGTCTCAGCAACAGCTCTCAAAGCATCGGCACTGTTTATGTCTTCGTCTTTAAGCTCGGGCTTTTCGAGGTATGGTTTCTTATGAATTCTGTTTAGGTCCTCATGGAGCGTGTCAAGAAGCCAGCTTGTGAACTCCTGAGAATCTTGCTGTTGGTATCCACGAAACATAGAAGAGTGCCTTCCGATTGTAAATTTAAAGTCGCGAGGAGTGACTGAACCCTGGGAGCCCGATGATTCATCGAAGAGCTTATGTAACAATCCAGAGAATGTAGCAGCTATTTCACCATTGCATCCCAAAGGATTCAGCTTATTCAAATCATTTTTGAACAAATCAAGAAGGAAATAATTGTTGAGCTCGGGAATATGCACTAAACACTGTAGCGCAGAATTCATGTAGCAGGTATTGCCCAAGTTCGAAAGACCGAGGTTTCCGCCAGATTTAAAAAGAGTTTCTACGTCAAAAGACGAAGGATCAACCGTGCCCAAATAGTTGTCGAGAGCATACTTGCCTTCGCTTGAAACGCTAGGCTCAGCCACCACGTGAAAGCTTGATGTAATTCCCTCGACGAATAGAGTACGAGACATAACTTCTGGTCCTACTAGTTTCTTCCCGACACCAAGATAAACGAACTGATGTGGGCTTATGTGCGCGGGTAGACTTTCAAGGTCGTCTCCAGCAATGAGCCATAAACGAAACTTGCCCAATCGTTCTCTATGTAAAGCGATTTCAATGGCGCCGTATAAGTCTGCAATTGTTTTCGCACTAGATATTGAGACGCTTTGCTTTCTTTGGAAGCTAGAATACCGGTCATTATTGGGATTGTGCCGAGTATTGTGGCTGTTCTTATTGATAGTATGTATCACGAAGTTGGGTGGAAACATCTCTAGAACTAACACTCCATCGGAATTTTCGATCATAGACCGGATTGTTGGTGTTCCGACATGGCCAAAATACCCATCAAGTTCTTTGAAGGTATTCAAACTAACGCCCATCAACTCAGGCTCTTGCCCCTCTTGTTTCAAGTCACAATCTTTGTTAAGATGGTCAAAAAAAGTGATGGGGCCAACAACCTTAGCAAGATCATTGACATTTTCTGCATCTTGAGTAAGCACTTTTTTCACGAATGCACGAGATATCACATGTACAGATTGTCCGTGGATGAGAGGCTGATCTAATAGGTTTTTCCAGATCTTCCTTATGTCGCTCAAAGATGGGTCATTTGGAGGTAAGACATCCGGCTCAACATGGTCAACTGAGAGGAGCTCCTGACCGCTTAGCATGACCGCATTATCGGAAAAATCGTCACCGACCATTTCGATATAGGTGGTGTTTAAGATTGAGTTACGCAGCGATAAACCTGGGGAAGACACGGGGTAAGCGTAATGATCAAAGAAGGAAAATTCAGATTAAGATCAAACAAGTTCGATTTTTCATCGAAATTTGTTTCAGTATCTATTATTATTATTTTTTTTTTTTTTTTTTTTTTTGGACTAAGGAAGAACTAATTGTGTTTGATGTGTTCCAAATTGTGCTAGGTACAACGTAGCTCTGCCATACAAAGAAGCTGTGTTGGGCCATAAGTCAATTACTAGTATTTTATGTGATAATCGCATAGAAAACTAGGATAAGTTTCTTTTTCTTTTTCTTTTTTTTTTTTTTTTTTTTTTTTTTTTTTTTTTTTTTTTTTTTTTTTTTTTTTTTTTTTTTTTTTTTTTTTTTTTTTTTTTTTTTTTTTTTTTTTTTTTTTTTTTTTTTTTTTTTTTTGTTTTGTTTCGTTTTGTTTTGTTTTTTTGTATTTCTTTTAAAAAATATGGCATTTCCAATGAATGTATTATCATGGTGGTCGATATTTCATCGACCACTGCCAAAATTTGTCCGAAATTATTATTTACAAAATATTTAAAGGATAAAGTCAATAATTGATGTTCTTTTTGAAAATTTACCGGTAATTTCACCTCGTATCTGTCTTCCTTAAGATTAGAGGTCAGAGCAAAATGAGAACCAATACAATCAAAAGGTTGTATTTTTCTCAAACTCTCTCAGATAAGAGCTCGAATTATTTTTTTTTTCTTAATCCCTTTTCCCAAGAAATAGCTCTATGCGCCTATGCAATCGACTATGTCCTCGCTCAAATCTAATCATTATTATGCATGTACCCCGTAGGTGTAACATCTTCACTATCAACCTCCGATTCTCATAGTCCAACGCCTTGAAGATGGACTCTGCGGCCGCAATTGACTGTGGCCCAGACATTGAGGTAATTGACTTGTTATGTGACCGAGCTCTAATGGGTTTTTCACTTAACAAGGACATCCTTTATACCTGGCAGTCTGAGCTTTCCCACGAGGCCGACAACTATGACCTCTTGACATCAATTACAAATGAAATTATTCTCTTGTTTCCTGAGAATTCCTCTAGGTTCAAGAGTTCGGCGTGTGAGGCACTTCAGGAATGTATCGTTAAGATAGACGAACTTGACACTGATATCTATTACCAACTCAAGATCCTCCTCTACTTCACCATCTATGAGGCGATTACCCCATTACTTACCATCAAACTTCAATTAGAAGGATACTCCTTCACCAACTTCTTGATCAGAAATATTACTTCATTCATCGAAACGTTGGCCTCAAAGCCGTCAAAGCAGAATTTTGCTTTATTTGCACACAAGAAGCAACTTCTAATGGCATTTATGAGCCTAGGATGTGATGCAAGACTTATGAAGCAACTATTGTTGCCAATTTTGCAAATGTCTTCTCTGGAGATTTCTGGATTTCATCTTCAGGTATTGACCTCCGCTCTTCAGCTTATCAAGGCTCAGCCATCTTATTTGTTGATAAACAATTTCACGGACAGTCGTATTTCTCTTCCATATATGAATGAGTCGCCGCTCCAGAACTGTTTCTCGATAACCTCTTGGTTTAAAGTTATCAGCTTGGCAAATACAACGGATATGACCGGTAACGATCTAAGCTGCGTGACACTCTTCCTGTTAACGAGTGCTAACGACCCTAGTCAAGTCACTTTTATGATTCAACTCGTCAACCTAAAAAAGATTGTGTTGGTTCTTTACAGCAGTGAAACAAAAAGCAAGATGACCTTTTCTTTCAACATTGTGCTCATTCCTAATCAGGCTGAAAATCAAGGGTTCACCCATATTGTTCTTACATACGACCTGTACCAAAACCTTAATTTGTTTGTCGATGGGGAGTATTCGGAATCGATCCCTTGTCCCTCTTTGGCGCACTATCCATCCCGTTGGAACAAGCTTTGCATTGGGTCTTTGCCTGACGAAATTAATGCTCTCAGCCCATTTAGTAGAAGTGAACTTGCTTTAAAGGACTTGAATATTATTGACAAAGCTCTTCCCTATGAATGGATTAGTTTCTTATATGCCTTGGGGGTCGGTTACAATTGGTCATACAAAGATATCAACGAACAATCGGTAAGCGAACTCCTCAGTCACATGGAGTTCAAGAATTTCACAAATTTTGAAGTTCGCATGCAACATATCATGGATGAGTCGAAGCTGTCAACATCGTACTTCAAGTTGCCTTCCTCTGCTCCTCCTTCAACTCCTCCCCAAGCTCTCAAAAGCTTACAAACGCATAGCAAGACTCGAATGATTAAAGCTTTGATGAACAAAAAACTCAAGAGGGAGAATTTTCTCTTCGATTTGTATGATTTACCGTACATTTACACTATCGAGTCTGCGCTGGGTCCTCATATATTTTATCATAAGGCGACGTCTATTCAAGACTCTCTCTTCGCTTTAGGAGGAGGTGGATTGTTTCTAGTGATGCTTGAAAGTACTATAAAAGATGAGAACATTTCAGTGTCGCATAAAAGCTCGCGCTTCTTAAACATTACGAACCTCCTACTACAATTTCTCGAAAATCACCCGGTTCTGGCGAAAGAGTTTCAAGATATTGAAGGTTATTGGATTCTCTCACTCATGGCTAATAACTTCAAGACAAATCACAACTCTCAGCTTAATTTCAAGAACTACGAAGAAACTTCACGACTGATAACCTCAGATTTTGATGGAATTCTCTCATGTTTTCTAAATCATATAATGTTTGGAAACCCCAACACAAATGATCTTCGTATCTCAAATATAGTAGGATACAAGTGTTTGATCCTTAACTTTGAATTCTTCCTTGACACCTGCGAATTCCCTCAGATGGTGTCACATCTACGAAGCATGCTCAGCTCTCAAACAAGCCAAATGAAGGAATTGTGTGGAAAAATGCGTCTTTCGAACAAGGTATGTCAATTATTACGGAAGCATGTCGTTATTGAGACAACAAGGCCTGGCATGATAAAGGAATTTGACGTATTAGTAAGGACAATTTTAGAAGCTGATCCCTCTGCTGAGGCAATTAAATCTTTTGCCGAATTTGTCATCTTGGCGCTCTACCACCACTCATCGAATCAAAGCTCCCAGCAACTTGGATTAAATGTATTGAGTGCCCTTAACGACAAATTTTGCGACTCTAAATTAACTGTTCGAGAGATTCGAAAATTCTCCAGGTCAATGAGCATATATTGGATATTACTTCTATTTGATTTCCGATCTGATTCTAAACAATTTGCGGGTCAAATTATTTGTTTCGGAGTAAGTATGTTGGCGAAACTTCTAAAGGTTCTTGGAGCACCAATTACACGTAAATTTGTTATACGTTCTAAGGGCTTAGATGTTTTGACGCTGTTTCTTTCAAATTGGTGGAATGACGATCGAGTTCTTGCATGTATTTTGACCTCTTCGCTCGAGTCTGATTTGGTATTGAAACAGTCGAATCAAAAAAATATTTATCTGATTTTGGAGTCAGAAACTTTTGTTAGTAAAAGCCAAAAAGTGGCTTTGCCGGAATTTATTCTCCTACTTAACAATTTAGCCTTGCTTGGCGGCTATACCTTGGCGCAAAAACAAGGAAAAGTGCTCAGTGCACCGAATTCTCCCATGGGAAAGTCTGCGACACCTGAATTATATAACTCTGAGGTGTTGAACATATCTTTTGATTGGTTGCACTTAATGAATCAATTGTCCAGAGTTATTGAAACCCAGCAGATGATATCACTGGCATTTCAAAGAATATTTTTTAGCAAAGAGTGGCTCGAAAGTATTTTCGAACTTGTTGCCTATATGAAGATTTTGCGTTTGCATGCTTTGGAAGAAGTCAAAGATTCTTTCAATACAACTTATGACAGATTTATAACTGCTATAAGTTTGGTATTCATTTCGAAATTACTGGATATCAAGCTTATTGTTGCTATACTTAAACTGGTCAATGACATAACGGGAAAGCTTATTTACGAAAATGTGTTTCCAAAAATGTTTAATCACTTAATGCTTGTCACTTTTTCGACTCAATTCGTATTTAATGAGGCAGACCTTATGCGAGGCAGTGTGAACTTAATGGAGTTCTTTTACGAGGATTACCTCAAACAAAATTTTTGTATTGCTCCTCAAGAACTTGACCTTTTTATTGAATGTGCATGCGCTATACTCGACAAAACTGACACAACTCAGAAAACAAAACGTACCTTGGGCCCTATAGTGGCACACTCCATTGTAATCAAATTGTCTAATATGACACCTCCAAGATCGAAAGACCCCTCAATCGAGGAATCATATGAAGCAGAGTTCCGAGAACAGCTTGATAACAGCGCGAAATTTTGTTTGTATAAGCAATCTATTTTTATGCAGCCTGATGTTGTTTCTGATGACTACTTGCGACAAGTCATTGAATTGTTAATGGGATTTTATTTGAAGTTGAGTACAAGTAGTCAGCTTCTCATTTCGGAGCATGTATTAAACTTTGTACGGGCATGTGTTATGATGCGAAGTGAGACATTTGACTGGATCATTGATCGTTTAATTGATGTTTCAGACTATAAGAACTCCAAGGGTTTGATAAAAGAGTTCTTTGATAACATTGTTACCAAGAATGACGAGGATACCGTGAGATATCTCCAGAAGTTTCCAACTGTCAAGCAAATCTTTAACAAGAGTTGGCAATTCCGTATGCGCAAGCTTGACGACGTTGGATCTGTAAAAATGATAGATATGATAAAAGTAGTTCTCGGAAATGGCGGTCTGGTTGGAAATTTAGCGATGGCTCACATTGAAAAATTTAAAGGAAACTGTGATATGCTTAAGGCTACTTGCTTAAATGATGAGCTAATGAAATTTGGAAGAGAACAGCAGGACAAACAAGAAGCTGACATTTTTGCATCGGCTTCATTTTCGACGGTTAAAAGTGAAATTCTTCGACATTTTGCACAGTCATCTGGAAATTCTAGTGCCTATTCACTTCATGATACTGAAGGCGTGGATAGAATGAGACATCTACTTGTTCAGGAAGATCAGATTCCAGAATCAGAAAGACTTTCATACGCGATTTCAGTTCCTATTAAGCCCGCAATCCCTTCAACAGAAGAGGCATTAAAGGGGCTCAATATTCCTGTTGTTCTGCCGAAGAAAAACACATTGCATATCTTAGATGCATCTCTTGTGGACTTG
The DNA here is from genome assembly GCA_030563705.1 of Australozyma bambusicola. Lineage (NCBI taxonomy): Eukaryota > Fungi > Ascomycota > Pichiomycetes > Serinales > Metschnikowiaceae > Australozyma > Australozyma bambusicola. Next base: position 477,632 of record JAJMJU010000005.1, on the reverse strand, counting down.
GACTTAGAAGAATATGAAGATATTGACGAAAATGGTGAAGTCGAGAGCTTGGCTAGTAGCAACGTGGTTTACGAAGATAGAAACAGAAAAGTTCTTAGGAGTCTCTACATGGGTGATCATATCCAGAATTTGTTCAATGTTTCCAGGATTCAGGGTCTTGACCCGGTGGAGAGTCTTATGATCATGGGATACACTCATTTGTATTTGATTGAGCATTATTTTCATTGTGCAAATGGTAATGTCATTGATGTAGAGGAGGCTCCACGAGATCTTAGAGACCCGTATATCCAATTGATAAAGCCAGTCAGTTCTTCGGCAAGCAAATCACACGGAGTAAGAAATTGGCCGTTGAATAGCTTAAGCTGCATCTCTCGTCGCAAGTTTCTTTTGCGGGATATTGGCCTTGAAATGTTCTTCTGTGACGGGGCAAGCATCTTAATTACTTGCACTTCTACTAAACAACGTGACTCGATTTACTCCTTATTGTCTTCTTACGCCACTGGAAAGGGCCTTGACAAGGACCTAGCAGCAACTTTAGAAATCTCCTCGTCCCCTCTGCTGATAATTCAAGAGGCATCCAGATCAGGTTCTTTCTTCTCTTCCAAATTGGCTTCGGCCTTCTCCACGAGCTCAGCAGTGGCTTCCAGGCTACAGGAATTGACTCAAAAATGGAAGGAGGGCAAAATGTCAAATTTTTTCTATTTAATTGCGGTCAATACAATGGCTGGTCGGACATTCAATGACCTTTCGCAATATCCGGTCTTCCCTTGGGTAATTGCAGATTATCACAGTCAAGAGTTGGATTTTAACGACCCGAAGACCTTCCGTGACTTGTCCAAACCTATGGGGGCCCAGTCTACCGCACGTGCTCAAGAGTTTCAGGAAAGGTTCGAAGCATTGAAAAGTTTTGAGGACCCACGCTCTCCTTCGTTTCATTACGGAACTCATTACTCCTCTGCTATGATCGTTTCATCATACTTGATCAGAATGAAGCCATTCGTCCAATCCTATTTGCTTTTGCAAGGCGGTTCTTTTGATCATGCTGATAGATTGTTTAATTCAGTGGGAAAAGCCTGGTTATCTGCATCCAAAGAAAACACGACTGATGTGCGAGAATTGATTCCAGAATTCTTCTACATGCCCGAGTTTTTGGTCAACTCAAATCATTTTGAATTCGGGAATTTACAGAATGGAACCTCCGTGAATGATGTGGAATTACCACCTTGGGCAAATGGAGACCCTAAGGTATTCATCGCGAAAAATCGTGAAGCTTTAGAAAGCACATATGTTTCAAAACACTTACATCATTGGATTGACCTCATTTTTGGCTACAAACAAAATGGTCCAGAAGCAGTAAAGGCCCTTAACGTGTTCCATCATCTGTCGTACGAGGGAGCAATCAATTTGGACATCATCAATGATGAAGTGGAGAAGAGGGCTATGATCGGTATGATTAACAACTTTGGACAAACACCTCTTAAGCTCTTTTCAAAACCACATACGCCGAGAGAAGTTCTTAATTTAGCGAACAAATATCTCCTGACAGATCCCATTAGCAAGAGTTTGGAGCAAACTTTTGAATCTAAGTTGCAACGGCCAATTGAAAAAATCGAGTATAGTTCCAAGACTCGGAAATGGATTGGGCGTCCCGCATGTACTTCTTCTGAAGATGATATCTTAATTCGCAAGCCTGATGCTGTTGCTTCTTGTCTTTATTTCGGGAACCTACTCATCAATAATATCATGCACTGCAATCTCCATCTGTCGGAGATAACTGCGATCTTGCAAATTGGAGACCAGGAATTTCTTACCGGCTCCAAAGATGGAGTAATTAAAGCATGGAAGTGTCTGTTGGAACATCCGTCCAAAATAACACTACAGAGTATACTTAGAGGGCATCTCTACCCTATCCGCTCCTTGATTCTTAATAAATCCTTCCACGTTGGATTGAGTATGGACTTTCATGGCGGCTTGATAATTTGGGATTTAACTCGCTTGAAATTTGTGAGACAAGTCAATCTGTCTGAAAATAGAGATTCTCAATGCAAGCGCTTCGTGGCTGTGTCCAATGATACTGGCAACTTTTGTGTTTTGATTAGCGCCAAGTTCTCGAATTCCCTCAATATGTACACATTGAATGGAGAACAGATTCTACGGGTCCTGATAGAGCCGGGAATTGTCACTAGCGTCGCATTTGCACAGGTGAACAAGTCATTAATTGACATCTCCAAACCGGAATATATGCACTCGTTTTGGAGCAATGAATATATAAGCGTAAGCTACAGTTCGCCAAGAAGAGTCATGCACATGTACGAAATAATGTGTGGATCAAGAGGGTTTTCAGCACAATTGATCCAAACCTACGATATGTCAACCCTAATGACAAACACAATATCTGCTATGATCGTGAACAAAGAAACGACGTTTGATGACGAAGAGAAGCTATCAAGAGGGCAATTGGAGTTCGTCCTTGGAGACTCCAAGGGACGGGTGTTTAAGTACAAGTAATTTGATACATTGTGTGTATGATTTGTCTTTGACAATTAGAATCTATTGCCTTTACGTAATTAGATTCGTGTTGAAAAAGGACTCTCAAAGTCAAATAAAAAAAATTATGAATATCGTCGTAAGCACGCATTTGATTCTCTGTGATGTATTTCAAACTCATGGTAACATTTACTAAAAGTAATTGATCATCGATACCTGAAAGGAAAAGTCACAATAGACGCATTGAAGCACAAAAAATCTTCTTAAAATAAATTCATTTCGACACATGTACAAAAGACGCTATAGGGAGAATCCTTTTTCGAATTAATGTCAGGATAGCCTTGCAACCCAGCTGCAAGAGCAGAACTAACTACTCAAACCAGCCACGATTCGAAGCCTATCCTGTCACAGCCTAGACTGGAATAATCTAGGATGCGTTGTAGAGAGCTGCAACCCTGGGTTAATAAGTTACAGCCCTACAATAATACGCATTCAAGTACAATATTGTCGTAGCATTGGGGCAGGGATGCGAGCCTATTTTATAGTCGCATCGAAAGTGCGGGTAACCACGCCGTACTGGAGCTCTCACTTAGAAATACAATTGTTAAGATAATCAACTAAATTATGGTAAACTTTGTAAAGTGGCTATTTTGCGTGATTGCATTAGCGTCTGCTTCACTGACTTCTTTCTTTGGCAAAATTGTGGGGATCCCAGAAGACGCAATTGAGGCTGCCAACTCTTACCTCGAATCACATTTGGCAAACGGTCTCAATTATCAATCCCGATTCGACATAGCTTTCCATTCGTTGAGTGATGGCTCGATTCAATTGACTCGAGTGCCCGTGAAAGAAAATTATAACTTCGTCGCTGAGTTGTCTGATGGGCAGTATCAACTAGAGATCAGCTCTCACGACTTCAACGTCCGTGATTCAAGGTATAGAGTAATTGTTGCTGGCGACAAAGTTACTGCCTATCAAGACAAGTTGGCTAATCCAAACTCCAATGAAACATCAAAGTTTGTTGTGTCGTCTGCCTCCCCTCTTATCGTTCAGGTTGAGGGCTATCTCGAATACTACGAATCACCAGAGGGTAGGCTAACTGCCATGATAATGGGCAGCCCTTTAGGAGCCATCCTCAAAAACAGAACTTTGACAATCCTTTTTGCCGTAGGTACTTTGGTGACCATCGCTCCTGCCGTGCTCTCGTACATCTCCCCTGAACTAGCTGCCGAATTCAAAGAAACACAGAACAGAGGTCATGTCGCTGATAGCCAATCAGCTCAAGAAGTCAAGAGTCTTGATAGCAGCGCAATACTGAAAACTGAGGCGGAATCACTGCTGAGTGCAGTCGACACAAAAATGGCCAGAAAACGAAAGTAGATCAATGTATTGAATCTATGAAAAAAATAAAACTTGTATTGCTAGAAGTGACTTCTGAACACCCTACTTACAATTAAGTGAATAGCTAGTCTTCTAGTCATGATAAGACACAGCCAGTGTGTTACTCATTTCCGTATTGAGTTTCGGCTTTCACTGTCTCACGATAATCAGGCTTCTTTTGTGGGAAATTTGGATTGGACCAACCGCTATTAGTGTCAAACTCTGTCTTTGCCCAATGAGCAAAAGGATAGGTGGGGAGAGTTTTGACGGGCGTTTCTTCATCAATGAGTTTTAAGTCCTTTTGACGCTTAATCAATTTGTCCAAGTAGCCCGAAATGTGTTCTCTGATGAACTCGAAATTTTTGTACTTGATGATACTTTCAGGGGCCTCGAAAATGATCTTTCGAAGAAGCGATGGTACGTTTGGCTCATCTTTCATTTCATCAATAGAGTAAAAGATAGGATGGTTTGTGAAAATGATGGCTCTGGATCTGGGCAATCTTCTAAGAGTCTGTCTCTCAACACGGACGTTAAAGTTTTTTGGGTCAGTCGACTTCATGTCAGCTTCCAAGTTAGGTACAAACTTAGGCAACTGGTAGATGTTGTTTATCTTCAATTTGTGATCCCAGGTGATGTACCATGAAGCTCTTTCGACAGGCGAGAACTCGTCCAACTTCTCAAACCACCTTTCCATTGAGCGCTTCAATTTCTCGTGGTAGTAAGGAACGTCATCGTGAATGACGTCGAGGTGCTTCCCAATTTTCTCGTTGATACCGAAAGAGCCACCAGGAAATGGAACAGCGGCAGCAACTAAGTAGTGTAAGCCATCCTTGGGGTTCTTCAAGACTACGTAAAAATCTTCCTTGGCCATTTTGGTGACGTACAACAAGGGGTGCTCCTTCAAAGGTAAAGTCATGTCCAAGATCTCCTTTGTCAATTCGTTTCTGACAATTTTACCCTTCTCCTTCTTGTCTACCAACACGGTGAAAAGAAGAGGGTATCTCTCGATCATGTGGTCAGCGACAATCTCCATCAATTCCATGCAAGCATCCTCAGACTCAGGTAGCCAGTCGATGTTTTCGCGGCCGTACTGGTGCCAGATTCTCTGCTTCTCCTGGATGTAATGCCAGTAGTATTTGTCCATATCCAACCAGTGGTTTATGTCCAACTTAAAAATTGACATTGTTTGATGGTAGGGCCATCTGAAAGGTCTCCATGGCCGGTCATCCCAGTTCTTTACCTGGTCAGGTGTGATCATGAGAGGCGTTGGGCGGGGCATTGTCTGAAGCTCATTTTTCTCTTTGGCCGGAGTTCTGGCTGTTTGCAGCGCTGTGAAGAAGTTTTTGTAGTACTTTTCCACTAGAAGGCGTATCTGCTTAGAGGACAATGCCAATAAGACGATAACACCAGCAGCAAAGGGCAACACGAGTGTGTCCGACATCATTTTGGAATAATTCAATCTGATTTTATTGAATACAGGTGAAAACCTATGTTCGAAACTATGTGTTTGAACTTACCGAACATCGTAGTGATTGAGTGCTAATTTATATATCAAGGCTCATTGATAAGATCAATGAACCTAAGGTTGCAAATATCCTGTATGTAAAGGTATTTGTCTGCAGGCTGGGTTTCTTTGCCTATCTGGGATACCCAAATGGCTTCCCCAAAACCCGTTTTAGCTTCCTCAGGAAACAAAATCCCGATAACTGAAGTCGAGTTTTGTGTTATTTGAATGGGCTCATACATGGAACCCAACCATGATTGGTACGTTGATGCATGTGTTGAAATGAAAGCAACTGCTCACGCCATTCGGTCCGGTTGGCAAAATCTTTGTCAGAAAATTCTCTAAGGAACAAAAACTGTACTTCTCAAAATTTCGTGAAACCTTGACTAATGATTTCGGCTGCTGCTAAGAAACGCTTAGAATAACAAGGTCACAAATGAAGTTGGCAGAACGCAGGACTTTTGAAATCATGCTAAAGTAATAAACAACTACATTCGCTTTAAAGAATTCTTGAATGCAATTATGTTCCCAATTTCTGACTTCGGTACATGGCTCTTGTAATTCCAATCAGACAGTTTAAAAAAGCCAGAATATAATTCTTCAAAAAATTCTCTTTTTTATTGGATTTTATTGGATCTCTGTTGATTGTCGGGCTGATGAGGTTTCGTTTTCCATTCTATTCATTTGTATTTATTATCAGTGTCGATTTCTATTGTTGCAATAACAATTTAATCAACCAGGCCTAAAGTAAATACAAAAAAAAATAAAAACTATGAAAATCTAATTTATAATTTGCTTTTCTGCAATGTATTTACTCCCATGAGTTCAGTCGTTCAAAAGCTATACTTGCTGAACACTTACAACATCTTGAGCTTAACGTCTTACGAAAATTTCCATGAAATGTACATTTATGTATGACCAAATACTGCAGAAGCTATCGCCAAGCCCGGCTCAGATGGCAAAATTACACATTATATTAAGGTGCAAGATAAGAAGCACCGGTACAACCCAGCACTCCTACAATCTTCTACCTCTTCTACCACCCTTTCTTCTGGTGGAGTCAGAAGGAACTGGGGTGACATCCTCGATTCTACCAATTCTCAAACCGGATCTGGCCAAAGCTCTCAAGGCAGATTGACCACCTGGACCTGGGGTCTTGGTTCTAGTACCACCAGTAGCTCTGATCTTGACGTGGACGGCGGTAATACCAACCTCCTTACACTTCTCAGCAACATCTTGAGCAGCCAACATGGCAGCGTATGGGGAGGACTCATCTCTGTCGGCCTTAACCTTCATACCACCGGTAACTCTGGCGATGGTTTCCTTACCAGAGAGATCGGTAACATGGACGAAGGTATCGTTGAAAGAGGCGAAGATACGAGCAACACCGAAAACTTGGGAACGGTCTGTATGTTAGTATTTATGTCAATAATTTTCACTAAATAGATACAAGTATTCTCTGTCAATGTAGGGGTGAAATTTAAATGGAGATCTTGTTTGTCTTCTAAGCAACTAAGGTCCAAATAGCTTATGAGTGTGAGGCGATTCTCTGGAAGGGAATATTGCGATTGATCAATTTCTGCTTGTTCGATGTCTTCCACGTCTAAGAGCTCATGTCTACCTGGAATTGGTTCGAGAGTGAGCCAGGTTCATCAGGTTCGTGATTCAATTTTGATTCTGTATATATCAACATAAGTGCATCGTATCTATTTCATTCTAAACGTTCGTTCAACATACCAGCAGACATGTTTACCTGTGGTTACGTATTGTAGGAGTACGAGTAAAACTGTCTTTGAGAATTTTTCTGTGAGCACTGTGGGATGTAGGAGGAGTGTATGGTGCGCACAGGTTCGTAGGGCAAAAGCCCTGATGGGCATGCCTACAAAATTACAGGACTAGAGGAAAACCCATTTATGAAATAGATATGATGCTTCAAAATCTTTTAATGTTTTGAAAGTTGGATTTTAATTGATCTTTTTTTTTTGTTTTGTGAATCGGAATGAAATGAAGTGGCCAACTTACTTTACACCAAGAGAATTATAATAGGCAACAAAATACTCTTATTAGATGAGGATAGGCAGTAAGGCTATTCAATATATAAAGTCAATTCACCCATCAATTCTTCCTATGTTAAATAAATGGTGTTTACTGGAGGGCATTACTTGTTTCCTGAATGGCCTGCGTTTCCGCTTATGGCTAAAGCATCTGTACATTGCACAATTTTAATTGATATAATGTTAACTATATCATGTAGACTAATTGCGAAGCAAGAGTTTGTGGGTTTCCTGAATGTTCAATTATAGAATGTCAAGCACTATGCCTAAAGCGAAACGATTGTGAAGAAGTTTATCGAAAACTAGCTAGTTCAAAAATCCAAATTCATTCAACAAATTCGTTTCTTGTATTATTTTCTATCCTTAGCAACAAGTTTCTTGGAGCCTGTAGTAGCGCAGTACGTAAAAAGTCTAGAATGATTACTCTTAAATATAGATACGTTTATGATGCCAGACAATAAAGCCACTTGATTTAATGTTTTAGGGGCTATAGTGATGAACAAACCGTGTCTAATTAAAAAATTGCAATTCTATTAAGATTGCACCCATCTCAAAACCAGACCTTAGGTGAGACACAAACATATCGATATGAGTGCTCTCATGAACAAATTATTTAAACGTATTCTTTTCCTCTATGCTCACACCCTTTAAAAAATCCATACTTTCACACTCATCGATTGTATTCTACAGAAGCTCCTAATGAGGTGTATCCACACCAAGCGTTTATTTTATACCACAATTAGTAGACGAAACCCAAGATCTTACCGGAAACGTGCTTTCTTCTGGCCTCCTCGTGGTCCATGATACCGGCAGAGGTGGTCAAGATAACGTAACCGAACTGTCTGGCTGGCAACAAGTTGTCAGTCCATCTCTCAATGTCACCAATCTTGACGTTGAATCTTGGAGAGATGACACCACACTTGTTCAATCTACCAGTCAATTGAACGACGATCTTTCCGGATCTGTGGTCGTCAATGTACTCGAACTCACCGATGTAACCGTGCTTTTGCATGACGGTCAAGAACTTGATGATAACCTTAGAGGAAGGTCTGATCAAGACTTGTCTCTTACCGGTCTTCTCGGCGTTGTTGATGGCGTTAAGGGCGTCAGCGAGAACGGAGGTTCTGGTCATCTTGAAGAATTAGGGTCTGTGAACGGGTTCTTGAGTCGATTTTTCAGGTAAATAATTTTTCGCTTTCGCGTAGCCTAAACCCGTACACCAATTTGTGTACTCTGGGATCCTCTTCTCTGCGAAAAGCAGTCACACACAGCGTATTACCCATATGTGCCTGCATGAACCGCCTACCACTCTCTAGTAAAAAATCTTCTACAGCTCTCACAATTCAGCTTTCTTCCTTAACACGATGCCTGTATGTACAATGGTGAAATATCAAGCAAATGGATAGACTAGAGGGACAGGTTATTATCCGATTACTCAGTAGATGAATTGAAGAACGCTGGCCTCATTTTGGGAACCCTGGGATATGAAGAGAAGCCCGAGACCCCAGCACTTTCATACCTCATGTGAAAGCCGATGAAACGCAAGCTAAAACTCCTAACTATGTGTAAAAACGAAGCTTGAATGTATCCTTGATATGTCTTCTAAGCTACATTGACCTGTTTTTTAGGGGCTTTCTCATTACGTCAACTTCCTGATAATCGAGACCACTTACTCCCATCCTACCGTGAAATATCTATCCTGACCCGTAGACCACGGAGAACAATTACTAACTTCCAGGCTAACAAGAGTTTCAAGACCAAGCAAAAGTTGGCTAAGGCCGCTAAGCAAAACAGACCTTTGCCTCAGTGGGTCAGAATGAAGACTGACAACACCATCAGATACAACGCTAAGAGAAGACACTGGAGAAGAACCAAGTTGAACATCTAAGCACCCTGTATAGAAATATATTTTCATAGGCAAGCGTTTCGTAGAAGGGGAGTTAAGGTTTTGTTGAAACAGATGCCTCTCGACCACAAAAGACTTAGGAGGAAAAATGGCCATCATATCAATGAGCATATTTGGCTTGTAAGATCTTTGATCGAACGATTCTTTGGTTTCACCAACTATGTTATTAATTACTTCTGACGAACACCCAGATGAATTACGCCTCACCAAACACAAATCACTTAACTACGTATAAATTGTTTCTATTTAATGTGAAATGATCACTCATTAAACCTCCTCCTCGAAAACTGTCTCAATAGGCTTGTCCATGAACGAAGCGTGAGAAAATACAGACACAGCTGAAGCACCAATCAACCACATCAACGTGGAGATGGGACTGGCTAAAAGACCCAAAGGAACTCCCACTATTATCAAACCAGTGTACAATTGGGAGGTGGTGAATCGACCAATAGGCAACACCAAGTCATTCCCATCTAACTTGCTGATACCAAAAACACCGCCAGCAACAAACAAGATCACGAACAACAACAACAAATTCGTGACTAACGCGTAAACGGAAAGCAAAGACACCACAGCGATGTAGTTAGCTTGAAAGTAGCCCAAGTTGTAGCCAACTCTGCTTTGTACTTCGCCAAAACTGGCAGGTTTAGAAACTCTTCTGAAGTCGAAAAATTCTTGAGGGGGTCTGAGCTTGGAGATTTTCGACTGAATAGATCCAAAATCAGATCTTATTCTGTCCAAAGTGAATCTTTCAGAAATCTGAGAAATCTGATTGTTAGTATTCAACAGGTGTCGTTTGTGACAGATCATTCTGATCACAAGAGAGAAAAGAGGGCTGCTAACTGGCTTCTGTATCCCTTTTTATATCCGAATATCAAACTGAGAAGAAACTTCACATACTGGAATAGCCGACAATGAGAAAGACATTTCTGCTTTTGGTGTAGTATATTGCAGTTCTGTGTTCAATTCGCGAGATAAACAGGCGAAATATCCATTTTGGAACAATTGTCTGCAGGACTGAGATGTCTTGCCAGTATCCAGCACGGCTTAAAAATAGATTCAGAGGCGTAGGGTAATAGCATGTCGTGACGCTGGAATCTTCAATGTTTTTAAAATCACGTTAATTTATTGGCAAAAAAAAAATAATGCGCGGAATTCTCATTTCTTGGGTGACTTCTTGCCGAATTGACGGGGACAGAAGGAACTGGTGCACATTTCAAAAAAGCATTAATTTATGTAGAAGTGATATTGAACAACAGTCGAATACATAAGTTTGAAAGTATTTGGCTGTTAAACAAATTTAAATTATAAAGTCTGCAGATTATACCTTACAAAAAGTTCCCTAAGTTTCATTCCTTGACTCTCCACCTGGCGCTCTGCATTTATGACAATCCCAAATCCTTCCTCACCATGGCTTGACAAATTGGATGGTAGCGGCTTTCAAATTTATGAAAGTATTCTTGTGCCATTTTTGAGTCCACCTTGTTGAGCAAGACATATCCTGGTCTCACGAACTTCATTCTTCCAACGGTTCCGAGCCATTCGCCAAGCTTAGTGTAGAAACTAGTATTCTTTCCTTGAACTTGCACAATAAACCAGCGGAAAAGGACCTCTGCATTCTTGTTCGCAGAGTAACTGGTGTATATCTCGCTCAAAGCGTTCAATGCTTCAAAAGTCCATGCAAAACTACCATCCTTTCCATAAGAGGCAAGTGTATCTAAAAAGACCACAGATTGGTTAGCAGTAAAGCCTTCCACATCTTGGGGCTTGAAGAGCGCTTTGTAGTCTGTCTTATTACCTGCCTTGACTGCATGGTACCATTTATCAGCTAAAGCGTAGCACTTGTCTACCATAGAAGTATCGAAATGAGGCTTTGTAGGTGGCATACCTGGCTTGTATAACCATGAGTCCCAGTCAATGCTATCCAATTGTTCGGTCTTGCCAGAAAAGTACCCGTATAATTCGTCCAAAAACTGGTACGTGTCCAAGGATTTGAATTGAAATTCCTTGAAGTAGTGGTGAATAAAGCCATCAAAAACTTCTTTGCCTCCAACCTTTTGCTCAATCATGAATAACAAGTTGAAGCCTTTTTCGTAAGGGACTGTGGAGAAAGCATCGTCAGGGTCACTTCTGTCCTTCAAGTTTTGAACCAAGGTGGAGTACCGCTTGGCAGAGTCGCCCATAGCTCTTATAGAGTTTTCGAGGTCAGACCAGCCAATGATGGCAGAGAAATGACGGGTGGGCTCACCATGTATAAGGCCTTGAATTCTTCTTTCTAAGTACACAGTCCAACCTTCATTGAGCCAAAAGTGCTCCCAAGAACAATTGGTGACAAGGTTTCCCAGCCATGAGTGGGCAAGCTCGTGGGCGATGACATCGACGTTTTGTCTGTCTCCGCTGATCAATGTAGGAGTGACAAACGTGGCATTTGGGTTCTCCATTCCACCATAAGGGAAGCTCAGGGGCAAAACAAGAGCATCGTACTGATCCCAGGGATATGGGAACACGAGCTTCTCTGCAGCTTCAAGAAATGGCTCCATGTCCTCTTTAAACTCGTGTTGGCATGCTTTTAAGTTTTTAGGCTCACAATAAACGTGAGATCTGGGACCAATTGGCAACTTGTCAATATCTCCTGATGCAATAGCTACTAGGTAGGAGGGGATTGGAATTGGCTGCGAAAACTTGTAGATGTTTCCTTCGACGCCGTTGGGGCGGCCACTCATGATTGTAGGAAGAGAAGAAGTTGTCTCGTACTCGTAAGGCGTTTTCACAGAAGGGGTGTCAAAACATGGAAACAAGCTTCTTGCATGGATAGCCTGACATTGGGAGAACAAGTATGGAGCCTTCTGTCCGTCTGTGGCTTCCTTTTCTAAAAATTGCAATGCAGTACATTGAGAAGTTGTCTCGAAGTCAATGCTTAATTTTACCACCGATGAATTGTCAAGAGAGACAACTAATGGTGATCCCAAGGGACCTTGCCTTTCCCCCACAGTGAAACTAGCCAGTGAGCCATTGACTTGGACTTGCTTAATAGTTAAATAGGAAGTGTCTAAGACGACTTCGGATGCCTTTCCAACGTTCTTCAAGTCGTAAAGCACGTTTCCTTTCACGATCGAATTATTGAAGTCGACATTGAACTTAAGATGAACAGTGCCAATCTCGAACGCTCGGTAATTACTGAGAGTCGAAGGGTCTACCTCAGGAGAAGCCTTAGGTCGGTGTGGAGCAATCACAGCCTGTACTTTTTCAGATAACATGTGTTGAAGAACAGAATAAGATGATGTTAAAGATGATATAATGTAGGTATGATGAGATTGGTTTTTAAGTGTAGTTCTTGTAGCCACACGGTTGCGCGGGGTCTCTTGACTGTTAAGTGAAACTGTAGGTCAGAAAAATTAAACTCGAGCCTGCGGTCACAAAATTCGACAGGCATAATGCTATTCGATCTTTAAGAAAGAAATCTATTTTTTTTTCATGATTTTTCTCACCTCAGGGATAGATCCCTAAGTTAATGTAGTCGGACCTTGGAGCCATATCGTGCTGAAAAGAAAATGGGAACACATAGGGAAGCCAATTGCCCAACTTCATTTAGGTGATCTCAATTTGAATTTATTTTCGACGCCTCTTTTATGCTGTCTTTTTTCAAGGAGGGTATTGACCGTATATGCTCCCTTTTGAAGACCGATTTTTGCAAATTAAAAAAACTCTGATTATTTAAAACTTTTTTCTTTTCTTTTAATTGTGTTCCTATTATTCAATCACGTCCGTTCATCCTATTCCGCTGTATGTACCTAACTCGATCATCTCAACCCCCTTGGTATGGTATCTTTTACTTCAATACAGTCACATGACCTACCCCTACCCCTACCCCAGTTCATATCCAACTCACATCGTAAAAAATAATTAGTTCACTATTGAAAAAACCCATGACACAGAATCTGGGTCAATTTGTTGACCCCCAGCTCACCCCATCAAAGTTTTCAAATGATTCGAAAACGGACCCGCTTAGGTCGCCATTGCATAGACTCCAAGCTGAAATAGCTAAGGACAAAAAATACTCAATTGATTTAGGCCATAGGGGAAATTCCTACCGAGGGAAACAGCAAAGTCACATCGCTGACAATGAGAGCATATACTCTTTTGACTCTGTATCCACCAGTGGCAGACTTTTAGATAGATTAGACCTTGATCCTGATGAGTACAACGACGATGCATGGCTTCGAAGGCGAGAATCGACTTTTCTGGTTCAAAGTACAGGCAGACTCTTGGACCGCTTATGTCTTGAGGATAATGCATCAGAAAATGTGCCCCCTGTATTCCAACATACAAATTCCCTGTCATCGACTCTGACAGAAGCAGACACAAGACATGCTCCAATTAGGGCGAATTCTGCGCTTGGAATGGAGCGTCTACGCTCCGCAAGTAAAGTACCTGCACGCACTGATAGTACTTCCGGAAAGTTCCCCATCAAAAGTGCACCTGGAGGGGTGGTTCGCCAACCCGCTAATAATCCGTCCTTCGATTCTCTACATGGTGATATTGCGTTGGCTACTCCGACTTCGACTATTTCTCTAGCATCTCTAGATGGTGGTTCTCAAAGTGACAGTTCAAAATCCACCGCCATGTACGAGTTGCATCGCAATGCCCGCCTAGAACTCTCATCAAATATCAATTCTCTGACGGTTTCTCCATCTCCCATACCAAGGCCCAGGCTGACAGATCCTGCTTTGAATATCTTGCAAAAACGAACAGCTTCGGGGCAATCCATTTCCTCCATAAATTCTATCTCTTCATTGGACTGTTCACAAACCGTTTTCAATCCGGCGGTATTTTTCGAGGCTCAGATTGAGACTAATCTCAAGAAGGCAGTAGCACTACGTTTGGAAGGAAATCATCGTGAAGCTTCATATCAACTTCAACTCCTCGCTAACATTCCTATTAATTACCCAAAGGCGATGTATTTGTACTCCCAAGCGCTACATCAAGGACAAGGAGTCAAACTTAATCAGTCACAGAGTGTCCGGTGGCTCTGCCGATGCATCTTAGTTTGCTATACCCTCGAAGTTTCTCTGCCTAAAGATGTGACGGAGCTAACTAACTACATCTCGAATCTTTCAACTATCGAGCCTGATAAATTAGTTGCTATTATAAGCCGCAACATCTCTGACGAAAGAAACGACCCATTCGCATTATTCGAGCATTTTAAAACGTTCACGCAAACTGTTTTAAACAAAATTCAATCGCTTAATACGAAAGACAACAACATACTTGGCTGCGCATACTTTTCTCTTGCTAACCGTTTACTTCATGGTCAGGGAGTCGGAAAAGATGAAGAGACTGCTCGACAGTTTTTCGCTAAATCTGCTTCTTTGGGTTTTTCCGAAGCTATGGTTCTTCTAGGTGAGCTCTGGTGTGGAAAAACGAAATCATTCAAAAAGGACCTTAATTTGGCAGCAGCTTGGCTACGATTAGGGGAGCTCTTTGGCAAGCAAGATATTGGAAACAGCTGGATATACAAAGACAAGTACTTGGAGAAGAAGAAGCTTGACGATGACAAAAAGGGCGGGAAAGACCGGAAACGGCTCTAGCATCCAAGCTTGTATGAAGCAATTCGATACCTAGAGGTCAAGCACGAATTAATGAACGTCAATTGAAAGTCTTTCTTTTAAGTAGCTATTATTTGTGAAGTTCTTTTTTGGCCTGATTGCAAGTTGTACCTGACACCTCCGTTTATCTCAGCGCCGAATATCTCAGAGAACTCGCGGACACAATTATGCAAATACGCGACCGCTTCTCTAAGATCAGAGTAAGATCCTAATGGAAGAAAGTATCTGTCTGTAGACGGAGAGAGAGCCCCATTAGTCGGGCGTGGTATGGATGACACTCTATGGTGCCAACTGTTTGGGAAAACGGTAGCAGGTGGGGGGCTCAATGAAAAAAATGATTGCGACTGTGCGAAATGATCTTCAATCTTATGAAAATTATCGATAATTTGTTTTCTTAGTTCATTGATTCTCTGTAAATTCTCTTGTCCTTCGCTTTTAATGCGTAATTCGATGTTGGCGTTGACTCGTTTGAGTAGTAGCGCACGAATGATGGCCAAAATGGCCACTAAGAACGACAACATAGACTTTTTTTTATCAGATACAGAGTTCAGTTTCAAATACTTCTCTATTCGAGAAACAAATTGAGGAATTGTAGAATGGACGTAGCTCCAATTTCGCTCGACAGTACTAGATTTCCCACCTAACTTCTGGCCCTCAGAACAAGCTATAACAGAGCATAGGATGGAATCAAACTCCAAAACCACCGAAAAAAAGAAATCTTTAGACGAGATCCGCTCGCACTGTGATTGAATATCTTTGATCACACCTGCCCATGAGGCCAATGGTTTAAACTCATGAGCTCTTGAAGGTTTGCTCTCTTGCTCTCTTTTTGAAACTTCTGCAGCTTTGATTGGGGAATTTACTTCGTCTGTTAAAATTGAATTAGGTTTGCTCCTCGATTTAAACACTTGACTCTTGTAATTGATTCTCACCAATAGCCTGGGTCTCTCCAAGTCTGAGAGCTTGTTAATGATTCGCACCAGACTTCTCGGACTTAAAATAGACGACTTCGTCTGGGCGGGTACAGACCTGGCCTTGGGGGCCTTGAGCGTGGGATGATCGGTCTTTGAACCCAAGGTTGGAAGAGGAGATAAGAGAGAGACTGGAATGGAGTCCATTTCGCTATCATTAGAATCATCACCGTCTTGTTCATTATCCTCGGTTTCAGATTTTTTGCTTTCAAACCGAGGCGGTAGCGTTGGGGACAAAGGCGTTGGAAGTGTCCCATTCACAGTATAATTGGAGATAAGCTCTTCTAAACTCCAGTTGGAGAACTTTGGTCCAGTAGAGGGGACGATCTGAGGCGATTGAGTTTGCGGTCTTCTTTTGAGGCCATGCTTCGGTGTCGCTCGACTTTGCAGTGGTTGCCTTTCTTGGAATATGGCTGATTTCATTGCTTGTGTTGGAGTAGGAAGCCTTAATTATGGGGTACAAGACGTGTTGATATACATCTTTGAGGCTGAAATACCATAAAGACGAATAGAATCGAGGAGAGAAAATCTTAGAGGCTGATATAGCTTAATTATTCCCAAAGTATTTTTAATTTTTCTCGGCGTTATGATTTCAACACTTCTATCCATTCTTTGCTTTTGCAAGGTGAGAGACTCGCGTAAACTCAAAGTATCCAAAGAAAATTTCAATAAAAATTAATTTCGTGTTTTTTTTTTTTTAGCGTATCGTTAACCAATTGAGCAGAAGATTTGGAGTATAATTTCGTAGAGACTTTGGAAATTTTCCTGTTTATAAATTTTGACAGTCAGGGTCAATAATTATAAAAACAGAAACAACGATTAACAAATCTAAAAGCTCAAGTAAGCTGCAGAAGAAAATTTGAAGGGAAGGATTTAATATTCGAGAACCGATAAGATATTTGTACTATAGATTTTGAAGCAAATGAAGTCGATATTGATAAATTACAACTAAAGCTGCTTTGATTGCCAATAACAAGGAGGTTCAGAAATTAATCAATGCATTATTTCAATGTGTTAATTTTGGATAGAGTTCGGGATTATTCAACAAGTCTTCCATGTATTTTTTTAAAATTGCCATTTTGCTACTTAATCTCGTCTCCTCCACTCGGCTTGGGAAGGTGCTGTAAGTAGTTACTTTTCCTTCTCAACTTTGAGGAAACATCTCTCGACTCAAAAAAAAAAAAAACAGCCCTATAGTGACTTCCTTTGATATTAATGCTTTCCTATAATCTACTAGATTAACGCATTCATGAAGCCTTACAATGAAGTCGCCCCGACTAGCTTGGGACAGAAGCATGCAAAGAAAAGAAAATTAGAAAACGATAACACAGAGACCAACGAAAATACAGAGAAACTGCAGGCTGAGTGGCCTCAATCACTTCTGGACTTCGTGAATTCTTCATTTCAGAGAGCAGACTCTCTTGATGCACCCCAAAAGGCTATATTCAACCAGCAGATCAAGGAATTGATCTATCTCGCGGCAAAGGAACATAAAATATGGACAAATCCATGGGAACAACAACAAATACCCATTTTTAATGGCTCTGTATCTTTATGTCTAGCTCAAGATATTCCTCAAGTGATGCTTTCACAACCAGCTTCTTTAAACCGAAAAAATGGGAAGTTACAAAAGAAAAGTAAAACATTTGATTCCAATGAGCGAAAAAGCCAAAGAGCTGCTCGCTTTGGAAGCCCTGATGTGAGGTCATCACCAACACCTCTAGTTGATCCGTCCGAGCCAATCATTGGATATCTGAATAATTTAGAAAAGAGGTATCTCAGACTTACTTCTGCACCAGATCCGTATACGGTCCGCCCCGAGAAAGTTTTGGTCAAGAGTTTGGAGTTTGTTTTGAATAAGTTTAAGAGTACGCACAGACAGTATACTTATATCAATGATCAATTGAAAGCCATACGGCAGGATCTTACTGTGCAGCATATAAAAAATTATTTTGCAATCAAAGTGTACGAGATTCATGGAAGAATTGCGATTGAAAACAACGATTTGGGAGAGTTTAACCAATGCCTGTCTCAACTACGGTATTTATACAACCTCAACAAAGATACATGCTCATACGAGCAAACGTACGAATTTCAATGTTATCGTATGCTATATTTCCTACTAACAGGGAACAGATCAGGCGTTAATTCCATCAATCTAGAGCTTTTAGATAAAGATAAAGACACAGATGTGAAGTCATTACCAAAAAAGTTTCGAATGCATCGTGAGTGCCTATACAAAGCCATAAATCTTTCCAAATTCTCTACCGAGGGCAATTATCATCAGTTTTTTCTCATATATAAGTGGTTTTGTAAGGTCGCTTCTGAGTCTCATGCATTTATGATACTCGACAAATTTATGGCCAACAAAGAAAGACTAATAGCTTTGAGCATCATGAGCAAAGCGTACAAGAAATTGCCATGTGCGTTTATTGAAACTGAGCTTGGAATGGGTGGTGAGGAAGATTTTAGGAAGCTATGTCAGGATTATGAACTTCTGGGGTTTTTGAAAGATAAGGAATTTGATTGCAATGCGGCTCGCATAAAACTTCAGTCGATCCTTGATCAAGGCCAATTCAGGAAGATTGATATTAAAGGGCAAGTTTAATTACCATGCTTATACGGGAACAGTTCGATTTGATTTATAGACTTGGAGCAATAGCCATAACCGCAAATTTATCTTTATCTTCTTCATTCGTGTGATTTATGTAGTATTGGACCCTATCAGCCACCGTGCTGTCTGTCAAGATATGGCTTTCCAGACTGCTTGATCCCAATGGGACTGGGCCATTACGACGACCATCAAGTTCATAAATTTGACCATCAGTGCCCCTGATATAAGTCACGAAATGGAATTGAACGTCATCATCTGCTTCGGGAGCGTCAGTTTGTCCTTTCAGGCCAAAGTTAGCATCAAGTTGAATGGCTTGTTCTAGTTGCATGACAAGCTTAGTAATTTCATCAGTCGTGAGTTCAGGGGTAAGGTTGCGAAGAACAATTTGATTGAGAACCAGGTCTTCCACAATGAAGTCAGGGGACAAGTTCAGCAATGCATGAAGCAAGGCAAAGAGACCACACGCGTTCTTAATTGTTTGCTTAAACCATTGAATGTTTTTTCGAGATGAGTAAGACTCGGAGCCCAGCTTGCGATCTTCTTCATAGCCTTCAGATATGGGGAACAATAAAACTAGTGCCAAAGTTGGCCTTGGTAGAATGGCCAAAAGATCAGGTTCAGTTAAGGAGTAGACATCATGGAATTGAAGAACAGGCGAAAGTCCAATTGTATGTGCAAGTTCAGAGAAAACTTCAGGATTGGACTCAAGGGGAATAACCAGCGCCATGGCTTCGAGTTTTAGTTTGAAAATGAGGTATGAATTGCTGATAAGTGGAGTTGAGGCTCACATACTTATATTACCTAAAAGCCAAACAAAGGGAGAAAAAATCCGACAACAACAAGAAAAAAATAATAATAAAGGAAATAGGGAAAATTCAAACACGGCAGAACCCGTTCTGGGTTTTCGAGAATTGATTTTAGTTCACCTCTTGAGATAAAGGTTAGAAAACCAGGTGATTAGCACAATAGGATCATTGGCAACTACACTCAATCACTTCAAAAAAAAAAAAAAAATAAAAGAAAGAAAAAAGATAAAAAGGAGTACTTGAATGCATGTAGATGAATGTGAAGAATTTTACTGTGTCAATTTTCACACACTCTTTCTAAAGTCCAGCCATAATACGCGGGGTGGCTTACAAATCTCAAGTCGCTCATAGGCCAATTTTCTTTCACAAAATTTGGCTAAATCATACACGAAACGCACTAACGCCATCAGATATTTGATCTAACTAAGAACCAATCCATTCAATTCTCGAGACTTCGTTCGAAATTACTGTCTTCTTCTTTTAACCTAGTCCTATTGTCCTCTTCTGATAGAGACCTGCACTCACACCCTCTATGTGTGGCCTCCAAATTGGTCTTTTACACAAACAAGAACTACTTTAACTACTTCGACCATCGAGAGGGAATAATTATTCAGGATAAATGCGATTGGAATTATTCCACGCAACAGTGGTACCACTTTCCTTATTAGGTCTTGGTGGTCTTGTAGGATCGCTTTGGTTCTTATCTTCTTCTTTCCCTAGCCCTCATGATTGTGCTAGGATGGTCGCTATGGCCTCACTAATCTTGGGATTCTACCGAGTCTTCTTAATGATCAGAAGTTTATCCATTAAGAACTCGAAAAAGCTCCTTCCTGAGTTCCCACAGGATTCGTTCTTCAACCGCCTCGGCGCCCCACTTTCGGAGGAGCTCATCCGTCTTTTAAGCATTGTGGCGATCGCTCATGCTACTAGCACTGAGTCAATAAGGTCCATGGCATGCATGAACGGTGCATTGTATGCCATAGAGAAGCAAATGTGGTCATTCTGGTTGTTCTCGCCTCGCAACTACGAACTTAGGTACAAGAAGTTTCTACGGTACTACGACATGTATGAGAATGCAACTCAGGATTCAACAAATTCTCTGGCTGCACTTCAACAGAAAGCAAAATCAACACCGTGCCTAAAAAATTCTGTGGATATGTCTTATGACACTGAATGTGTCGACTGCTCAATGGAAGGAAGTAGGTCAGGAACGAAAAGCCCAGTAAGTCTAGACAGTCTTACAACATTAGTCTCTAATGGAAATTTGAATGGTTCAGCACCGCTGATGGACGTTAAACCTGAGTTTAATCTCAATTCATTCGATGATACCCACATGATTAGGTCGTACCTGGAGCCCATATATTGCCCTCAAAGGCAAAACGAGAGTCGCCCAGATGTAGTCGATCGTCTATACACAATTTCTCCGAAGAATACACTCTACTTGCAGTATGAAAATTTCAAGTTGCCTCCGAAAATAGACCTTAATACGGTCGAATCTGAACATGATGTTTCGCCGATCCTGTTGAAGCAGGATGTCCTTGTCCTGAGCAATTCAATCCATGGAAGTGATTTTGCTAGCATAAGTTCTCATTATGGTGGAGGTCTTGGCGGTAACATTGAATATAAGTTTCCTGATGGATCTAAACTCAAGTTGGGTGGTGGTGGAGGCTTCGACTTTCGTCGTGGAAGTAAGGAGTCTAAGACGCTGTTAAACACTATAAAAGATCAAGCTCATTACCTCATGTCATCCGACTATCGATGGTATTGTTGGTTGTATTGCCTTCACGAACATGTCATTGAAAAACAACAACCGAAGCACGTTGTCAATGCCACTATTAAAAAGCAGCTTTCTCAGTACACTCTAAGAAATGAAAGCACACCTCTCAGAGTGTGTGCATCGAGCCCGCTGTATTGGAGCCTTGATAACAATTCCATTACAGATCTTGAAAGCGGTGTCTTACAACAACCTGTCCAAAACGCGCAGCTGTTTTATAAATTCAATCGCTTTGCAAACATGTATTTTGACGTGTTTAATTATGACGGTAGTTATTCGCTGTGTTTGGTTGACCCCGCTTTTATCCGTTTTGGTGTTCCGTTGCGCAAGCTTTCTTCATTTTACTTAATCACCTATAACCTAAGCAATTCACTTTGGCAAATTTATGCCTGCATCACCTTTGCATTACCATTTTACATGAAGAGGTGCCTGACTGGACTCATTGCGATTTCTTTCATGCTCACATTCATTTTAAAATTGTTCAGTGCTAATTACTTGCATTGTCAATGTCCTCGCTCATACAAATTTTCAATTCTTGTTGAGTTCCTAATCAACATTTTGATGTTTGCCACCATTTATTTGGTTTGCTTCTTCGATCAATAAAAACAATAATTTAGATTCAATTCAATACACCGATATATAAATTTAATTACATTAGTAGCTCTTTACAAAATAAATATCAAATTCTTCGAGTCTTTGAACTCAATGGCAATAAATAGGAATAATAATACATGGCATCTTTGTGTTTCACTTACCTCTTTGGGCAAACACACTGGATAGAAAGCTCTCGTTAGTAAACGTGAATCCTTTGACGTGCAAAACATCATGATCGTTTAGCATGCTATTTTCAGGTGGAGTGAAGGGCATGGAGGTGAATTCCTCATCAAAATTTTCAGCTAGGACTGGATCAGTTATTACAGGTAGAATCGGTGGAATGACATTTTCATAATTCATATCGTCAAGCAACAGTTCCCAATCAAGATACCTAAAAAACCTATGTTGCTTCAATTTTTCAAAATCGTTATCAATGTCGAAACGTTTCTTTGGATTGGGCTGGAGAAGCTTCCGAAGAAAATCTTTTGCATCAAGAGAAAGATAGAATGGGAACTTCAAATATTTTTTGGAATGAACAACTTTGTCCATGATTTTTTCGTTAGTGTGTCCAGTAAAGGGAGGCCCACCAGTAAGCATATCGTAAGCCACACAGCCAAGTGACCACCAATCTACAGAAAAGTCGTAGCTCTCTCCTTTTATGACCTCCGGGGCCATGTATTGAGCAGTTCCAATCATGGAGTGTTTTCGATCGCTTTCCTCTGTTGATACTTTAGAAAGACCGAAATCTGTGAGTACTAAATGTCCATACGAATTTAGCATGCAATTTTCTGGTTTCAAATCTCTATAGATCACTTTCAAATTGAGATGAAGATATCGTAGGGCTAGAATGATTTGTGCAATATAGAATGAAGCATCCTTCTCACTAAGATACCTTTGTTGGGCTAAGTGATGAAAAACCTCACCACCATCTAGATATTCAAGGATGATGTAGACCTTATTGTTATCTTGAAAAGCGTAAAACAATTTCACGATATTAGGGTGATTCACCTTTTCAAGAATGGTTTTTTCGTTGAGTGTTCTTTGGTAGTTTTTCTCGTGAATCTCGTTGGTTTCATTAATCACGAGAGAAGCTTTTTGCAATTGTTTTTGTGCAAACAAGCGACCCGTGCTTTTCTCTCTCACAAGCAAAACCTTACCATATGAACCCTGGCCCAACACCTTAATGGTGTCGAAATCAGAAAGCTTCGGTTTATAATGCCTACTCAGGTATTGACGATTGAGGGACGAAGACACGAACGAATCATGAAGCTCAACTTCGTAGGAGGAAGAGAATCTCGAGGCACTACTTTGTCTTCTAGTAAGTATTGGAATAGATCGTGGAAGGAGATCAGCCACAGTATCACTATCGCTTGTGGGTTCTGATTCAGCATTACTTGCATGCTTAATAGAGGGTGGATTTCGGGCAGGTTCGTCAAACAAGTTGACATCCTTAAATCTGATTCCAGTAGAAGGAACCATATTTGGATTCAAAGCATTCACGTCGTAATCATCTTCTGTAGATTCAGGGTATGGAGCTCCATTGGTCGCAAGGTCGTCGCCAACTAGCCGGTAATTGAGTTTGGATATTCCCTGCACAAGTTCGCCCTCATAGCCGTCCATTGCGAATATGTCAGTCATACTTATTATATGAGCATGGAGAACGATTTGATTTTTGTTGGTGCACTAAAGACGAAACGTGCATCGCGCACCTGGGGTCGTGAGTGGGAAATTAAGGGTGGACACGAGATAACAGTTCGATATTTCTAAGGATCCCAATCTTAATTAAGTAATTTTCTGATACTCAGACTTTGAATTGGGTTTTCGAATGATCCGCTCACTTCTTAGTAAAGCCTTTTCGTGATTCAATTTCTTAGGTCAGCTGACATTATCTCCGAAAAAGGTTTCACAACTTACAATTAAGTACCTTAACCCCTTGTACCTGCTTTATACATGTTCAAATGGCGTGTTCAAGAAGCTTGTCTCAGGGGCTTGTTTTTAGGGCTTGACTAGGCTGTAGGATTGAAATAGTTATGAACTCGCCGAGTATTATGAGCTGCACGTCAATACGGCGTCTCCGACACCTAACGTATTCTTTGATCGCGAATGTCAAGTCAAAAAAATCGGGCCACAGTTACAGCAAAATGCATAAAACGGTCAAGCAACGTTTACTTGTTCCGAATTGGAAATTTTTTTCTTGAAACAGAGGCGAACTTAATTTGAAGCGGGACACAATTGCCGATTTGACTAAGACGATGCAATCTATCATGGAACCAACCTTCCCACCGGGTAACCATGTTCCCTATTTTTATTTGAAATATGCATAACTTCTTAACTCTCTGTCGGTTAAAATTGCCATGCTTATTCTGGTTGTGAAGGCGCGAGTGAAGGAAGATATGGGTATGTTACCAATTCGACTTTATATGCCAAAACTGTTTTCTTAACAAAAGCCAAAATTTAAAAAGGAAGTTTGAACCGAGTCCTAGACGTTTTGCAACCCATTAAGTTCTTCTTTTTTTGAGTGTGTTTTCTTAATCAAGCACGTCTTGAAGAATGCATTGACTGCAAAGTGCAGCGGCAAATATTCTAATCAACGACGTTACAACAAAACGCCCGAAAACGAACATTTCCGCGGCCCACAAATTAAGTAAGAACCGAATCCATTCGTTGGAAACCCAATATCCGACTACTTCCCGTTTTGATAACTTAATACAAGTTGTAGCTTCGCCCTTAATCATGTTTCAGCTCTTAGGACAAAACTTCTACAACTAAATCGTTATTGGGTGACTTTCATCGAAAAAATATTTAGAAACAGGAGCACGGCCCCATTTAGAGTTCGTTCGCCAATTGGGTTAAAAGTTCTAACGAAATTGAATAAAACCTAATTGCATGAGGCACAAGAGTGCGTGTTCCAGATGCTTAATGTCTGTTACACATTGCAACTGACCAGCAGATGCAATCTCAGAAACCAAATGCAGTACACAGAAGATCCGCAACCTCTAATTGGGATCAGATTCAGCGTTGGCCCAATTCAAAGTTTTTTGAAATTTTACTCAGGCTATGAAATTGGACATGAGAGCTCAATTAAACTGCTTGAGCATGTTTGGAAAGAGACAAATTCACAAGCTGATCGTTGCTTTGACTTGAATTCGGTCCCTGGTATGAATATATTCCATTATCAATGGAGTGTATAAACAGCTAGAGGGATCACCTTGAAACAACTCTATTTCTTTTAGGCGTCTATCACTAAAAAGCAAATACAACTTGATTGATTGCAGTGTAACACCATAGGAATTTTCCAATTTTCTAAGTATTGTCCCTAAAAATGAGTTCATTGTATCGAGGGATCCTTGTTCTCGACGAAGTACAATCACCTCTTCATCAATATTGGTGAAAATCTTGACTTTAATGAAGTTTCTAGCCTTTAAGTGTAGCTTCTTGTGCTGTTTCTTTGAGCTAGTTCCAATCGTGTTTTGCGTCACAGCTGGTAAGCAATAACTCGACGTGAGTTCCAAGGCTTCTGTATTGTCCACATCTTGAATCGAAGGGTAAGAATCCCAAACCAGCCCGTTTTTTAAAATCGGTGACTCGATTGAGTTCGAGTTCTCACTTATAGTGGGAAGTGGTGGAAGAGAAGAAAAGAGTTTTACTTTGGTAATCGGCGGTGACCAATTAGCAGGGATTGAAAAGAAAAAGGAATTGCTTTGAATGGAGAGTGGTCTGGTGTCCTCTTTACATGAGAAAAGCTCCAAGTTCTGAAAATCAATTACTTGTGAATCTCTCACTCCCCCTTTTGCAATGGATTCGCAAATAAGGCTTTCTTCATCTATGCTTTTTCTTGTTAGTTCGTCTGAGTTTTCAGGACCTTTGTCGAATAATGATGATTCCTGAGAATTAAAACTTGACGTGTCACAAAACATGGCTCTTAAATATGTTAATCTTTGAGATCAATTTTTCTTACTTCCTTCTAATTGATTTAAGATATATCGACTGAATTACAAGTAATTGTGTGGATCTTGAAGCTGAGATGAACGTTTGAGCTCTGGCAAATTCGAGCAGAATAAAAAAAGTGGGACAGATCATACCATATATGTTTAATTGAGGATCAAGCAGCCCCTTTCCAATTCAAGGGCTTACAGTCCCTGCAACTAAAAAATGAAAGGATAAGGTCAAAAGTGAGATCATTACAAAGAGTAGTGCATTTGATACGCAACCCTACATATAGTGGAGATCAGTTTGGTTGTGAGAATTAAGGTTATTGCCACACAAGATCTGCATAACGCTTATTCATCAGTTACATGTACACATGCAATATAACGACTTGCGTCGATGTGTTTTCAATTGTGACAGGCCGGTAACTTTTGATCCACGGGATAACCGTGTCCACCTGCATGTTAATAATAATTCCATCTTGTTGATCAATAAGAACGCAATTTTTGGAGAAAGCGATGTGAAAATGCTAGATCTCAAAATTGCTAGAGTCTTTATTCTATTCTCATTCTGGGTAAGGTCAGCTGTAGTAGAGAGGTAATCTGTTCGCAATCGAATGCTCAACTTATCGCCACACACAGGTTAGGCGAAGTTGAGATGTTACAGAAGGATAGCCGAATAGGGGAACGTGTGCCATACGTATCCAATGTAAATTAAACAAAAATCTTAACGTGATTGACAAAAACTCAATTCTACAGCAACACTTTCTTAATTACGAGGAGCTCTCGTAAATATGTAAATTAGCTACAAAAACAGCACCAAGTGGCATAACGATATTCAAATGAGTACCGCCGGGGTATATAAAGAAAATTGCGTTTTAGGTACAGCATGAGGTCAAGGCCGTTTCGATTAGTAAATGTCTCTGGTGTTTGCGGTGACTGATTGCAAAAATTCTTGATGCATTCGGGGTTGTAGTGGACTGAGGTCGAAATCTTTCTCTTCAAAAGCATGCGGACCGGGCAAAACTAGCAAAGAGAGAGAGCCGTGTTTGAGCGGAGGGGTAGATGGCTCTATCCTTGATGTTTCTGCTGTACTGGAGGAAGAAACACTTCTCAAGACACTCTTCGAAAAACTGCTGCAGGAACTAATCTGCGGGAGGTCAAGGTGTGCATACAACATACCGTGTTTACCAGTCTCGGAGCTATCATGCAGTTTTCTGCACTTCTGCAGATCCTCAGAATTAACACCTGGTACACCATCACGTTGATCATAGACATCCCAGCTAGTGACATCATAACTCTCTATGAGCGACAGGAGGCTGGTATCAGAATCAGATCTTGAAATCCCACTTTCGTTGGTACGAAATTGCTTCTCGGACTTTGAGGCCATGAGATATGTCAGATACTTATGATTACTTCTGCTGTAAATAGCGTCCTCTCTGGGTGCAGATGTGCATCTTTTATAATCTGGCCTGATCACCTGCGGGAGCGGAGCTGTCGGCGAAAATGAATGGCAACGTTGTATCGGCAGAAGTCCACCTGTTGGCTGTGCCAAAAGATCAACAATGACCGGTGCGGATGCGAAGTTTCTAAGACTTCCAACCTTAACATTAAAGTCATCATTTAATAAAAAGTTAACAAGTAGCGTACAGTCTTTAGTCATCAAGAATCTTTTGAGTTCTTGGATAAATATGTTTAAACCAAGGGCCACAGTCGTGATATCCTTTTTGGTTGTTTCGCTGCATTTAATTGGACTAACATGGCTGACTAGTTGCGCTGGGATCGTAAATTGCTTAATTGATGAATACTGCTTGTTCACAAGTCTAACCAAGTCTTCAAAGTCTTCGTATACTTTGCAACACTTAATTATGCGATCGCATTTCAACACCGCTTCAACTCGATAGCATAAGCGATGAGTTTCATTCAGCAAAACCTGAGAAACAATGACACGGTCAACGTGCTGCTCTTCGTTTTTCGAGATTTCGATGGTTCCACTAAACCAGTCCATTGCAATTGGATTTCGAGGATCGTTGACCACAATTTCAGCGTACAGCGAAGGTATTAGGCCCTTTGCGTTTCGATCCAAACATTGGACATGAAGCCAACCATCAGTACGCCGTTCAATTGGCATACAGAGTTCATTTTTCTTAACAGAAAGCTCCGGGCTACCTTGTCCTTCGAAATCGAATTTCACTTTAAGAATCACAACCGGGCCGGTCAATGGACTTCTCAAAGAAGGATAACTATTGCTTTCATTAGCCAGCGGCGAAATAGGAGCTGATATCAGAAGCTTGCGAAGATTTTTGGAGCCCTTGTGATACTTATGAGCTGAAGCGAGAGAGGACATGAGGTCAACTAATTTTTTAAAAAAGGATGTACGAATAAAACAGAACGAGACGAACGAGGAAAAGTCGAAGAAAGTATGGAAATAAAAAGGATGAGAACTCTCTAGATGCACAAGGATTGTCTAATGAAGCGTTAAGTTCCCATAGAAATTGTCAAAACAGAGCAGACGAAGTACGATATATACATGCGTGCGGGCTAAGATTTATGACAGAAACGGGCGTGCACCGTTGGGAACTGCATCACAGCCAAAAATTACGGACCATCTTACAATACACAGGACATGCAGCTGAAATGAAAACAAACAAGCCACGGCATGAAATTATTGTTATGAGAAGCGCAAACTAATAATTCCGATAAATAGTTTACGGGTATTGCTCCATGAATGGGTTTTGTCGATCACTTAGGTGTGGGGAAGATATGATTTTATGCTTTTGTTCTGTTCTTTCTCCGGTGAAATCAGAAATTGCTATTCCAAGTAATTTTACTACTGGAATCATTTTAAGGTTTTTGGAATACACTTCGAGTTGCACTATATCTGCTGCTCATCTCAGTTTATTTTTGTTGTACAGACCACGATGAAATTGAATGTGCCAGCTTACTTGCTTCAACCTCATCGGTTAACGGTTTCGCAACGGTCTACCGTTTTTGAACAAGTTTCGCAGGTTCTTACTCACGCAAATTACCTGTAACTCTCTACAAAATGACAGCACCATCAAAGATAGAATCAATTTGAAAAATTTCGAATCTTCTGTACATACAACATGGGGAAAGACCCTGAACAAAATTTTGATGTTCGCTGCAAATGTCAAATTTGGACTTCTATGGTTTATCCTTACAGCTGTATGTCGGAACCGTATTTGTTTGTTGATTCTTTCAGAACAAAGCTAATGCAACTGTGCACACCCTATTATGCAAAATCAGACAAATGCGGCAAATTTAACGTTGTAAACGGCTACGTAGATAATAAAAGAACGCGTTCCTGGTATTAAATTTTGGACCCTCAATCATTCTTCTCGCTCATTCTTGGTGTGTTTACTCAAAATTAAGCGGGTGAGCATTGCATTGTCTTAAGAATTTTTGTGGTGATATCAACTTTAAATCTTTTAATCACAAACAGACAAGTTCGGGTCAAATGAGCATTATTATGTGAGTAAAATATAAACAATGCTAGCCTGTTTTAACTGGCAAAAAATTTCTTGGTCCAGGGGCTCTAATTCTTCATATGATTCGGTAGTTGCAAACTTTATGTATACATTGTTGAATCTGACCTTGCGTGAAAGAAGGGCTTTGAAAACATAAACACTCGTGATCTCGGCTTGCTTGAATTTGATTATTATTACGTCATTTGCAGGAGTCTTGACCTCGCACCGAATAAGCTGATGGTTGGTCGGTGTTTTAGGGACCCATGGACTTGATTCTGAACTGACAAGTTTAGGGGTGAATGCAGATTCTGGCTCAGCCTCAACGTTCCCCACAGATTTGACTAATGGGCTCGAATTTGCAGAAGCGTTTGGGGCCGGCTGCACTTTTGGAGACCCTTTCGATTGCGACATAGACCTTGAAGGGACCCTTGAGGGAGGTGAAAAAACTGTTCTTGGAGGCGTTTTTGGACTCAATGACCGTGGCATCAGAGGAAGCGGCGGTGGCTCAAAGGTGCCCTCCGTTCCCTGATTAGTACTCAGTGAATCCGCTACATTAATTGTTCGAGTTCTTGACAAGCCTTCCGGTCTGGACGGCGGCTCTGGAACGCGAACAGATGCGGATCTATTTATTAATGGGCTTGAATGAACAGGATGATTCGAGAGATTTTGATGGTGATTAAGGGATTTTGTTCTCAGCACTCCTTTTGGCAGGGCAGAGTAGCAACTTGCATCTGCAACCTTATTAAGTTCAGAGGACTTGGGTGGCTGAGTGTTTAACTGAGTGGCAATTATTTTAGACTCTGGGACAATTTGTTGCGAGATCGTTTCAGTAGAGTCATTGAGGATTTTTTCAACAACGAAGCCCGGCTGCTCATTATAGTCAGGCTCTAACCAGTCTAGAAGGATGGAACATACTTGAAGTCTTTTATCGGCGATTAGAATATTCAAATAGGTGCTCAATTCTTTACATCTCTTGGTAAATAGCTCCGTCAGAGCCGTGGAATTTTGACCTTGAGCCATGATTGGCTCTGGCAAGCGTGGTAACTTGAAGGATGGCTGATCAACTTCGCCACTTTCAGTCGATGACAATGTGCTCTTTTTTGAGTTCGACAACGATAACTGCGCGGCATCTGAAGCAGCAACATAGTCAAGAAGGGCCGCATGCAAATCAAAAAAGTCCAGGTAAAACCTACAAAGATACCCGTGTTCTCCAGTGCTGTAAGTTACATCGACACGATACCAGTAGTAGTCCCTGCAAACAAGATAGCATACCACAGACGCAGTTAAAGGATAAGGGCGATTATTGATTGTGAGCGGAGAATTAGTTTTCAAGAGCATCTGCACCTGGATATCATTGAATGTATTTTGTGGCTCCAGCGTCTTATCTTTCTTTGTTTCATGTAGCCACAGAACAGTGATCGGGTGGCTAGCGTCATTGGCAGCGATGTCTACATATAGTGATGGAACCAAACCCGATGCAGCAATTTTGTCAATGGATTCCACATTGACCCATCCATTGGGCAGCCTGTCCAAGAGTTTAAGAACATCTCCTTTCTTTATAGAGAGTTCACCCTCAGATTCAGCATCGAAATCAAACTTGGCCACCAAGACAATATGGCCTCGAAGGGAAGAGCTCTTTTGTCCGATTTTGGTGGGCTTGGAAATCTCCATTTGGCGGACCCCATTAGGAAATATTTTTGTAGTCATTACAGACGTGTTTGTGTAGATGATTGGGACAGACGGCTGCCAAGTTAAATCCACACAGTCACGTGTGCGTTTCAGAAGTTTGATCTAAGAAACGCGTCATAGTCATCAAAATGAAGTGGGATGCCAGAAGATAACAGGAAAAAAGTTTCCTTTACTAAATTGAAATAGCAAAATATAAAGAGGAGAGGAGAGGAGATTTTGATTAAAAATAGTCAGGATTTCGTAAAAGGTGAGATTGGGATTGCTGATTCTATGTATAAGCCGTGTTTGAGAAACGACTGGAGGAAACATAGAAAAGTCCCGCAAGAAGTATCCATCGGATTTGAAATAGAGTCAAAAAGCAAAAACAACCTGGATCATACATTACCTAGTGAGCCTCGGGACCGAATTACCTATGTCAGAGTAGGTAATAGTGGCTCGTACATTCCCAAAAATCCGAATAAGCTTCTCGTTTTCATTATCGGGTTTACGGAGAATAGTGATTTGCGTCGAGACTGCGATGTAGCACTTGCACGCCTTCAATTGGTCTTCAATTGATCTACGAGTCCCGCTGAATGCCTGATACATCAATTCCCGACAACAACTTCACAATATGTACGAAAATATTTTTTTTTGCTTCAAAATAGCTCCCAGTATAAATGATTTGTAAATCTAGCTCATTCCAATAGAAGTGGAGGATCTGATTGGTCACACGGACTTAAGAGATGCTAACGATTCAGAATAGCTCAAGGCTGTATAAATTGCATATGATATAGTGGTTTCCTGCAAGCAGAAAATATGTCTCACTTTATTCTGTATTGTTGCATTTCGAATAGGAATATCGACGGACGCAAAGCGGCCCATTGTTTAGACAAAGACAAAAGACTGATATACAGTCATTTGAAATAAATAGTCATTTGTCGAAACTAATGACCACTTCTTACGGTCCGTCGAAGTTACCTTCTATGACTTCTAGTGGGAGTGTTCTTATCGCAAAACAAGAAATGACTCCAACAGGATTCAAGGACATTTACGAAACAAATACACACGAGACTACCATTACATTCAGAGTCTATCCACACATCCTAAACATAACGCCCGCAGGGATTGATTTGTCATACTACAACTTATTGTGATGTCTCCAGCAAGCGAACCGAGGAAGCCAATGAAGATAGCTCCACCAGATTATAAGCTGGTCATGTTTCTCTGCATCTGGCCATTTGTGCTTAACCAAACAGAGGTATAATTGGTCTTGCTGGTATTCCAGATGGGTAAAAAAATATGTGAAGAGTACAAATTGAGAATTTGCAAATCAGGTTAAATACGAGTAGTAGTGCGTAAACCATAACTGCTTTGCATCTTGTATTAGTAGGAAATTTGCAGAAAAAAAGAATTTCATCAAACTGAATAATCTTAAACTAAGTTGCAGTTTTTTTCAATCTAGAATTTGAAGCCATTTTGTGCCATTTTTTGCTTTAGCTGGGTGCCTGGACGCACTGTGATTTGTTCACTTGTTGATCCTCACTCTAGCGGACATTTCAATTTAAAAGAATATCAATCTAAATGGAGTAGAATAAAATATGAAATAGGGATCGTTTTACGAAGCGGAATTTCTAGACCATAAAGATAAGGACTCTTTGGTAAACGGAAAAAACCCATAAGTTACGCGATGCACTTTGAGCCACAAACTTTGCCAAGTACCAATGAATACGGGGTTTTGGAAAGGCCGCCTTCATTCAATGAAAGCCATTTATGTAAGGGGACCTTGATCCATAAAACCCCCGTTTCCATTGTAGGATGTTTATAAGGTCATGCAAATAATTTACGAACTCTTTAGAATTCACACTTACTCATTAATTAGCATGGCCGTAATGTTTCATTTCAAAAATTAAGCTCTTAGAGGAATACCCAATTCACTAAAAGTCTAATGAATTGAATAAGCAAACTATAGGAATCTTGCAATTACGACCTTACGCAAACAGTGACGAAATCTATTCAATACTCAAAGGTTTTAGAAGATACTTCATTTCCATAATATCCGCAGGAATAACCGGTTTATGCCATTGTTTGTCCCATATCCCCATTGTTCTTTCGGCGAAACTTCGCTCAGTCTCAAAAAATTACATTAGTGCTTTCAGATAAGTTTTTAAGAAAGTGACCGATGATTGACGTGCACGTTTTCATTGTTTCCAGAGCCGTTTTGCGTCGGTTCCAACAGTAAACAATATTGATTGAAAATGAACTTGCAGCCGCCCTGTTGGTTTGTGCCCAGAAAACCCTCTTTAAGCCTCACTTCTTTAAACTCTCAGAACCAACAGAATGAATCGTTGGAAAGCTACGTTACAAAAGATTAAGAATACAAGAAAAGAGTGACGGAGAAGAAATTTAGGGAATTTTCGGATTTGCCGCAAAACATTTCGAAAATTTAAATTTCCGTTAAGCGCTTGACTTAGCGACGTAAATCAAACGGCTGCGCCGGAGATGCTGCTAGACGCTTAGCCCTACGGCTTCATTGTTAGAAAGTGAGACACAAATTATTACTTGTTTTCGAGTTTCTGACGAATAATTCTGCTTTCTTCTGGAGAGAATAAATATGGGCTTGTTTCCCTGATCTGCCACACATTTGTGGATACAAAAAAGACAATCGAATTCTTTTTTAGAAAATTCACAACAGCTTAACTCTATTTCCGATTTATTTGAACCAATTTTACATTTCGAAGGAGCTCTTTACATCGTTGACAAGATGATGCCCGAGTCTCTATTTGAACCATTGCTGACCAACGAGAGCAATACTGTCGCATTTGGGACATTTGGCACTTCCGATATAATCTTCAATGATTTAGGGATACCACCAGAGTTTGCACTGATTTTTGATGACGCAATACCTAATTCAAAATCATTTGACCCGACTTCAAACATCGAATACAATCTACCTTTGAATCAAAATCAGTTTTTATCCGAATCTGTCGACTCAAAAGAACAACTAAATTATTTTGGATATCCTAAATATGGTTATAATTTGTTTCCAGAGGTAAATCGTAATCCCGATCACCAGTACAACTTCACGCAAAGTCTACGAAATCAAAATTCTGACCTCCCATCAACAAATCAAAGCTTTCCATTTACGTCTCCAGACTTAGAATCGGCTTTTAGCGACTCTGTCACCACCACTCCCAACCTTCAATCACAAAACTTTCAAAGTAACAAATCGTTCGAACTTTTTATGGAGCGTTTTACATCAACCACAAAGAAATCGAATGCAAATGAACTTAAAAAAACTTCGGGTCCTGTGGCTTCAAAGAAGCATAAGCGGAAGCACGTTATGGCGAGGTCTAGAACAGGCTGCTGGATTTGCAGAATTAAGCATTTGAAGTGTGACGAATTACGTCCCAATTGCCACAACTGTACTCGATTTGGAATCCAATGTGATTTCTCAGAAGCCCGCCCTGCTTATGTTCTGGATATGAATCTTCGGAAAGAAAAGCTAGATTCCATCACCACAAAGAAACGAAGAAGAACATCCGACTAATCAACAAAGATAACAAATTATAGAGACGATTTATATATTCATATGCAATTAAATTAAGTGGAAAAATAAAAATTATCTTGTTTCAAACTCTAAAGCTACTCCCATTCTGAAACTTGAATGTGTTTTCTCAAAATGAAATTTCCACTAGTGTCAGCGCTTGAGCAGCTGTCAACAGAGCCATCCTCAAAGCTGCCACCAGCAAAGATTTTAGAGGAATATTTATTTTCAACCATCGAAATGTTGTTCCCCTCAAATCCAATCCATGGACCATCTAACGGATCAACAAGTTTTGGGTATGTGTAGTCTGTAAATTGCTCCCTTTCCTCATCAACAGTAGAAACTTTTCGGGTATGATGACAAGGCTCTTCTGGGGTATAAGCCAAAGAGTATTCTCCTTCCAATAACACTGAAGACTCAGACACATCACTACTGACAGAAATAGCATCAGTGAGCGGGACGGCTCCGTCGGGCAGCAAAACTCTTGGCAATGCACCTAAACTTCCACTGCTAGAACTAACTGCGCTATTTATGTTTGAGTTAGGGGAGTTCAGCAGCAAGTCGTCATCGAACTCCTTATCATAGTCTGTGGGATTGAGGATCGCTCTTAAAGCAATAAAGCTATGAAGAGGAACGTAGAATCGCTCAAAATTCCACGCTACCACTAGCGTCACAAGAAATAAGGGGGTGCATAACACTGAGAGAAGAATGGCACCCTCCAACGCCAATGTACCGCACATGAAAAGCTGGAAGATAACGATACCAAAAATGAGTCTCCTGAAAATCATAGGCCAAACTTTGCCCGTTGAATGTGGAGCGTGCACATAACTAAAAATAAGTTGATATTTATAAACAAAGTAGCCCAACATGAAGTAAACTAGCCCGCTAGCAACTATCTTTGTGGACACAACTGAATAAATCAAGATGATGATGAAAATTAGAATATGCTGTGGCAAATGAAGCCCGAAATCAAACAATGGGGGAGTGTAGTAGAAGAAACGGTAGTCTCTGGGTGTTCTGAAAAAGAAGTTCTTGAAAAAGAACAATTTTCCGACAATATTGAGAATGACAAAGTCACCAATTTGGAGTAATTTAACCGGGAACATGGCTAAACCCTGAAGCAAAATGTAATCCACGTAAAACAAAGACAACTTTTTGAGAGAGCTAGCTAGCTGTGCAGCAAACCGTGTTGTATCACCTATCGAGGTAAAATAGTCCCACAATGTACCTGTGATTGTAAAGACTAAGAACAAAATGAAAAATATGAAGAAGAAATTCTTCAGAAGGGTGGACAATTCGACTTCGCTCGACAGTGGATAACCCTGACTGAGTGTGAGACTGCGATACAAATAGGGAAAAGAGACATTCATGACCAGGAACAAAAGCGGTGGCAAAATACCAGTCACAAATGTGCTCAACCATTTTGATTGAGCGATTAAGTGCCCAAGCGCTGGCCAGAATTTCGTGATTGTTTTGATATCAAGCAAGGAAGATAAGGATGTGACTAAGAAGAAAATTACCGAATAACTGAGGATAATAATGAAAGTAATCATGTAAGATTTTGTAACCTTCTCATAGTACTTAAGCTTCAAATTATTCCAGTTAATATCCTTGGCTGCTGGTGCTAAAGTGACTAAGAGCTTGTACACCCTCGGATCCAAAACGGTTTGTGCAGCCATTTGAGCAGAAGCAACCGAGTCCATCGTGATAAAGGCAGATGGAAGGAGTTTAATTTCTGAATCCTCATCCACGGGAAACGTGGACAGGTGAGGGTCGAATTTGCGCTGAATGCTTCTAATTTGAGAGTCCAACTCGGCGAGTTCTTGGGACATAGCATCGATTTTTGTTTTAATCCATAATCTCGAGGGTTTTGGAGAGACAAGCATATTATGAGCTTCTATGGGTACCACCCTGGGCACTTTGTTTTCGTTGTACAAATCGATTTTCAAGTCGAAAAACTGAGAATACAGTCTTTCCAATTGTGATATGAGCGTTGATCTTTTTTCAAACATTTTCTCGAGGGGCGTCCAGTCATAAATGAGCTTAACATCCACCACGCGACCGATCCCTAAGTCCTCTATGAAGTTTTTGAGTATGGCCGGGTTATTGTGATTAACCAACTTCTTAGGAATGCCTTCAAGCTTGATTGTGCGATCGGTAATGGAGTTTTGAGAAGCCAAGTACTTCTGGCGAGTACGAATGATGATTTTGGTGTAGTGAAACAATTTCACGTATGCTATGATTGAGAATATGTACGTAAACACTGGGTAAACCCATAAGTACCTTGGAAAGTCCTCATCAAGAGGAGGCTTAGAGGCGAGGATCGGAAAAATTTGCGAGCCTAGATGCCATGGAATGCTATCCTTATCGTAGTTTCCCGTGAAATAGTACCGGATCGGGCTCAAAATAAAAATTGCAAGGATCAGTAGCAACAAAAACACTTTTATGCCCATTTTGAAGAACGCCAAGACCACATAGGCATCTAGTCCAGACAACTCCAAGACCTCTTCATCGGAAATGGCCAAGACAGCACTAATCCATCCAAACAAATGGTTAGGTAGATGTCGTTGTTGGATCAGGGACTTCCTTAATGTTCGTACCGCATACATGTGTGGCCACTTGCGGCGCAAGAAACAAAAGAGAACGAAGGTAAAGATTCCGATCGTGAGAGATAGAGCCAATTGGGTCTGAAACACCCGCAGCTGGCTCGGGCCGTAGAGTTTGTTATCGTCAGCCATAGATGTAGAAGTTGTTAGTGTTGATTTTGTGCGACTCGGCCATGGGGACGATACAAGAAGGCGAAGATTATGCGATAATTAGAGACTTCGCTCGATCAATACGTGAGATAATAGCTTAAGTATAGATTTGTGAAAATGGAAAAATTGGGTTTGAGATTTGTAGACACTATTGTCGAAGTGATATTACTGCACTCGTTATAATAGAAAGTGGTATAATTGACCCAAAACACGTTCATAGATGCGCCTTCGGGTGAAAATGAAATCAAGAAGTAATACTTTGGATGCTATTAACCATTCAGCACCTTCGCTTTACGCGTTTTGGTAATGTTCTTTAGTTGATCTAAAGATTTTCAGAAAAGACTCAGGCTCATAATCACGTACAAATAGCAGAGGGAGAAAATAAAATCAAGAATCCAATAATTCCCGAGAATAAGCCATTTTTTTGAAGACTCGAAATTTCAAACTTTAGAACCGAAAAACCACCATTGTTGGAGCGAAGTTTTTCAGGAAGTCCCCCCAGCCTAGTGTATACCAGACTGAATACTCGACAACCACAACCCAAAAAGAATGGCCGATGTCTATGTGGTGATCCATCTAGGGTCGACATTTGACGACTCCTCTTCATATAAAGACACCTCGGAGCTTCTTACGCTCTCGTGGTGCACAGTTTCATCCACCACTCTTCAAACTCTGTCAACCCAGGTCTTGATAATCGAGCCAGAGTCCTCACCTCTCACCCCCGCCTGTTTGGCCAAATACAACATATCGTGGGATGAAGTGAAGAGCGGATACTCGTTCAAGGATGCTATTTCCGAGTTCGATCGTAGACTCTCCGAAGACTTAAAGGGCCAAGACTTCTCCTTTGTTACCTTTGACATTTCGCTGTTGCGAGTGCTGCTTCCACGCGAGGCACGGGACAAGGGAGTGGTGATGCCCGTCTACTTGCAGCATCCTCGTGTTTTTGACTTGGGGAACGAATACCTGAAGTGGCAGGCTACACACCCAGAAGCCATGAGCTATCCCAACTCGTCGTTGTCTAATGTGATTACTGCCTTAAATGTCACAACCCCACCTGGATGGTCTGAGGAAGTGCAAGATGATGTCACCAAAGCTATCGGAGTTCACGTTGCAATTTTAGTGCAACTAGTGACTAAGTCTGTTCCCCTTGAAGCACATCAACTGGTCCTCACGAGACCATACGACTCTGCACAAGACGCCAAAGCCTTTTTGGCAGAGAGATCCAAAATCTTGTTCCTATCGAATCTTCCTGCGGAAACTACTCAATCAGAGCTCGAGCTGTGGTTTGCTCAATATGGAAGTAGGCCAATTGCCTTCTGGACTTTGAAAAATGGAGAGAACGACCAAAAGAACAACCAGAACACTGTGACGAACAAATCTAAGAGCATTTGTGGATTTGCAGTCTTTTCAAAACACGAACAGGCGGCTGAGTCCTTGTACTTGAACGGGCGCTTGCTTATCGACCGAATTGTAGAAGTTCTGGCCTCC
Source organism: Australozyma bambusicola (assembly GCA_030563705.1). Classification (NCBI taxonomy): domain Eukaryota; kingdom Fungi; phylum Ascomycota; class Pichiomycetes; order Serinales; family Metschnikowiaceae; genus Australozyma; species Australozyma bambusicola. Next base: position 439,066 of record JAJMJU010000005.1, on the reverse strand, counting down.
TCGACTCGTATTTTAGACAAGGCTTCCGATTTACTCACTCCATTTGCATCTCTGAAGAACAGACCCCGCCCAGGAGACTGGAATTGTCCCTCTTGTGGTTTCTCGAATTTTCAAAGGAGAATAGCTTGTTTTAGATGCTCTTTCCCCGCCTCATCTGCTGTTGTTATTCAAGAGCAAATTTACGGAGGTCCTCTGAAAAATTCTCATGATGCAGCTTCGCTCAGGCGCCATAAACCAGACGAGAAACAGAATCTCGCCGGCAGCTCCGGAACTAACGATTTCTACACAAACAACTCACACCATCAACTCAAAAACAATAACAATGGGTACAATAACAATTTCACTCATAACTACTCTCAGGTTCACAATAGCGGTAATGTTCAAAGGATGAATTATAGTACCAACGTTCCATTTCGTGCTGGTGACTGGAAGTGCGCCAACGAAGCTTGCAACTACCACAACTTTGCTAAAAACCTTTGTTGTTTAAAGTGCGGCGCTGCGAAACCAGCTTCTCTGGTCTCTCAAATGCAAAACTCCGCTCCCAACAACCTTGCAAACCAGAACAATGGAGTTAACCAGGCCAATATTCACACAGTTAATACAACGGCTGCAGCCATTGCAGCGGCCACTGCTAGTGGACAACCATTGAATTTAAGCAACAGTTATGGTAGCACGCAACGGACGCAAACCAATAGACTGCCTGTTCTGGGTTCTCTTCAGGCAAAGTCACATGTATCTATGCAACTTAACAATGGCGGACTATATTCAAATTTAGGACAGTTGCAGCAGCTTCAATTTAAGCAACAACAACAACAACAACAACAGCAGCAGCAGCAGCAGCAGCAAAACCAACAGCAACAGAATCAACAAGTCCCCAGTCATTTGCCTCAGCACTTGGCACTACTACAAGAACAAGGACAAACAGTTCAACAGCAATCCAAATCTCGCCAGAGAACTGTTTCTGCAATTAATTCGCCTTTATATGGCAAAGCACCAGAACTCCAGTTTAACGGAGACAAACCTGGTAGTGGAATCAATATGCTCAACAATCAGATCAATTCTTTGAGCTTGAATAATTCGAGCGTATAGTTGAGCTCACGTTTTTATATTTGGGACGGAGTCTTTTTGGATGGCAGACTTTCTTCTTTAATTTGCTGGGAATGCAACATCCTTTTAAAGTGTGCATTAAAACAGAGCGGTCTATATAATGGAAGGTAATATTTGTTTTTCAATAAATGGTTATTTATGGTTGCTTTCATTAAGAAGGGTTTTGGGAGGTTCATTTTGTAGGTACTCTAAAAGTTACAATGGTGGCATGCTAGATAATAATTCTTGTGGCTAGTAAATTTGCACAAGGGCCTAATGTTCAATCAATGAGCTGATCTCATTTAAAGATCCGACTTGTATCTTAACTCCCTAAATATCAATTTGGAATTTTCATGAATGCCAACTCTCTCCATTGTGGGTGTGTGTATACACGAACACGTACACGTAGGTGAACTACACAACACACATATATAAACGTTGATTTCAATATGGGGGACAAATATTCGATCATTCTCCCAACGTATAACGAGCGCAAAAACTTACCTATTCTCGTCTATCTTTTGGACAAAACTTTCCGCGAGGCCAAGTTGGACTGGGAGGTTGTTATAGTGGACGATGCTTCGCCGGATGGAACCCAGGAAATCGCCAAGAAGTTGATCGATGTTTTCGGAAAAGACCATATCCAATTGAAACCAAGAGCTGGAAAATTGGGCTTGGGCACTGCTTACGTACACGGCTTACAGTTTGTGACAGGAAACTACGTCATTATCATGGACGCTGACTTCTCTCACCACCCAGAGGCCATTCCGCAATTCATTGCTCTCCAGAAAAAACACAACTACGACATTGTTACTGGTACACGTTATGCTGGGAATGGAGGAGTTTATGGTTGGGACTTGAAGAGAAAGTTAGTTTCAAGAGGTGCTAACTTCCTTGCCTCCACCGTGTTAAGGCCAAAAGTCAGTGACTTAACCGGCTCTTTCCGTTTGTACAAGAAGGATGTGTTGGCTAAGATCATTAGTGAAACCAAGTCCAAGGGATATGTGTTCCAGATGGAGATGATGGTTCGTGCCAGAGCCTTGGGATTCTCAGTCGGTGAGGTTCCTATCAACTTCGTCGACAGATTGTACGGTGAAAGTAAATTGGGAGGAGACGAGATCTTCCAGTACTTGAAGGGTGTATTCTCTTTATTTGTTAGTGTCTGAGTTGGCAAAGAATGCACTCTATAATCGAGGAGTGGAAAGACCAAATTCGTTGTTATATATCGGGAATAAATGATCCTGTGAAGCGTGTTGAAAAAAGCATCAAATAAAGAAAAGTTGTTTTGGTCCATTTGGTTCCTCTTTCGGTTTGAATGAACAATCGAAACGAAGTCGTGGGAAAAGGTTTTACTTCAATCTGAAAAATAAACAATTCAATTAAATAAAAAATAGCTTTTGTATTATGTATATTGAGAAGGTTAATTTTAATGGTGCTATTCAGAGTTTGATACGATTCAGGACTCTTCACTCTCCACAAAACGTTTTACCGTTTACTCAACATTCAAGAATGGCCAAAGATACCTATCTACGAAAAATCTTAGGTTCAGACAGACTCAACAAAATCAAGGCATCGAAGGTGCTTATGGTTGGCGCCGGAGGTATAGGGTGCGAGCTATTAAAGGATCTTCTTTTATGTAGCTTTGGCGAAATCCATATCATAGATTTGGACACAATAACCCTCTCCAACCTCAACAGACAATTCTTATTTTCGAAAGAAGATATAGACAAGCTGAAGTCACTTACTGTAGTGAAAAATGTCCAAAGCTTTAACTACTTCGACACGAAACTTGTTTCTTACCATGGAAACGTAATGGACGCCAAATCTTTCCCTATTGAATGGTACGACCAATTTAACTACATCTACAATGCTCTTGATAACTTAGAGGCTAGAAGATATGTAAATAAGATAGCCTTGTTTTTGCGCAAGCCTCTTATGGAGTCAGGAACAACAGGATTTGATGGACAGGTCCAACCAATCTACCCATACTCTACTGAATGTTTTGATTGCCAAGAAAAGGCCACTCCCCAAACTTTCCCGGTGTGCACAATTAGGTCCACGCCCTCAAAGCCCGTCCATTGTATCGTTTGGGCTAAAGAGTTTCTATTTCAACAGCTTTTCTCGTTCAGTACCCTTCACGAGGTACCAGAAGCTCAATTACGAGAAGAAACCGATGATAAAGAAGAGATTGATAGGATCCATCTGGAGGCAAATGAATTATTCGCATTAAAGGAGCTTATTGCTGAACGCGACTTCCCCGCAAGAGTAATCTCAAAGATTTATGACGAGGACGTAGAGAAGTCTTTACGATTAGAATCCCTTTGGAAGAGTAGAGAAAAGCCGCAAGTTTTGAATTTCCAAAAATCTTACAAAACTGATTTGGAGCAGATGCTTTTAGATCCAAAGAATGATGCGATATTTGGAGATGACACAAGAAGCTGTTCCATTTTGGAAACATTGTATATGTTTTGGAGCTCAATCGTGCGACTTCAAAAGAGAGTGATTGAGAACAAAGAAGGAGACATTGCGTTTGATAAGGATGACGAAGATACACTCGACTTCGTAGTGGCAGCTGCAAACTTACGTTCGCATGTATTTCATATCGAACTTAAATCCAAGTTTGACATCAAAGAAATTGCGGGAAACATTATTCCCGCTATTGCAACAACCAATGCAATTATCAGCGGATTCAGCAATTTGGCCTCATTAAGTTACTGGACTGAAGGTTTCGATCCCAGAACCGCAAAGACAGTTTTCATCAGTATCAAAGAGAATAAGAGGGCAACATCTGCACTTGTGGACCAACCGTCAAAGAAATGTGCTTCTTGTGGTAGAGTCAGTAGAGGTATTTTCACGTTCTACAACAGCATGTTCAAGATGACTCTCGGCGATTTAATTAAAAAGATCAAGGAAAAATATGGATTCAGTGACGAAGTGTCCATTATCTTAGGAAAGGGCGAGTTGGTGTATGATTTCGATTTCGATGACAATGTTGACAAAAAGCTCGCAGACATAAAGAGTTTTAAGAGTAACGAAATCCTCCTTGTACAAGACGAAGAAGATGAGCTCGAGAATTTGGAGCTCTACTTGAATTTGGTTGAAGGCGATGGTGAATTCGAGTTGCCAGATGTTGAACTCAGACCCAAGATCGTGGACCAGGACTCTAAAAAGGAAGAATCTGAAGATAAATTGTTGATGGATGGTGACGAGAGTGGGTTCATCTGTATTGATGATAACGAGCCGCCATTAAAGAAAAGACGGGTGGAAGAGGAGATAGAGATTTTGTAGTGGCTTCAGCCGGCTTCGAAACAAAAGGAATAAAAGCAATGCTTGATAAGAAGCGATTTCATGTCAGTTACGCGCATAAAACTACGGGCGCAATTTCCATTTCCGATACTTTTGTTCTCGCAGCCTCTTTCGACCTCAGACGGACGAAGAAAGTAGAAGAACTAACCATGTAAAAATTTTCTTTACCAAAAAACGTAAGACAAAGGATAAGACATCACATCAACTATACAAATTGTTGTCAATAGTAGACCCTGATTCATGAAACTCTATCTGACAGTGGAGGCCGCCCACACCCGTGCCTCTCAATATTCCTTACATTCCCTTAGTTCCAGATTCCGATATTATCCCACCCTAACAATGTCTTGGAACGCTTACACAGACAATCTCGTCGCCACTGGCAAAATCGACAAGGCAGCTATCTACTCGGCTGCTGGTGACTCTCTCTGGGCCCAATCGGGCTCGTTTTCGATCACCGCACAGGAAATCACAGCAGTCGCAACTGGCTACAGCGACCCTTCTCAATTACAGGCACATGGTCTTCATGTTGAGGGAAAGAAGTACTTTTTGTTGAGGGCTGATGACAGATCCATTTACGGGAAGCAGGATGATACCGGAATTGTTGCTGTCAAGACAAAGCAGGCTATCTTGATTGCCCACTATCCTTCTGGAGTACAGGCACCAGAGGCCACCACAGTGGTGGAGAAGTTGGCCGACTACTTGATCAGCGTTGGTTATTAGTTGTTTATAGGTTGACAATAGAAGATTTTGTTATACCAAGGGACAATTGTCCCGTGGCCTTAATCAAGTGCTCGTCAGGCTGGCTTTGTGTTAAGAGATTAATAGACATGGAGATTTGATATTTTTTTAATAGAATTAGCCAATCGATTATTCCTTGGAATCAACACTTTTAAAACAATTGTGTGTTCAGAATTACTCATCATTTATTCTGTGTTGGTTTACATGGAGTTGTCCTCTAACGCCTCTTCTCGTGTCTCTCTTGTCTCTCGTGTCTTTCATGTCTCTCTCTTGCCTCTCGTCTGGTTACGGCAATTGTGCGTCCGCGATCTAGCGAAGATATGAGGACAAAAAGGCTGGGGTACCAGCCCACAGTAGACTTCTGGCGCAGACCCCTTTGATCTTGGAGATCCATCACCTCCTCTAAAGATTCGTAGTCGTAGACCTTCGAACTAACATCTCCGCAGAAACTAACGCACAAGAATGCACCGTCTCGATCAGTTGAGAGACCGCAGATTGCCAGATCTCCAGTCATCAAGACCCTGGCGCACACAAGATCGGAGGTCCTCCAAAAGTAGACTATTCCATCCTCAGACCCTACAGCAAGGTAACGTCCTTGGATATCGAACAAGACGCAATTCGCCAGAGCACCGCTTGATAAGCTGTGCGTGGAATTGAGTACCTTTTCGTCCCAAGATACAAGCTGGGTAGTCCCATTACTGAGCGCCAACACCAAAATCAGATGACCCTGGTTTGACCATTTAAGATCATTGACGCTCGTCTCAGATTTAAAAGTGCCGACACAAGAATACTGGCGGCTTTTTTCATAAAGATGTAGCTCGTTGGACTCGTTTACAACAGCAAGGTACTGGCCATCTGGTGAATACTGAACTAGCCGACATCTCCCAGAACCAGTAATCTCTCTGTCTAATCGACCTGCCAGAGTCCATAGCTTAATTTTTGACTCACCACCAACAGTTGCAAATATCGACTCTGTGCTCGGCTCCCATGATACCATAGGTGGTACCTTATTGTGTGGGTTTTCGAGTGTCACTGGGTCGCTGAGGGTATGTCCATAGCGCCAAATTCTAAGGGAGCCATCCAGGCGAACTGTTATTACCTTCGAACCAGAATTGTTTACGAAGACGTTTGAGAGCTCCGATTGTGGCGCCTTGCCGTGGCGATCAGTTTCCTTCACTGACTGCAAGCGTAGATTCAATAAGATGGACATGAGAAGAAAGCCGAAGAAGGGAACGTATAGGAGTTAGACAAATTGGGTGAGGTGTAGTGAGCAGCTAGCTGCCATGCAAGAGATGATTTTTTTTGATTGTGGAAAAAGGTGCTGGAGTAGAGACTGTTGATGAGACTAAAGAATGAGAGGCAGAAGACCCAATTTGAAATTCAAAATTTGAAGAAAGAATAAATGAGATAATTTTGACGTCATATTTGAACTTTTTTTTTTAAAAACATTGGGATTTGAAGATACTCAGGCTTTGATAGGTCATTCTATAAATCAAACGCACTGAGAAGAAAAGGCTTATCATTTCGATATCATGAACATCAACATCCTTTAACTTCACATAGATTTAATACTTTGTGCATTATGTGACTTCCAATGACTCTCTCTTGAACAAGTTGTCACAATTGTGGCAGAAGCATCATTGATTAGAAGCATGACGCTCTTGAGATAGGGAGAGTACTTCTGAACAGGATCACTTTATATATATTGGAATGATTTGCGTTCATAATCAGATAATACTATTGGTTGTCTAATTCAGCTCGCCCTTTTGTTTGATCGTAGCTACGAGCGAGATTCTCTGGGGCTATTTTAGCAATGGCAGAAATAGATGAGAGCCGAAGAAATGATACATTTGTTTCTTTGCTCACTCAAAACTAAAGCGAGTATTTGCACGATTGAAGGCATTTGAATCAGTAGGGTCTCAAGGAAACACCTCACAATCAATGAAATCATGAGTTTAATGACAAGGAGAAAACTTCACCAACAGCGTGGCCCTTTTAACTTAATACCATTGTATTCATAGTCTCGTCGAGATACTCTTCTTTTTTCCCAGCTGAGTAGACGCTTTCAACTACTTCCACCATAGCAAAGGATCAACAAAAAAGAATGTAGGAAAAAGCATTTACGAGATTAATTCTCTCAATTTATTTTCTCACCACATTTATGTGTAAGTGAAATTTCAAACCACCACCCCCCATTTTTGTTTCGTTGAGATAAGCCGCACCTTGAAATTTCACGAACTCCACGTATTGCACTCCAATTAAGACCAAACCTGATGCCCTCTCATCCAAGGCTCATCTCGCTAGATGCATTCGCCAAAACGGTGGAGGATGCACGTGTGAAAACGGCCTCCGGTGGTATGATTACTTTAGTCTGTGCGTTGATCGTTCTATTTCTTATAAGAAACGAGTACTATGAGTACACTAGTGTTTTAATCAGACCGGAATTGGTTGTCGACAGAGACATCAACAAGAAATTGGATATCAATTTGGACATCACGTTTCCAGATATCCCATGCGGCATTCTCACTTTAGATATCTTGGATCTCACCGGCGATTTGCATTTGGATGTTGTTCAGTCCGGCTTTGAGATTTTCCGCGTTTTGCAACTGGGCGGCGAGATCAAAGATGATTTACCTATCATGGCACTGACTGCTAAATTCGAAGAGCTATGTCGTGGCTTGTCTGACGAAGAGAAAGCCAGCTCTGCGCCTTGCGGATCATGTTACGGAGCTTTGGACCAAGGCGAATCCCAGCACTGTTGTAATTCTTGCGAGTCCGTTCGTTTGGCATACGCTGTTAAGCAATGGGGTTTCTTTGACGGTTCTGATATCGCTCAGTGCGAGCAAGAGGGCTACGTTACCAAGATGAAGGACCGTATTGAAAACAGAGAGGGTTGCCGAATCAAGGGATCTGCCCAGATTAATCGTATATCTGGTAACTTACATTTTGCTCCGGGCGCTCCATTCTCTAGCAGAGGCAGACATCTGCATGACTTATCCTTGTGGACAAAATATACCGACAGATTCACAATGAAACACAAGATCAATCATTTTTCCTTTGGCGAGGACCCTGGATCGTCTGTAACCCTCGCGTACTCTGATGTTGACCAGGTTCCTTCTATCCATCCTTTGGACGGGTACGAGTTCAATGTAGATCAGAAGCACCATGTCGCCCTGTATTACTTGTCGGTTGTTGCTACAAGGGTTGAATTCTTGGAGAACAAAAGACCGCCTGTTGACACGAATCAATTTTCGGTGATCACGCACGATAGGCCCATCGTCGGAGGTAGAGATGATGATCACAAAAACACGTTACATGCACAGGGAGGCGTTCCTGGAGCATTTTTTCACTTCGACATCTCGCCTATGAGAATCATTAATAGAGAAGAATACGCAAAAACTTGGTCTGGTTTTATTTTGGGCGTTGTCAGTTCGATCGCCGGAGTTTTGACTGTGGGAGCAGTGCTTGATCGGTCTGTATGGGCCGCGGAGCAGATATTGAGGGGGAAGAAGGACGCTTGAGAAAAATTCTTTTCTTGTATATCTAAAAAATCTTATACATTGCTGGGGAAAGTGAAGTCATCAAAATCTTAGGACTCTAGGCTATGAATACAGTGCTACATATTTATTCACTTTTTAAAGTCTTTTTTTTGCATCGTACTATTTACATGTTTGTTTCTATACTTCACTCATCAAATGCTTAATGCCCTCGTAATATTCCTTGTCCAAGTGCTCTCCAACCTCTTCGTTAGCTAACCACTTGTAGGTCAAGCCCTTCTTTTGAGCAATAAAAGAGCCAGACAATATGCGCAGCTTGATAAAGAAATCTTTTGAACCGGAGTTACTGTGAACATGACATGGCGTAGGCGACACATTGAAGTAGTTGATCAGCTTACCACCAAGGTCGTACAACCCGTCCTCAGCAACTTTATGTAGAGGTTTGTTTTCACAGGCAAACGATGGAAAATTCCAGGTCTTACCGTTGTCTTCGCTCACGACTAAGTACAAGGTTCTGGCTAACTTTCTCTCCAAGGACAAGGTATCGTTGTTTTTATCGGCCTCGGTTATTCTGGAGTTGGGAACAACAGGTCTGTCAGCTTCCAGGCCCTCTACTTCACCCTCTTCACCCTCCAGGTATGGTTTGGGCAATCGGAGCACCTGCTTGAACCGGCGGTCTCTCTGATGTCTGATCACAGGTCTTCCCCCAATGAACTCCATGTTGGGATTGTTGTGTACGGGATTTTGATTGAGCTCACGAAACCTTTGCTCTGCCAAGGTACCCTCTCTGAAATAAAACCACTTAGGAAAGGTCCACATCAATCTTCTCCAGAGTTCCTTTTGATAACTATAGTATTGGGATTGGAACCTGGGCAAGTCAGCGGAAATCACTGGGGGCCGCAGCAATAAAAGCGTCGACCGGATTGCGACCAGCGGCTGTACAGACCCGGACGAATAAAGCCTGGTGGCCTGTTTATTGAACATTTGGGGGATAGCTAGTGAAGGGCCTTTAGGAATCAGTACTGGTTTTTTTTCAACAGGAGAGTCGCGCGTAAACTAAGCAGTGCCAGCGTAAATATCAGTACACACTCGCAGTAAGAACTTACGAATGCGACTTTATAGGTCGTGCGTCCACCAGAATGATATATATATAAACCCTGCGGTGTGCCTCCATCTCGCAACCTACTCAACAAGTGATATTTTTCGGAGAAAGGTTCTATCGACGCCCGACTGGAAATTCTCGAAACCTCAACGATCATACTTAGGCGCCGACGATCTGCGCAACGTACTTAGATAGGCTTAAAGAGCTAGAGTATTAGTTATCCACTTGAGATATTAAACTACTGTAAATCATAGCTTTTGTCCGTATTCCTAAGATTAACAACTTAGTAGAGCAACTATCCCATCGAACTTAAAGCCTCGCCAACAACTGTGGGAACAAAAAAAAATATGTCTGTCGTCAACGAGTTTGGTGACATTTTGAGGCAATTACCTACCTTATCAGCCCCTGGCGTCAGCGGCACCCGTATTAAGAAATTAACCGATCTAGCCGTTCAAAATGTATCTGAGGAGTCTCGTATCATAGATGAGCTTTACTCTCATTGTAAAGCGACACCCTCGTCTCATAAATTAGGTGCTTTGTATGTTGTTGACTCTATTGTAAGAATTTATATGGAGGAGGCTAAGAAAAACAACCAGGAGGTGGGCCCTCTGGCCCCAGATGGCACTTTTGCTGCAGGCATTATCCGTATTAGCGAGTTGATCGAGTCTCTCATTGACAATGCTATGGAGCTCCTGATTAGTCCAGCAATCGATGCCAAAATAGGCAAATTGGTAGATATATGGGAAAGAGCTCAAACTTTTAATCCCGAATGTATCAGTAATATCAGAAAGAAACATTTTCAGCTGCTCACCCCGCCCGGTTCACCTAAGAATGGTCGTCCTAAAGTTGAGCCTATCAAACCTACTACTGATTCAGGTAGTATTTTGCTGGCGCTTGCAACTTTAGCTCAGAAAAATGAGCCTTCTTTGCCTCCTCCTACCTCTAGTGACTCCCCTATTACACAAATCGCTGCTCCTGCTGTAAATGCCACAAATATCTTGTCTCAATTATCAGCTTTAGCTGGAAAGGCTCTGCCCTCTCCTCCCGTAGGCCAAACACCTCCTCAGCTGACCAACAAAGACCAGATCCTTGGTATGTTATCCCAAATTCAACAGGGATCGACTCCTCCAGTAGCCAATGCCAGAATGAACAACCCGCCTTACCAAAACAACGCGCCCTCTGGCCCAAGCCAAGATGTCTACAACAACAATGATAACGGTAACGGATATAGCAAGTATCTGGGTAATAGCGGACCTGGTTACAATGCCCAAAACTACAATAACTATAACCAAGGTTACAATAACAACAACGACAATAACAACAATAACAACAACAACAATTATAACGGTGGACAGTACTACAATCAAAATAGACCACCTTATAATGAACAAAACTATGGCAACGGCAACTACGGCAACAACAACTACGGGAATAGCAACGGTTACCAATCAAACAATAGCTACTACAATCGCGACGATCGAAGAGGCCGCGAGACAAACGACTACTCCAGAAGAAACCGTTCTCGCTCTCCAACTGGTCGTTATGATAGACAAGATGATGGACCATTTCAACAAAGGAGAGGACCAGCGCCTGGTCAATTCACGCAAGAAGGAGAGGAGAATGTTCCTGGTGCGCCCCACTACAGACCAAGAAATCTTGGGTATGACAACACCATGCCACAGGGGTCCTTCAAGGTTATGTCTCGTACGTTGTTTATAGGCGGTCTCCCACGGGGAATGGATGAGAGATCACTTGCGTCACATTTGAAGCCTTACGCTGAAGTGCAATCCATCATCATGAATATGGAGAGGAAGCATGCTTTTGTTAAAGTATTTTCCAGAAAGGAAGCCGAGGCTGTCATTCAGTCGTTTAATAAGGATGGAGCTTTACCGTTAAGAACCCGTTGGGGTGTTGGTTTCGGTCCAAGAGACTGTTGCAATTACCAACATGGTATTTCAATCATTCCTATTCAACGTTTAACAGATGCAGACAGACAATGGGTTGTCAAAGCACAATGGGGAGGCACTGGTGGTGAGCCTTTAGTTTCTGGAATGGTTGTGGATGAGCCAGATATCGAGATCGGTACCGGTATCTCCTCGAAAGCAATGTCTAAAAAGATGCCCACCAACTCAACAAGAAATGGACCAAAGTCCAACAGACCTGGCGAAGCGGACGAGATGTACGCCAAGACCAGTGCTATGGGAGGACAACAAGAGTACATGGCATACTCCCAAGGTGCAAACCCATTGACTGGGTTGTTCAACAACAACCAGCAAGTTCAAAATTATGGCAACCAAGGACATAATCTGGGCTATGGCAACAACGGATTGAGCTCCCAGTTGCAAAACTTTTTCCAAAGCAACCAGCGCTGATCATTGAAAATACGACCAACATTGAAACTGCAACACATACTTTACATTGTATAAAGAAATAATATATCTAAAAACTTATGTTTAAGCTTTGGTGTAAGCTTCCGATGGAAGGGAAAATACTAGTTTGTTATTAATAAAAACGTGGATTCACGATATCATGCTTTAGATTACACTAAATTAAGTTAATCGTAATTTTCATCATGGAGGACATCTCCATATCTATATACTTCAATACTAAATTTTGAGTCACGCCTCCACAGGAACTGGAGCAGGGTCGTTCACAACCTCTAATCGGCCACTACTGCTGACAGACTTGATGACAGTATTACTTATTGTTTTGGCCTTGTTAATTGGCTCTCCCTTCACCACCTTTTCCATTTCATCCCTCGTCAATGTTTCATACTCCAACAAACCCTCAGCCAACCTTTTTAGTTCGACCTTCTTCTCTTGCAACATTTTGCGTGTTCTCTTTTCAGACTCCAACAAGAAGTTTCTTACTTCATTGTCGGCCATATCTCTGAGCTTAGGGGACCAGGATTCCCAGTCGTCACTCAATCTGACTGGCCCAATCACGTCACTCATACCGTATGATGTGACCATTGCTCTTGCCATTCCAGTAGCATTGGACAAGTCAGATGAACATCCACTCGTAACATTTTCTGGCCCATGGATCATTTCTTCGGCAATCTTCCCACCCATACAGACATCAAGCCTGGAGAAACACTCCTTCTTTGTCATATCGACTTTGTCCATTTCCGGTAGTTGAAACGTGACACCAAGAGCTCTTCCACGAGGTAAAATTGTGGCTTTATACAAGGGGGTTGCGGCTGGAGAGTACATTGCCATGATAGCGTGACCAGCCTCGTGGTATGCTGTGTTTGTCCTGGCTTCTTGAGTGATCACCATCTTTTTCTTAGCTGCTCCCATAAGAATTTTATCCTTAGCCCACTCGAAGTGGTTCATGTCCACAGCAGGGGCAGACAACTGAGAGGCATGAACTGCAGCTTGATTGACGAGATTCATCAACTCGGCACCCGATAAGCCTGGGGTGCCTCTGGCAATGATGCTTGGGTCGACATTTTCAGCAGTCTCAACATTGAGCATGTGGTGCTTCAAAATATCTACACGTCCACGGACGTCAGGTAATTCAACAATGACTTCTTTATCAAATCGTCCAGGTCTGGTCAAAGCTTTGTCCAAAGACTCAGGGAAATTTGTTGCACCAATTATAATGATTCCTTCAGTTTGATTAAAGCCATCCAACTCGACAAGCAATTGATTTAAAGTCTGCTTGGCGTATGCTTGATCCTTAGGATTACGTTTTCCTCCGATAGCATCCAATTCGTCAATGAAAATTATTGCTGGGGCTTGTTCACGGGCTTGATTAAATAATTCACGGATACGCTTGGCTCCAACACCTACGTACAACTCGTCAAATTCAGAGCCAGACATAAAGAAGAAGGGAACGCCAGCCTCTCCTGCGGTCGCTCTGGCTAACAAAGTCTTACCAGTACCTGGAGGACCAGTTAACAAGACACCTTTAGGCAACTTACCGCCAAGACCGGTGAAACGAGAGGGATCTTTCAAAAAGTCAACAATTTCTTCTAGTTCAGCCCTTGCCTCATCACACCCGCAGACGTCTTTGAAACGAACGTTCGATTGTGACACATCTACAGACTTATTAATTGACTCCGAGTTACGGAAGATGGTACCGTTTTCGACCAAATAGTTGAACGCACTCGATGCACCATATGAGAAGAGCGCCAAAGGAATCAACCATTTGAGCCACTTGGAGAAGAGCGAAAAGCCGCTCTCGGATACCACAACATGCACTGGGTCGATGCGTGAGCCCAGTCCGGCCAGGAACGGGAACCTACCCTGAGACATGTTGCCCAGGTTCATGGAGGCATTAGCAAGTAACTCAGGACCAATCAGGTCAGCCTTGGCTTTGTTGCCGGTCTTTCTCAACGCATCTAAGTAGAGTTGCGTGCACGAGGAATTAGAAGCAACACCAGCAGTTTCGAAACGCTGAACGACGATTTGGGGATAATTATTTGCCAAAAGCAGTTTGTAGAACTCGGCTTGGATTTCGGCGTTGGCCACCTCGGCGTTAGCCGCCTGTTCAAGAGTCGAAAGACGGGAGATCGTTGTCGTTGAGATGGATCTGAGAGCATGAAAGATGGTGGCGCGAGAAGCAGGTAGGCTTCGCGATAAGGCGACACGTGGCTGCAACAAGGGTCGAGCCCACATGGGGTACGCCATCTTGGAGACGATGGTCATATTCTTTTTGTTGTAGATCCAGGGTTTAGGTGGAATGGAAGAGATTAGAGTGTTCTAGGATTTGGGTCTCAAATGTCGTGCGGGCGGAGACAATGTGCAGGAGTAGATTATGGGAAAAAGGCTCATAGAATGGACGGTATTCAACAAGTAGTAATCTATGGATTGAATCATTGGCTTAAAGGTTGAGCGAAAATTTAGACAAATTTAAAGAAACCTTTAGAGATTTCTTTTTGGCAAAGTTGCCTAACTTGGCAGTTCAAGTCGTGGGTGACTATCAACTACGAGTTAGCGCCACAATAATCTTGTGAGCGATATGAAACTTCTTCAGAACGGATAAGTTATTTGAATACGGAATAAAATCAGAATAACATTCATTTTAAAGAAAGTATTTAATCTGCATATGTAATGCATTATTCCCAACTATCATTCTACTTCACTTTTGTCCCAAGTAGCACTATTAGCGTAGAAACTATATTTGCAGCCTCTGATTTTCAATAAGCAAGAGTACGACTGAAGAAAAAAAATTCCTTGATATTTCCTACCTAGTTACTTTTTTACCAAAGTGTACCTACATTAAAGTTGCAATGTCAAGGCTGGCTCTGCAGGATATGACCACTAGAATTGACTGATAAATAAGAAACTCCCATCCAATTGACTTCCCCACCTAAGCTTCAAATTTCGAAATTCGCCGTAAATAAACCAGGTATTCAGAAACCTCATAGCTTTGCGATTGAACCACTAGTCCAATAGGCCACGACTTCTCTCCGCATTGTGCAAATACCAGTTTGGATGTGTAGCTGGAATCTCAATTGAACAAATCAAAATAACATGTGGACAATCTACGGCAGCGCTTTGGTGCTTGTTGTTTCATATTTCAGTTTCATACTATTGTTAAATTGCGTTCCTCATGTCAAAGTCAAGTCAATCCGATGGATGGCCCTTCATGGGTTCAGCTTCAAGGCTCGCAATATTCAAGTCACAATCGCTAAACTTGGCTTGAAGTTCAATCCATCATGGTCCATTAGTAATCCATTTAGATTTCTCATAATCGACTTTGTTAAGGTTCAGATCAAATTGGCTTCAGATACAGATAGCAAAGACAAGAGTCGGCCCCAAGTCCAAGTGAATCATGAACCACCTCACAATTTCGAAAAATTACTGGTAAGTTTTCCCAATTGGATGTATACTGTTTTGTTTAAAAAGGGCTGGCTTAATGAAATTGGCGTTCATGTCTCGCAGTTCAATTTCGTTCATAATCTAGGAGAAAAGGAGCTTTCTTTTTTCGTGGACTACATCAAATTGGAAAATACATGTAGTATTCCGAAAGCTAAAATATCTTTTTCAATTTCGGCATTGGATGGATACTCAAGACGTAGGTCCCCGGGCCAGAAGGATTATGAGTGTAGACTTTTTCACAATTGGGAGGTTCAAGCTAGCAGCAGGATAACTTGCAATGAGTCGAGGAACAGAAAAACAGAGCTCGAATTTTCTGACCTTAAGCTCCTTTTAATTTTTGGAAATTTGCAAATTCCCGAATCTTCAATCTATCTGAACAAATTAAAGAGGAATGGTGTAAGCCAAAAATCCATGTTTTCTGTAAAGGAAGAAGTGGATATGATGAAACTTGACAAAATCCTTACTATACTCAGTTTAGTATCCTCCATTCGAATTAAGGTTGAACAAAGTCTGGCAATTTACAAAGAGTTCGAAATTACTTCCTCCAGTTATTCTCTTAACTTCACCAAAGACGAAACCTACAAGCAAGAAACAAAAGTCAGACTATTTTCGAACGTGACTTCCATGGATATTTTCCATCTTGGACTGAAATGCATGGAAATTCCTTCTTTAACTCACATTATTGAAATTGATCTCACAGAAGCGTATAAAGCAAAGAGAGCAGGAACTAAAAATGCCTTTTTTATAGATGCTTCAACTACTTTGTCAATCACCAACCCGACCTTAAACATTTACTTCGATCAGCTAAATCTCTATTGGGACGCTTCAGCCAAGCGCCAGTGCTCACAACATGTTCCACAAGAGAAGCCAAATTCCATTGATATTGAAGCTTTCAAAGCCAAATACATGAAATACTTAAAGATGCTACGGGCAGTCTCGTTTAAAGTTACAGTCGTCGATTTGCGAGGGACTCTTCACATGCCTGAAATCAATGCAGAGAAATTCGAACGGAGGGCGATAAGTAATATAGTTGCAAACGCCGAGCTCAAAGCATTCACATTTAAATCTTCAAGCAAAAATCTTTTTGCCTTACTAAAACGTCAGGATCTTAGAGCGAAGAAAAATATCATCAAAAGTTTCTTCAGGATCAAAAATTTGTCTATTGATGTCGAGAAAAATGCTTTCAATTTAATGAGCTGTAACGCTTTGGTGACATACTGTGTTGAGAAGAATGAGGTATCCCTTAACATCCGAAGCAAGAGATTATGGATTAAATCAGTAAACACGATGATCTTTCACGTCATACGTCGAATAAGAGAGGCCAGAATTACTCACAAGAACTCACAATGTGCAAAATTAAATGACGCTCAATATAAGGAAGAAGTCGAGAAACTTTCATTGGAACGAAGCCATAAAAAGGAATTGCTTGATTTGTTTGCCTTATTACCACCCTGGCTCAATTCTATTAAGCTTCAAAGCAGTCATGTTCTGGCGTACATAATATGCAACGACATTCTACCATCATACCATATTCATGTCAAGACTCTAGAAGAGATGATCGATTTGGGCCAGATAAAGAGAGGCGTTTCAGCCTCGTCGGCCCAATTGAATTTCTTCTACAATAAGGAAACCAAAGCAGTGCAGATGGCGATTAAAGAGATTGAAGTTAATACTTTGAGTGACTCCCCATCAGAATTTTCGAATGAATACAAGCGAACGGATTCAGATTCGGATATAAACGACTTGTCAAGTATTGATTCTGACATGAATGTCTTGAAGTCATTTAATTTCGAAGGAGGAGTCAACATCGTTCAACAAGTGTTAAATATTCCTGACATTTACTTGGCGAATTCACCAGGTGAGAGCAGCAGAATGGCACTCTCCGTAACAGAAATTGATGCCAAATTGGATATATTTTTTATTTGGTGTGTTTTATACGCTCAAACCCTTGTGGAGATCGTGGCTCCACGTATTCAAAGGACATACACCGATGAACAAGCCCAACAATTGGAGATTTTTCTGAAATACATCTTGTTTGATGTTGAAGTTTCTTCATTGGCAATAGTAGCAAGTATTCCACACAATGTTGAAGTCTTGTTTGAGCTTGATAACCTAAACCTTACAAACATCTTAAATGCCCCTGAATGTCAAGTTACCCACTGTAGACTCTACTGTGTGAATCCCGGCTCGAAATTGTGGTCAAGGTTGGTTACTATATCTGACTTTTTCGTCGACTTGAAAGCTGCAACAGAATTATCAGTTTCACTTACCTCTAGAACAGTGAGGCTCAATATTCCATTTCAATTCCTAGTGTATACCGTCATTGATAACTTAATCACAATGGCCAAAGCGGCTAGACAAATACGTCTTAACTTCAAGCGCTTGTCTGAAGAGCAAAATGATTTCTCAAGTGTTCCTATAAAAGCCACACTGCCATTGAAATTACCTCGCATAAAATGGAAAACTAAAACATTTGGCCTTTCCCTAGAGAATGATTCTTTCGAGACTGAGCTCGCCATCATTTTTGAACTCGGATTAATAGAGCAACTTGAACGTCAAAGAAAACAGGCTATGTTCGATATTGAAGCTCAAAAATGTCGGGCCAAAGCTGCAGACAGATTATCAAAGGCAGATCCAGGAAGTCGAAAATTCCTTTCCAAAAAGCGGAACCGGGGAAACGCGTCTAAAAAATTATCAGATATATTTACTCGGAATCATCAGGGTTTATGTCAGTCTTTTAATTCACAAAATAGTGATACCAAGGATGACCAAGCACTTTCATCAGTTCAAGACCAAGAGGAGAGCGTAATACCTATATTTACTGAGAATGACGATTATGAGGAATTATACACCGAACAAACAGCAGAAAAAGAAATAAAACTTGCTTACGAGCGGCTCCTTGAGGATTTCTCGTCAGCTTGGATTCATAAGTTTCAGGTATTTAAACGTGCTAAATTGAAGCTATGGCAAGAACGAAGCCAGAAAACATGGGGACCGGACGAAGTCCTTGAAATGTTTTCGAAGAAGTACTCCATTCAAAAGTATGCACCTGGGCCGCCGCAATTGTTCGCTATTTTTAAGGACTTTGATCTAACTTTAGACGACCCGAATCTTTCTGATATTCACCTGTTCCTTCACAAATACGGAAAAGGAACACCCAGACTCGAGTATTCTATTCTTGTACCAGCGTTTATCCATTTGACTAGTTCTTTTGTTTATGCTGGAGCCAAGGACTATCTCTTGCCAATACTTTCGTTTCCAGCAAATAGCGACCCATTATATCCCGTTTTTGATTTCAAAGGCACCTTTGTGATAAACGAAAAAGTAGTTGCCTTACAAGAGGAACTCAGAAGAATTTTTATACCATTTTCGCCAGCTGTTGCAGATGCACAATTGAAGAACAACTTTTATGGTTCAGAAGTACTCAGAACCTTGACACCCGTGAAATTCATGTTCAACTTTGAGACGAGCCTTACCACAGATCGAGCTTGTGTCGTCAGTTGGAACAAATCCTACCTGCCAACGCTACTGAACGCTATGCTGGCCTTGGATAATTTCACTAAGCCGGAAATCGATGACAGTCCACTAGGATGGTGGGATAAATTGGCATTGAATGCTCACGGTAAGATGATATTTAACATCAAAAACGAACTTTGTTTGCATATAAAAAGCTCTCTCTCTCCATATGCACTTACGGGAGAACACTCCGGTTTTGTCTTCTCTTGGAAAGATAACGTGCTGCTCAAGATCAACGAATCCAACAACCCTCAGGAATTTCTCTTGCTTGAGAGCGATGATTTCATTCTTGGAATTCCGAATTATTCATTGCCGGAAAGGGGCTCATGGAGCTTGTTATACGCTGATCTTGATGAGTACACAGCAAATGACGAACTAGAAAGCCGCAAATTTCAAAAAGAAGTTATGAAGTTGACTTCTGATGAAAAGGTTGTATGGCGTCTTGGAGCTTTGTTTGAGAGGAATGAAGATAAGAATCAGACTGAACTCGGGAGCGACATGAAGCGGACTGACAAGTTTAAAATGCACTGGGACGTTTGCGTTACAGGGCCCATGTATGACTACCATCCAGACTCTTTCGAAGAATTCAGATCCGACTATGTACATCTCGCAGTTTCTGTAACCTCAAAGTCTAAGAAAGGCAATTCCTTCAACTATACTTATTTCACTCCAATGACCCTTAAATATTTCTTTGTTTGGTGGAATACGTTGACAGAGTCAATATCGCTACCAATTAGGGAGGGACCGCTTTTCTCAAGAGAAGCAAAAAAGTCATCATCAGTGAAGTTTGGACCCCATATTTTTACTTTCAAGTATCAGCTTATCTTGGAACCCCTTGTTGTTTCCCATATGATACTCTCAAGTAGTGGCCAGGAAAACAATCACCGAGTAATTGGAACAGGCATAAAGGCAAAGGCCTCGAGTTGTGTCATTGATTTACATCAGCGAAGAGAGGTGGCACGTTATGTGAACACCAAGTTAAACGTAGATAAGACTGTGCGGAAGTTAAAAATGAATTCGGGAGAAATTGACGTATCAGATGCTGACATACGTTTGATTCATGCGCAATTTAGAGATATTTCTTTATCTGGTAAGCTACTATCATACTTTACTGGAGAGTCGAATGTTCTAATTGACGTTGACCTGTTTGCAAATGAAAGGCAAGCAGTGCATTCATCGTCTTCTCGGTTACATTTTTTTAAGAGCGACTTGAATGAAAATCTAGATTTTCTGTGGATTGATTTGGAAGATTTTATTGAGCTTGAATACGGCGAGATACTCTCTCCTGATCCCGTTGTTAAAGTTATTCCATTTTTACTGAACCCCAAAATCAATTACTACCGCGAATTTACGTTAGAAGATCCGCATGCGCCTTATCCATTTGGCAACGAAGCATCCCATGCATGCCGAATCGGGTCTAACTCGCCGAAGAAGGTTCAGACTGAACTTCTTGCTCAAAAACTTATGCGCATCAAGACTAGAATACTAGAATTCGAGTCTTCTTTACAGAGCATGGATACAAGTGACCCCAGTGTGTCACAAAAAGTCAAGTCGCTTAACGATTTGATTGAAATTGACAAGAAAAAGTTGCAAAAGTATCAATCAGTCTATGACACTCTCGCAGATGAAATACAATCCATCAAGAGCCAAACTTTGGATACTCAGTCTGGAGATGCTGCTTCTCTTCTACACAGAACTTCTACTCATTCTGAGTCTTTGAATGAGAGTTTAAGCATTTTAGAAGCAGCTAGTGAAGTGTCACGTTTGAAATCCTCGCGCAGCGACTACCACAATCGCTTTTTAATTCACAACTTGCGTATGATATGGAACAATCAAGTAAAGGAAGTTTTTACAAGCTTTCTAACCCTCGTCGGTGACAGACGAAGCATATATGTGTCATTATCGAGTAAAGCGGTAAAGTTGGTGGAGAACATTCTAAAGAATCTACCAACTGAGGAGACAATTGGGAAGCATAAACCTGTGACAAAACAAAAGCTTAAATGTGGAAATGATGTTGTTCAGGCTTTTGAAAACTACTTGAACCACATACCTTCAAATGACCAGGAACTAGAACGTAACTATTTGATTAAATTTTTCAGGCCTCAGATTCAGTTCCGAAGCAAGATGGACCTATCATCGTGTGCAATACTCGCAGCAAACGACATTGAACTACGAATATGTTCTCTTAATCACGAAGGAACCAGTGCCATCATTCATGAAGACTCCAAGGATTTGTATCTTGTTGAAACTAGGCATGGTGGTCTTTTCCAGGACGCTCGCATTTTCTCGTTCAGTGCTAACGAATGCCTATCACAGCCTACGTCTCCTTACTCTGGTGAAACCGAGGTATGGCCACCATGGATAGATGTAGAGGACTGCGAAGAGCCATTTTTGCAAAAAAATTTAGTCGTGGAAAGAACAACGATGGCTCTATCGATGACAAAGCCCAATATGCTTTCTTTAGAAGCCGCCCAAAGAAAAGTTAGGTCAAGCGAGATAATAGTTCATTTGGCTAAGCTTGTTGTCAATGCCACTTCCAGCCAGTATTCTGCTATTTATTATGTTCTTATTGACCTTTTGATGGGCGGAAAGCAAGCAAAGAACTTTTTACGAGAGCGCATAAAGCAAATCACAGCAGTTTCGGATGCGAGCGAGTTTATGAATGCGAGCGCTAAATTAAAAAGTCTACAAGAGAATATCAAAGCTTGCCGACGTATCCTATTAAAGATAAACGAATACGCGCCTTTTCTTTCAAATTTTCATCTGCGGGAGCGAGACTACTTAAGGCTTGAGATTGAAAAGATGAAAATCGAACTCATCATCCTCATTCGCAGCATCGAGTATATGGGTTCGAAGAGCTCAACGAAAGCAGCTATGACTAATTGGTCTCTAGTTGCAGACCAGATTATCTTTCACATTCTTGACGACAAAAGGGAACCGCTAGTCGATCTTGCTCTAGCAAGCTCGAAGTTTACTCGAATCGATGCCCATGATGGATCTAATTGGAACTTGGTCGAGGTCACCATGATGCAAGGCTTCAACTTAAAAGCCAAATCGGTATACCCGGTACTCTTGAGTCCTCTTATGGAAAAAGAAAGTTTATCAGAAAAAACCCCTGCCTTGATCAAAATGAGTTGGCGCATGCTTAGCCCGGTTGGAGGAATTAAAGTCATGAGCAATGCTCAACTTGATGTTCAACCTCTACATGTGCAACTAGACTACAATACAGCTATAGAATTGTTTGCATATTTGTTCCCTAAGGACCAAAAGGAAGAATTGAGCGAGACTCCAGATTCTTCTTTCGATGACTTCTCGGATCAAGATGTCGCCAGCTTCGAAAGTGAAACAAGTTCAGGTCTCTCAGGATCCCAAATAAAGAGTCGGTTCCGGAAGTTTTTAAAAAAGCGGGACGAAGGATTGGACATGTCCTCAGATCTGTATTCAAGGAGTAAAAACAGACAAAGCCAATTTTCTCATGACACCGCAGCGTCTGGAGATAATAATTCACGGGGAATCTCCAAGCAAGAATCGAGACAAGATTCAATGCAAAACTCAAAAAAGGCAACCAGCACAGACTCCAGGTCAGACTCCAGGTCAGATTCCAAAGCAGATTCTAGGACAGATTCCCGGATTTCGAAAACGACCGGGTCGACATCACGATGGCAGAAGTTCAAATCTACCAGGAGCTCTAATGATGAACACACCGATGACGTCCTGGTGATTATGGACAGATCTTCTACGTACTTCGTTGTAGGTGAGTTTCTGATTGCAAAGTTCAATTTATGCCTTAGTTTCAAGGCTCCTAAGCACTTGAACATCATAGATGTTCACAATCTAACTCTCTCAATACCTCGGATACACTACAGAGACAAGACATGGAGTAGTCATGACTTCGCATCGCAGTTGCAGAAAGATATTGTAAAGATAATCTTGGCTCACACAGGGAAGATAATTGGCAATAAATTCCGGCATCGTCACAGAGAGGAAGCTTTGACTCCGCTCAAACAGATTTCCAATTATTCGCAGTTCATTACGGTGGACGAGTTACAGATTAGAACCAATGATGTAAAAGACGAGGCAATCGATGAGGAAGACTGAGAGCACTTTAAAACCACACAGTAAAGCCGCTTTGGTGGCTTGTTTTACATTTTGTCGGGAAATAGTTGTATAGGAAATGAATTTGGTGCTAATTGTTCCAGCTCAGAATGTAAGGAGTTGATTAGCTTCAACCTCGAAAACACTCAGACACCATATATCCAATGGTTTGTCCCCGTTATGGTAACGGTCTGCCAAAATTCTTATCAACATCTAATATTCTCACAGATTAGAGCACTTCTAGAAAACCCGAGGTGCTTCAAGAGACCCGGATTATGCAATTTCCCGCATTCTTTTACGAATAATCATACAGAATAATTTGCTCCAGTATAGTTTCTGTCCCCTTCAATTTTTCGTTGTGGCACAGATGCCCCATGAAAGTAGAGCAGTAATAATGACGCCAAATTTCTATTCGAAGGCAGACAAAAACGACACATTTAGACCCTGAATTTATGACAAACCAGAAAAACTATAAATTCACTTGGACCAGTTCCTAAATCGGAGTCCGTCTTGCCATAGCAGTAACCCCATCAGGAAATTATCGCCATCGTTCGTGCACACACATATCTTCTTCTGCATAAAACATGAGGCGTTTGATCTTCTAATCACTATCTCTGTACATGCGGCGCTATACATATCGCCAACTGATAATGACAGCGTAGTGCACACTGTTAGCGCACACTTTCAGTGCAGTAGTTTGCAGCCATTCAAGGAAATCTGATTGGTCCAGACAACTGACGATGTGGAGATAAAGAGTTCGACTTCTTCCGAAAACCGTGAGCCAACGAGGGAAAGGGCACATTTGCAAAAGACCGGAGCGACTTTTAACTTCGGCTACGAGTTCAAGTCCCTGACTATCTCGTTCGTTTGTGTTCTTATCAATAACGGTTAAGATTGACAAAGGTGTCCTGCACATGCCAAAGGCGAAGTGCGCGCCGGCCCAAACTGCATAGACCTCCAATCATTTCTGATAAGGAACTACATCGCACAAGGGCTTGTGTAAGTATGAAGGAATATATAAGAAGTGATGATCCAGCTTGACTGACGTATATTACTTTGTTGCCAGACGGAGACTCACCACTACTTTTTAGACCCTACACTACTCTGCATCTGCTGAGATAACCGTCCCGCTTCGAGTATTACAAAATGGAGAAAGGAGCTACTACCCCGGAGCTCCACCAGATCAAGTCGTTCACTCAAGAAAACTTGGGCAAAGATGAGCTCATTGCCGTGTTCTCTTCTGCTGCTGGAAAGGAGATCACCATTACCGCCGACGCCGATGAGGCAATGGCGTACATTCTCGGAAAAGAGCCAATCGAGGTAGACGAGGCACTCAACAAAAAAGTGTTGCGCAAAATTGACTTCTGCTTGATCCCCTTGATCGGTATGTTGTACGCTTTTCAGTTTATGGACAAGACCACGACGTCATACGCCGCCGTCATGGGGTTTAAGCAGGCTTTTCATATGCACAAAACCATGTACTCTTGGTGTGGTAGTGCGTTCTACTTGGGTTACCTTCTTTTCGAGTTTCCCGCTAACACAATTCTTCAAAGATTCCCACTTTCTAAAGCCACCTCTGCTTTCATCATTCTATGGGGTATGATCTTGTGTTTGCATGCTGTACCTACGGGATATCCAGGAATTATAACTTTAAGAGTCGTCTTGGGCATGTTGGAGTCCGCCGTGACACCCGCTATGGTTATCTTGACCAGTCAGTGGTACAAAAAAGAGGAGCAGTTTCTCAGAACCGCTTTCTGGTTCTCCTGCAACGGTCTTGGTATCATTATAGGTGGTGCTATCGCTTACGGAATTGCCGCATCTGAGCATAAATTTTCCATCGAAGGCTGGAGACTCCTTTTCATCATCACCGGTATTATGACGATTGTTACCGGAATCTTGTTCTATATCCATATTCCAGACACCCCTGCCAAAGCCTGGTTCTTGACCGAGGAGGAGAAATTGGTCCAAGTTGAAAGAATCAGGTCCAACCAGCAGGGTTTCGGTAACAAGCACTTCAAGAAGCACCAGTTCATTGAGGCCATGACTGACGTCAACACCTGGCTTTTCTTCCTTTTTGCCATCTCCAACAACATTCCTAACGGTGCTTTAACCAACTTTGCCAGTATTTTGTTGAACTCTGACTTTGGTTTCACTTCCAAGCAATCCTTGTACATGAACATGCCAACTGGTGCCGTCGAGTTCATTGGTTGTATTGGTCTTGCCTGGAGTGTTAAGTACTTCAAGCACCGTTTGGCTATTTCCATTTTCGCCATGACTGTTGCCTTAATGGCTTCATGCTTGTTGGCTTTTGCCCACAACAAACACGTTAGACTTGCTGGTTACTACCTTATGTTCGTGTACCCAGTCACCACTATTTGCTCATTGTCTTGTTTTGCTTCTAACGCCGCCGGACACACCAAGAAGATTACCACCAACGCCATGTTCCTTATCGGATACTGTATCGGTAACCTTATTGGACCACAGACCTTCATCTCTGCGCAAGCACCTACTTACACCGGTGGTAAGATCAGTTTTGTTATTTGCGACGCCTTCTCGATCTTGTTCCTTTGTCTCATCTACTTCAACTATTGGAGACTTAATAAGAAAAAAGAGAAAGACATGGCTTCTATGGACCTCTCCGAATTGGAGCAACACCAGAACTTGGAGTTTGCGGACATGACCGACAAGGAAAATCCCTACTTCAGGTACTCTCTTTAAAGTGACAAGTGCTATTTTAATTTCAATTTTCTTGTATTTTTCTAATAAATAATAGAGTTTTCAAATAATGAATGTAGAAGAAGGGGAGAGAAGAAAATTGTCAATTGTAAATAGGAGACTTAAATATTACGCAAATGATATTCAAGAATTAAAAATCTTTGGATTAGTCTATGAAAAACTCCAGGTTCCTTAACGACCTAAGATCTAATTGTAAGCTCACAATTGCAGCAATAGGATGAACCCTTAAGAATAAAATCGCCAATTTAATCAATGTCATTGAGATTCTTTCCAAAAGAATAAACTCGTTTTTCCCTGATTGTTCCCTTGTACCTTATCTCCTGGGTCAACCTGCACTCCAGAACCAGCTCCACTAAATATATTCACCAACAACTACCACCGGAAAAAAAAAGACCTAGACGCAATGTCTTTCTTCGGCAGTCTTCGAGACAAGGCAGTCACGACCATCTCACAGCTAATTGACCGGAAAGATGCCGACGGTCTCTCACAGGACGAGCTTTTCTGCCGCCAACACCGTCTTCCAAATGGTGAGAGGGTACTCAATCAATCGGCGGTGGAAGTTGGCTACCTGGCGGAGTCGCTGAAAAGCGCTTACCGTGTCAATTCATACCCGCAAGGCCGGATCTTCTTGACGCCCCACTTCCTCGTTTTTCAGGACATCTACGAAGGTCGTGATTGTCTGTTCGTGCTCCATTTGTCCGCAATAAAAAAAGTAGAGCGATTGCCTGCGAGCTCATACGGCTTTGCCCTAGGAATCCATACTCATTCCCATCTAAATGTGAAACTATATCTTGTAGGGCTTCGCTCCGATAGTGAGCTCTTCTCGTCTCAATTGATGGGTGCCCTCCAGACCAACAAACCAAATGCGAAAAACATGACCAATTTCGTGCAAACTTGTTACTCAGAATACCTTTTAGCTAAGAATCATGTGCCCTCAGCGGAGAACGTTTCCCAAGTTCCTGAAAGTGGTCTAGGTCTTAATTTTGGCTATCCCGGTAACCTGAAGGAGATGAGAGACAGAGCAAAAATGAAGCTTTGGTTTGACTTGTTTCGTTCAGATGGTCGCAATTTGTCTCTCATCAAAAGCCCGACTTTTTATAAGTTGGTTAGGGTAGGTTTGCCGAACCGCTTGAGAGGTGAGATATGGGAGCTTACTTGTGGCTCGATGTATATGAGAATTGACCAGGCGGGTGAGTACGAAAGGCTCTTATCTGAGAATATCGATAAGTCTTCGGTTGCTGTCGAAGAAATATCAAAAGATTTGAATAGATCTTTGCCAGAATACGCTGCTTATCAGGACTCTCAGGGCATTGAAAGATTGAGAAGAGTTCTAGTTGCATATTCATGGAAAAACCCCGAGATCGGTTATTGTCAAGCGATGAACATCGTGACAGCAGCACTTCTAATTTATATGTCAGAGAAGCAGGCTTTTTGGTGCTTGAACACCTTGTGCGAAAGAATTATACCAGGATACTACTCGAAAACCATGTACGGAACTTTACTCGACCAGCGCGTATTTGAGTCATTAGTAGAACAGACGATGCCTATGCTTTGGAATCATATAACCAAACACGATATTCAACTCTCCGTGATATCATTGCCCTGGTTTTTATGTTTGTACTTGACGTCAATGCCCTTGATTTTTGCATTCCGCATTTTGGATGTTTTCTTCGTGGAGGGTCCTACCACTTTGTTTCGTTTTGCCTTGGCGATCCTTAAGATAAATGGCGAAGAGCTAATGAAAACTACAGATGACGGGACCTTTATACAAATTCTAAAGAGATATTTCACATCGTTAGATCAACGCATAGATTCTAGAGCCACGAATCCCAAAATAGCTCAAAGAACAAAGTTTATGGAATTATTTGGGGTAGCCATGCGTGAGTTCTCAGTAATTACTGACGACTTGGTCGACAAACATCGGTCTAAACACCGAAATACAATATTCGGAAACATTTCACTGTTTGTGAAAAGGACGGAGTTGCGCAATTTGCCAAGACTTTCCAATCTCTCATCTGGTGATGTTGCCTCTTTATATGACTGCTTCTATTCAATCGTCCGCTCTCAAATAACTGTCAGTGGTGGCTCCAGCTCTATGGATATAGATCTGTTCAGGATGCTAATGAGTCAAATCTGTGATTTTGTTGAGCTCGAACCAGCCGATGAAAATGTTGGACAGAAACAAGAGCGTTTCTTAAAGAGGCTATTCGAGCATTGGTGTTCTAATGGAAGTAGCAAGCTTACACTCAGCGATTTAGCAAAGGGCTTAAATGAGCTTTTGGAACCCGATTTGCTCACCTCCATATCTAATTTCTTCGGTCTATATAGTGAGAACGGCACTGTTGACCGTGAAGGGATTCTCACCATTTCTGAGGATCTTTTGTTCATTACAACGCCTTGGGAAATGGGTAAATTACACGACGCTCTCACAGCGGCAGCTATAGAGAATGCAATTGCCGATAAGATTTGCGAACAACAAGCGGCCGCAGGCAGTTCCTCACAAGATGTTACTATTCCAACAAACATTGATATCGACAAGGAAAAAATAGAAAATATGCAGCTAGAAAGATACCTTAAAGCGGCAAGCACTTTTATCCAGCGTGCATTTGAATATGCGCAGCCTGTTGAAGACGAAATTTTACTTGCTGACCTTCCAGTTGACAATAGCCTTTCTCACAATGCGGCATTGAACCCGAGATTACCTGTAAACCTTAATCTACCAACATTTAGAATGGTTGTTTTAGCAGACGAGACTTATGAGCTATTGTTTAGCTCGACTATTCGTCACGCCATCCACATAGATAATCCTTCGGCCGAGTTCGATCCAATGCGTAATTTGAGAGATATGTTTGACGGCTTGCTAGCGGATGGTAGAGAGGTTGCGAAGAAAGTGCGCCGTCGTATGGATTCGGCTGCACATTCCGGACAATTATCCAGCGACAATTCTTCGGTGAAATCCACCAAAAGCTCAAAGACACAGCACGAGGAAGACGACGACAAGGATGACGATTTCAGTGTTATTGACATTGATGATAACGAGAAAGACTTGCTTTTTGCTGCAGAAGTCCAAGCTCTTGCGGACCCGATGACTCCCAAGGATGAAGACAGACAGCATATTGCTCAATTTCACCAAGTGTGCAAAGATCACGGGAACGAAACACACGGTGAAAATCTTATAGAATTTGAGTCGTGATAGTGGTTGAAGTTGGGTAGCAAGACAATGAAAGTTTTGAATAGCCGCTACGTAAATCAAGATAAATACATGCTTTGATGGTCGACATTGCATTCGCATAATCTAGAAATAAGGGCAGACTACGTGAGTGTTCACTCAGAATCATAAAAAAATGTGTATTAGTTTGTTTTGAGATATCTCTGGCTTCCATTAATTGAGACCAAAGAGCTTCTTAAGGAGTCTTTTCTTCTTTTTCTTCTCCTCCTTGGGTGCAGTCTTACTCTGTTCACTCTTGGATGATTTGGTGTCTCTAAGTGGTTTTATCTGTGCATCTCTGAGTGTTGGTTGACCAGTGCCCAAGCGAGGAGGAGGACCTTCGTCATCGGAATCTGCAAAACGAGAGGGTTTTAGAGAAGACGCTGGAACATAATCGCCTTCATCATCTGAATCAACAATCTTCAGTTTATACGTGGGTTGAGTCTGGACGAACGTTGGAAGGTGTGGCTTTGGTCCTTGCATAATTTGGGGCGCCGCTTTAGCTGGAGGTGGGTTAGAAGGCTCTACGCCAGCTAATATGAACTGATTCATTGATTGAGTTCCCTTAGACTTCGAAGCTGACGATCTCAACGATCTCATTTGTGACTTGGGGACAGGCTCGCTTAACACCGGTTCACCCGGTTCAGATTCTCTTGAAAAGGATGATTTACGTCTCAAAGTGGGCTCGAAATGCGACACAGGGCGAGAGTTCGCCTTAGCATAGAGTGCCGCAGCCTTTTGTTTCGATGGTGATTGGTAGTTGGGGCTCAAAGCAGGGTGTGGTGCCATTGGTTTAGGATCAGTTCTGAAGTTCCTGGAAGACATCCCCCCGCCACTTGAACGTGGCCCTTGTTCAACTTCAGATGTCTTCACAGGTACATCCGAATGCCTTCTTTGTCTGGCAACCCGGTTAGCCATACCGCCATTATTACCAGTATTTGAAATACTTGGCTGCTTTCTAAGCGTTTGCGACATTCTCTTTTGAGGAGTGCTTGAGCCAGAAGGAGGTGGTGATTTAACTGTCGGTTGAGGTTCAGGACCTCCATTAAGTTGCAGCGAAGATAACTTCGAATTAAGACGTGTGTTCTCTGCAGTAGTTAAGGAAAGATAAGCTTGCTCTGCTGGACTTACTACTGATTGTTTTACAGAAACGACCTTGGAAACCCCAGGCTTCTTCAAAGCTGACTTCATTGGCTTCGATTTCGAGTCAAGACTTGATATTGACCGTATGGAAGCAGCATGTTGCGTAGGGAGTCCAGACTCACCAATAACTTCTGGAACAGGATCGAAAGTGGGCAGAATTGTCTTTTCACCGTTCTCAACAGCTGGCGCTTCGAACTTGGAGAGGTTACTTGGGGATAATTTGGGAGAGTCAAATTGTTCCACGCCAACTTCTTCAATCCCGAAATCAATATCGGTCATCTTCTGCTGACTGTTATTTAAAAGTTTTGAGCCATTGTGATCTTCGTAAGTCTCTAAAACTTCAAGAGCGGATGTGATTGTAGGATTGTCTTGGGATGAAAGATCATCAATTGTGTATGAGCTATCCACAAAAGAGTCACGGTGCGCCAGGATTGATCCTGACTCTTTGGCATGCTTTAAATCTACCTCGTCAACAGCATGTGGCACAGGTACAATTGGCACGTCTTCCTCATCGTCGCCGTCTTCAGCTTGATCCAGAAGAGGATAGTCATACTTAACATTGGGAAAAGAAGAACCAGGAGTATCTCCGTTTGGCTTCAAATACGAAACATCCAGCGAATAGTTTTTCTTTGGAAGTTCTCTGTGAATAGGAGCCTCTAGGTCTTTTTTGCGCATCTCTTGAAGTTCCTTAGAAATTTGATTATTACGAGCCCGTAAGCTCTCAAGCTGTTCAAATTCTAAGCGCTGTTGTTCAAGCTCCTTTGAACGCTTCTTTTCCTTCTCTATCTCAGATTTGAGGAACGCAGATTCTTTTAATCTCTGAATGGTCTCCTCCCTCGTTTCTATAAAATCAGGCTCTTCAGCGATGCTTGGTTCATTTGTGAAGGAAGAAAGACGCAGGCCAGGACCTCTACGCAATGGAGGTTGTTTAACAGATTTGGAATTGAGCGATGGCGAGCGAGGAACTTTACTCAACAGACCAGATCTGACCGCAAGTCCTGAGCGCATGGAGTTAGAACGGGCAAGTTCTTGTTTAAAGCTGCTCTCAGGAACTTCGACCACCTGGATTCCGTTTGGAGTTGGTATGTATTTTTTGATCATTTTAACGGGCGCCTCATGAGTAAGAGCCTTTTGAGGTTGATGTTTTAATTTCAAGTCGCGGATGCGAGCTTCATTACTGGCATTAAGAGAGCTTAACCTGGTCGACTCACCAATAATATCTGAGCCATGGTTGTGGGAGTGAGTCAAGCGCCGTTGATCTTGCTTAGAAGGCATCGAAAGAGACGAGGCTCTTTGAGGAATAGAAGTGGCAGGCTTTTTCTTAAGTAGCGAGGAATTGCGCTTCAAAAGGCTTGAACTGCGAGGATCATGAGATGCTGTATCATGTGCATGTTCGTCTTGTGGCGGGCCATACAAGTGGGGTTGAGCCTTTCTCATGTTTTCGCCGATGGTACGGGCAGCTGCTGTAGCATTTCTATTGGGCTCTTGAGCAGGAAGAGGAACATGGTCGACACCCGTATATGATACACTATACTTTGACCTTCTCTTAAACATTGTGTGGGTTGAGTCCTTAAAGTCGACGGGTGATCGTTTATAGGGAAGTTACCAACTGACCTTACCTTGGAAGAAAAGGGAGATCAATTGCTTGTAAATTCGATTCCAGCGAATGTTTGATAGCTTACGTACGGTTTTGTTCAGTCAGATACTCAATTGAGACACAATTCAGCCTACTTGGAGATAACTATCCTTGTATACCGAGGACAGAATTGGGCAAAAGTGATTCAGGTTGAATGTTCTAAAAAGTGCGAGATATGGGAGCAATCTTTCCGATCGCAGGTTTCTCAAGAGATTTTGTTGTTTATTGGCCGATTTCACCAGAATCAATGGGTTATAGATAGTGTGTTTCCGAAGTTGTACCTTAAATATAATTAGTGTGTGCACACCACAGCAACTGTGTATTGGCTATGGTGAACTTCCATAGACAGAAGCTGGCTGTAAATTTGTAAAAAAAGAAAAAAAGAAAAAAAGGAAAAAAAATAGATGTTGAAAATTATTTTTCTTAAAATTATTTTGGTTTTTTGAATGAATTAGACTCATCTTCAATCGGAAATACGGGTCGAACTATTTGTCTAACGTCTGTGAAATAACAAGAATAGAACAAAAAATGGAATAGATGCATCAGGATTCCGTTAAATATGAATTTTCATGGAATGATTTTTGGGTCAATAACTAACATAAATGGTCTCAATTGCGCTGTTTCGCGGAAGGTATCAACAACATTCACAACTGATATGAGAGTCAAAATCTAGTATACAAGCGGAAAGATAATGACAACTTTAAGCCAAATTTTGCTTAAGTAGTAATTTTGGGATTGGTTCTTTTGTATGAAACTGCGGATAGGAGTGTGAACTATGAGCACTTATGAAGTATGAAGTGATCCCAATCGAGACAGATTTACCCGTCATCAATTCGGAAACATCGTAAGGAAAATTCTTTTTGAAAGCGTTGTTGTAAAGCTTTTCCTAATTTAGTATGTATACTTCAAGGCTTACTGGTATTGTCTTGACTGCGAAATCTGTCGCTCGACAAATTCTACCATTTAAGTAAGTGCAAATGCTCATGACTACACTGATGAACTGTGAGACCAGCCTTCAAATGTAAAGAACATTTTAGGCCACCTTATTTTTAGTCATTAATTTCGCTTGGCTGGAAATTCTTGTTAATACCATGAGCTAACTCAACGTGACTCTATACGTCACATACAAAAGCTTGGTGGATTCTCTTTTCAATAAAGTTGGCATTGTTATGAGATTTCGCAATTCTTCAAAACAGCAGCATATGCAGTAACGTAGATATGATCTAGTGTCATCATTCCTTTTTCAGATCAGTTGAATATACAGTTGTATAAGCGGTAAACCCGATACGCACAAGATCACAAGATCAATTGCATAGAGCAAATAGTCATAGAGCTCAATAGGGATTGGAATCCACTTATTGGGTAATTTACTGATAACTAGCAGAACTGGAACAGTCGTTTCCTTGGTGGGCCTTGTTGCATAGAAGTCACCTTCGAACGCAATTTCGACATAGATGTCTAATTGACTTATCGGAGCTTCGGGATATAATTCGTTTGTAGATATGAAGTGATGACTTAAAGTAAAACTAATAGGACTTGTAGCTGGCCAGCAGAGCTTGACGTTAAGTAGGTCGTTAGCATTGAAGGTGTCATTCCCATAGTTGTTCACTTTTACGAAAACTTTTTGACTATTTTTTTTGACGTAATCAAACGGGAGTGTAAGCTGGCTTCCCCTTAAATCGTAATTGCTTATGTTCAACACTGGGTGCGTATCAATCACAGAAGTAGTTTCATTTAATCTTTGTATGACATTACGGTTCGTGCTCAGAACGTCAATGGGGATATTGTAATAATTAGGTACTTTTATCAAGCATGTTTCTGTATTTGCTAAAACCGCTAAAGGTGCAATTAAAAGAGTTAAACGGAGTATTAAATGCAATGGAAAGATAATCATATTGTTGTGATGAAGTATGTCTATAGTGAAGAAATGTGGGGCACGGGTGTAACTTGGCTGCAAATGATTAAACCTCAACTTTCAAATAAATATAGAAATGCTTGTTTGTCTAGTACTATTCTTCCTCAAAGCCTGGAGTTGCCTTCACAATTATCTCGAGATTGGGCCTTTGTACCAGTTTTCGAAAAGCCAGAATCTCGCGAGGCTCAGGGTCGTCGATTTCCAAATACAACTTAAATGGATCCTCATAAACCCTTGGTATCAACACGTGTCGCAAATCTTGTAAAGTTGTCACCCAGCCGCAGAGCCGAAGTTCCCTTAAGCCGCTGAAGCATTCTAAAAAACTGTATAGAACAGTTGGAGTAAGATGGCCATTGAACAGGTGGGAATTCACAAAAGAAAAGGTGATGAATTTTAGTGAGGACAGATGACGAGGAAATGGGTTTCTCAAATAACTGGAGTATCTTTCCAGGAGCACGAAGGTATTGTTGTTCGTATATATGATATTCAAAGTTTGGAGGGTGTCGAATTGATTGAATGATGCAAGGTCAAAGGGAAATTCCCATGTGCAATTTTCTAGAGTCAATTTTCGAAGACGTGCAAGCAGTACTACTTCCTCTCCTTGTCCCCATTGGAAATTATAGCCCTGGAGGTAGAGCGTTTGGATACTTGTGAAGCGGTCGAGGTGGCAGAGATGAAACATCTTCTCTTGAGACCGTTTTAGTCCCTCTTGGTACAACAGCAAATGTGTGACATTATTACATCCATGGTTCTTTAGCCAAAAGGACAGACTCTCTGTGTTTACAGAGATCTTGTGGAGGTTTGGAAATAGAGACGAATCAGTGACTGTTTGTAACGCGTTTGTGTGGTACTCGAATTTTGATTCAGGAAGGGTAATTCGGAATTTCTTCGCTTGGGAAAAATGCTTTTTTGCTTCGGAATTTCCCGAGTTTATTAGGTCGGCCCAGGTGCCTTGTAAACTTTCAAAAAGATAATATGTCGTTCGACTCCTGAACTTCCTTGAAACAAGAGAAAGTTGTTTCACATCTTTTCTCGAGATGTGGCTGAAGATGCGATCAAGAATTTCACATGGCAAATCGACGAGACATTCGACCCTTGATAGATCACGGTACATGGGGCTGACCTCTTAGATCTTTGAAGGATATCTTCAATGTTTCCCCAGATAAATAGGACTTCTCCTGCAGGTGAAAGTGCCATTCCAAACAGAGAGATGGCAAATAGGCGCAAAAAGGTGCAAATCTGTACTTAGCTGCTATTTTGCTTTTAAAAAAATCGATGAATATTGTTGAGATCATCTAGGCTTTTTATTGTAGTTATGACATTCATCCTTATCTATACATGTGTTTGAAGCTTACCATACAGTACAAACGTTTAGATGCATCGCCTATACTGACACACCAGAAGCGCTACTCGAACCTATACTAATCCCAATTCATTCAAGTCTTAATACTCCATCTTCAATATTCAGATATTAGAAAGTAAATATGTCAACACGCATTGATGAACTCCACGCGCTCCGTCTACGAATCAGTGAACTTGAGGCCGAAAATGCCACTTTGAAATCGAAGTTGGGCAGGGAATTTCCACCACAAACCACCGCCAGCCAAATTGATAGTAATCATCTTTCCCTAAATGAGTACAAACGGTATGGCCGTCAAATGATTGTTCCCGAATTCGGCTCTCTAAAGTCCCAGCTAAAACTTAAGAACGCTAGAGTCTTAGTTGTAGGGGCCGGAGGCTTAGGCAGCCCTGCTCTTTTATACTTAGCGGCAGCCGGAATTGGCCATATTGGAATTCTAGATAATGACACTGTGGACGAGAGCAATTTGCACAGACAGGTAATACATACTACGGCGAACATAGGTGTTCATAAATGTGAATCAGCAAAGGCATACATTAACAGACTCAACCCGAACATACTGATAAGCACTTACCCCGTGCGAATTGTAAACGACAATGCCTTTGGAATCATCTCTCAATATGACATAGTTGTGGATTGTACTGATACCCCTGCCACCAGATACCTTATAAATGATGTAAGCGTTCTCACCGGAAAAACAATAGTCAGCGGGTCTGGAGTTAAAACTCATGGACAGGTTACAATCCTAAATTTTGAAAGCAAGGGTCCCTGTTATCGCTGCTTCTATCCCAAACCCCCCAAACCAGAGTCTGTGTCCACATGTGGAGACGCAGGTGTATTTGGACCTGCCATTGGCTTGACTGGGATCCTACTAGCTACAGAGACAATAAAGGTCTTGACTGATTTTTACAAAGAAAGTTTTCAGCCTTTTTTGCTTCTGTACTCTGCATATCCACTGAACTCCATCCGTTCATTTAAGATGAGAGGTCGCAAGGATGATTGCGCTGTGTGCGGCAACTTTCCTATTATAACGAAGAATGACATTGAAAGAGGTCTGATAGATTACGAGGTGTTTTGTGGTAAGATTTCATACGGTGTTGTATACCCAGAAGAGCGACTAACTGCCTTGGAGGCACAAAAGCTTTTAAATGAGAACGAGCGCGCATTAATGATAGACGTTCGCCCCCAAGAGCAATTTCAAATTACTAATATCTCCGGTTCATACAGTATAGAGTGGGAACGTAACTTGTCACGCTCTGAAAACGTGACCCAGAATCTTTCACCCGATTTCGATCCGAAAACAGACCCAGTTTTAGTGATTTGCCGATACGGGAATGATTCACGGCTAGCTTTGAGAAGATTGAAAGACGAATTTGGTTTCGAAAGAGTTTATGACGTTGTTGGCGGCATTAACAAATGGAGTGTAGATGTTGATCCTCTGATTCCACAATATTAGCACAATGTTGCATGTATATTCTATTAAAATACATCTAATTCGAATCTAGCTGCTCTACCACAAGTAATCCACTATGTGTCCCGAAAGCATAGGTGGAACTTCCATTAATGTTTTCGTTCCAAGCAGTTGCCGAGATAGCCACTTCAGGCGGTGTAAAAGTACAAATTACGGAGCTGCGGTCCGCAGCAACTTGTTCATAGTCGCCATTGAGAATCAAGGTGTCAGAGTTGGGAACTTTGAATAAAGTCCAGATTTTTAGTGGATTTACAAACTTCAGCTGACCTTTGGGCAATGCAAAAATCCTTCGAGAAACGTTAACGACAAAAAGCTGACCTAATATGTTTCCGATTATTGCAAATGGATGGTTCAAGAATTCACTGGAATGAAATGAGGATATGAGCTCAGTTTTCATGATTAAAGTTCCTTTCAGTTGAGGGTGTCTCGCAAAATTTAAGCAAAAGCTCTCCGCGCTATCAGGATATAGAAATGCTTTCAAATTTTCATGGAATGTAGGCCTGGTGAGTGAATTTGTGTAGTCTGTCTGCACTCTTCCCATTCGGAGGTTTTCGTAATGAAGCGTGTAACTCTGATTACCCATGGTTTGACTGAATATTATGTGGTCTGAACCTACACGACCGATAGTTACAGACTTGATAGCTGATTCAGACACATGCTGTATAAAGGATGGACCAACTGCGAGCGAGTCTGATGCCTGCTTGTTTGGGATGATGTACTCTGCCAAAGCACCTTCAAATGTCCCTATGATAACCCTGCTATGATCTATATAATCAAAAGAGGTAATTGGAGATATTTTGCTTTTAGGTTTCAGGCTCTGAGTCACCTTAATTGCATATGAACTTTTAATGATTTGTTCATAAATTGTTGTCAGATCATTCGACTTTATCTGAAAGAACTGTAACGATCCATCCGTAAAGACTCCAGAAATCACACCAACAAAATTCTGATCGAATTCTGCGGGAACCCAACGCAATTCTGAGGTAACTCCAAAGCATGATGTATCCAACACTCTATTTAGAACTAATGCTCTCTCAATGGGGTTATACTCCCATATCTGGATAGCAGATTTGACTTGGCTTACTTTAGACTTATCAGGGAAGATACTTAATCCTGGATGTGACACCGCATCTTTAAGCTCTTGCTGGTGACCCATTACGGAAACCGCCAAATATGGTTTTGATGTATATGGAGACCATTTGAGTGCAGTCACACGACCGCCCACATTTAGAATTAGACCTTCACGGTTGAACTTAGACTTCGTGTTGTAGCTGTCACCCGCAGAGAGAGTTTGATTGACCTCTACACCAGATTTGGCTACCGTAAGGTCGATATCCTTTGTGCCTCCGAATTGCTGATGAAACTCTTCGTCACTGATTATCTTCGGTTTGTATTCGGGAATGTACAGATCCATTGAAAGGACAGGAACTTCCCTAACTGGATGTTTCTTTGAGTGAATCCATTCCAGTAGTTCGCTCTCTGGAACATAGAATAGCCTTTCGGCCCAGAGATCCTTTTGACTTAGAAGGAATTCAAATACTCCTTTCTCAAATCCATAGTTTTGGTTAAACCGTGCAACATAATTGAGTTCACTTACTCTGCCAACTTCAGACTTGGCTAACACTGTATGAGGATCTAGTGACATCGGCAGAGAGATAATTGATTGAGTGTCTGGAATATATGATCTATGAATGCGAATGAAAAGATATTACGAATCTAACTTCAACCCTTTCATATGTTTGTCCAATTAGTTTAAAGAGCCTTGGATTATGTTATTGTTTATCTCCACAAAAAGTGAGCAACTCATGAACAAAGGGGAACATTCACGTAAAAGCGGTAAGTGAAAATTTAAAGCGAGTTCCTGATATTTATTTAACAAAAATCGTTCACACAGAATTTGCTCAGATTATTTTATTTATTTGTATCCTAGATTGTATTCAAATCATCAGCAGAGCATCACATATCGTTAGGCTGGAGTTAACTTCCTTCAGGACCATCCCCAATCTTCCTCAAGTAAAAAACGGTACCAAACTGCTATCCAGTGATCGTTTTATTTCTACTCCCTTTTCTTCATAGCTTTTCCTTAGTGTTTAGTCAGATATCATAAATGAATTCTGCGGTGGCCAAACTGCCCAAAAAACATAAGAAATCGATCTTCGACGACGATGATTTCTTTGTTATGAAAAAGTCCAAGAAGCTGAAAGCGGTTGAAGTGCCGAAAATCGAAAAACAGGCTTCAAACGAGGCTTCACTTCGACTGCATTCTCCTCGATTGGCTTCTCTGACTGACCAGACAACTCCTGAGGACGATCTGCAACAATTCTTTTCAGCAGACGACCTGATTGATGAACAGGTTGTAAGTAATACTGCTTCACCTCTTTCACCAGCTAAAAGATGCAGAACACGAAGCCATCAGAGTCCGCTACATTCAACTACGATAGATAACCTAGACGCTGATATGGATGATGACCCTGATCTAAAAGAATTTTTTAGCAATATCTCAACTGATAAAAACAACGAGAGAACCCGCATCTACAAAGTGAAGGTGATATCCAAATTCGAGCCATTCTACGAAGAAGAAATGGAGATCAATGGAAACTGTGCATTTTCAAAACTACTAAAAGACTTACTGACTCGGACTTTTAGAGCATACAAGAAAAGAGCGTATTGGAAAAACGGCGCTTTAGTATGGGTAGAGGGAAGGAGCGAGCTTAAGCCATTCTTCAAACCCAGTACACTACGAATCAACCCGCCTACCGACGGCAGTGCGACCCAATTAACATGCTTGTTTATTCCCGAGTCGGATATCTCAGGATTTGAAAGTAAATATCCTGAATTTGATCTCGACAAAGAACCTTCGGAGGTCGAAACATCCGTTATAGAAATTAATGATGAGTCGGACGCATCTGAGCCTGCTCCACCGGAAGAGCAAAAAGCTGGGGTCAACGACTATTTTGTGATTGGACTCAAAGGTAGAGACAATAAGCGAATAGAGGTGGAGGTCAACGCACGCACACCAATTCAAAAGTTGTTAGAGTATTACATTCAGCAAAAAGGGATAGACATTTCTCCCGAAAGCAACGCGCGGCTCGTCTTTGACAGCGAGGAACTTCCTCTCGATGGTACTGTCGGAGACACAGAGCTAGAGGAAGACTTTGAGGTGGAGGTGTATTTGTAATGATTAAATATTCCTCCAATGGCATGAGAAAATTAAAGCTGGGATGTAAATATTGCGTGTTCGGATAACGTTTAGAATAATGCTGCAAATATGCCCCCGATGTAACCGACAAGATAACTAGAAAACCAAGTAACTGTAGTGGCGCCAAATGGGAAATAACTGAACGCGTAATATAGAATGGCAAATATCTCAACCACACTAGCTAAGATGGTGAGGACAGTTGACTTCAAGATGGCGGCGCAGTACATAGTCGTTAAAACAGAACCAAAAAAGACGCATGTGAACAAAATTCTGCCGGCGCTGAAAATATGTTTGAAATAGGCGTTGGGACCCTGTAGGATACCAAAAGATACAACGAACAAGAGGGATCCCATCAGCCAAAGAAAGGCGAACTTCGTGGGCTTCAATGCGAGTACAGGGAAAAGGAAAAAGCTCATTAAAAAGCATAGGATGGAAGCACCTAAGCAGCAACCAAACCCTACTATTCTTTCGAACCGACTTAGCAGAAACCATGAAGGTTCTTGGGTGGTCAGAGTGCTGGTGTTATACATGGGTAGGGAGTCATATAAGTTATTGGCACCAGTCTTTACGTAGTCTGTCCAGTCCAGAAAGGCTGGGAGGCCTGTGCCCGAGGATCTTGTATTAATCCTTGATGTCCAATTTCCGAATTGCGTCCTGAAATCCGACTCCGGTTGTGACATTTTATGGGATATACTTCTGTCTAGGAGAATTATAGAGTGATGGCTATAAGTAAATATGCCTCTGACTATGATGGAGTGTGTGTGTGTAGTTTCCTTTGTTTTTACAATAGGTGAGACTACAAATAATGTGTTTGTAATGCTTATCGCGGGGTGGCTGCTGACGACGTGGAAGGCAATCTGCCACCGAAAAAGTATAAAAATGGATTCATAATAAGTTATCTATCTTTCTTCTTGAAATCATTTCAAATCTAGGCCTTTATATTTTAAATGAACATGCTCAGTTTCCTTTCCATTGTAGATCCATAGTAAAGTCTTCACATGACACCGCCGCAAGAATTGGTAATCAGAGTGATACAAAACCGATAAATGATTTGAAATTGATTTAGGATCCTGGCGAATTCGTTTTAAATCAAGCCTGAGCCGACATCAATATCACCAGCCTAGAATAGATCCTAAGGCAAGCTAATTCATTCATTTACTAAACGCTTCTTTCAAATGACTATCTGATTATTTCCCGAATAACTCCTTACTTCCTAATCCTTCCTCTCTCACTCAATCAGTTCTTGTAGTTCACAAGTTTTCCAACGCAGCCTTTAAGGACTCGTGAAGTTTACCCAACTTCTCGAAGTCAGTAGGTTGCGCAGGCCAACCGACACCAAGACCCGAATCTGTATCCTTCTTTGGAATTAAATGGAAATGGACATGGTCCACCTCTTGATGTGCGATTCTTCCGTTGTTCTGCAAGACATTGTACCCCTCGCCCTCTGGAGTGTTATTTTCGTCGAGTTTCAATACATGAGTTAACTTTTTGACCATTGGAAGCAAGTCGGCCAAGTACTCATCAGGAATGTTGTGTAACTTGGCACCGTGATGCTTTGGAATGACAAGACAGTGTGCCTCTGCGGTAGGCTGAATGTCTAAGAATGAGTAGGAATACTTGGATTCCAACAACTTGAACGAGGGAATTTCGCCCTTGATGATTTTGCAAAAGATGCACAGTGCGTGGGAAGCCATAATGTAGGGTTTAGAAGAAGTATTGTAGTATTAGACCCAATTGTGGGGGTGTTGGGTGTTGAGAGCGTAGGCACCTCACGCAATTACAGGGCAATAGAGGTTGACAATCGTAATGATCCTATAGACAAAAGACGGATTTTGGAATAGAATTAAATTTTCTTCGTCTCATTTTTTGTTGGGTGGTTTTCTGTGAAATGCTTTGTCGGGTCCGGATCAGAGGGCCTAACTCCGAAACTAGCTCAAGAAAGAATCTGAGTCAATCCTTTTATTAAAAAAAAACTTCGTCCACATTCCAAATTTGCTTCAATTTTGAGCTTTAGTTTTTGATGCTTTGCCCCAAGCCCTCCTAAGCTAGTACGAGACCTAGCAAGTTGACCGAGCCTAACAAAACTGTCTGATCCAAAGTACACCGATCTCTATTTAACAATTTTTAATAATTCTTGTAATTAAATCATTCTTTTCTTCAATTTCCTTCTTTTGAAAAAATAGAAAAACAGTCAATTCAAGCTTTTCTTCGTTGGCCACAAAGAACACCATAGAAGGTTATCGTCTCGGCACAATGACAGATAGCATCAACCAAGTGTTTAGTAATCATTCATTTCCCCAGAGAAGAGCCAGACCCTAAAAAAATAATTATAAAAGACAAGAGTCCACATCATTGTTAAATCTTTCTCAAATTCATCTGCGCCGTTTCTTCAAATCTGCCAGAATCCCGACCACCTGCGCATATCGTACATTGCCACCTCCCGCACACCCTGGACTCCACACTCAAATCACTTTTCCTCCTGAACCAACACGCCAACAATGCCTGATTCGAAAAAGCCCTTGTTGGATGCTTCTGGGTCCGAGTCCAAAGAGGACAAGACCGCGACCGCTATTTTGCGTAGAAAAAAGAAAGACAATGCCTTAATCGTGGACGATGCTGTCAACGACGACAACTCCGTCATCACTATGTCCGAGCAGACAATGGAGCTCTTGGAACTATTCCGTGGTGACACAGTCATTGTCAAAGGCAAGAAAAGAAAGGATACGGCATTGATTGTTTTGTCCGACCCTGACATGGAGAGCGGTATCGTTAGAATGAACAGATGTGTCCGTAACAACTTGCGGGTGAAATTGGGCGATATTGTCACCATTCATCCTTGCCCCGACATCAAATACGCTACCAGAATCTCTGTGTTGCCAATTCAAGACACTGTCGAGGGCATAACCGGTTCCTTGTTTGACGTGTTCTTGAAACCATACTTCGTCGAGGCCTACAGACCTGTGCGCAAGGGCGACTTGTTCACCGTCAGAGGTGGTATGAGAAAGGTCGAGTTTAAGGTGGTTGAAGTTGAGCCAGAAGAGTGCGCAATCGTCTCGCAAGACACTATCATCCACTGTGAAGGTGAGCCAATCAACAGAGAGGACGAAGAGAACAACATCAATGAGGTTGGATACGACGATATCGGTGGATGCAAGAAGCAAATGGCCCAGATCAGAGAATTGGTCGAATTGCCATTGAGACACCCCCAGTTGTTCAAGTCCATTGGTATCAAACCTCCAAAGGGTATCTTGATGTACGGTCCCCCGGGTACTGGTAAGACCATTATGGCTCGTGCCGTTGCAAATGAAACCGGTGCTTTCTTCTTCTTAATCAATGGTCCGGAAATCATGTCCAAGATGGCCGGTGAGTCTGAGTCAAACTTAAGAAAGGCGTTCGAGGAGGCAGAGAAGAACTCTCCAGCTATTATTTTCATCGATGAAATCGACTCTATTGCTCCAAAGAGAGACAAAACCAACGGAGAAGTCGAACGTCGTGTTGTTTCGCAGTTGTTGACGTTGATGGATGGTATGAAAGCCAGATCAAACGTGGTTGTCATTGCTGCCACCAACAGACCTAACTCGATTGACCCAGCTTTGAGAAGATTTGGTAGATTCGACAGAGAGGTGGATATCGGTGTTCCTGATGCTGCTGGTCGCTTGGAGATTTTGCGTATCCACACCAAGAACATGAAGTTGGCTGACGACGTAGACTTGGTGGCAATTGCTTCCGAAACTCATGGCTTCGTTGGTGCAGATGTTGCCTCTTTATGTTCTGAGGCTGCCATGCAACAGATTCGTGAAAAGATGGACCTCATTGACTTAGACGAGGATACCATTGACGCTGAGATCTTGGATTCCTTGGGTGTTACCATGGACAACTTCAAGTTTGCCTTGGGCAACTCCAACCCATCTGCTTTGCGTGAAACTGTCGTGGAGAATGTCAATGTTACTTGGGATGACATTGGA
The DNA here is from genome assembly GCA_030563705.1 of Australozyma bambusicola. NCBI lineage: Eukaryota > Fungi > Ascomycota > Pichiomycetes > Serinales > Metschnikowiaceae > Australozyma > Australozyma bambusicola. The sequence goes on along the minus strand of JAJMJU010000005.1, from coordinate 395,265 downwards.
GGACTTGACGGCATTAAGAGTGAGTTAAAGGAAACCGTCGAATACCCAGTCTTGCATCCAGATCAATACCAGAAGTTTGGTTTGGCTCCTTCGAAAGGTGTTTTATTTTACGGTCCACCTGGTACTGGTAAGACTCTTTTGGCAAAAGCAGTTGCTACTGAGGTTTCCGCCAACTTCATTTCCGTTAAAGGTCCAGAATTGTTGAGTATGTGGTATGGTGAGTCTGAATCCAATATCCGTGACATTTTCGATAAGGCAAGAGCTGCTGCTCCAACTGTCGTTTTCTTGGATGAGTTGGATTCGATTGCCAAGGCTAGAGGTGGCTCTCACGGAGATGCTGGCGGTGCCAGTGACCGTGTTGTGAATCAATTATTGACAGAGATGGATGGTATGAACGCCAAGAAAAACGTCTTTGTTATTGGGGCCACTAACCGTCCAGACCAAATTGATCCTGCCTTGTTGAGACCTGGTAGATTGGACCAGTTGATTTACGTTCCATTGCCAGACGAGGCCGCCAGATTATCGATTTTGAGAGCTCAGTTACGTAACACCCCATTGGAACCTTCATTGGACTTGTGCGAGATCGCCAAGATCACCAACGGTTTCTCTGGTGCCGACTTGTCGTACATTGTGCAAAGATCTGCTAAGTTCGCAATTAAAGATTCCATTGAAGCTCAAATTAGACGCGAACGCGAGAAGAAGACCGAGGATGTCGAAATGACCGACAAGCCCGAGAGCGAAGAAGGAGATATTGAACCTGATCCAGTTCCTTACATCACCAGGGCGCACGTCGAAGAGGCTATGAAGACCGCTAAGCGGTCCGTTTCCGACGCCGACTTGCGTCGTTACGAGCTGTATGCTCAACAGCTACAGGCCTCTAGGGGGCAGTTCACCAACTTCCGTTTCTCTGAGAACGGCGAGGGTGAAAGTGCCGCTCCTGCTTTTGGTGCCGACGCCGAAGATGATGATTTGTATAGTTAGAAGCCCTGGGGCGTATTCAGCGACTAAGAAAGTGAATATCATGCAGATATAAGAAATCATTGTAAGTTCGAGTATAACAGCATAGCCTTGAGTTCCAAACTATCAATTGAGCAAAATTAACTTTATAAACTCATTTATCATTACTTGTAATTGCTGTCTTTCAGGACCTATTTATTTTATCTAAAAAAAAGGTCTTTTGTCATCAATTCTTCTACATATCAAGGACGTGACCTGACTATGACTGTGCCAGTGACACTCGGGTTAAATGGGATTGAACTGTCCCATATCTGTTCCATATCCTCTTTACTATTTTCTGCCACCAATTAGATCTTGACGCCTGCCATAGGCTTAGCCAAGCGAACAGCGATTCCTACCGGGTAAGCGACCACAGAATCAATATCCCAGATTCCAGACAGGTAGTAGATATCCTTCTTCAAGAATTCGACAATCTCCTCTTTATTCTCGGCCATCAAATGGAATGTGGAACCAGCAAATTGCGTCTTCTCCGCGTCCTTGTAGATGGCCCCAGCAGCATTGACAATTCCGGCATTGACAGTTTCTGGGATAGCAGCAACGTGTTGGGGGCGCACGGCGGTTCTGTCAACGCCGGGTTTGTCGAAAACGGTAACTAACCACTCAATTTTGGCCATTTTCGTTGGTTTTGTGGAACTAGAGAGATACGGGGTTTTGGAGACAGGAGACATGACACAACTACTTAAAAGGGTTAAAATTGATACATGAACATTTCTAAATGGTAGAAATAATAAAAATCGAAGGTGGTTCTAAAGTATTTATCATGAGTCAAATTATTTTGAGCCTGAAACTCAAACTGGGCAAGGAGATATGACATGAATTGTGTTTTGAAAGAACCCACAATTGACTGGACTTGCTGTGCTAAGCATACATTATACTATTAGAGACACCCTTTTTTAATCTGTCGAATTATAGACTTTCCATCGCATTTACGAAAAACTGCATGCCCATTTCCAGCACAACTACATCTAACTCAACTTTTCCTTTTATTAATGAAACAACCGACAGCGAATGCTGTCTCATGCAAATAACAACGCAATGTCAACGTCATAGTCGTGGCTGCGTTGTGCCACCCCTTCTCTTCAGAACAAAACTGACACCTACAGTTAGTGGTCTACCGGGCGTCCTACTCCTCTCCCATGGTCTTTGGACGAAGAAGCCTAGTGGCTATCTCCATCGAATAGGGTCTCTAAGTAAATCTTTCTGTATTTCAGATATCCACCACTGAGCTCATTTAGTTCTCTAAAGGTGCAAAGTATCTGATTCTCTCTCTTCTAGGACCCAAATTGCCTGTCTTAATACCCGCACCGAATTGGTCGCCACGCATGGTGGAGTGGGTAGGAATGACGGTTTGAGGAATGAGGTCGGAGTGACGGTTCAAAAATCTTCTTTGTCCGATACCACCCTTGTCTTGCATGAAGTTTTTGACGGACGAAATCTTGTACTTGGTCAAGTAGTCTTGATCTCTAAGCTGCGGACGTTCCTCAACATTCTTGTATGCAGCTGTCTTGATGACAGGTTCCTTGGAGCTACGGTAGAAGTATAAAGTGACACCTCCCAAGAGAGCGAAGCCAAAGACTTTGGTGAGGTCAATCTCTGTTTGTGGAGGAGCTGGGTGGTCATGGCCAGCAGAGTAGAACCTCTTGCCGGCAGAACGGGTCACGCGTGCTGCACTACGAACAGCTGTAAACATTTTTGTGTATCTGTTCTGCTTTTGTGACAAATATCAACAAGGGTAGACCGTTTCTTGGTTGTTGGTAGAGCTTCCTGTGAGAAGGAGCCAATGAGCGCTTGGGGTATTGTCCCTTTTGTCACGTGATACCCTTGAAGACAGGTTTATTAAAAGATGCAAAAAAAAATAAAAAAAAAGAATTTGGTGAGAAAAATAAACATTGCCAAGATTAGGGAAGGGAAAATTAGGAGAGTAGACTATGCTTTGTTTTGTCATGTTTTGTAGCTGAGTTCGATTCTAGCATTTCAAAATTGTAGTCGGTGTTCCAAATTAACAAAAATGAGAGAGAGCCTTAGAGAAATAGGTTATTAAATTGGAACTAATTTTTTTCTATTGCATAAGAATAATCCTATAAATTACGTTCAAGTAAGTGGATGATTGGTAAACTTAAAGAAAGTGGAACAGGCAAGATCAATTGCGCTTACAGTTTCTCCAGAAAGCAGGTCAACCCGCAGAAAGCAAGAAATTTCTTTACTCTTATCTAAACATTACACGTTAAATCTTTTTTTTTTTTATCAATCAAGGAGTCCGGTAGTACGAGACCGCCTGTTCTGGCTCCGAGTTTTCATCACTAAGCGAACAATCCATATAATCAAAGTTAATAATAGAAGACCAGCTATGATTTGAAGTCCCTTTAGAAATTTAGCCCAGGTTCTTCTGACAAAGGTTGCATCTGGATCGCCGTACTTCTCCATTCTTCTGGCGCGGTCCCTCTGTTTAACACGCTCTTCTGAAAGCCTCATCCGTTGTACAGACTTGCGTCCTCTGACATGCTTATTTCTACTAGATTTTGGATTGCCAATTTGGTCGGAGCTTTGCTCTTCTTTGTAGAGCCTGGCCTGGTCCATTGATCGAAGGTATGTGTCAGCATCTGGATCATACAATGCATAGATGTGACTTTCAAGAATATCAACACTTTGCGAGAGTTGGCCTGTCTCTGCTGAAAGACCCAAGTATTTTATCTGAGGTAATTTGACGTTGTAAACAGTAAAGCATTTGTGCCAGTTGTCAGAACTATCTGGATCGTAGTTAAATTCAACTGAAAGGAAGCCGCTTGTCATGTAAGTAAGTCTCATAATCGTTTTTTCTGAAGATGGGCTCATCAAAGACTTAGCTGTGCAACCTGCTAACTGTGTACTCATTCCATCATCGTACTTGTTGTAGAATGTCGAGCCAGTACCAATTTGTGCATTGACGTAAGGAAATTGACCAGTAGCTCCGTTACGGAATGTGTCGACAAAGATTCCCAAGCCCACATAATCGCCACGCGCGCCAAAGACGTCACCAATTGGAGAAGGTCTTTCTGTAATCCAAAGTGCCATGCCATCCGCGTTCAATTTGAGGTTACCATGGATGTGGAAGGTCAAATCCAATTGGAAAGATTCAGCGTCAAAGGGTTCCTTGCAGAAAACAAGTCCTGCTTGGTGTGGTTTGTCGTTTGTTAAGGATATGTGTTTGTGGTTTTCTACAACGACATCACCAGCGATGTTCCAATTGGGTGAGCGCAATGACGCCGGGTCCAAAAAGGGCATTTCTATTTTCTGCTTCTCTAATTCGACCCTCCGGTAGCCGGGGCCATCGAAATCCACTTCGTTCGTACTTGGTGCAAATGAAGGGACACCTACCCATCTCCATAACAAAAAGAGGGTGACAATTAACGAAAGTCCACCAAGGACACGGGTCCTTGATATAAACGCCATATTGAATATTGGATTTCGCAATAGAATTGGTCTTATTAAACGGAGATTTGTATGAGTGATGGTGAACTTATCTACACTTAAAACAACAGGTTGTGGACAGGATCCTGTCCGAATCGGCAGTTTTTGTGAAATGCAGAAAACGCCGCAGAAACTAACAATGAAGAACTTAAAAATAAAAGGCTTCCAAGAATACGGACAAAAACGTTATTGCTCACACTCAAAACTTCCAGGTTCTTTATTTCCGGGGCGAGCGCTAATGGCTCTAGATATGTACATAGGTAAGCATCACTTGCCAAAAACCACCGTTCTCATGGCAGAAAGCCATGTCTCCTTACTCTCGCCTTTTATCTCAGACATGATCCTGTCATAATATTGCGGATTGCCCTTTGGCTTCAAGAGCTTATCGTCGAGTTTGTAGTAGTTCTTGTACTTGTCATTGACTAGGTCCCGAAGAGCGATGTACTGGAGCTTGAGGTCTTCTTCAGAGGTGCTATTGATGAAGGCCAGGTCCAGAAATCGGGCAATCTGTGTATCTTTGAATGATGCGTAGTGTTTGATTCTGTCTTTGGGGAGTGTCTTCAACACCGAGAGGATTCTTTCAGCAAGCTCTGCTTTAGACATGGTAGTTGATAGGGAGCAGAAGTCTGTTCGCACACATCCGGGGTATAGGTATTAATGACACCGCTTCTGATTTACAAAGTGTGAGAAAGTTGGTTTTAAAATTATTGACCTGCTTTTTTGTGTTTTACGTATTTTGTCTGTTTTTGTTTGAGTTGGCTTCATTTTTCTACTGTATGTGCTTGGTTGTTCAGGTCGAATCATGACATGACGATCGGTGATTGAGACGAAATTTATAGTTGCTATACCTCGCAAGTTCCTTGATGTCATGAAATTGATGTTTAATCGATGATATTTTCATTGTTTTCTAATTCATGAACATCGAACTCGATTCGTGTAAAGCTTAACGTTTGTTCACAATGAATACTTCAGAAACTTGCGACAAATTATGAAAATAAAAAAATATCGTCAATTTGATGAAATCCAAGCACTTCAAAATGTATTGCATCTATTTGTCACTCTAATTTATGCATAGGTGTAACTTCATATGTACTCGATCCGTCACACGTGACAGCGATAGTATTCGATTAGAGATCCGTCAATTGATTTCGTCAACACCACCTCCACCCAAGAATGACAAAGCATACCCCCAGGCTTATATTTGTTCGTCATGGCCAAACTGTTTGGTCGAAGTCTGGTCAATACACTTCTGTCACTGACTTGGATTTGACCCCATTTGGTGTCACCCAGATGAGAAACACCGGAAAACACTTGATCGGAGACTCTCCCTTCCAAATGATTAAGCCAAGAAATATCAAGGTGATCTTGACGTCACCGCGTCTCAGAGCCACCCATACTGCGGAGCTCCTTCTTGAAAGTTTGGACGAGACGCAGAGACTGAAAATTGCAGTGGCTATCGACGAAGACTTGAGAGAATGGGAGTACGGCGACTACGAGGGTCTCAAGACCGACGAAATTTTGGAATTACGTAAGCTGCGGGGCCTTGATCAAGAAGGCGAGAAATGGAACATTTGGAAGTTTGGTTGTGAGAATGGTGAGAACTTCGAGCAGGTGACGACTCGTCTCGATAGATTGATTGGTAAGATCAGAGAGATTCACGCGGAAGCTATCGAGAAGAACGAGGAATGTGACGTCATTGTGGTTGCACATGGACACATTTTACGTTGTTTCGCCGCAAGATGGGTTGGAAGACCGATTGACACTAACCCACAGTTGCTTTTGGACGCTGGAGGAGTTGGTGTGTTGAGCTACCAGCATTGCAACATTGAGGAGCCCGCCTTCTACATGTCTGGAGCTTTTGTTGTTCCTGTAGAAGAGGAAGAGAGCGAGCAATGATGATTAGATATACTGATAGAGTAATAGACAAACAATTAATATTGAATGGTGGAGTCGCTCTGGTAAGAGGGAAGTGAATAAGCAGTGATGTCTCATGATGAGATTATTTTGATTTGGCATTACTCTAGACGAACAATAAAGATCTGTATTTCAAAGGCTGATCAGCATTTCGCCAAATCACTTCTCGTTCGGCAGCTTTGATAAAAGACCGATAATTACAGATCGCGCATAAGTGACCCGATCCAGCAAGTATTCCCAAAAGAATGCTTTCTCGTATAAACGAAAAGAAGTTTGGCTATCGGGCTTGAGAATAAAGTCGAGCCAGTTTAGATTTCATTTTGAAACATTTATTTCAAGGAAATGTTCTCGGAACGGTCACTCAATAGAGAGTTCAAGAGATTCACTATTCTGTGTAGCACCATTCTGACAGAAACGGTTTCCTGCATAATAATGCTCAGAGTGTAAATGGGCTTAATTTTGTGGGGGAGCCAAGGACCAAGTATGACCGCGAAACTATAAATACGTGTAAAAGCCACTTACTACAGAACTTTTTTTTGGACATCTGATTCATATATTTTTTTAAGAAGATATACCACTTGTTAGACTCAACAAACCCTAATTCCTCGTTTTAGCTCTTTCGATTCGTTTTCCTATATTACAGTGTATACTCAACAATGCCAACAGAGTTGACCATCAGTAATGACGAAGCTGCCATACCCAAGGTTCCCGTTTGGTTAGATTGTGATCCGGGAAATGACGATGCTTTCGCGATATTACTCGCTTCGCAACATCCGCGTTTCAAATTGGTGGGTATCTCGACTGTGTATGGAAACGTTCTGTTGGAGAAAACAACCTTCAATGCATTGGCAATTCTTCAGGCCTTGAACTTCAAACAAAATGAAATCAAAGTTTACCCCGGCGAAAGCCATCCATTGTCCATTAGTGCTCCAACTGCCACACATGTACACGGCAACTCAGGTATGGGAAGAGCAAAGCTACCAGAAACGCTCAGTCTAAGCGAATCCACAGACAAATCATACCTAGAGGCCATGAGAGATGCAGTTTTGCAGTACGAAAATAGAATTTGCTTCGTTTGTACGGGCACAATGTCCAACATGGCCAAGTTCTTGCTCCTGTACCCAGAGGTGGCTGCAAAAATAAAGCTAGTCTCTATAATGGGGGGAGCTTTTGACATGGGTAATATCACTCCATTTGCAGAATTTAACATATACTGTGATCCACATGCCGCTAAATTGGTATTTTCGCATAATTCCTTGCTCAACAAGATTATCCTTACACCATTGAATCTAACACACACAGTTCTAGCCACACCTAAAGTGGTCAAGAAGATTTTTAACCCGGATGGACCTAATAATACTAAATTGCGAGAGTTTTTCTGTATCATCCTCTTATCTTATGCAGAAGCTTATAGCAAGACTTATCCATCGGTACCAGGTCCTCCAATTCATGATCCACTTGCATTATTTGCTATCTTGCCTATGCTAGCTGAAGTTGCACCACAGTTCGAAGAATACGCCGAAAGAAGTTGTTTCCAATTCTTACAAAGGCAAATTGATGTTTTGATAGAAGGTGAGTATTCAGGAAAAACCGTATACGTCCACAATGACATGGATCCCTTAGTGGCAGAAGATGGGGGATTATATGTGGGCAGAAGTATAAATGTGTCGTTTTTTTGGGAGCACGTTTATACGGCATTAGAGGTGGCCGACAAAAAAGTCAACGGAGGATTCTTTTGACAAAATCATGATAGATTTAAAATTTGGGAAATTGTTCAATATTGAATATACAAGATGGAAAGGTTAATGAATATTACGTTATTAATTTTGAAAGTCTTTTGTTTTTTGTTTATAATTTAAATAAATTTATGACGCGCTTTGATCTCTGGCCTCGAGGATAGTATTGATTTTGTTTTCAATCGGGATACCCACTTCGCCAATACAGTTCAGCGCCCAAATCACATCTAAATGATTGTAGTCAGGGATTTCATATAATTCCAAATTGCCACCTTCTTTAAAGTAGTGGCGCTCATAATGTCTCATATGTGTCACAAACCTCTTGCCGTCAACTAAGAAATCCTCGCCACCTACAAAAGCCACCATGGGTATAATTTCTTCTAATGTAGTCGAGGTAAACCACTCCTCTTTGTATGGAAAGAATGTCTTAGAGTCGTCTACTGCCTGTGACTCTTTAGTGCCTGGCCTTATGGAATTGGTGTTGGGGGAATCTTGAGTTTCGGGGGAAAGTTCCGTTTTTGCTTCCTTGTCTATACCATTACCATTAATCTCAGTTTCTAAATCCTTCTCTAAAAGCGAAGCTGCAGGGGTGAAAGCTGCGTTTGACCCATCTAAATATGCGTTTTTAGGTTGCAACTGGTTCAGGAACCCTTCTTCGACAGGCTCAGAAAGCCACCAGGACATTAACCGCGAAGAGATGTAGCTGATGTTGAAAAGAAACTGAACATGAATAACTTTCGAATGATTATATGAGTTTTTTATACTCCAACCAAACAAATACTTGAACATCACGTATGAGAGTGTTTTGAAGATCCGTGTAGTACCGATTAAGGATCTTGCAAAGCCCAAAATTTTCAAGTAGCAACAACTGCCGAAGACAAACCTGAATCCTTTTAGAGAGCGGTTGTGCATGAATTTGATAAAGGATCGTTCGTGAAACATTGATCCAGGAAATGCGGCAGGTGCCAAAGCAAAGAAGCATTCAATTTTCTTTTGTGTTTCCGCGAGTTCTTTGTTTCTCAACAAAAGAAGCGATTGAGTACATCCTTGCAGGTGCCCCACCAAGAACAATTTCTTGTGGTTTGGCTTATGTGACAAAACGTTGTCGATGATGCAAGGTAAGTCGTAGTACGCAAGCCATCTCACGTCCCAATCCCAAAATTTTTCGTTATGAAACAAATTTCCAGTAAATTCCGTGTGTTTGGGTTCAAAGCCACATCTGTTATTACCCATCCACACATCAAAACCCTTTTCTAGAAAATAGAAAGCTAAAGAATTACGGCCTGGGGTAAGCCAGGCACCTGAACACAGCAATAAGCCGTGTTGTAATAAAATAGGTGTCTTTTTTCTTCTGGTTTCGTCGCTGTCCTTCGGGTCTATTAATCGATGCAACACCAAGCCATACCCGTCTTTAGTGATGATAGGGTACTCCTCCAAGTCTAGATCTAGGAGTTGTGCGTAATAGCGCAAATCGGTTGTAATCTTTAAATCTTTGAGATTGGGATAGGGCTCCCTTACTTTGTATTTTTCTGTGTCATTGTTCTCTTTCGGCCTGTTGTTCTTCTCTCGGCCCGAGACCTTATCTAAGATGTGATGGTATATGGCACCAATTGCGAGGACAAATACAAAGAGAAATGAATTTATGGATGAGGAGAATATCAAGAAATATCGGACGAAAATAGGATGAAACTTCTCTTTTGGAGAAGGGTTAAGGGCTGCCATTAAGTAATTATTTGAGTATAAAGTTATCTTTTTTCAAGACAACACAGGGATCACGTGATGGCGGATCTTATTTCCTAAAACGGAAATTTCTGCTTAACAAGAAGATGACTGCTCTCAATTAGTTTGGTTAACAATCTTTTCGCGTACTGCTGGATATTCGGTATTCTCCAGTCCCAAATTAATACCTTCACTATTGGTAATGTGTAATTTTTTTAGTCTCGAGCAGGACTCCGTGGCCAAGCTGGTTAAGGCGTAAGACTGTTAATCTTGAGATCGTGAGTTCGATCCTCACCGGGGTCGCTTAAATTTCTTTTTTGCATTGGACAGCTCTTTACTTCCATTATATCGTTCGTCTTTCGAAGCTTGAATTTTCCTAAAAATAGTACACATCACATTCAAGCGCATATATATATTGCGGTAGAAAAAATTGAAATTGCTGCGCTTTGGCACAGTGGTTAGCCTCTCTCACGGCATGCCGCAAATACCCTTCTACGAAGGCGCCAGTTCGAAACTGGAGCTCGAGGTTTCCTCATAATGGGTGGGAAATTCGGTGGTACTCCATCCTCCTTTGGGGTCAATCCCAAAGTAGAAAACTCCTCTTGAGAGGTTCCTGGGCGTAGAAAGTTACGCTGGGCGTATCCATCAGAAAACAGCTTTTCGGGGCATGGGAGGATACGCGGATGGTTGGTCTTTGACATTGTGAAATGTTAAAGGCTGTTGAGTGCAATTTGCGGCCATGGCACCCGATACCGATCACTGTCATGAGTCAGGATTTTTTTTGGAAAATGCTTAGGACACTCATTGGAAGTATATCACGATATTGTTTTCATGGTTTGATACTATTTCCTGGGATTTTATTGATCTTGTCCGTTTCGAATTTGGTGAAATCCATAATCAAACAACTCAATTTCTGATTCACTTCTGATTTCGATTTTGTTATTTTCCTCACTTTTTGATTTCTTTGTGCTATCATACCTTAGATAAATCCTTGAAGATGTTGAAACAGGCGATAATGTCAAGTACCTCATAAATTCATCAAATTTCACACTCATCCCGCCTGTAATGTGGCTGATAGGTAAAAATACCGACATAATTACTTTTATGTATGCCGCCGAGGCGCCATCGAGCATCCATGCAAACAACAAAAGTCAAAAAGACTGCGCATCCACCTCTCAGACAACCTGAGGGATATATTCATCAGAAGATTTCCACAATAGACGTCGACGCTCGTGGCAGAGCCTCTTGAGCAAATTCAAGGAAGTCTTGGAATGACGAAACCCCAATATCAGCCAAAAAAATTTGACATAGAGGAATGAGATGGAATAACATAAATACAAGAGGTTAGGCCCTCCAAAATTAAAGAGACCAAGTCTAAACAGTTCAGTTTACACACAAAAAGCTCTCAATAGCATAAGAGCCGTCAATATTATTGTATAGCAAGATCACCCATAGATTAAGACTTCCTAATAATACAAGAATCCATACTCTAATATCGAGTTCGGTAAACAAAGTCCGAAGAAATATTTCAATATTAACCTTTTCCAAAAATACTTTGAAATTACCATTTAATTGTATTGTAATGTATTGTCTGGAAGTCGACTTGACATTTTCTAGTTTGTGGTAAAGGTAGCTTTCGTGTAACATTAAGAGACTCAATAAAACTTACAAACGAAATTTGTATGCTATAATGCCTTTAAGTATATCACATTAAATAATTTATGACAAATCCTTTGGTAAAAGGAGTATTACAAGAGCTTTGAAAGTTTGGATGGTGTTCAACTTTAGTACAAACAAAACCACACACGAAGAAGCTGCGACCCAAGCTTTTGGATTACAAAATTTAAGTACAGGTAAATTCTCTGGTAAAGCAAATGCGAATAAATAAAGATTAATTCATATCTGAAAATTAAAATAATTAGACCCCATTTCACACCGTCTCCAGTGTTTCTGACATCTCTAACATCTCTAAAACTACTAAACTAAACGTAGTGACTCAATCTTTATTACTACCTTGCAAACTGAGACCAAACAGTGCTCAATCAGTTTACACTTAGAGTCCAAAAATCAGAAACTTCAACAATGGCTGACCAGGATTCTCTACGAACAGATGGAGTGATGCCAACTCATTCTACTCTGAGAAACTCTTCAGAACAATTGACATCTGTGCCAATGATATCGTATTCAAAGAAATCACGGTCGAACAATCAAAAGGAGATTGAAAATGTGAACAACGTCGTTGTAGTCCCACAGAACAATAGAAAGGTACTGGCCCATCGTAAAAAGCTCCAGGAGTTCTACAAGTTACACTCTGATAGTCAAGAAGAGAAGAAGAAAGAGGATGCAGAAGAAGAAAAACAGATTCCTACGATAGAAAAACTCCAGGATCCGGAACTGTTGGCTCAATTCGTCAAAGACTCAAGCGCTCAAGAAATGTTGAAAGTGCGAAACGAGATAGCACTGAAACTTAATTTTCACGATCTGGAGAAGAAAACTATAATTTACGATAACTACTCCGAGTTGATTAAGCTTGACCAAACATTGGCAAGCGTGAAGCAAGGCACTTTGGCTGGAGAAGCAGAGGGGTTTTTTCTACTGCAAGATAAGCAATCGAGAAAGAACTTTGTAGAGATTTTGGAAGAGGCGCAGGCTAGCCTAAAGAAAGAATCTACTATTTTTAATCAAGACTTCCGTTCAGTGATAGAGAAGGTACTTTTAGATTCCAGGGTCCTGGAGACTTAGCAGTGTTAAATTAATGCAATTGCATAATAAAAGATTTGAAACCGTGTACTTTATACTAAGTAAAGAATTTTTACCTGGAGTCGTGTTGAAGCATTTTACTAATGAATCCCAAAACTGTGGGGTACACCTCTTCAACCACAAACCGCCAGAGAAGAATGATTGTTGCCAGCATACGACGGATATTCTCTCTGTTCCGTACCGAAGAAGAAGAGAAGTCCTATTCAAGGAGTGCTTTCTTTAACTTGCTAGGCTTTTTGGGAAGTTGCGTAATCTTTTCTTTTGTGGCTCAAAAACTCTCCAAACAACCACATCTGATTATGTAATGAGGAAAATAAGAACAGAAGTTCCCCCATTTATCAATGAAGCTCAAGAGTATTAGGAATTTGAGCTAGCATGCACAGATTTTCTCTGTATGTGTTTGGCCCAATTCATTGCACATTCTAATACCTAGTCGAAATCAAGGAGTGTCCCGATTTTCTGAGACGGTGGGACTCTAAAATTTAAAACAAGAAGATTAAATGACGAAAGATTTGGCTTCACTCCAATTGATCGCAAAGCCATTGGTTAATAACTACATAGACTTCAACGGTTCTGTAATCATTATATCATCCCACATCCTCCTCAATTCTTTTCAATAGAAAAATAACTATTTACATCTATAATCAGTCCCTCAACAATAATTCCTTGGCCATTTCGTAAGCCGTCCAAGAAATAGCAGTGCTGGGAACATTGAATATAATTCTTGGCTTCCAACCTCTCATGAACGCGCTAAAGCCTCCCTGGCGATACAATACCTTAGCAGCACTGACAAATCCATCTACATTACGTAGGGATTCGCTATTAGACACACCTCTAGTCTGCAACGCCGTTTTTATACAATCAAATGGATTAGTCAATGCGGCAGCGACTCCACCTGCTATACCACCGGAAAGACAGTGATAGTAAGGATTGTATGTATTCGTAGGGTTCAAGATCGAGGATGAGTATTCGTAAAACCCGAAGTTCAAAGCTGCAAAAGGAATGTTGGTGAATAAGGTTGTGGGGTATGAAATGAAGAATGCCCCCAATCCTTCGCGTGAGTAAATGTTAAATGCTGTTTTCATGAGGTTAGCACCCAGAGCCTTGGCTTGAGCAACTTGCATTCTTTGTTTCAACATGTCAAATGGAGTCATCAAAGCGTCGGAAGCCACTGTTCCGGTAATTCCAGCAGCAGAAGCAATCAAAGGATGGGTTTCATCGGTAACCCATTTGTTGCTCGATGACTTTGTTAACTGGTTTACTAAGAATGTTTTGGTGGCCTCGAAAACGGAGAAGTAAACTGCATGTGCTGGACCAGCACCAAGAACCACCAGCGAAACTCCTCTCCACAACGCATAAGCACCCTCGCTAGAAGAGATCTTACTAAGAGAAGAAATCACTGACCGATTAACAGCTTCTCCAGAAGCAAGCATCTGCATTCTGGTCTTCAACGAATCAACTGGATACATGACAGTATGCTCCATAATACCAGCAAAAGCTCCCGCCGAAAGATGCGCAGCTATACTGGCATCATCAGGAAGTGCCTCATAATCGACCTCCAAACTTCCAGCAGCCAAAGAATGCGGGTGGTCGGACATTTCAGTATATCTAAATTAGTTCCTCGTAATAAAAGCAGCGTCGACGAGCAATTGACAATCAGGGCAAGCAAAGATGAATGTACACTAGTCGGCGGAAATGTAATTCGATGAAGCCAGATCAAAGTATGCAAAACCTGATTTCAAGAGCAAATATGACTTTTTTTGCTCGAAATATGAGTTCCTCAAGTTTGTTAATTTTGAAACGAGAAGTGGCGATCAAGAGGGGCAGATGACTAGATTTTAGGAGCCGGGCTATCTTAATTGGATAAATAGGGCGGTGGATTCCAGTCCAGAATAGATTTGCCAAGAACAATGAACTTTGAAAGCGAAGTCCGAAGGTGTGGAAGAAGTTGGTCACTACCTGAGAATTTTCAGATTGAGAATCGGGGCCGACTGGGTGCACACTCAGCCTTACTCATTTCCGAACGGTGAATACACAGAAATGAGCTGAACTTAAAATTTGGGGAATAAAAAATATGCACAAGAACTTGAGCTGGCTGGACCGATAACGGAAATTTGTATCGTTTTTCCGTTTAGTTTAAAGAGTTGCATTCGTGTGCATGTGCTTTTGGCCCTATTTGATCTAATCAGCTACGGCTGCTAAATAAAAAAAGAAAGAGTTTTCCATAAACTTTTCATTCAAAACTGAATTTCAAATATTTGTGACAAGGAAGTAGCCTTTTTATGTCATTTTTAAAGAAAAACGTGCTTACTCTTGTATTTATTCTGCTTCTTCAAGCATTAATCTCGACATTCAAAGACTCTTTGCCATTTCGATCGAAGTTAGCCCTTTTTATTAAATTACTGGCTATATAAGTTCACTATTGGCCTTGTTCTTCACGAAGAAACTCTATGCGTCAGCAATGTATGATGAGAAGTGTTCATTAAAGTATTTCAAACAATCAGTCAGTGAAGTCGTCAATTAGAGCGTACAATGGCGTTTACAAATGATGCAAGTACGAAAGTTTTACTCATGTAAAGAAAAGTCCACGATCCAGTATAATCAGTAAACGCCCATCGTTCATTAAATTGAAGCCATTTCATTCTTCTATAATTGCACTTTTTTTTGTAATCGAACATGGCCTATAAACAAGACTTAGATGATATAAAAACGTAAGCTTTTTGGACTCATTGAGTGTATCGTATTACTCTCAATCACATATGCCTGTTTTTAGTGACTTGAAATTCTTCTTTAAATAAACATGGTCAACTTTTATTGTGAAAGGCAACATATTTCATTTTACCAGTATGAAAAAGTGAGAGGATGATCAATGTCCACTTCCTTGTTTTGTCGAGAATTGCGATTACTCATTCACCTCGTTCGAGAAATTCCACTATAGGCAGAATTTAAGATAGCCGATGTGCGTGGAATTACATGCAGGCCCAACGGTTCTCCATACCAATTGCATCTAACAGCACATTATATCTACACCACTCAATGAATCAAAATATCTCTATAATATTACTATTTGATAAAACTAAGCGAGCAAAGCTGGGTGGTCAAACTCTTTTTTAGATTGTTCGGGCACAACCGTCATGACCTTTCCAGTTTTCAAAAGGGTCTCAATGTTTTCAACAACGAAGGCCTCCATGTTCTCCATTGCCTGGACAGTAAAAGTGCCCATGTGAGGCAAGGACACGACATTAGGCAAGCCAGACAATTCCGGAGAAACCTTAGGCTCGAACTCAAAAACATCAGAACCAAAAGCACCAATCTTTCCGGACTTCAAAGCCTTTGTGAGCGCAGCCTCGTCAATAACGGCACCACGAGCAGTGTTGATGATGACAACGCCATCCTTCATCTTCGTGAAGGCCTCAGCGTCCAATAAATGATGAGTGTTTTTGTTCAAGGGAACACTGACCATGATAACGTCACTCTGGGCGATAAGGTCATCATAGGATACGTATTGAGCAGATCCCTCCAATTCGGGCGACAAACGACTTCTGTTGTAGTAAATAGTCTTGCCAAAGCCAAATGGTTCTAAGCGGTCACGGATTGCACGGCCAATACCGCCCATTCCCAAAATACCAATGGTCTTTCCCTCAGGGTCGTAACCTATGGGGCATCCGGCACATTTGTCGCCGCTGACCCATTTGCCCTCCATCAACAAGTCATGTCCCCACTGAAAGCATCTCATAGCAGCAAGGGTCAAGTAGACAGCGGTCAAAGCAGTTGGAGCCTCGACTGGGGTTGTAATGTTGGAAACCTGGATGTTACGGTCAGTAAAGGGTTGAACATCAATCTGGTCATAGCCAGCGCCGTTGTGGCAGACACTCAAGAGCGACTTGGGGAAATGCAGGGCCAACTCGGCGTCGAATCTACCCGTGATCAGAATGGAGCAGAAGGTCCGTGCGACTGTAGTGATGTCGCTGTATTTGCCCTTCAAGTCCTTGATAAACTCCTCTCTGTTCTTGGACTCACAGTCGATAACCTCGGCAATTTTGTTCAATTCAGCCCACTTCTTTTCGCTGAACTTCCATGGTCCGAGTCTAAGAACTTTTGGTCTGATGACAGTCATTGCAATTGATAGGGATAGATTAACTGATAGAGGGGGATTGACGAATGATTAGGATGAACGCAGAATAAAAGTCACAATCGAAAAGACACAAGGCAACGACAAGGTGATTTCCACTAAGGCTGTTTTCTAGCGGTTCTCAATATATGAAGAATGTATCTACCTCGAGAATCTACGGACAATTTGTTCCCTTTTATATGGCGATAGCCACTTGATCTTCCTGCACACCCGTTGAAATTTCCATATTCCCAACTGTCGAAAGCCCCTCTCTCCCCCACGCAGCCCCCACGCCTAGGTTGCTGAAGCAAGAAGCAAGAAAGCGTGGGGGGTGAAAAACCAACTTTTTAGTCAATTTCTAATAAGTGACCGCCCTTTTCTTTCATGATCAGTTAGTTGTTCGACATTGTTGGGTGAGCCTTGAAATTATGCGACTACCTTAATTGCCGCACTGCCGCGCCTGATAGGGATATGATGTCCGGGCCACAACGGTTTGAAGTCCCAGTTAGATAAAGATAGGTCGGAGTCAGATATTTCAGTCAAATCTAAATGTATGCTACCTTATTTAGACAGGTGCGAGGATATGCTCCTAGACCGTCCCTTTGCTCGCGATTTAAGTGTATGAATTCTCTTTTGTTTTTCTCTCGGATTAACTGTCCCAACTGGGTAAGAGTAAGCAGTGGTCTGAACCATGAGTACAAATGAAGAACGAACTATGCTTGAAACCTAATATTATTATGTAGAACAAAAAAAGCGACAACTGTTGAACAAATTTTTAACAATCTGAAGAGGTTTGTAGACCTTACAGCTAATGTTCATACGATGCATGTTTTCCAGAATTGTGCATTAGATTTTGAAACTACAGGTTAACGGAGACAGTTCTAAGCATCTACATCTATGCGTTCAACGAATGGCCCACCTTTTCACATCTAGTCTTCGACAGACGCGATTCAAAATTCACAATGACTCTCTTCGAGCTCGGGTAGATTTATCATTTAACGAAAGACAACAGGGGGCGGCGCCAACCAATTACAAAACAGTTTGGCCTCCACGGTACTTGAGCTTGGAGCTAAACTTCTCTGGTGCAGATGCAAGTACTGCCGATTCTCTGACTGGGAAATCGTCAAGGCTCTTAGCATACACAGCAACAGAGTGAGCAATCAACTTGGTGTTGATCACCCAGGCGTCGTAGTCAGGATTTGACAAGTCATCGCAGAGCTGGTGGTAACATGGGTCAAACCATTTTCCAGCTTCACCGCCAAATTTCTCTTCACCCTTCTTCGTCTTGACACCCTCAGCACCAGTGGCAATACCACCAGCTGGGATACCGTTGTCAATGAATCCAACGTAGTCGGATCTTCCGTCAAATGGAACGAAAGTGTAGTTCAAGCCATGTTGCGTGTACCAGTCGATGTAAAGATCCTTCAAATTACCAGAACCATTGGGGTGGTCAACGTTGTTAGCGTCATAGATTTGGTACTCGTAGTTGGGCGAAGCCATCATGTCGTAGTCCATGAAAAGACGAATCTTAGAGTTTTCCTCAGGAGTAAGGGAGTTGGCATAAGCGTAAGAACCCAAGAGTCCCTCCTCCTCAGCAGACCACCAGGCAAAGCGAACGGCGTTGTTGACCTTGTACTTGGTCAACTGCTTGGCAACTTCGAGTAGAGAAATTGTTCCAGAGCCATCGTCATTGATACCAGGCCCCTCAGCTACAGAATCAGAGTGGGCACCCAACGATACCACATTGCTGTGGTCACCACCGCGAGTTTCAGCAATGATGTTCAAAGTTTTCACAACTCTCACATACGAGTCAATGTACAAGGTTGTCTCAAACTTTTTGGTTGGGTTCTTCTTAAGGGCTGCAATGTACTCAGCAGCATCTTTGGTGCTAATACTAACAGTGGGGACCTCGTCACCGGTAGGAGAACCCAAGGTGCCGTGCAAAGGAGCATCGTCGTCGTAGATAATGACACCTGCAGCGCCTGACTTTCCTGCATTAATCGACTTGTCGCCGAAGGGGCACTCGCCTCTAGCGACCAAGACAATGTTACCTGCGGTGATGTTAGCAGGGAAGTCACTCAAGCTACAACCGAAGTTGTCAGCCAAGACCAATTGAGCGTGCACTGGCTTGCCCTTTGGAGTTGGTGGGGTCAACGACAAAGCCAGCAACAGCTTTGGTTTGACACCATCAATCAAAAGCGAGACGGACTTAACACGGCCATCAATGGCGTCAAACTTTTGAACGTCAACAGTGTAGTAAGGCGACAAACTACGCAATTCACCCAAAATGTAGCTGATAGTTCCCCAGTGGCCTTTTGAGCCAATGACTCTGGTGGGGTGCCCGTACTGTTTCACAGACTTTTGGGAGATATTGTACAATGCCTCGGCTCTTTCTCTCAATGCGTCTGCAGTGATGGAGTCTTGCAACTTTTCGGTGTCAACGATTGGCTTAAACCATGGTGGCCAGTTCCAAGAAGGGGAGAGCTTGTCTGAATTAATAGGCAAAGCGTCATTCATGATAGCCTGAAGCTTATCGGATTGGAAGGTGGGGAGTGCACTGACCGATGCCAACACGGCAAGAGACGAAGCGAACGACAATTTCATGGCTGTAATTGATCCGTGTTACTGGTTGTTTAGCGCGGAGTACAATGAGGATATCACTCAGAATTTATACTCCCCAAACATGAATCCGTACACCGCCACATTTTTATGGCTTAAACTCTGAGATAACAGTGTATGCAGTTGTATGACTGATTCGGGTTTCACCGGGATCCCGAGATCTCTGTCTGACCATATCTCAATAGTTGATTAATTTTATATATTGTGGACGGAAAGAATAGCAGAAATCAATTTTGGGATTTCAGATCTGGTGCTGATTGGTCTTTGAATGAGATGCTGGTCAGGGATTACGATCACGTGACATTTGACATCTCTCCATTAGCAGAATGACAAGTTTTGGAGCCGCAGCATCATAGGGCTAGGGTTTGACTTCAAAATGACAACAGGTGATTACACTGCAAATATGAAATAAAAGCATGTAAAACTTTTTCTTCTTCTTCTTTTTTTGATTTTAGCGTACCTGTAAGACTTGTTTGTTAGGCAAAAAAAATTGAATCAGGGCTCAAAACTGGAACCGTGCTCCTGATCCAGCCTGCTGAAACTGTCTCATGAAGTCTTCAGCGTTAAATTGGAACTGAACGTTTGGCCCCCCTTGGTGGTGAAATTGAGCCCCGCGATGGGGTTGTTGGTGTCCATGGTGGAATCCCTGTGGTTGCGTATGTGGCCCATTATCGTAATCGGCCTTAGCCTGAGGATTTGACAAAACTTCATAAGCCTCATTAATCTCTTGCATCTTCTCTTCAATTTCCTTTTCGGAAAGATCGGATTTCTTGTACTTATCTGGGTGGAATTTTAATGTTTGGGCACGGTAGGCCTTTTTAATGGTTTTCTCATCTGCGTCTTTGTTCACGTCTAAAATTTTGTAGTAATCTTTGGAGCGGTCCATGTGCGATTGCTGCTGTTGCTGCTGCTGCTGTTGGTGTTGTTGTTGGCGCCACTGTTGCTGCTGCTGCTGTTGTTGATGAAAGAATTGTTGTTGTTGCTGCTGCTGTCTACGTTGCTCTTCCTTCTGAATAGGCTTCCATCTCTTCTGAAACATGTCTGTCTTTTGTACGTTCTGGTTGAAATCTTGAAGAATCTGGCTAGCTTCGTGGAAATTGTTCTTCGCAAGGTAAGAGTCAATTTTATGTACGTATTTTGGGAGAAACTTCTCCTTTGACTCGTCAACCCCTTTACAATATTTGGCGAAATCACCCTTAGCCATCACACTAGATTCACAAGCAAGCTTGTGGAGACTCCTTATGAAAGGAAAACTCTTTGCATCATTCTTATTCCCGTATTCTGCTTGCGCAAACTCGTCAGCTTGCCATAAAAGGTACTGATAATTATCGTTTACCCCCCGAGGGATCTTGTTCAATTCCCGTTTCGGAACTTTTAATGGCCCAGATATATCGGAATACACTGCAGCCCAATCAAACGAGAATGAGTCTATTTTCTCCTTTCCTACAGACTCCCCAGATGCATGATACAAGTACTCGTCACGAATGAAGTAATCTTCCGCGGGTTTTAAAATGGCTTGCATTCGAGAATAGGTCTTGGATAACGTAGCACATGCTTTATAGTCGTGGTCCATTCTCAAACAAGATTTAACTACATTGAAGCTGTCTTGAAAGTTCCCTCTCGTGTACAATAAATACTGAGCAAACTCCGGGTAGTAATGAAGATTGCGCAGTGGTTGCAACTTGATGACACGAGAGTAGTCGGCAGCAATTGAACTGTAGATATCGTCTCTTGAATCTGGCAGTGCATGCTTGGCTTTAAGTTTCAAGCATTGTAAACGAAGCTCATAAACTTCGGACTGCTCTGAGGTAATTTTTAGAAGGACGTCATCAAACAATTGAAACACCTCGTCAGGAATGTTTGAATCACTAACAACTAAGGCATTCACCCTGCTCCATGCTTCTTCCCATTTGTTCATGTTCAGGAATACTTCAGGATAAGCTCTCTGATCGAAACGGGCTCTAACTTCATCAAATTGACCCCGGTCCATCCATAACTCAATCAATTTCGTCGCAGCAGGCTTGAATGTGGAATCTAGGTCTAAAGCCTTCGTGAGATCGCTTGCTGCCGCTTGTGCCTTATTTAAACTGATCTCAACCAATGCCTTTTGATAGTAGACTTGGGCAGCCGCGGCAGAGGGGATGGTTTCGGCCTTGATGTCAATTATCAACTGCTCATATTCCGCGAGAAGATCAAAGCTGGGGCCGCTAGACAAAAGCGACTTTTGTGCTTGTTGGATACGTAGATTCAATGTTTCGGATGCAGAAGCAGCGCATAGGAGAAGGAGAGGCAATAAAAGTAATTTTTTCATTGTAAAATTTGGACCAGATTTACACTTGAACGGGTTTTGACTTAGTAGCGTATGTTCTATCGGATACAAAGTTGAAGTTGACATAAGTATTCTCCAGAATACTACGTGTTGGAATGCGTATGCAGGAACAGTTTTCATTATACAGTGGTTACGTGCAGGTTGCAAATCGGATTGCAATAAAATTGATAATTTGAAGTATTTAAGTTTTCTTTGGGATGAGACAAATCGTCTATTTTCGACTGAAAAATAGGACTCAAAGCCCTATAAGCTATACTGAAGAAAACTTTCTGGAGTTGACATCTTTACAATGAAATGCTAGAAGCATAAGCATTCTGCAGCTCCAATCCAGTACAGTTCTTGGTAATTGTGATAATTTTGTTGCTTTTAATGTCGACATTTGAAGCGCTGACAAGAGATTCGCAACCTCGGACTGATTTGCAAAATGCATCATTCAGGATGCTTTCCATACAAAAACTCATTTTCATTTCCTCTTATATACTCAGACTCTTCTTACTTAATAAGCTTGGCCAAAGAAACGCCACCGTCATCGTTCTTCGACATAACCTTCGCCACCGCGAGCTCAAAGTCCTCTTGTGTGACATGGATTCTTCTTTCTCTCAATGCGTACATACCAGCCTCTGTGCAAACACCCTTGACGTCTGCGCCCGAGCAGCCGTTCATTTTCTCAGCAATTTTACGTAAGTTAATTCCTCTTGTCAAGTTCATTGAGCGTGAATGAATCTTCAAAATGTCTGTACGAGCAGCCACAGTTGGCGCGGGAAATTCAATCTTACGGTCAATTCGTCCGGGTCTTAATAATGCAGGATCCAAGATGTCTAATCTGTTTGTTGCCATGATAATCTTAATATCTTTGGAGCTTTCAAAACCATCTAACTGATTAAGCAATTCCAACATTGTTCGTTGCACTTCGGAGTCTCCTCCAGAGGAGCCCTCGACTCTGGATGAACCAATGGAGTCGATCTCGTCCATAAAAATAATGGAGGGAGCATGTTCTCTTGCCATGACGAAAAGTTCACGAACCATACGGGAACCTTCTCCAATATACTTTTGAACTAGCTCAGAGCCTGAGACACGGATGAATTTACAGTCGGTATGGTGAGCGACCGATCTGGCCAAAAGCGTTTTTCCAGTACCCGGTGGGCCGTAAAGAATGACACCCTTAGGCTGCGCTATTCCCAAACTCTCAAAAAGCTCTGGGTGTTTGACGGGCAACTCAATGACCTCTTTTATCTCTTTGATTTGCTTATCCAAGCCACCGACCACGTCATAGGTCGAGTCTGGAACCTTTTCTACCATCATCAACGATACGAGTGGGTCTACTTTGTTGGGTAAAATCTTATGGAGGTCGTAGGAGTCGGACTTAAGGCAAACACGTAACGATGGCGTCAACTTCTTGATGTCGATATCCTTTGTGACATTGACGATGTACTTGCCTTCAGGATGAATCTTGACGAGGACCTTCTTCAAACCCATTACTTTCACAACTTCACCAACGTAAGAGCCAGGCTCCTGAAGTAAGCGGAGCTCGTCCTTCAACTGGCGAACCTTGGAGTTGAGTTTGTTTCGTTGGGCCTCCAACCGGCGCAAGTTCTGGGTGGTTGTCTGGATATTGATTTCGGCATCTTGGATTTGCTGTTCAAAATAAGGCTTTATCCCTCCTTCGTGGATGTAGGGTGTATCGACGGCAGCCATAGTGTAAGAAAGTGGTGGGTATTTGCCTTTGTGAAGTAGGTTGGGATCAATTGTACAGGAGAGAGTCTGGGGGGAAAGTTGACTAGAAAAAGGGAAAAGGGTTCAAATAGAATTCTAAGCAGTTGCAAATGGGAGAATTAAATAACTTGTACTGGACTTGAATTTTTTTCTACCTTGTGTAACTTGTATCGGCCGTTATCATGTGAAGTAGAGTATTCGTTAGCCAAGTACTTCCTGGCCGTCTGTTAACAATTAAGATTGTAGCATAAAAATTCTTTTAGAAATTAAAATTTAAATAACTACTAAAAGAGATCAAGATCCGAATGTATCGTGTTATCAACTTGATAAGATTGGCATTAGGTAGTTACTGCTCAGGTGTAACTAGAGACCTCTAAACAAGTTGCAAAATTATCATCAACCCACAGGATATCACTCACAAAGAAACAGTCAACAAGTGGATTTCGTACCTAGAGATAAAATCCCTTTAAACTCCGAAACGATTAATTGGCACAGAGCAATACTTCTTTACAACATTCTTTGAAGAATTCTATTAGGCAGCTTGTTTCCAGTTTGAATGACATGAGTCTAATTGTCCTTCTAGCCTTTGTGTCAATAATAGAAGCGTATCAGCAATACTGCAAATGCGTGTGTTCCGGAAACACTGTCATTGCAAAGATTGATCTGTGTCTTCAGTGTTCTAAGGATTGGTGTTTGGAACAGAAGAACGATCTCTGTGGTGAATCGAAAGAAGCGTTGGCAATAAGCTGCTTCCAAAGAGAATCTGGGAAAGAGCATTTCATCGTGCTACTGTTTTTGGTACTCGTTTCTGGGCTTCTAGTTTATAAAGTGCTACAATCTATGAGACGCTAGTCTAGCCAGTCGGGTCGACCTTTCTTAATAGTTGTCAAT
Source organism: Australozyma bambusicola (assembly GCA_030563705.1). Lineage (NCBI taxonomy): Eukaryota > Fungi > Ascomycota > Pichiomycetes > Serinales > Metschnikowiaceae > Australozyma > Australozyma bambusicola. The sequence goes on along the minus strand of JAJMJU010000005.1, from coordinate 371,009 downwards.
GAATCAAAAGAAGAAATAATGGGTTGTTTTGGTTACTAAGGATGTCTCTAAGCTCAATTTCATTTTATTGATTGATGAAGCCCAATTACTTCGACTTACTGCTTTTCGACAAGTTGCCTAAAGCCATTCAAGGCTGATTGCAAACTATTGTTTGATAAAAACGTAACAGATGGATCTTGAATCTATTCCCGAATTCCTGAATTCATCTTTAATATGGCCTGATTTCATCTTGCCTCTTAGTTCATACAATATATTCTTATTCTTGACATTTCAGTGTTAAACACATTTTGAGCTTGAAGATTCAAGGAGCTTAATGAGAAGTAGTACTCAAAAGATTCGGGAATGGGTCAATAAGATTTTGTGGCAGCATTCGAAGAATCTAAGTCTTTCCCAGAATTTATAGCGCCGTCAACAGCAAGACAAACAGTAGTTGATTTCAGTTCAAAACCACACAATTCTTTTTTAAAAATAGTCATCTCAAGTCTGCATCACCTATCTATCGCCAGATTACAAGATTGTTGTTTGAGCACTTGATCCCACCTCCGACTTATGTGGTGATCATACCACCTACCTAACACCAAAACCAACCACCAAAAACAGCCACAAAGCAACAAATTTGAGTTATTATTTCCTTTTTGAAAAATCAAATAAAAAAATCCTTATCTTTGCCAAAACTTCCATATATCATATCCTGACCACTTACTACCCGAGTCGTGCTCGCCCCAACCCTCACAAAAAATTTTTCGGGTCTGATTCTAAACTTTTCTCTCTCCAATCCGTACTCTCCCCTGATTCGTTACGCTCACACCTAGTAGCGCCACACGGACCCCGTATTTTATCACAAAAGCGTTTTCCGGCATCGAATTATTCATTTAATTGTTTGCCCCGCCGCTCTTTGTCCTTTTGCTACCTGGAGACACGCCCTACATACCGCAACTCTTTTGTCACAAGAACGGTACCCTGGCAATAATTGGCGATAAGCTCAGCCCAATTGCGAAAGCTCTAGAGATCGAATATATATAGCTTCTTTTAAAAGCTTTATTATTAGGTAATTCACACAAAGATCAACCATGTCGGAGCAACAGGCGGCACCCGCCCCTAACGCCTCGAACGCACCCGCTGACTCGGCTCCTCAGGTTGCCTCCGAGCCCGAGTCCCACAACCAACTGCAACAGCAGCCACAGCATCCATCTCAAACCTCCCACCAACCGTCTCTGCATCCCTACTCCCAAGGCCACTCAGGAAAGCCATATAACAAACACCATGGTCTGAATGCCCCAAACTCGTCCGATGGGTCGAGACAGGGTTATCAAGGCGGCTCCACCAACAACAAGTACCACAACAAGCGTAACTACAACCAAAAGGCGGGCCACCCTAAGCAGTACCCTCAAGGATATTACGCTCCAATGTACGGCGGAAATTACTACTACTCCTACCCCTATGGTCAAGGTATGATGCCTGCTATGGGCCAAATTCCCGGTTACATGCCTCAGCTGCCCTCTCAGGTCCATGCGCAAATGCAGCCTTACCAAGGATCGCCTATGGGTGGTAAAATTAAAATTACTGATAAGGAGGGACGTCAAATTGACTTAGAAGAAAAGACAAAGAGTTCAGCTTCTTCTTCGGTATCTTCCACTCCAACCCCTGTTCGCGCACAGATTGTTGAAACTGCTCCCAATTATCAAAACCCTCCTGTTGAAAGCAGCGCGTCGCCTGCAACTAGCCCAGCTGTCCTTTCTGCCGAGACCCAGTCTTCACCTGTAGCTCCTGCTACACCCAAACTGTCTGCCGCTGAAGAGTTCAGAAAGAAGATTTTGGAGAAGGCCAAACTCGCCCAACAGAAGAAAGATGAGGAAAAGGCGAAGATAGAGGCCGAGGAGAAGGCCAAGAAAGACTCGGAGGAACAAGCTAAGAAGGACGCTGAAGCCGCTGAAGAAGCCGCGAAGATTGCCTCTGAGAAAGCTGCCGCTGAACAAGCTGCTGCTGTAAAGGAAGAAAAGGAAGAACCTCAAAAGGCAGAGTTAGTAAAAGCAGAAGTACCCATACAAAATGAACCTTTTGTTGAGGAAACGAAGCCCTCTAAACAAGTTTCTGTTCCAGAATCTGAGCCAACCGAATCAAATGAAGCATCAAAAGAAGCAAGAGAAGAGACCAATGACACCGAAGATTTTGAAGACCGCACTAATGACGATGAAGTTGATGGTGCCGACAATGCCGACGAAGACGACTCTGATCATGGAGCTGTTTTCGGCATCTCCCAATTCTTTGCTCGCCTAGAGACCGCAAAATTTATAGAAGACCCATTCTCCTACTCATATCCATATCCATTGACTGGTGTTGACGCCAGATGGAAGGCCGGTGCCAAGAAGTATAGATATGACCCTCAATTTTTGCTTCAGTTCCGTGACTTCGTCCAATACCCTATGGATGATGCCTGGAAGGACAAGCTCGAAAGCTTGGGTATTAACGCTCTCAGAAAGTCTCCTTCGGGACCTCTGCGCATGAACTCGAACAGTAAGTTCGGTAACCAGATGCTGGGCGGCCGCTTTAACGGCGCAATGCCTGGCAGATTGGGCCTGTTTGATGGAAGACAAAATTCCAGAAGCGGCTCTAAGAGAAGAGGTGGCCTGAACGCAGGTTCGTCCAGAGACAAGTCTGTCAGAAACAGAAATCAAAGCAAGCGTGGAAGAGAATCCAGAGAGAAGGAGGATGAACCAACTAAGCCTGCTGTCGAGGTTGCACCTCTTGTGCCCTCAGCAAATAGATGGATTCCAAGATCCAGAATGAAGGCTGCCGAAGTTAAATATGCACCTGATGGAAGCGAACTTTATGAACCCGAAGAGATCGAAAGAAAGGTCAATTCTGCATTGAACAAGTTGACATTGGAGATGTTTGAGGAGATTACTGAGGATTTGATGAAGCTCGCCAAACAGTCTATTTGGGAGGAGGACGCTAAAACTGTCAGACAAGTCATCTCGCTTACATTTGCTAAGGCCTGCGACGAGCCTTTCTGGTCATCCGTGTACGCTCAGTTCTGCGCTAAGTTGCTTAAAGAGATTCCTGATGAGGTTAAGGATGTGAACATAATGTCTAAGACCGGTGAACCTGCAACTGGAGGTGACATGGCCAGAAGAATCTTGTTGGCCACCTGCCAAACTGAGTATGAAAAGGGTTGGGTTGATAAGCTTCCGACAAATCCCGATGGATCTCCTTTGGAGCCAGAGATGATGTCTGATGAGTACTACCAAATGGCCGCTGCTAAAAGAAGAGGTTTGGGTCTTGTGAAGTTCATCGGTAACTTGTACATTTTGAATATGTTGAACGATCAAGTTATTTTGCATTGTTTGAGAGATCAGTCCAAGAATGTGATTGATCCATCTGAAGATTCGTTGGAGAACTTGGCACAATTGATTAAGACTGTGGGCCCACGTTTCGAGGCCCTGGAGCGCAATAGAGCCGCATTGACATTGATCTATGACAACATACAGCTGATCTTGGAGAACTGCAAGCTCTCGTCAAGAATCAAGTTTATGTTGATGGACTTGCAAGACTTGAGAAAGGAAGGCTGGAAGTCAGCCAAGCAGGAGGCCGGACCCAAGACTATCAAGGAAATCCACAACGATGCCGAGATGAAGAAAATGGAGGAGAAGGTCCAAGCGGATAGAAGAAGACAGAACAAGGGCGGATATCTGAGTGGAGGATACGGTGGTAGCGATTCCAGATCCAACTCCACCAGAAATAATTCATCGTGGGGATCAAAGAAGGACTCGCGTTTTCCTACAAAAGATGCCAAGGGATTTCAGTCTGTTTCAAGATCCCAATCCAACAGACCCTCCCCTGAGAGCAACAATTCATTCAGCGCGCCCCGTGAAAACTCCAAGAGAACTGATTCGGTAGCTTCCAACATGTTTGCTGCTTTGGGAGGCGACGACGACGACGATGCTGAACATGCCGCTAATTAGACGGGATGATCGCATTATCGCTAAATCTTTCTTTATTGCACTACCTCATCTTGCATATTTCTTCTTTGCACCCTTGTATCATAGCCTATTTGAGCACTTCGTGCCAGAACGTCGGGCTTATAATCCAGTTCATACTTTGTCATAAAAGAATTCAGTACCAGATTGTAGATAACCTTGACAAGAATTGTAACAAGAAAAATCGGCTGCGAGATGTAGTTTTGCAGAGGAAATTCGATAATCGGCTCTATTGGGCGAAGGTTATCTAAGTTGTTTAACTTAAGTGAACTGAACTAACAAGGATTCTCAACAAAGTGCTTCATGCCAGTGAATGGGAGTTCTGATAACTGAATTAAATAATCAGAACCTATAAATGACATACAGTTTGGACTTATGAATGTGACAATTAATTACACAGTTAAAAAAATGGCGGATCAAGCCCACAAGTAAACTCAGAACCTTCCAACTCGGATTCTGGCACAAATTCAACCTGGAATTTATTTTCAAGCACCTGTCGAGCTTTATACTCGGGCTTCTTTAGTAGTTCATCCTCCAATTCTGAATCGTAGACAACTTTAAATATATCAAGTTTGAAGTCTTTTGCCGCAGCAACATTGGAGCCTTCTGAACTCAAAAAGTGCTTTATATATTCAATCTGTTTTGCCAACAGAGATTCTGGCCTTTTGTCCATACTGACTAAGTAGTCAACGCAATCGCTGAGAATGTGTAATGGTTCAACTGAAGCCTTATTGATGGACTTAGCCGCAGACACAACAGTTACTAGCTCATTGCTATTGCCGGTGGTAAAAAGGCAGGTGTATAGAATAAGATACTTCAAAAGAAGGTGCACAGACTCGCCATTTTCAATTAGAACGACCATTGTGTAAACGGCCCAAAAGTGGCAGAGCCTTGCCGCATCTAGAATCTCAGTCCGGAATGAATTAGGTGCTTGCTCGTCCAAGTCCTCGTCACTATCATCAGAAAGATTCATGCGTTCTAACCATTGTTTTTGCTGCGAATTATATTGAAACTTTCCATCATGAGCAGAACATGGCACAATATGCTCCATTTCTAAAGAAGCCAAAATAAATTTTGAAATATTGAAAGTAACGAAAAGTGATTCATTCGTTCTATTAATAGAAACAAATCGATTGGATGATCTTTTTGCCGGGGTCAACTCCTCAAGTGTCTTGAAATGGGAACCATTTATAAATTCTAAGAGACGATTAATTAGCAATAGATTGGCCTCATCCTTAAGTCCTAGTCTAGTCTTAGAAAGCGAAGCTAAAATGCTTTTAACCTCAGAATCATCGAGTAGAAAAAATTCTCCTGCTTGCACTTTTTTGTAAACAGGCTTACAGTAACGTGTACTTATCAACTCAATGCTGTTGATGCCACTTCGCATATCTCCATTTGCGAATTTTGCAATTTCCAAAACTGATGAATCAGAATATTTGAGAAAGCATAATCCTTTGTGCCGTTTTCGGCGGATGTTCTCGAATAGAATGGATCGTTGAATGATCTGAAGAGAGTCCAGCTCCTCCAATGCCTTTAAGCAGAATATTTGGCATCGTGACAAGATAGCCTTCTTTAATCGCTTATGTGGTTCCACCGTTGTGGCACCTATGAACACAAAGTCACCATTCTCTAGGAATGGAAGAAGAAAGTCTTGTTGAATTTTCGTAAATCGGTGTATTTCATCGATGAAAACAGCAACACGTAGTCGGCCTTTCTTGTCTCTTCCTGCTGTAGTCGCTCTTTTGCGATTCTCATCGCAAATGCTTTGCAGTAGTTCTTTAAGAACAGCGACCGTTGCATCGGTAGCGGATAACTCAATGAAGACATAATTTGCTTGTGCGGCCAAAATGCTTGCGATTGTTGTCTTACCTACTCCCGGAGGACCCGATAGGATCATCGAGGGAAGATAACCTAACAGAAGGAAGCCAGAAATCTGGCCGTGATGAAGATCCACCAAATGCCTCTGGCCAATGTACTCACCGAGTGTTTTCGGCCTTATAAATTCCGAAAGTGGAACCAGATATGCATCAACTAGAGTTTCTGTATTCATGGATATTTAGTCATTCTCCCTCCACCTTTACTATCCTTGCAGTAGTGTGAGAACGATCTGAGTAAATCTAGAATATCAACTTTAAAACGTACATATATAAATTATTGATGTGAAATTAAAAATCTTTAGATTAGTTTCATGCTCATTATCATTGATTTAAAAATTATGATAAATGCAAGGTAAGAATGGATGGTGTACTAAGATATCCTAAGATGTGATTTGCACAACTTAGGAGAGCACGATGTTCTTTCCGTAAACTCATGACATTGCAAGTTATACAGTTGTTATTATCTTGACTCAGAATTCAAGGGACTGTTTATGGCAGTTGAGGTTCGTCTTTTTTTCATAGGCCCCTTGAGCTCCATTGGCATAGACCGAGTAGATGGACTGCTACCAGGCGCACTACTGCCGACATTCCGCTGGAGGTTATTTGCATGGTTGGCATTGACGTAAGTTTCCAAAGACTTTATTGGAGAGTTCAAATTGTTGGCCATTGTGAAGGCCATTAGTGGTCGGAGCTGTGTCATAACATCACTGATTTTTAAAACACGCATTGCCCCTTCCTCAAACCCACAATCATCGGCGGATGCTTTCGAAATCGAGTCGCTGAAAAGGCGCTTCATAAATTCCCGCTCCTTGCCATCGTTTTTCGATATACTGGAAAGCCACTTCTTTTCAAGTTGGAGTAGCGAAACTTGACTCACATGGCTTGTAATGTTACAATCAATCAGCTCCATACGGAAATCTCTACTCAATATAAGCCGACAAACCCCGGTGAGATGCGTGGAAGACCCGTCTTTGTAGGAATATATCATTGAGATTCTAGAAGCCATAAAAACGTATCCATTGGACATGACATCGAATCGAAGCCCTGGCAACGAAAACTGTGTTTTCACTACATTTTTTGCTATAACGTTTGCTAGAAAGAAACGCGGCGCGGTGTTGACACTTAGCATGTACAGTTTTGTGTTAGTTGCCAACTCATGTTCCTCGGTCTTACCGGGATCCGTTGGAACAGTAATTCGCATGGCAGCATTCGGCATGGCATATGTCTGACAAATATTTTGCCAATATTCATAAGTGGCAAGATGCTCTGGTTGTTCGTTTACAATCATATCAATTAAATCGAGCACTCTGGTGATAGCCGCGTTGCCCAAATTACGCTTGAAGATTTTCAAGTTGGCTTCAATTTGAGATGCCTGAGCAGCATTGTTGTTGGCCATGGCAGTCTTTGCATTAGCCGTAACGCCGCTCACAGTCATATCAGGTCCCTGTTTATTAGGAGGCGCCTTGGAGGCGTTTGAAACCATTTGAGGACCCATTGGAGCATTTCCTTGTTGCATTTGAAGTTGTTGCTGCAGTTGCATTTGTTGCATTTGTTGCATTTGTTGTTGGTGTTGTTGTTGTGGTTGTGTTTGTGGTTGTGTTTGTGGTTGTGTTTGTGGTTGTGTTTGTGGTTGTGTTTGTGGTTGTGTTTGTGGTTGTGGTTGTGGTTGTGTTTGTGTTTGTGGTTGTGGTTGTGTTTGTGGTTGTGGTTGTGGTTGTGGTTGTATTTGTTGCTGTTGTTGTGGTTGTTGTTGTTGTGGTTGTTGTTGTTGTTGTGGTTGTTGTTGTTGTTGGTGTTGTTGGTGTTGTTGGTGTTGTTGGTGTTGTTGGTGTTGTTGGTGTTGCTGGTGTTGCTGGTGTTGCTGGTGTTGCTGGTGTTGCTGGTGTTGTTGGTGTTGATGGTGTTGTTGTTGTTGCATTTGTTGTTGCATTTGTTGCTGTTGCATTTGTTGTTGTTGCATTTGTTGTTGCATTTGTTGTTGTTGCATTTGTTGTTGCATTTGTTGTTGTTGTTGTGGTTGTTGTTGTGGTTGTTGTTGTGGTTGTTGTTGTGGTTGTGTTTGTGGTTGTTGTTGTTGTTGTTGTTGTTGTTGTTGTTGCGGTTGTTGTGGTTGTTGTGGTTGTTGTGGTTGTTGTGGTTGTTGTGGTTGTTGTGGTTGTTGTTGTTGTTGCTGCTGTTGCTGCTGTTGAAGAATAAGAAGTTGTTGCTGTTGCCGAAGAAATTGCTGCTGTTGTAGCTGTTGACTCAGCGGCTGCGGCTGATTTTGAATGTGCTGTTGCAGCTGATTCAAAGTTTGCGATTGTGGTTGCAGCAGCAGCAGCAGCAGGACTTGTTGTGGCTGCGAGTCCAGCACAGATTCATTTATGAAATTATCATGCAGATCTGTAATTTGCCCACCCATGACATTGCCCATACGCTGCGGCATTTGGAGCTGCTGCTGCAGTTGAAGCTTCGCAGTTGCCAGATTCTGTTGTGGGATGCTTCCTTGGGAATTATTTTGACCAGGCACTACGGTGGGAATAATTTTGAACTGGGTTTGCTGTTTTTTTTCCATTAGCGCATTCTTGGAAGCATTGACGGTGTCATTACCGCTATTAATGCTTTGAAACTGCTGCTGCATTCCCGCTCGCAGATTGCGGTTCACTTGTGTTTGTTGTTGAGAGCCCATGCCTGTGGGAGTCATCATGTGCGTGTTCATCCGTTGGTCAAATTGAGATTCAGAATTCATTCGGGCTTGAGAAGGCTGTGGACCAGATGGGCTGGGGTCCATTCCGACAAATATATTTTGCATTAAGCACGTTCAAAGGAACCGAGGATCTCGTGGCAGGAATTGAATGACGCTGCTTTCGTTGAAATGGAAGTTTTTCGTGAAGAATAATACACTGACACTATCTGGGCTGAATGGAATACGTAGCTATTTGGATAGCTGTGTAATGACAGTCGTCACAGAAAGGAGAAAACCAGATCTTCGTGGGTTCAGTAATATACAGCGCAACACGTTCGGACTGAAATAGATTGAGGGAGTCAAATCTCTTTGTGTCAAATTTTGATAGGTTGTCTGGTAGCGACCAAGACTGTACGGTTCAATGTCTGGGGGCTAGCAATTATGATTTGATATAAGATCCGCGATTCGCTGTAATTTCTACAAACGCTTCGATAGCAATTATGTCTTGGTATAAAAAATGAATCGTTTAGCGTGAGACTCCCCAGGATGATTTCAGGTTATGGAAACAGGACGGCTGACAGCTACCACTTGAGTGCGGCATGTAAAATTTTCCTAATTAGTGGATAAAGGAGGGGCCAAGTTTCAAATTTTCACCAATTGAACTTTTTACTGACAACCATAAAATAATTTTCAGTCTTTTTAGGTTCGAATCTTTGTTGTATAATCTTATTAGAACTGTAGTTGGGGTCTGGTTTCCCTATCCGTTCACCTACTGAACTTGATTTAAAGTCGATCAGGTGCCTATAAGCTCTTAAACTTCTAGAAAAAGCTGCAATTTTTTATTGAATTCGTTTAAATACTCCTTTAATAATAGCAGCTCTCTCCCAGTGTCGCATAGTTGATTGTTGTGGCTCTGAATCCGTAAAGTGGAGCTTTCTAAAAAGGTTATGCAATATATCAAATTAATCCTCTTCAATTCAAGTTAAATATAATTCATATCGTTGACCGTAAAATGTGGTCAAAACAGTGTAAGTGTGCTTACTCAATCACTCGAAATAACGTTCATTCAGTAAGAAGTATATTTAAAGTCACCAGTTCCCAAAATTTATGTATGCTGTCGAGATTTGTATTTAAGGGTCAAAGAATTTGGCTTCTGATGATGCGAGAAGGATGCCTTCAGGTCGACTCACCCATCGAAGAAGAGAAGGGTGTCCGATCACCGGCCTTCTCGGTTTCAACGTCAGCTGCTCCTCTACCTCATCAACTTCCTGCTCTTTTTCTCGTGTTTTATTCGCTCTACGCTTTAGCAACTTGTTAAGGGTATCTCTTTTGGCCTCTTCAAGTTGTTTGACTTTGTAATGTGCTCGTTTCCTAGCATTCTCTGCCCTTCGGAGGGCCGCTTGCTCAGCGGTTTCTATACGTTTGGCTGTTTTACGATTGAGAGCCAAGAGTTGCTGGTCCATGCGCACATAAATGGAATCCTCGTATTTCTCGTTGGGGTCTTCCTCCAATTTGGCTCTCTGTCTCTCTGTAAGTTTTTTCGGGTTTGGTTTATATTCCAGTTCAAATTCGTCGAACTCATCAGGATCTTTCCGTGAAGTTCTCAGAGAGGTCAGAGAAGCCGCTCTTCTCGGAGTTCTCATCTTGGTCTGTCGTTTCTTCGGCGCAGGTGCATGCTCTTCATTGTCAAGGAGATCATCTTCTTCGTAAAATGTTAGTTGTCGCCTCTTACTTTCTCTCATTGGCCGATTAGATTTCCTAGGTGCCACTTTTATCTCATTGATCCCGTCACTGTCTTCCGATTCAACGTCTTGTGTATCCGACGGTATATCTGCGTCGTTATCGTCATTCTCATCGTAATCATCTGCGTCTTCGAGATCCTCGGGAATCTCAGCATCAAGATCCTCTTCGATATCTTGATCCTCTTCCTCTTCCTCCTCCCCCTCATCTTCTTCATCTTCATTTTCATCTTCATCTTCATCTGCGTTCACCTGGATACCCTCGTCGATCTCGTCAACTTGTGAAAGTCCTAGCTCCTCTTCGTCATCTGTATTGATATCACTCAAGTCGTTGGAACTCGATGACTTGAGAGCATCGTCATCTGAAAATTCAGCTGTTGCCATTGGTATTTTTTGGTGGAGTAGTATTGCGTCTCCTTTATCTGCGGTCTGTGTTCTGTGCAGATGCAACTCACTATGTTTGAAAATCTTTACCCCAAAAATTATTTGAATCGATATAAGATACTATTATTTAGGAATGAATTACTGCAATTGGGTGGTTTGCTGTTTTCTTTGACATAGAACAAGTATCTTATTTTGTCAAATGTAAAGCTATTCGTAAAGTAACATTAGATGCGATTCGGGATTAATCTAACACAAAAATAATCGTGCCCCACGAGATAAATCGTAAAATAGACCTCGTTGAAAGAAAGAGGCTATTATAGATAAAAACTCTAAGCTTTTCCACTCATAAACAACCCCTTTATACTTCTAATACTGGTTTTGACATCTTCTGAGACATTCTTCGTTTTCCTGGCTGCATCCGCCGGGGCTGCAAATAATTCGCTTTGCTTGAATAACACCAAGTCGGCCTTCTGTTTCAAATCCTTAATGGTGAAGTTCACTGAGTTGTAATGAGGAACGTTTGTAGACAGGTACGCCGATATTCTTCTCAAAGAATCGTTTAAAGTGCTTAACTTCTCAGCAACAGCTTCCTGCCCAAGGCAGTTTACGGGATCAAATTTTTCGGCTTCCTGATTCAAATCGTCAGTTTGACAAATAGCGTCGACGTAGACTTTCTTAGGTCCAAGACCAGATTGTTTGTCGAAGCCCACGATAGGTATGACCTTGACGCGAGATATAAAGCTTAGATAAAGATCTCGGAGCTTTCCTCTACACTCTTCGAGATAATCTAACCTTTGCAGAGTTACAGTAGCCATGAGTGGTCTGAGTGCGAAAATACCAATGAAATACGCAAGTAGAGCCGCCACTGCCGATCCATGTGTGATTTGAAGTATAAACAGAAGAGTACCTGCCTTTCGCTGATTATGGCTATTGAGATTGAAGGCCGAGGGATCAAAAGCAGACTCTGGTATGGTGATTCTTGGAACAGACATGGCGAACTTCGAAATTGGTGCTTGATTTTCAGAGCAGATGGCGTTATCGCTTAAAGATTAAGGGGGATCTGTTTGGTAGATAATGCAAAATGTTTGAGTGTACAAGGTGAAGTTGACTGGGGTAAAATTGTGATAGTCGGGGTGCCGAGGGTGTACGGATCTAGCCGTATCAGGAAGGGACTTAGTCGATCAAGTCACCTATACTGTCTGTATATGGTTTGCGAGGTTGGTACGGGGTATTCTCATTTTTATTTAAAAGATCTGGTCTTTTTTTGTATTTTAGCCAAGGTTTGGTGTCCTTTTGGTATGCGCCATGATGTGCGGGTTTCTGTTGAAGACCAGGACTTGGTAACTTACTAGTATTGGCATCAGGACAAACTGTTGCTGTCTTTCTCTCTAGGCTTCTCTGTTTCCTCTTTTCTGTCCTCTGAAGTATGCTCTCAAGCTCGTTGTCTTTAGGAACCCATTTGGACTTGAGGATTCGGCGTATACTCTCCGGATTTACATTGAAATGGTCCGCAAGTTGAACTGTCTTGAGATGTGGGGCCGATTTCTTGAGTTCTCTAATGTCGATCATTTGCTGCCTGGAGAGCTTCCGGGTTGGGTTCCATAGTCCATATCGTTTTCGTAGGGATTCTTCACGCTTATGCCACTCAGGTAATTTTTTCTGAGCAGCCTTCTCAGCCTCGTCTAATTTCTGCTTAAATGCGCTTTCGCCGGTTGCTTTGGATGAATTCCATCTTCGAAGATAATGAATAATCCCGTTACGTGAAAAGATCATGATGGTTTCGGAGAATATCAATTAGTGCCCTAGATGATGTACGTCCGCACGTGACACATCGATTTGCAACCATTATAGCAAATGAAGTAAAAAGCTAAAAGAGGTGTGAATGTGAAAAAGAAAGTGATCTCGCGAGTGAAGGGATGCATCAGAACCTTTTCGAAGCTGATTGGTTCTTAACAGTGCTCGATTGTTAAGTTCGTTGTTGATAAACAAAATTAAAGCAAGGTAGTTAAGTCTTGTCCTTTCAAGTTCACAGAACTCCATATATGAATGCTTGAAAACTTGAATCTGATTTTTCCTTGATGATTGTATGTAAGCTCATTTATGCAGATAAATTCACTGTTACCATTGACAGAGTTAGACCCTGATTGTGCCCTAGTAGTCAAGATTCTTGGACCTTAAATCAAAAAGTGTAAGTTGAGCTTTTTTTTTGTTTTGAACGAAGTTAAAATTTGGTCTGCATTTTGTCAGTTGTGATACGTTTTCGAATCCAACTGGTAAGAAGGACAACCACATCATACTAAAGGTCTTGGGGCGTCGTTATCGTTCCATAGTAGATACACTTTAGTATATCCTATATTACGTTTTTCATCCAAATCAGGCTTTTTTTCTCGACCATTAAGAATTTTCTATTCTCCCTAAAACTTTACAATCTTTAGCCTTCTTTCGATCCCTTACATACATTAGTCAGGGCTGAGTGGCTAGCCGTAACCATAAGTTTAGGAATAGCTTTTAAACTCAATACTTGAAAATCTTTCCCTTTGTGCATCCCATTTTATAAACTTCCGGAACTCCGTCACTCTGACCCCTTGATGTCGATATCTCCTTTTTGTGGTTCTTTATCTTGAGTCTCCTGTATCAAACCACTGATTCCAAAACAAACAAGTATGAACTTTTTACGAAAGTTTATCCATTCAACACCTACTGGGGAAGTTGCAAGTATCCCCTCAGGCAAACTATTCCTATCTCGTTCTCTTCTGTCCCCAAAAGGTGCCCTTGAGTGTTTGTACAATGATTCTATTCTTACCATCAGGCAAAGCTCGTCTCAGTTCTGCTACCAATTGTGTGTCACTCGTGCATACCAGGAAGGGGAATTGAGTGATAATTTCAATGACGATGATGAAGATGGCGAGGGCGAAGACGCCCTTGATGATGAGGCGCACAACACAGACGAAAGACTATTCTTTCTATCAACTGAACTCAATGTGAGAGTGTACCAGAAGAACGATGGAACTCAGGTCATTCGCTGGGACGATGTCAGCGGCGACTCTGGGGACTGCTACGAATTTGTAGTGGACGAGGAGATTAAAAACAACGAGGTCAGCAACTTTATGCTTTCGATCTACAGGTGCTTGTACGAACAAACTAATGAGAAAAGCGCGGCTGGTGTTCCCGAAAAGGAGTTAGAGAAGCAGTTCTCACGACCCATGTCCCCTATTCCCGATACGCAAGAGGCTTCCTTTGAATTATTACGTAGCTATACTGTCAGACGTCCGTCAGCGGCCAGTGTACTATCATCCTCCATAAAACCCACAGAACCAAAACCTAGCCCAGAAACTCGAACTCAAATCTTTTTCGAGGAGCATGCAAAGCTCTCGGGAACAGTCATCTGCCGCTTTGACTGTGAGCTACGTATTTTCGACAAAGAGTCTGAAGCGTTTGTGCTCTTGACTTCACAGGGTGATGTTGCCATCACCAAAGATAAATTTGAAACCTATTATTTAAACTCCCTAACACCAGACTTTGCGTTTGAGATTGTTTTGCGAAAGGAAGACAAGCCGGCATTTTACCCAGATTACTTGGGTCTTTCATTTAACTACCTACCGAGAACTACGTCATCGAAACAAGAGATCAAGCTTTTTATTAAATTCGTGACGTCAGAAGATTTTGAATTTTTCAGGCACGAATATTTGACGGCTATGTACAAAAATGTCGTTCAAGAGGAAGGCTCGGCTCCACTCCTGCAAGTATCTAACGGTCTACAGTCGCTTAAACTCAGTAGCTCTGATTCTCGCTTAGGGAGGACCCAAGTAGAGACGAAAAAGAATCTCAAGTCCGAAGGCATCCACAAAACGGCGTCTCTTGGCGTCCTTAATTCAAATAAGAAGTGGCAAAGTAGCGGGGATGATGACGGAATATTTTTGGGAGCATTTAAAAAGACGGAAAATGGAATATTTCTTGTTTCAGAGATTACTTCAGTTGAAGATCTGCAAGGTAAGAAGCACAAGAGTTGTTTGAAGCTACAAGATCTCCAAAGCCAGACTCTTGTCTTGAGAGATGAAACATTACAGTAAGTAATAAGTAAATGTGGATCTCTCAGTAGACAAATAAACTCTTTTAAATTGGATTAGCCGAAGCCGTCACAGTTGGTGATAACCAGTGAACATCGGAATCAATAGCATCGATGATGAATTCAGCAATACGTCACCTGAATGTGAAAGCTTTTTTCAACTCATCTACAAGAATTATACGAAATGCGTTAACTTTGTGCCATGTGGTGGGGGTGAAGTCGTTCATATCCATGATCTTGTGAGCATTAAAGGATTGCTCTTCAAGTGGAATCCGGTTGACTCTAGCATGTATCCGTTTGACCCAGGCATTAAACACAGGTGACTGTATGAGTTTTTGATATAGGAGTTCCTGAAGAGGTTGCATGAGTTTATGATCGAATAGTAGATGAAGTTGAATCACAAGTGTCAATTGAGCTATTAGTGAGGAGATTATGATATGCCACCTCAACTTTTTTTAGTTTGAGTTTTATGTATAAGTTCCTTGTGAAGATTAAAAAAAACCTTTTAAATTTATGAAAATTATATCTGAATAAATATACCGATTGTCAGTCTTCCTTCGGTCCTTGTTTAATCCGTCTTGTAGAAAAGGAGCCTAGCAGTGCTCTATAATCCACAAAACAATATTGCTTATTTTTAAATTTTCAAAGGGCTTGTAATATCTCTTCACTCTAAAAGTATTTTACAATTATAAAATGTATTGGAACTAAACGCTTCTTACTGAATATATGTGTACCTGCACACACCATGACGAGACAACAGAACACGGGTCTTGTTCAGAGTAACTACTTTACCTTTAATGATTTCCGACGACGACTTGAACACCGTGGTTTTGACCTTCGGTTTCGTATCTGTGGGATTGATCTTGGTGTACCAGGCTATTTCTGTCAACACAAAAAGAACAGATTAGGGAGTAGATTGAACAACTGAAAGACGAACTGATTAAATAGGAATACAAAAATATCGGACCTCGTGTAGCAAATACGTGGAATTTATGTCAATACATACTTTTAAATATAGATTGATTAGAACAGTTGGCCCATGACACCGTGTCGGCGTTGGGGTGTTCGCATCTTTTGATCATAGTGATTTGTTTTTTTGATGCACGGACAAGAACAGCTCCTTTGTTAATTGAACATGCCAAATACTCATAAATATTCAATTGGTATAAAACTTTTATATAATGTGACTACTCGATATATGCTCGTGGTCGGTTACAGATTCACACCCTCTATTGCAATTTGAGCAATTCAAAGTTACAAGTCACTGTGCCAGAGATATCGTCATACATCGATCTACTCCCTTGCCACTTTAATAACCTAGGTGTCGGCTTTTGGCTTAGCATAGAGGCTCATTCGTGATTCAAGATCAATGCTTCTTCGCGTCCAATTAGCCCACAAAATTGTGTGCAAATACTACTAAAAGGTTGTTTTCTCTCAGACATTTGACTTATTTTATAGCACCCCTGCTTCCACCGAATTTTATCTAGGCAATAATAGGCACCGGGGCTATACACTTCATAGAACATTAGATTTGGCCCAAAAATGTGCGATGTAGATCATCATAACAAGCCAATTCTGCGGTTTTGGATATTGGAATTCTTTTTTTCTTCTTCCTTGATCAGTTCTCGGTCATTGGTTTATTGAGTGCTTGAATTGTTAACAATGGCTATCTTCTGCACAATCCGAACAGCATCTGCGCCTGGAATTTTCTTCACGGCATGTTGTTAGCGAGCATAGCTTTCGACCTCATTGACCAAAAAGCCCTCAGGTAACGATTTCTCAGAACCATTGTCGCCGGGTTACTTCCAAATAAAGTAAATTTCGTCGCACATCTCACTTTTGTCACCTTAATTGCCAAAAAGTGGGTTATTCCTGGTTATGAGAGTATACGTCAATTGTAACATTTAGAAATAAGCGCCGGCGAAAAAGAACATTACATCATGTACTGTTATGTCACTATGGGAGACCCTTTAATTGAGTAATTTGTGAGACTTTTAAGATTGTATTTGCTCATAAGATTACAACGAATATACGGGGTTTTTGAAAGTGCTAAATGTTGAATTGTTTTTGTCATTTTGGCTTTGCCTTAAATATCTCATTATTTCTTTTTGACTGCTTAACCTTTAACTTGAAACCAAATTCCTCAGATCAACCCAGGTCATACCATTTCAACCCATCCGTTGTCTATATCCTGGATAAAGCCCCACATGAAAAATGTTTACAAGTTCAGCCTTTTCCGTTGCAACGTCCCGTCGCATAGTGCGGCTCCACTATGAAACCGTTTACTAAGCAAGGTGTTTGACTTGATGCAAAGTATGGCGGCCATTTCAAATGATTTTAAATTCGTTTTGAGCGTTCGTCATCGGTTTGCCTACAGTAGTATTGCCCTCAACTTTTATCCGAACATAAACCACTGTGTGAGCCGACAACGTAAGTAATTTTATGCATGTCGGCTTTATCAACCGTTGGAGAATATACATCAGTAGAAAATATGGTCATTCAACCTGTACAGTAGATCAATAAATCATTTAGGTGACCCCGCCTACTGCCCTTATCTATTAAGCCAAGAGGAGAAGAGTGCATATACGTTGACAGACTACATGCATGAGTGCTAGATGACATGAATAACGTGATTATATACAGGAAGACAAATTGTAATTTATAATTCAGTATTGCGTTTGACCGAGCTTCGCCCTAAAACAGAAAATAAAAAATTAAAAATTACTTTGGTCTGTAAAGGTGAGGAACGGATGAGGTGGCTAAAACGAACCTGCTTGTTAGGAACAGAACTGACGAGCAGCTGATAATGCGGAGTATTGATGGTTAGGATCCCTTGGCCAGATCAGATCCTCCAGGAATTGTGGCTGTAAACGCACGATGAATCCCAAGTGTTGTATAGCTGTAGCTGAAATTAGTAATGACACCCCTTCTGGTTCGCTTGATTTTTTTTTTTTCGATACTGGCACTCAAATGACTGTTTTCTGGTGGGATCAGGGTCGGAGTCCTTTCCAGCCATGCACCTTCATTATAGTCTGGGTTCAAGAAAGGGAGAAGTTCGAAAGTGGAATGCCAATGTATGATCCATTTCATGAAAAAACAGTTGTATAATAACAAGAGAAAGAAGTTGAGAGTATTAATGGAAGAATAGGAATACGTACCATACAAATTTCTGATTTAGTATCAAGGGGTCATAAAGCGGAAACAAGGTGTAATGAAACAGTTAAAGGGTTGGACGCGACCATTTGCTACAAGAACATTATAATAATAATAATAATAATTATTATTATTATTTTGATGAGTGATAAGAATTGTATTTGGCTGAAATTGCGTTTTGGTAGTCGGTTTAGTATAGTGGGATTACCTACCACCCTGTTGCAAATGTAATTCGGTTTATAAGTGTGAATGCTTACTACGAAAGATAAACGGAACGGGCTGCAAAGTCTTTCGAAAAAACACATAAGACCCCGTCGCAACTTCAAACAAAGCAATTTTTTTTAGGAATAAGGCAAACATTATAGATGGAGAATCATGAAAATTATTGTTTCGTGGTGCTAAGGTGGCTAAGTGAAGAGGGTTGCATCAAAAAGTTCCAAAAATAAAAGAATACGCCACCTAAGCGTGACAGTATACACCTAGTTGATTGAACAACTCGCAATACCCTTTATCCTCGAGGTTTTATAGGGGTAAATTGAACATGGATTTTATTAGATCAAACCCACGTTCTGAGACACACTCCACATAGCCACCTTTTAATTAACGCACATCAAAATTAATGGCGCAAAGGAATCGACCTGTTGATGCATATCACAGTCAAGTTATGTCCTCACTATTATGAAGCGGGCCTATTCAAGCATTATTAGTTCACTTACTAGTTCGCCTCCTATCCCTATGGTTGCATCATGAGTCAATTCATCTCCCTAACAATAAATTTGCTCAGTCAAGACTGTGCCGAAACAGAATTTTCCGCACTTAAAAAAATAAAAACAGCTTCTTCTCAATCAATTGTCTACTAACTCGATTTGGTGTTTATCAAAAATCAAAAACTTCTTTGATATCTCGGCACCTCGTAAACTAAGTGGCAAACCTGCATGATGTCGTTTCCGTTATCCGTCGGAAATGAGACAATACATCCTAAACCAAACTGGTGAACCAACGACTTCAATTCCAAACATAATTAATGAGCAGTTAATACAAGCCACAGAATTAATAACATCATCGTGATCACGTCAATTTGCATTCCCCTCTGTATTTCTGTAGTTAGGACCATTCTCCCCTCCCTTGTTCCTTATATTGAATGCGTGAAATAAGGACCATCATTGAACAATCATTGGACATTCCAGCTCTTTAGCCGCAGGCTCGTGACCACATTTGTTTAGGGGCTTTTTCATTCTCCTCCACAGTTTCTGAAAGTAACATGGGTGCACATGTATGTCGGGGCGGGGCTCAAACCGTTTGCGCGCTCTCGATTTAGAAAATCTAACGTGGGCTGCACAACCTCCTATTGACCCATATTGCGTGTTCATAATGCTTTTTCCTGCAGAGCTCACTAGTCCTTCATACGGTCTCCTGAGACTGGTGTCACTGCTGGGGTTTCGGATTCATATATGGCCCGAACGTTTCCCAATGTCTGTTTTGCAAGAAAGGGCCCTTTTACTATACCAGAAAAAAAATACATAGGCCCTTAACAAGTAGAAAAGAAAACCTGTGCTTTGTGCTCTATTGGGTGGGATCTTTAAACATTGGGGCTGAAATCTTGAGAATCTCAATTTCCACATATTTTTGATACCGAATCCAAGCTCCAACAAACACGACAACTTATCGATAAATCAATAACATTGATTCCTCGCGAATTTTGTTTTCATATCGGCTGTGCCTTTTTTTTTTATTGATCGTCTTCCATACATCCACAATCTTATTTACCATTCCCCTGACCCCCTGTGGCTTTTGGATACCAAATTATATTTGATCAAAATCATTCTTGATCATTATCATAAATTTGGAGGAAATTTATTATCTTCTTTAGTATCCTTATTAGTGCTTTCCCCATACTTTCCTATTTGAACTTAAGACAGGAAGGGAACATCAAAACCTCGGTATACATTCTTGAGGAAACTTCTTAGATAAGATTACCCATTCTTTAAATTTCTGTCTCGAGCGATACTACATTTGAGAGTCTCATCGTTGTCTCTGACTTCTCAAGGTCCTACGTATTTCAAGGAACAATCATAAAGGTCAACATTCGTCAATGACTGCAGTCAAGTTCGCTCCTTGTTACACAATTCCAACTTTAGATGAAGTCATTAAAGATGACCATCTTAGGGATTGTGGGCCATATAATCGGAGATCATTCATTCTGTTCCTCAGAACGTCACATTGCATGGAAAACCTAGAGTTCTTCGTCGAGGTCGATCGGCTCCTTCAAAGCGTGGCTAGTAAGGAAGATCCTGCTTTTTTTTCGGATGAACTGATACGAGATATGCAAGAACTCAGGGAACAGTGGCTGCTAATATATCGCGTCTTTTTGGGAAAAGACTCTGCAAAAGAAGTCAATCTACCCCATAAAGTGGCTTTGAAATTCCTGCCTCACGTACTACCTACAACCACGGATCTAGTGATGATTCGAAAATTGGGTTACGAACTTTTGCTGGACACATATAATGACTTCATTTCTCACACGCGCGAAACAACGAACGACAAAACGACCCGGAGGCGATGCCTGGATCTTATGGCTGCTGAAGTCACCTCTCCAGACCTTGCTCAAACGATTCCTCGCCTGACAGTTGCATGCATACATGAATGCTCTGACTTAAGCGACGAATGGGAAAAGGCATTGAGAGTGTATGAGGAATCCAGGTCGTCTAGTAGCATTTGCAGCAATTGCGCTAACGGGCCCACACGTGCTCGTCAAAGTGATTCGTCATCACTGCTTGCGGTCAACTGCTCAACTCGTTGTTCTACACTTGGGTCTCTCGTTGATAATATTAAGGATTACTCTGGATGGAACAAGACGAAGAAAAAACTTCGCCTGCGCCGGTTGTCTCTGGAAAAGAGCGAGCCAATGAGTTAGCGTTTACCCTAAGCATCGCAAAGGAGCATTTTTATAGACATAGACTGGCGATATTTTATAGATTTTCTTTTTTATCTGCTCTCCTTTTAACAACTTTTACGAATAAACAAATAATAAGTCTCAACTTGATAGTTAAAACATTGAAAATAAGAACAATTATCTCCTGACCTAGTCTTCCCTTGAAGAATATTCTAATTTTGTGTGTATTTTTCATAATCTAGTAGATTCTAATCTTAAGCACTTCTCCAGTCAATGAAGGTTACTTCTTATTAGAGAATTTTGCTCTCTCTTTAAGCAATTTGAGTTCTTCATCCGAGTTCTGGTTCCCTTTTTCGATTATGAGGTTTTTGAGTAATCTGTTTTCCAATTCCAATTCATCAATCTTGATTTCAAAATTACGAACCATATCGTTGAGCTGGTTAATTTGCTCTTCCAACTCCTTCTCTTTCAACTTCTTTTTTATGCGGAAACGCGCACTGGCAGCCAAGCTTCGACGACGTTTGTCGAGTTCCGCCGAGGGACCACCCATTGTTGGGGTTAGTTGTCCAGAGACGGTACTGCTGCTATATTCGGAGCCATTTATGGATCCGGGGCTCTCAGTTTTGAGTGAGCAATGGTCTATAGGTGCATTCGTAATTGCTGTGGCGGATTTTGAATGGTACAGAGGATTTGGCACCGGGTTTAGAGTTGAGAAATTAGCGTTTGCCCTAGCTCGTAGATTAGATGCCAGAGATGACCCTTCTTGTTGTTGACCAAATGAGTTTGTGGCATTTTGCATGGATGTTTGATGCTGTGCTATAAGAGCCGACAAAAGATCAATCTGATTCAGAGAAAGACCTGCCTGCTTCAACGACATCTCTGCTCCAGGAGGCACCGGAAATTTAGGAACATTACTAAGATCAGGAATTGAACGATTCAGTGATGCGTTATCCTCTGCCTTTGAAGGTGTCACTGGGTCGTGGCCAGCGGTTTCGAAGGTTGTCTTTCTCCCGAGTTTGGCATTTTTCGTCTTATCGCCCTGTTTGTAAGCACTAAAGTGGTTCTGAGGGTTTCGACTTTGTTCTTTCCAATTTTCCGTGTTTTCTGAAGGATTTGGGGCCTTGTTAAAGCCACCAAATGCGCCTATGGACGTTGATGAATCAAAAGCGTCGTTCATTTCGTCTTCGGCGCTATGTAGACCACCAGGGCCCTCATTTCCCTTGCGCAAATGTCCTCTTTCAGAACTGCTTGAACCTAGAACATCATTTTGTAACCAGCTATGGCCTTCCTCCGGATCTATGGGAGGTGTATTGTTGTGGTCATCGTCATCCAGGAATGGCTTATCGGGTTTCTCTTCGTCAGCGAAAATAAAAGCGTCATCAACAAAGGCGGCTAGATCGATTGAAAGCTGACCATCCACGTCCAAATTGGGAGTATCTGAGTTGCTCAAAAAGTTATCGATGTAGACCAACTGGTCTAAAAGAGCAGCCAGGGTCTCTTGCATTGGCTGCAAATATTAAGTGTGCGAATGTGGAACAAGGCTTCTCACACTGATGATTGAGGTTGAACGAAGCTACAGCAGAAGCAGAAACAAAATAGTATGGTAAGTAGGTTAGTTAATAGTTGGACATAGCAATTGTGTGGTTCGTCGACTGGCTTCACACACCTGCAATCGTACATTTGGTTATAGGGTTATTTGCCATAGTAAAAGGTGTTTGCACGTGACCTTGGAGGCCATTGACGTTATATTGTGCGATGTCACGGGATTAGAGATATCTGATGTATGAGGATGGTAATACAGACGTGATGTCATGTGATGAGTTTTGGAACGTGAAGCAATAATAGGTTTTCTTTAAATTTGAATCATGACTCATTTGTTTGAGAGTTTAGGGTTTTGAGTTAATTGATTTTTATTTTAGAGAGTTGTAGAATTTCATGTTGAAGAGTCTCCTAATGTGCGGCTAAGGGTGGTGTGCAGAACAGGTGAAACGCATCTACATATTGATGTTTCAAACAATAGAAGATTCTTTTGGATACAACGGCCAACTATCAATCAATACACAAACAATGTTGGCTGCTAGTATTTTGAAAGCCATTAGCATAGTAAATTTTGAATTTATAGAAATAATCGTACGTGATTTTTTGAGATTTTGTACCATGTTGGTAATTTGCTACGAATAGTCGAAACAGATCGAATCTTTGATCAAAAACAAAAACCACTATAAACATACAAGTATCGTCAGAATTCCTATTACGATCACTAAGCAGTAACTATACCGACAATCACGTCAGCTGTCTTCTTTTAAATTACTTTCTTCCGATCTCAACCGTCTATCCGTTCAACCCTGTCTCTCGGTGATAAGAGATTTTCACAAGGTCACACCATATCAACCAACATACAAGCAAGTATTCAACGCAGAAGCTACAGAAACCAACAATTTTAAATCATCCGTTCATTAAAAAAAACCAAATTAAACAAGAGAGCCAGCTCTAATTTCCCTTTTTCGCAGTTCTGATGGTCAAAGGCAGTTGGTTGACTGCCTTCAATCTGTATTCAGCAAAGGACCGGAACGAGTTGCCGGTGGTGGGTTGCCACTTCTTGGGGACGGCCAGCGCCTTAGCCAAGTTGCTGAATTTAGTGACGGATTCCTTCTTGAAAGTGGCAATAGCAGTAGTCGAGAGTCTTCTAATCATTAAACGCAATAAGTGTAGGTGAAATTTTTTCCGTTTTGCAGCCAGGCTCGCGGCTTATATAGCGGTGACAGCGGTGTGCATGTGCGCCGGCATTGTACTTCCATAGAGCATATTCTCATTATCGGGCCAATGCGGCCGACACCTTAATTGGCAGGGGGCTGAGAATTGATTGATAATGCGCATTGCACCAGAACAGGGCTCCTTAACGCATGTTTTTGGGGATGAAGATCAATAAGCAAGAACCCACGGACTAACTGTAGAAATGCGAAAAACTGGAACATAAAATCTGATTTTCAATTCTCTTTTGTGATTTCATATTGAAATTAAGTCCCATCTTCTATGCGACTCATTGTCTTTTGGATCCCTATCGCTGTTAGCGGCTGCGGCTAGCGGCTTTTTGCAGCAAACGCATCGGTGGGGAGACGTTAGTTTTACGAGGAGGGGTGGCGATACTAACAAGATGTTGAGCCACAATGGAATGGAGGTATGGATGGGTTAACCGAATTAACCGATAGCAATGACTAACTGAAGTTTAATTATATGGTTGAAGATTTTTTTATTCACCTAAGGGAACGCAATTGACTGACCTCTGAGATCACTAATAGTTTGTTCAGCTTGATGCAATTTGTCATGATTTAGGTTGAGGGGAGAGGATATGGATACCCAAATACATAGTTATTCTCTCGTCAGTACAGGTATAACTTTTAGCGGTTCCATTTACCACTGATAAAACCCTCATAACTTCAGGGTGAGCAGGTCATAGAAGTAGTAGAGAGAAAAAAAGTGATAAATCTTATAATTCTCCAAAACTTCCACTTCTTCTATTCACTTGTTCTCTCACATCTTCATTTTTCATTGTATGATTTCGGGCTTTAGCCTTAATAATAGGGAATCCGCAGCAGTGTTAAGTCCGCAGAAGAAGGCGATTCCACGAGAAAAAAGAACAGAGGAATCCAAGGTAAACTTTGCTACAAATAAAGTCACATTTCGAGATACTGCAGACGTCATGGGAAGCGATCTCCTTTTTTATTTACTCCAAACAGGGCATTTTCCTCCTCACACAAAAAAAGAATGCCTATGGAGAGATAAAACACAATGATTCTGACCATTATGTACCCAGCTGGAAATTGGTTTAATTGCTGTTCCCAGTGTGACTGTCTATTTCGACACCACGGTTTTTCTTCTGTTTGTAAAGGGTTGTACTTCAATAATCCTTTTAAAACCATCCGTAAAAGCATCCCAAGACCCCCAGGATCATTAACGCCGGAATAGAAAACAACACTTCAATTTCTCTATTGTATGCCAAGTATTTCTCCTCAACCTCACAAGTATACTCAACATGTTTCGGAAAAATACCGCTCCCAACTCCGATTATCGCACACCAATAAAATGGCCGTTGGCGTTTGTGTGCACAATGATACGTTTGTGTGCAAGAATCAATTTTTGATGTTTCAGTACACACCGGAATGTGTCGTAAATCTAGGAGAAAAATAACTGCCACGGAAAAACTGCCGCTTTGAAGCAGATTAAGGAGCGAGGCATCAATTATGAAGCTTTGTAATTGAAATTTCGGACGTACGACGAATCTTGTTCGAAACGAACTATGTCGCCAGGGACTTGGCGAAAATACAAGGATGAAAATCCTGCAGTTGTAGCGTTATTTGGATCGGCCAAATGTTGCCCTTAAACTTCCAAATCTGCCATCCCGCCTAATTCTCCAAGCAAACGTCACCTCTCGAAGCCAAAGCCGGAAAATGATGCAGGCAGTTCTGCGACAGTAATAAAATAACGACTATGATTGGATGGATTCCAGTTGATAACCGCTGTTATTTAAGGGAACGGCTGGATTTCTTCTGGGAGGTGTTCTGCAATGTCGAAATAGCGATGAGTAACTCCGACAGCATATGTAAAATGGATTATCATTATTCAAAATTACTCAATCATTTCTTCGAAAGCTAAGAGGACAAATATACTAACCACAAAAAGTTCTCGCAACCAAAATGATCTCTGTACTTTTTTTTTTCTGTGACTAGAACTTGTTCTCGTGCTTGATTCCTCCTTTAGGCATTTAACTCACAAGTCACATTCACAAATTGCTCCTTTTGAATTACATTTCATCAAAGGAAACCTAACTCATTATTTTAACCCCAGTTGTCTTCTTCAAGTTCTTGGACTACAAAACAAAACCCAGTAATCGCCTGTACAAAACTCTGACTCAATAGTTCGGCTTCGGAGTTCAACCTCCCTGTCCATTCTGCAGGTAGGACAGTCCAGCACAACAGGCCACGGACATATAAAAAGGGTGGACCCCCACCTCCAAATCAGCTCTAATTCATTTTTGTAAATACGAAACACGGTCGACTCTTAAAAACACCACGTCACCCTCATTCTTCGGCAGACCCTTTCTTCACAGCAGCTAGCAAGATCACTCTCTTTAGCCTGCATCTGCCCATTCTCTTATCTTGCCACTTTTTCTTATATAAGTACTTAATTTTCACGAATCTCAGTTGCATCTCATTCCCCACCACTTCTTTCTTCCATCCCCTTCTTCCTCTAATACTATCTACCACCCAGATACTCAGAAAGAATGTCCTCTGCCACATCTGCCGAAAACCAGGGAAAGCTCCAGCAAATGAGAACCGAACTGACGGTGTTGGGCCCCATGAACAAGATTTTGGTGGCCAACCGTGGTGAGATTCCAATCCGTATTTTCAGAACCGCCCACGAGTTGTCCATGCAAACGGTGGCCATTTACGCCCACGAGGACAGATTGTCCATGCACAGATTGAAGGCCGATGAGTCCTACGTCATTGGCAAGAAGGGCCAGTATACTCCCGTTCAGGCATACTTGCAAATCGACGAGATTATCAAGATTGCCAAGAAACACAACGTCAACATGATTCATCCGGGTTACGGTTTCCTTTCTGAAAACTCCACTTTCGCTCGTAAGGTGGAGGAGGCCGGAATCGCCTGGATTGGTCCTACCTACCAGACAATTGATGCCGTTGGAGACAAGGTTTCCGCCAGAAACTTGGCCTTGAGCAACAATGTCCCAGTTGTACCCGGTACCCCTGGACCAATTGACTCCACCGAGGAGGCAGAAGCTTTTGTCGCCAAGTACGGTTTTCCTGTCATCATCAAAGCCGCTTTTGGTGGAGGTGGTCGTGGTATGAGAGTCGTTCGTGAGGGCGACTCCATTGCTGACGCCTTTAACAGAGCCAAGTCCGAGGCTTTGACTGCATTTGGTAACGGTACCTGTTTCATCGAGAGATTCTTGGACAAACCAAAGCACATTGAGGTTCAATTGCTCGCAGACAGCTACGGAAACGTTATCCACTTGTTTGAGAGGGACTGCTCGGTGCAGAGAAGACACCAGAAGGTTGTTGAAATTGCCCCAGCTAAGAATTTGCCCAAATCGGTCCGTGACGCTATCTTGACTGACGCCGTCAAATTGGCCAAGTCCGCCAACTATAGAAATGCCGGTACTGCTGAGTTCCTTGTCGACGAGCAGAACAGACACTACTTCATTGAGATTAACCCTAGAATTCAAGTCGAGCACACCATTACCGAAGAAATCACCGGTGTCGATATCGTTGCTGCTCAGATTCAAATCGCTGCTGGCGCTTCTTTACAACAGTTGGGTCTTTTGCAGGACAAGATCACTACCCGTGGTTTCGCTATTCAATGTAGAATCACCACAGAAGACCCCGCAAAGGGCTTCCAACCAGACACCGGTAAGATCGAAGTTTATCGTTCGTCTGGAGGTAACGGTGTGAGATTGGATGGAGGTAACGGTTTCGTTGGTTCCGTTATCTCTCCCTTTTACGACTCCATGTTGGTAAAATGCTCTTGTTCTGGCTCCACCTACGAGATCTCCAGAAGAAAGATGTTGCGCGCGCTTATTGAATTCAGAATCAGAGGTGTCAAGACCAACATTCCTTTCCTCTTGGCTCTTCTCACCAACGAGACTTTCATCAGCGGAAACTGTTGGACCACTTTCATTGACGACACGCCATCGCTTTTCCAGATGGTTCTGTCTCAAAACAGAGCCACCAAGTTGTTGAATTACTTGGGTGACATTGCCGTCAATGGCTCTTCTATCAAGGGCCAAGTCGGCTTACCTAAGCTTTTGTCAGATGCAACTATTCCAGTGTTGCATGACCCACTCACTGGCCTCGCTATTGATTTGGACACACCAGTCCAACCAAGAGGCTGGAGACAAGTTCTTTTAGAGGTTGGCCCAGAACAATTCGCCAAGAAGGTAAGAGAATTTAACGGAACTTTGATCACCGACACCACTTGGAGAGATGCGCACCAGTCTTTGTTAGCCACTCGTGTCAGAACTGTAGACTTATTGAACATTGCACCAACCACCGCCATCGCTTTAAACGGTGCTTTTTCCTTGGAGTGTTGGGGTGGCGCTACTTTCGATGTGAGTATGAGATTCTTGCATGAAGACCCATGGGCCCGTTTGCGCAAGTTGCGTAAGTTGGTGCCAAACATTCCGTTCCAGATGTTATTGAGAGGTGCCAACGGTGTCGCCTACTCGTCTTTGCCTGACAACGCAATTGACCACTTCGTCAAGCAAGCTAAGGAAAACGGTGTGGATATTTTTAGAGTTTTCGACGCCTTGAATGACTTGGAGCAATTGAAGGTTGGTGTAGAGGCGGTCAAGAAGGCTGGCGGTGTAGTTGAGGCTACTGTTTGTTACTCCGGTGACATGTTGAAACCAGGAAAGAAATATAACTTGGAGTACTATTTGGACGTTGTCGACAAGATTGTCGAGATGGGCACACACTTCTTGGGTATCAAGGACATGGCCGGTACAATGAAGCCAAGAGCCGCATCTCTCTTGGTTGGCAGTATAAGAGCCAAGTATCCTAACTTACCCATCCACGTTCACACCCACGATTCCGCTGGTACCGGTGTCGCCAGTATGGACGCTGCTGCCAAGGCTGGCGCCGATGTTGTCGACGCTGCTTCTAATGCCATGTCTGGTATGACTTCCCAGCCTTCGATTAGTGCCCTCATTGCCTCTTTCGAGGGTGATGTCGACCACGGCTTGAACGAGAGCTTGGTACGTGAATTGGACGGCTACTGGGCCCAGATGCGTTTGTTGTATTCTTGTTTCGAGGCCGACTTGAAGGGTCCAGACCCAGAAGTGTACCAGCACGAGATCCCAGGTGGACAACTTACCAACTTGATTTTCCAAGCACAACAGTTGGGATTGGGCGAGAAGTGGTTGCTCACCAAGGAGAATTACAAGGTTGCCAACCACCTTTTGGGCGACTTGGTCAAAGTTACCCCAACTTCGAAAGTTGTGGGCGACTTGGCTCAGTTCATGGTTTCTAACAATTTAACTGAGGAAGACGTGATCAAGTTGGCCCCAGAATTAGACTTCCCTGACTCAGTGTTGGACTTCATGGAGGGTTTGATGGGAACCCCATACGGAGGATTCCCAGAACCTTTGAGAACCAACATGTTGGGCAACAAGAGACCCAAATTGGACAAGAGACCTGGCCTTTTCTTGAAGCCTGTTGAATTCGAAGCCGTTCGTGAGGAGTTAGCTTCTCGTTACGGAAGCAATGTTTCTGAATGCGAAGTCGCCTCGTACATCATGTACCCCAAGGTTTATGAGGCATACAAGAAGATGGTCGATAAGTACGGCGATTTGTCCGTCTTGCCTACTCGTTACTTCTTGAAGGCGTTGGAAATTGGCGAAGAAATGGTGGTAGACATTGAGCAAGGTAAGACCTTGATCATCAAATTGTTGGCTGTTGGAGAGATTTCCAAGAAGACTGGAACCAGAGAGGTGTTCTTCGAGTTGAACGGTGAGATGAGATCCGTGACTGTTGAAGACAATACCATTTCCATCGAAAACACAGCCAGACCCAAGGCTACACAGCCCAACGACGTAGGTGCTCCAATGGCCGGTGTTGTCATTGAGACTAGAGTCAAGAAGGGCTCCGAAGTCAAGAAGGGTGACCCTGTTGCCGTTTTGAGTGCTATGAAGATGGAGATGGTCATCTCTGCACCTGTCAGCGGTGTTATTGGCGAGGTTGTGGTTAAGGAGGGTGATTCTGTCGACTCTGGAGACTTGATAACCAGTGTGATGAAGTAGTGTACATTAATGATATAATAAAGAATGCTATGAACAAAGCTATGTGTGAATGGTACATTTGGACGAGTAACATGATGGTTACATGAACATATGAGTACATAAGTTGACAATTGGTTACGAGACAGAGCTTCGCAACCAGTTACAAAGAGTAAACTAATTGTGTTTTCATTAATTTCGTACATCGTGAAATCAACTCCTCACGTTTAATGTCCTGACAAAAGCAAAAAGACAAATAGAAAGGAAACATGTGGGTTGATTTATAAAATTCGCTCACCCAAGTCAATGGTCATATTAAATTTACTTTATTCCTCACCGCCGTTGCTTAAGTTGCTCCTCCGAGTTTTGTAGTTGGTTTAGGTTTGCCGAGAGCTTCTCGTTATCTGCTTCAATCGCTCTGAGCTCCGCCTCTAATTCTGCTTCCTTTTTTAAATATGTCTCGTGATCAAATTCATCGCCATCGGGCCCTTTCCATTGCGGATCCTCAAGAACGGAGCGAGTAAATTGGGTTTGATTGAGGATCCGGATCCAGTCTTCCAAAAGCGCAGAGGTGCTGTTTGTAGCGCCTTTGAGTGTCAGAATCTTGCTGCGGGTATTTCTTGCAGTGTCTATTAGCAAATCCACAGTGGAATTTAGATTCTTGACTTGTTCTAATTCCTTTTGGAGGGATTGGCTCAACATGTTCAAGACGCGATGAAGTGGGTGTTTGCTGGGAAGGAAATGAAAGCAATTAATTATCTATGATGAAACCGACTCAAAGTTACAAGATCGGCCAATTTAAAATGATTGCAGTTAAGTATTGAAAGAATAGGGATGTTCTTTTCGTGGTTGTTTATAGAGTGTGTAGATATAATTTCAGGAATGAGGCACCCGGCAACTTTGCCAAAGTACACTTATTCAACCATAACAAAACCCTGAATATTCTTTTTGAACTAAAGTATCAATCAAACATAGACATCGACAGCCCTCATATTGTTGTCTAAATCTATTACGAAACGCTTATTCCACTGGCATCTCAGTCCTCATTATTTAGCCAATTTGACCTAATCCGTTATGGATGAGCTACCTACGAGATGGGAAGTCGAGCTAGAGTTCGTACAATCTCTCGCAAACATCCAGTATGTCAATTATCTAGCGCAGAGCGAGTATTTCTCCGACCCGGCATTCATTGCTTACCTAGAATATTTGATGTATTGGAAAGACGAGAAATACGCCCGGTACTTGGTGTATCCGAACTGCCTACACATCTTAACGTTGCTACAGAACGACGAGTTTCGAAAAAATGTTGTTAATCCGGAGTTTATGAACGCTTTGATGAACGATATGGTGAAGCAGTGGCAGCAGCCAGGCGAGGGCTTTGCTGAAGAAGCAGACCCTAATAAAAAGACCCTGCCCTCTGAAAAGGGTGCTGTTACATCTTCTTTAGGCACAAGTGGTGAATTTGGGTCTTGATTTGTTGGGAAAGGTAAAAAAAAGGGTAGCACAGTTCGTTGAAAACCGTCAACATTAAAAGAAAAACACAAGGACTAAGATAGAGCTCTAATCGAGATGCGGATAACATAATGGTTTTAATCGACTCACCTGCAAAAAGTCCTTTAAGTCTAAGATTCTCCGTTTAACTTCTGTAAGATTTTCTTGCAGAAATGAATCCATAAACACCTTCAATTCACGCTTCAAATTAATTACATAAATTTGATTACGCAAGAAATAAAATACTTTTTTATTTTTAAAGGAAGTATAGTTTTCCTGTGGTGCTAGCATGTACATTTCTGAAAGTCGGGTCAGTTAACACGTTCTAGTATGCCAGCCAACCATGACAGAAACCCAAGAAAGATACCACCATCTAGTAACGGTGAATGGATGGCTACATAGTCTTCATCACCACAAAATAACCCCATCAGAATTCTTGTACATAGCTTCGTTTCTCTTCAACTTCATTGTGGGGAAAGTACTTCACTTGTTCTCGCAGAAAGAGGAGGTCTACAATTACTACAACGACAAGGGAAATGTCTTTAATCAATATTTTGTTAAAAAGGGTTGGGGATGGACAACTTTGCTTATCACCTTCTTTTATGTAATTAAGGCAATTCCGGCCAAGGCAAGCAAATCTTCTGTTAAGGGTGGCGACAGGGGAGTTTCGGCCAAATCTCCCAAATATTTGCCTGTAACCTGGTCCCATTTATTAGGAGCAGCATTCAGATACATTGTTGCGACCGTGTGGTGGATTCTCTTCACTCAATGGTGTTTTGGGGTTCCATTGATGGACAAAGTGTTTCTTCTCACCGGCGGTAAATGTGGTCGTATCCCTTCGGAAAACGTATCGTCTTTTATAAAGGGAAAGGTTTTGGATTTGAATCTTCTCAAAAAAATTGACGAATTGTACGAATCAACTGCTCTTTCTTCGCAGCAGTGCCGCAGACTTCGTGGGTCCTGGGAGGGCGGCCATGATCCCCTGGGCCACGTCTTCTTGTTGGTGCATTCTTCACTCTATTTGTTTTTTGAAATCAAGGAGCATTGGGGTGGTTTGAATCATCTCGTAGGCGATGTTCGCCTGATGTTCAGACGGGACCAACACAAATTGAATGCGGTGGCTTTTATAATTAGAAACCCGGATGTTCCCCTAATATTGCTCATGTCTCTCTGGTGGTTTATGCTCCTTATGACAAACATGTATTTCCACCTGTTGGCCGAGAAATTGGTGGGGCTTGCATTCGGGTACTTTGGAATCGTAGCCATGTACATTGTCCCACGCTGGCTTTAAAATGAAAAATTCCAAATGAGAAGGATAATAATGGATAGTTCTGATGCCAGTTGGCTATCGTGCTTAGATCGTGCTTTGTAAGATGGTTGAAAGCATATTACCCCGGGAACTAATTTAGAAAGGCTCCCATTGAAAGCCATCAAACTATTCCATATAGCCATCGGAGCTAACGGCCACAAATGAATCATACGTTAAATTACTTTAAATGGATCATACTTTAAACAATACAGTAAAGAGTTGCCCAACAGCCACCAAAAACCACTCAGCCCCAATAAAATCCATTTCTTTAAATACATTTTTGGACTTTACTTCCGCTACAACTCATCTTTTCTCTAATCTTGTAAAACCATTTTCTGCCCGAAACCGTTAAGAGCGCCAATGCAACGGCTCATTAGAATTCCTATTTGAGAAATTAGTACGGCTTGCTTCGATTCGCACTAATTCATTTAAATAGTCCATTTAATGACGCGTACGAGTACTATCGCGTGAAGGCACTCATAACAAACAAACATCTGGAGAAGGGGGAATACGGTTGAAAAAAAAGACACAATTGAGAAGTGGAGTAAAGAAAAGAAATAGACAGAGAAATTCTTCCAAATGTTTTCTTTGATAATTGATAGTTTTTTCTAGGTCCCATTCGGGCTGTCAGAACTCAAATGTCCCTTTTTTGTGTTCAAGTCCAGGATGCACTAGCACCTCATTTAGGCTGCATTTGGTACGAATTGAGCCGTCCATTAACCCCAGAAGTTAGAGAGTCAATTTTGGCGGCTAAAAGGCCGAAAATAGTAGCCTTTTAAAACAATGAAGAAAAGAGATCCAGCAAGATAGGTAGTTGGGATCATTCTAAGCTATTTTTTCGAATGAAAATGAAGTTACAGTTGTGTTTGGCCTATTCTACGATCTTTTAGTGATCTGGGTTGGTGCAGGATATGTTTTTTTCATGCAGTCCCAGATCTGATCATAGAGGGACGATATCTCACCTAAACACAATTTTCTTGAACTAAAACCCAACAAGTCCTTTTAATTCAGACCCACAATGACCTTTATGTATGTCAATAATAATTTTTATTACCTCTCCACGACATTTTTCGTGAACTTCACTACTCTTAGCCCTTTTACTCGCTCTGCATTTGCAGCTTGGTGCGCGTCATCCTGAACCTGAAACACGGTAAGAGTTGGTTCCTGTTTCCCTGCTAACGACGGGTCTTTGGAAACACAATTTTCGACACGTCCAAGCTTCTTTCAACAATCACTCTTTTCAATACCCATACCCAACTAGTGTGCTTTACGTGTCTGAGAATCCTCAAAGACTGTCCCTCCTGTTCCCTCTCACCTCCTCCCATACTCCACACATTTGCAGCCAAGGTTCTATTCAGCGCAAATGCTCTTGTGGGTGTTCGTGGTGGCTTCTGCGGCAGCCCTTTACGTTGGCTGGCCAATGAACGAACAACTCCCTAACATTGCCCTCGTGGGGTCCCCATATCTGTTCACGTTGGCTTACGGAACATATGGCTCATCAACTGGCGCTGGCGTGAACTACACTGCCACGGGTCTACCTTCGTGGCTTCTGTTCGATGAGGCATCTCGAACTTTTACAGGAATGCCGCAGCTGAAAGATGTGGGATCGTTTCAAATTACCTTGAATGGCCTTGATCTCCGGGATCAATCTACTCTCTCAAACGCCTATCTGATGCTAGTGGCAGATACCACCCAAATCAATCTCAGCTCGCCAGATGTGATGTTTACGACAATCGCTAAATATGGACAAACCAATGGTCAGGATGGTCTCGTGGTACGCCCTGGAGAACAATTCTCAATCCAATTCTCGAAGGATGTGTTTAATCCTAATGGCAATATTAAAGCGTACTACGGACGCTCACAAGATCGAACTCCACTTCCTAATTGGATTAATTTTGACTCTGGATCGCTCACTTTCTCCGGAACTGTTCCTCAAGTCGTGTCTAGTATTGCCCCATCGTTCAGCTATAACTTTTGTTTCATCTCTGCCGATTACCCTGGGTATGCTAGTGCAGTTGGCACTTTTAATCTTGTAGTTGGTGCACACCTGCTCAGCACGTCCTTTATTGAATCTTTTAAGATCAATGGCACATACGGTTCAAAGTTAAACCAAACAGTTCCAGTTTTAACCAGTGTCTTTTTGGATCAGAAGGCAGTCACTCCTCAAAACTTATCATCAGTTTCTTTAAAAGACGCTCCGTCCTTTGTGACTTTAGGAGCAAACTATACCTTACAGGGAACTTTTCCAAATAGCACAAGTACCGCTAATTTCTCTGTGTTGGTGAAAGACGTCTTCGGAAACAGCGTAGATTTGCCTTACCAAATCTCTTCACTTGGATCCCTTTTCACCGTCTCATCTCTACCTGATGTTAATGCCACTAGAGGACAATACTTCGAGCTCCAGCTCATGAAGTCTTATTTCACAGATGTCAACTCCTCATCTATTGATGTTTCAACGAACTCAACCTGGTTAAAGTACGAGAGCTCAAACATGACATTATTGGGAATGGTGCCTTCTGACTTTCAACAGGCTTCAGTTCAGGTAAAAGCAACAGAAAATAATTTGAATAATGAACTCTCGTTTGACATCCATGGAATCAATCGCGAAGCAATGACTTCTTCGTCGTCTCTGACATCTTCTGGCTCCACGAAATCAAGTCCCACTGCCACAGAATCTTCTCAAACAAGCGACTCAACCCCTACTCTGGACACTTCAAACCCAAGAAATAATGGCAGTAACCGAAGGAACTTGATAATTGGCTTGAGCGCCGGTATTGGTGGTACTGCACTCCTTGCATGCTTGGCTATTTTGTTGTTCTGTCTTTGTAGAAGAAGGAAAGACGATGAAAACGATGACGAGAAGCACACCGTCGACCCTAATGAACCCGAGCTTACGGGACCAGGATTTGGCACAACTTTTGATCTCGATGATCACACCGAAATTGCAAGACAACTAGGAACTCTTAACGCAATGAAACTAGACGAAGACAACGAATCTGATGTCCTGTGCGACACCCATGTCGATCCTGAAGAAGAAAATTGCGAGTATTTGGACGATTTCGGCAAACCAAGGAAATCATGGCGTGCCAAAGACATGTCAGACTCAAGCGCCGTTAAGAAAATGCTCCAGGAACAGAACCGTCGTTCTGAAATGTCGCTCAATACCATCAACACCGAACAATTATTTTCTGTTAGGGTTGTCGACGATAGTAATTCCAACCGTGTTTCTAGACAATCTGATTTGGCCGAGTTGGCAAGAGATACTTCTTCAGCGAACGTACAAAGACTAGATAGCGACGGAAACATCACAGAGCAACTCCCAGCTGCATCAAGAGCATTTGAATCTAGAGACAATTTGAACAAAGTAGTGGAAGAGAGCCCAGACACAACTGATACCTCTCATAACATGACTCAGGTTTCATCAGTATACAGCTTAATGGCCAAACTAGATCAGGATGTCCTACAACGGGATCCTAGTTTCGGGGTCACCTCTGACAACTCTCTTAATGAAACTTTTAAGCCAGTTAAGGCTTCAAATGGCGAAGTCCATTGGAAAAATCAAGAATATCCTGATACGTCCAGCACCCTCACTGGCCCCGGCAGTGACCTGCTGCTTAAGCAGAACATTCAGACACACTTTGGTAGCAAATCACCTATAAATTCGCATGTTTTTGAAGAAGACAGGAAAGCGTTTAAGGCAAAGTTGGTAGATTTCACAAGAAAGGCCAGTCTTAAAGATAGCTCATACGAACAACGGTACGACCATCCTGCGGCTGAGGGTCAGATATTAGACGATGACTCGCTCAATTAAAAGACGGTGAGCCTTTTTTTAGACGTCAAAACTAATTCTACTATTATGTATTAATATAACGAAAATTAATTGAGAAATAAGAAAAATAAACTGAAAGTTACATTTGACCATTTATATTAGCTTTTTTGATGTTAAATTAGTTTGGTAAGCTAGCTAGCCAGCTTTGGGTTGGATACTGGTATATTAACTCAGGATACTGTTGACATAGTTGGCGGTGTCCAATGCTCTTCTTCTTCCCTCGAGGTAATCCATCATCTCCGAGTAAGTTTGTGGAATAACAGAGGAGCAATGCTCCTCGGCGTCAGAGTAAGAACTGTGTGGAACAAAGAACGAGTAAATGAAGCATCCAGACTCCTTGGAATCAGGTGAATCCAAGGCCTTGATAGTAGTGTCAACCTTCACCTGAACCAATGTGCCCTCCTCCAGCATGAAGGCATCTGGTTTGAAAGAAAGTGTGTTGGCTGGTTGCAAGCCGAATGGGCTTTTGAAACCTGTGTCTTCACCCAAATGCTCGGTGTAACAAACAGATGCAGTCAAAGACAAAACGGAACCAACTGGAACTGGTGCTTTGAATGTAGTAGAGTCTAAAGAAACAAAACGGGGGCCGGCGGCCGTGAATGCAGCGGCGGTCAAGTAAGCCAATTCAAAAGCGTTTCTCATGAGGTATCCACCAAAGATCATGTAAGAGTGTCTGTTACGATACTGTGGCTGCATGAACAAAGTGGAAGTAAATTTCGTGTCCTTCATGAATTGGACAGAGCTTTGAGGGCCTGGTTGCACGGCTTTGGATGCCTTCCACATGTCGTGGACAAGTCTGTTTTCTTCGTCAGTGGGTTCAATGACAGATTTACTCTTGGCGGCAAGCTTCTTTTTGGCATTGAAGGACTCAGCACGACGGTAGTCTAACCACTCTTGTTCATTGACTGGAAGAAGGCGGTTGATGGCGAACGATTTGTGAGTAATGGGGTTACGAGCAACGAACGTGAAGTTGGCAGCCAAAAACACGTTCTCTTGCGGCAATTCGCTTTCCTCAATGGTTTCAGGAATAGATTCAGTGAAAGCATAACCCTTGACACTGATTTCCATCGACGATCTACCGGTCCAGGTAACAGAACCAGCCAATACGAAGTTGTAGTTCTGGATCTCATCAACTTTCTTCAACATCAAGATTCTGTCCACAGATGCAGTGACATTAACAGGCTCAGCTGGAGCACAGTGCTTGTAAGCGATTCTTCCGGCCAAGGCGTCTAAGTCCTGAAACAACTGGCCAGCTCTCAAACGTCCGAAAGCATTGATGTACGAGTCACAGAGCCACTTGTCGTCCTTGAAAGGCAAGATGAGGTAGGAAAATGACTCCGAGCGAGTCTTTTCTGTGACATCGGTGGTTTTGGGGTTCATGTAACTATATGAATCCAACGTTTTTCCATCTTTTAACTGCTTCTCTCTTTCGGTCAACGCATCCAACCACGTAGCCGAATGCATCAAATTCTTAATATCTCTCTGGTCTGCAACCACTGTAGCAGTGGCGTCAGCAGCGGCAGCGGGATCCTCAGAGGCTTCTTCATAAGCTGTAGCATAGAAACGAGTGAAATTGGATGCAATGGGAACAAAGCGAGGAGAACGTAATTGAGAGCTGAAGCGCGTGGCACGAGCACGTACGCAGCGGAACGAGGGTAATTTAAGCATTTTTGCAAATCAGAACGTTAATAGTATTTGCAATTGAAGGAATGATTCAATGAAAAGACCAGCGCTTGGTGTAGTACTTATACAGACAGATGAGGGGGATCTTATCGGAGTAGACTGTGTGCAGTTCTGACAGAAGTTTGGATAAATTAATCCTTCGGACGTTGGGTGTGAGGTTGGGGTCCAGTCCGGAGATGAAGAGCCCCGGGACAAAAGAAAAAAAAAGAGAGAGAAACAAAGGGAGGGGGAGGATTTTATACTGGGTTAGGGACAGGAGTATGGGACGTCAGAGTGATTTGGGGATATATCAAATTTAGGCACATCCAGTTATGGGCCGCTAGGATGGGAGTTGATAAGAAAAAGTAGACATGAACCGGTGGAGTATGGGGAAACGTGTGAATTTGGAATAGATTGGAATATTTCAAGAGCTCTTCAATCCTTTCTTCAAGTAAGCTCCGGGTTGTATTGGGTTCTCTATTTTCTACGATGATTTGTCTTCCTGAAGGGCCCGGGCGGATTAATTAGAGGGGTCCGGATCAATCGAGTTATGGGCCCGCCAACGACACGGAGGCCGATTTCGCTTCCGAACCTGCGTGGGCTCGAAAGCCGTAGAAGGGTATTCTGTGACTGGAATATACGAATTTGTAATTCGATACCTGTTTCTTCGAAACACAATTTACAAAGCCGTTACGCGAAAAACCATTCACAGTATGAGAACCATTTTCAAATTCACACCAGAGTAATTTTCCATCAAGACGAAAATTAACTTGTTCTTTCTTATAGTAGCTGGGCGAACGTTTTCCTTCTATGGTTACATGGCCAAATACAAAGGAAGCGCATCGATAGCTAAATACAACCAACCCAAACCCTTCGAGCATCCGCTCTTGGTTGCCAAACTCGGCGTCGTCTCCATGGATTTGCCATCGTTTAACATTCGGGATTGAGACCAAACTTCAAGTATCTTGGGTTCATTCCTGTACCTCTCAAACGGCTGCAAATTCTGAAACAACCCAAAAATATCCAACAGATCCCAGCACCCGAGGTGCCACCGGATCTTACAAAAATTAAATTTAGAGGTGCAAAGCGTACCTAAGCCAAAGGCTAGAAAGCCTTTTTTCCATTTTGTGTACTCTTCCATAAACATCCTTGGTGTTGGTGAATCCTTGTAGAGGTACCCCTCACCTGAATCTACAGCCCACAGCACCCAGTCACACAAAATACATTCTCCTTAAACATACTCATTTTTTATCGCTCTAAAATAAAAATAAAACAATTCCAATTCCATCCAATTCTCCCTAAAGTTGTTTTTTGTCCTGTCCTCCATCCCATCCCTCCCCCGGCCCCGGAGCTATACCTCCGCGCGCACCGGTCCTCTTTCCTCCGTACTAACACGGCTCCAAACGATACTACTGCTTCTGCACTCGTCTACATCTCTACTCTGTAACCAGTGAGCCACTTCCGAGATTGAGAAAATCTTCATCCCGTTGCAAAGTACCCAGTGGATTGCGTAATAACAATACATAGCCATGTCCAAGTTCTCCAATATCGCTAAGACTGCCCATCTCGCGGCTGCCAGAACCAACAGGATGGCTGTCGCTGCTGCAAACCCAGCTGCCATTTCTTCCATGCGCATGGCCTCCGGTGCTTCTGGCGCCAAGTCCATGACCGTCAGAGACGCCTTGAACAGCGCCATTGCCGAGGAATTGGACAGAGATGACGATGTGTTCCTTATGGGTGAAGAGGTGGCACAATACAACGGTGCTTACAAGATCTCACGTGGTTTGCTTGACAGATTCGGCGAGAGAAGAGTCATCGACACTCCTATCACCGAGATGGGTTTCACCGGTTTGACTGTTGGTGCCGCTTTGGCTGGCTTGAAACCAATTTGTGAGTTCATGACATTCAACTTCGCAATGCAATCCATCGATCACATCATCAACTCCGCCGCCAAGACCTTGTACATGTCTGGTGGTACCCAGCCATGTAACATTACCTTCCGTGGTCCTAACGGTGCTGCCGCTGGTGTCGCCGCCCAACACTCTCAATGTTACGCTGCCTGGTACGGTTCTATCCCAGGTTTGAAGGTCGTGTCGCCATACTCTGCCGAAGACTACAGAGGATTGTTTAAGGCTGCTGTCCGTGACCCTAACCCTGTAGTGTTCTTGGAGAATGAGATCGCCTACGGTGACACCTTCGAGGTCTCCGAGGAGGCTTTGTCCACCGACTACGTCATCCCATTCGGCAAGTTGAAGGTCGAGAGAGAGGGCTCCGATATCACCTTGGTGTCCCACACAAGAAACGTTGCTCACTGTCTCGAGGCTGCTGAGAAGTTGGAGAAGGAGTATGGTGTCAAGGCCGAGGTTCTTAACTTGCGTTCGATTAAGCCATTGGACGTTCCAGGCATCGTTGAGTCTGTCAAGAAGACCGGTCACTTGGTCACCGTCGAGGCTGGTTTCCCAGCTTTCGGTGTGGGTTCCGAGATCTGTGCTCAAATCATGGAGTCCGAGGCCTTTGACTACTTGGATGCCCCAGTTGAGAGAGTTACTGGATGTGAGGTCC
Organism: Australozyma bambusicola; assembly: GCA_030563705.1. NCBI lineage: Eukaryota > Fungi > Ascomycota > Pichiomycetes > Serinales > Metschnikowiaceae > Australozyma > Australozyma bambusicola. Next base: position 330,611 of record JAJMJU010000005.1, on the reverse strand, counting down.
CAACACCATACGCCAAGGAGTTGGAGGACTTTGCTTTCCCAGACACTGAGGTCGTCATGAGAGCATCCAGAAAGGTTTTGGGTTTGTAAGGAATCCGATCATTGCACATATAAAGTCTTTGCGTCCTTTACTCAAAATCTAGAATATCAAAAAAAGAAGAAATGTTATTGGTTTGCCAGTATTCCTGCTATCAATGAGAAAGAGCTTGGAGAAGAAGTTGTGGGCTATAGATCAAGAAGATAATGAATCTGCGTCATTAATCGCTTGTCACCGCATCGGACGAAGAATAGTAAATTACGATTAGTTCTAATAGAAACATATTCTCCTAAGAAAACTTTTGTAGATTTGATCTTATAGTTATTGATCTCGTGAACTTCTGTGCAACAACGGATCCTATTTGAAAATCACAGAAAAAAAAAAAAGAGACCATAAATGGTCAAACGCCATTTTATTCAATTCAATAAAGTAAGCAATTTCAGGATAATGTCGGATCCGATCCGTTCACGTCTTCGGCTGCGCTACCGAGACCTGGTATGCATAGAGCTACTAGTTTTAACATAAGTACATAAACCAATCTACCCATTCGTGTGCTATTTAGCCGTACCAAACATTTAAATACATGCGATAAGAACCACGTGCTCATAACCATGGACGTACATAAAAGGTCCACAAACACCTCTAGTGGGAGAAACTCGCTAGACGAAAAGCGAGCCGTAGACGAAAACCTCCAGAAGATCCCAGTGCACGAAGCATTTGGCGAAGAAAATGATGGATTACTTCCCCTAACAGTCCCACCACCAATTCAAAGTGGCCCCCAAAATGTAGTTGGCCTGCCCAAACTACCGAGAAAGGACTTGCTAAACTTCATCGTTCTTATCGTGTTGTATACTCTACAGGGAGTCCCAGTCGGGCTCGCATTTGGATCAGTGCCCTTCATTCTCAAGTCCAAGGTGTCTTACTCACAAGTGGGTGTTTTCTCGTTAGCATCGTACCCATACTCATTAAAATTGTTGTGGTCTCCCATTGTAGATGCTATTTATAGCAGGAAGGTAGGCCGACGGAAGCTGTGGATTCTTCCGGTGCAATTGGTATCTGGCGCTACCCTATTGTACTTGGGAGTGGTCATTGACAAGTTTATGGATGATCCCATACAGCATTTGGGCACAATCACCCTTTGTTTCTTCGTATTGATCTTCCTCTGCGCGACCCAAGACATTGCAGTCGATGGCTGGGCCCTTACGTGTTTGTCACCCGAAAGTCTCTCTTTTGCATCCACAGCACAGACGATTGGAATGAATTGCGGCTATTTCCTGAGTTTCACCGTGTTCTTAGCTCTCAGTTCTCCAGACTTTGCGAATAAGTACCTACGCGAATCTCCTAAATCGGAGGGCCTCTTTGATTTGGGCAGTTACCTTTCATTCTGGGGTTGGATGTATATCCTAGTTACGGCTATAATGGTTTTCATTCCTGAAGAGCCAGCTCATTTGCGCAAACGTAACTACGACCAACACTCTGACATGGTGTACAAGAATGAGGATTACCATAACAGACCAGCAAGCCAAGCCACCAGATATTGGATTGAGTTGAAGTCAGTTTATTCGTCCATGATACAAGTCCTTAAACTTCCAAACATTCATACGCTAGTGGTGATCCTTTTGCTAGCCAAGTTGGGATTTCAAGCGAACGAAGCAGCCACAAATTTGAAGCTCTTGGAAAAGGGTCTCTCAAAAGAAGATCTTTCGATCACTGTCCTCATAGATTTCCCTTTCGAAATGATTTTTGGTTTCTATGCGGGTAGATGGTCTTCTGGGAGGACACCTCTTCGACCCTGGCTTATCGGTTTTGCTGGCAGATTGTTTTCTGCTGCTTTGGCCCACTTGATCCTATTATTTTTCCCAAAGGTTGAGAACGGCCAGATCCCATATAAGCTATTCCTAGTCATTATCGCGCAGCATTTGCTCAATTCGTTTATGAGCACAGTTCAATTTGTGTCCTTATGCGCCTTTCACACAAAAATCGCGGACCCAAGTATTGGTGGTACTTACATGACCACCTTAAACACACTTTCAAACTACGGAGGCACTTGGCCACGACTCATTATATTCTATTTGATCGATAAGTTCACTATTGCACAATGCGCAATGATCACATCTTCCGCCGAGACCATTATTCGCTCTGAGGCGCAGAAACAGGATTGCTTGGCTGCTGGAGGTAATGTTCATTTCATTAGAGACGGATACTTTTGGACAAGTGCCATCTGTATAACTCTCGGAGTGATTATATGGTTCTGGGTTAAAAGAAAAATTGTCCATCTTCAAGCAATACCTCTTTCTGCTTGGAGAGTTAAGTCATAGATATGAAAAAGATGAATAGACGATCGCTTGAAGATTTAAATGCCGGTAGAAATTCTCACTTCGAAGCTTCTAGCATAGCACCCATTTCAACGTGTGCTGACTTCAGTGATTGAAATAAATGTAAAAGAGTCAACTCTCTAATAAGAATAATTAGTGCGTACTATCTAAATCATTGTCACTATCACGATGCAAAAAGTCACTTTGCAAGAAGTCAATGGGCAGAAACGGTACTTTATTTTCGTCCATCATTTTCTTTGAAAGTGAGGAATAGGTTCCAACGAGTGAAGGAATGAGTGAAGTATCACGGATAGGAGATGCAGAGTAGGAGTTGTGGGAAGAAGTTATCGAAGATGCCCGAATCATCGAGTTCTGCGAAAACGATTTGGCTAGTGCGTTAATGGCGGAGCTTAGGCCCTTTTTGTTTTTTTTCTGATAACTATTGTCTACCTGAGAAGAGGATATTACATAATGTTGTGGAGGTGTTGTAATCGATTGATGTAGTAGTGAGGTGGTTTCTCCAGTTACATTATATTGCGGGTTTCTTTGTTGCAGAAAACTCGACGCCCGACTGATATTTTGTTGGGTGTAAGTATCATCATCGATGTACAGTTCAAAAATGCCATTTCTGTCCTGATCGTTGATCACATAAGTATACCAATCAGGTTTGGTAAAGTGAGCATTTACTGATCGCTGGCCCAGAGAATTGCTAGATCGGAAATCATTACGTTTTCCGGAACGACTGCGATGTCGAGGCTTGTGGTGGCCAAGAGAGCTCTCGTTGCCATAAATGCAAAATTGAATCAAGAGGATACAGTCGAAAAAAACTGTGCCTGAACTTCCAACAAGGAAGGGAAGCTGTGCGAAAAATACGGAATGAAAATCAGCTTCGCCCAAGTACTCGTCGTATTTTGAAAGTAGATACAAGTCGGCCAAAATCGAGATGGTGTAGAGTGAGTTTCCAAGCATGGCGAAAAGAAACAAATATGGAGACACGCCGTGAGTTGACCGCTGTTGGTAATTCTTCCATATCTGCGGGGATCTAGATGACACATATAAGCAGGTGCTGCACCAACCGCAAATTTTTCCGACCAACGCCTTGTTTCTGTTTGAAAAAGAGGTGGAGACTAACTGTAGTGCAGTTGCGAACACCTGAAAGGTACCAGACGGATAGTCACTTGTAGAAGCTACATTAAAGCCCATTTTTACATCTATGGCCATTCCCTTCGCCTTTTTAAATGATGAGCTGAGCACAGATGCTGCTAATATTCTCAGAAAGATCCCGTCAGGTGCAGTTATGGAAGCTCTAGTCGATCTGGATCGCTGAGAAGAGGAGCGTATGCGCGGAGAGTCAAAGCGATTGATGCGTGTAGCGGAGCGGCTGCGTACGCTTGTTGCAGAGGTGACTGGTCTCATCATATCGGGGCTTTGAAACATATTGTGATGGACCTTCTGTCGAGGGTAAACCCGGCTATAGTACCAGAACTGGAGCGACAAGATTAGGTCTATGAAGCAGTAGTACGCAGCAAGACATGTCTGGAATGGAAGAGCGCCCGTGAGAAGACATCCTACGAAGTTTGTTACGTCGCCGCCTATCCAACATGCCAAAAAGGCTAGAGACACCCCAGAAACAGACTCGTTGAGGTAGTTTTCCAAGATTTGCGGCAACTGAGCAAAAAGCCATACCGCAAGGGAAAGAACTCCGGCGATTCGTGAGATCAGAGCAGCGATAAGGTACTCGTGAGGCTCGTTGGCGATGTACGATGACATGGACTCATATGGATTCACCGGTGAGGCTTAGAGTGGAAACAAAGTGAAAATTTGGAAAATCAAGCTGCTAAGATACCAAAATGAAACAGCGTTATTGGTATTTATATCTATATGGCAGAGATGTGCGTTATGGAGAGGTTAAAGTTTAGAGAAATGAGAGTGGAGATAAGGGTCCGGCACGATGCAATGGGAAGGAGAGCATGATAAAAGTGGAAAGTGTCGGATCTCAAAGGAAAAGGAATAGTTTGGAACATTCATAAAAAAAAAAAAAACTTTTATTTTTTTCTGATTTTGAATTTGGGTGTTCTTGGGTTGTGCCTGTCTATTGTGACTTTTTTGCAACCAGTCTTGGAACAGAAGTCTTATCGAGTTCGCGCCAGGGTTCCAAACTTGGAATGAGAGTAGTATGCACGGAACAATGAATTTACGAAGGGAAATGGGGCGCGTATACAAGACTTTTGATGTAGAAGATTCCACAAATTTGTTGACTGAGGTAAAATTGACCAAAAGCATTTTCTTGGGTAGTAATTTGTTCGAAGATTTCAGAGCATTTGCGGGTCATTCGATGAGATCGATCTGATACGAAGGGCTTTCATTTGAACATTTTGAATTTCGACATGTACAAATAAAAGTCATTCAAATGCTGGACGGGGATGGCCCTTTTTTGATTTTGCTCTCAATCGTCTTTCACATTACATGCCCTTTAAAATAGTTTGAACTTCTTCGAACGTGTTTTAAGAAACTTGAAGAAATCAAAATTTCATTAGCGACCTTTCATTATGCTACATGACTTTGGAAAACCCATTGTCTTTATTTTGTAATATGGCGGCATGTAGTTATAGCCAACCATCTACTTAGCCGCAAGTGATAAAAGTCATAGAGCAGCACATAACGCCATAGAATACATAAGGACGCCTAGAAAATAAACAATTTAAAGAAAAAAAAAATATTTGCCAATTTTTTGAAAACTTCTTTTTGTAGAAACGTATCTATACATTTCTCCACCTTCACTCTTCCTCTATCAACTACACCAACGATGATCGAGGTATTAGCCAACGATAGGTTGGGCAAGAAAATCGCCGTCAAATGCCTCCCTAGCGATACGATAGGTGATCTTAAGAAAATCCTCTCTCTTCAGATAGGGACTTCGCACGAGAAATTGATCTTGAAAAAGGGTAACCAGATATACAAGGATCACATCACATTGGACGACTACGAGGTACACGATGGCTTCAATTTCGAGCTTTACTATGGCTAGCGTCGAAAAAATATTGAATTTAGATCTATACACAAAGCCAGGTCGTATCAATCATCATTCATGTTGACTCCAGGAGTCCTATATAAACTATACAAGGTGAAAAAGGATGTAGGTGAAAAAGGATGTAGGTGAAAAAGGATGTAGTCACAAAAGGAAGTAAGTTACAGAAAGGTCAAGTTTCAGGCACATTGGATAAAGGAGCGTGTGAAATGTGCCTTGTGCTGTAGTGGTCCTGACAGAAGTAAAGGTTTTGAAAATCCTCTTACAAGAAGTACTCAACGTGACGGCCCGGCCGGTCATAGAGCGATGCACTCAAAATATCTGTGGTGGTATTGACACCGTTGACGCTGCGGCCTTCATGGGTATCCTCTGCATTCTCCGGAGATGCCTCAAATACATTACAGTACTGGCCCGGGAGAAACGTTTGGTTCTTGCGCTCTTTCAGGGTGTAGTTTGAGTGGAAAATTTCCAAAACGCTGGCCAGATTTCCACACCGATAACAGTAATTGGGCGCAGACCAGATGGTAAGACATTTCCCCAGCCAGTAGCTCACGTAGCCTTCATTGCAAAGCTGGTGTGCTCGTAGAAGCTGCACCAAGTCATTGTCGTGACAAAACTTATCCATTATATCCTTTCCGAATAAATAACCGGCTCCCCGCGGAGACAACTTAAAGTCTGTAATATCCGGATCCGGGTCTGACCACACCAAGTCGGCCATGACTCCATCGTGGGGAATCTCTTTAAAACGATCGATTGCACGAACTTGATCAAGCCGCTGACACGAGGGCGAAAGACCTCCATGCGTGGCAAATATTGTGCCGTCTATAGTGGCGCCGAGCGGTAGGTAGTCGAAGAGATCCGTAAAGTAGTTCCATACTTTGAGGGAGCCATGGTACTTGTTAAGAACCTCTGTGTAGAACCCATAGTTTGTAGTAATTGTACGCGATTCATGGTTTCCGCGTATAAGCGAGACTCGGTTGGGGTATCGGAGTTTAAGCGCTACGAGAAGTGTGATGGTTTCCACGGAATAGTATCCTCTATCGACGTAGTCACCTAAAAACACGTAATTGGTCATGGGAGGTGCTCCGCCAATTCGGAAAATCTCCAAAAGATCATGATACTGGCCATGGATGTCGCCGACAACCGTGCATGGCGTAGATAGCGAGATTATGTTTGGGGCGCTGAGAAGTTGTGTTTTTAGCAGATGACATAGCTGATGGACCGTTTCCTCCGGCAAAAGCCGTGGCGGTTTGTGTTCTAGTAGCTGTTCAAGACAGTAGTCGAGGTCCGTTGTAGGGACCACAAACGAGACCGTCATGGGAGGTGATGGACTAATGAAGATCCCGAGGTATAATGGAAGAGAATATGGGGTGCAATCGGGATCTACTAACAAGAAAAAGTATAGCCAAGGGGACGAAAAAATAAAAAACTTTAATGAAGCGCGTAGATGTATATTTAAGAATTTATTATCTAAGATTTTTCCGTGCTTTAAATGTGAGAATTGGCGTTGTATCGACCCATCTTAGTTAGATATAGTGAAGGTTAGTAAATGAATAAACGTTAGAATAAGAATAGAATGCCCAAATTACCAGGAATGAAACAAAGTCTGTTGATTATCTCAAAATCTTTATTAATGAATTAAATACGTTACTTATTCACTATTCAAATGCGAAGCAGACCGTTACATCTTTCTGAAATGACTATTTAGACCTCCTTGATCGCCTGACTCAAAATCTCCAATCCCTTTGTAATAGCTTCTTCCGGAATGTTCAACGCTGGAACAATTCTGACTACATTCCCGCCGGCTGTGATCACAAGAAGACCGTATGAGCGACACTTGTTGACTATGGACGTTGGGTCCACAGATGACTTGAATTGCAATCCCAACAAAAGCCCGCGGCCCTTGATGCCCACAACTTTCTCTGGGTTCTCCTCTGCGATTTTTGTCAATCCTTGCACGAACTTATCGCTGCTAGCTTGCACTTTAGTTAAGAAGTCCTGGTCACTGACCTGGTCTACAACATACGAGCCAATGGATGCTCCCAAGGGGTTACCACCGTAGGTAGTACCGTGGTCACCAACTTGCAAAGCAGACTCTACCTTTTCGCTGATCATAGTGGCACCGATTGGAAAACCGTTACCCAATGCCTTGGCCATGGTCACAATATCTGGATGTGCCTCCTTGGGCAAAGCACAATGGGCCCACAACTGGCCGGTACGACCGAGACCACACTGAATCTCATCGAAAATAAGAATGACATCGTTCTTAACACAAAGCTCCTTTAGTTGTTTCAAGAACTCAAAATCCACCAGGTTCACACCACCTTCTCCCTGAATAGGCTCAATAATAACGGCACAAGTCTTCTCCTTGCTAATAAGCTTCTCAACGCTCTTGATATCGTTGGGATCAGCAGTGTGCACGCCCGGAACCAAAGGTGCAAACGGTTTTTGATACTTTGGGTTGGTGGTGACAGACAATGCGCCCATTGTTCTGCCATGAAATCCATTCAGGAAGCAGATGATTTCAGTCTTTTGGTCACTGGTCAATTTTCCGTATTTTCTTGCAAATTTGAGCGCGGCCTCGTTGGCCTCAGTGCCTGAACTACACAAAAACACTCTTTGGGCCTCACTCATGCCACCGGCCTCAATGGTCTTGACAATGAGCTTATTGGCCAAATCTCCGGCAGGTAAGTTGTAGTAGAGGTTCGAGCAATGCATCAATGTCAGTGCCTGGTTGGCTACTATCTTGGAGACCTCTTCGTTGCCGTGGCCCAAACAGGTCACCGCTATACCGGCCATAAAGTCCACATACTCCCTGTCTTCAAGATCGTACACGTATGAGCCCTTTCCCCTGGTAATGGCCAAATTGGGACGAGCGTATGTTGTGACAGTGTATGGCTTGATGATATTCTCTACGTATTTGCCAGTCATCGAATCAGGAGAAGCATCGGAGATCGAGCTCGCGAGACGCCAAGTTGAACTGTGGAAGTTTCTAGCCATTCCTGCCAGACAAAGATTCTTGAATGCTGGTCCTTTTAACATGATGATGCTTGAATTCAACTTTAAGATAGACTAATAGAAGATGTGGAGGGCTCTTTATCTGGAAAATTTCGCACCGCGCTTAGGATGACTAACCTACCATATCGGGAAAGAAACTGCAGATAAAATAATTATATGCAGTGTTAATCTTTGCAGCCAATTCTACCAATTCTTGGGAAGTAATCACCATAAAATGAGTCAATGGAAATAATCTTAACTGTGTTATTGCATCATTTGGTCACAGTCACGGTCGTTTCGACTTGGCTCTCGTCCTCAAACTCCTTGATGGCGTCGTTTATAGTCCGGTGAATTTCAAAAGTGAGTCTGGACTCATCATCACTACTACCGCCTTTCATTGAAATTTCTACACCAACAATATAAAGGCGGTGGTTAGCTTTGGCTAAAAATATTTTATGAATTCCAAACGACGGCTTTAAACTTGGCAACCCCACAATCTTGTCGTAAATAGATGCTTTGAGAAGTTCGTAGTCGTAGTCAGAGTAAGGAAACGAGATAAGTAATATACCACCTAGAGTCAGAGCAATTTTCCAGCCAACATAACATAGAACAGCTGCTACTGCAAATGTCGAGGCCTCGTCGAGATCGAAGCCAATGGAACTTTTAATGGATGCGGGTATAATAGGAACCATGGCAAGAAAAACGGAATCCACTAGGGTGAGAATACGGATTGGATTCTTCAAAAGCATTTTGCCAAAACTCTTGATTTGAGAGTTCCATCCAGATAAAACAGCTGAAGAATCTAGCCTATCAGGAGAGTGATGTAGTACCTTCTCTGTATTAAGAGATTGTTGTTTCATGGATTTGCGGTCGCTGTCTTCCAATAATGTGGTTATGGCATTCTCCTCAACTATACATAACGAGGACAACCAGGTAATCAAACTCACTGAAATGAGAACAGTCTCGTATAGAAGCCAATTGGTATTCGCAGAAGAAAAGCCGTGAATGTGATGGGAGCCGTGTTCGCCCGAATGACCACTAATTGGGTTCACAAGTTCCGAAACCATCTCCTCAAAAAAATGACTGATGAGATCACACCCAACCATGATCAGCGAAGTGCTCAACGCAAACCCCGCTAAAACTTCAAGTCTACCTAAGCCAAAAGGGTATGCTATAGAAGGCTCGGACCATATCTCGAAGTTGGACATGACATCGACGCAGGCTATAATGATGGAGCCTAGAGAGTCATAGAATACCAAATGAGCGAGGGTAGAGAAAGACGGTTGACCGAGACGAACGCCAACAAGAAATACCACAGCGGCAGTGCACGCATGGACGATGGCTAGCATCAATTTAAACTTCTGAGGTGGAGTGGTGCTTGCAAGAAGCTCCCAGAAATTAGGTAAAGGAAACAGATCGGGAATTAGCTCTGGCTGTAGATTGGTTTCAGCAATGGGCACTGGTTCTTGGAACAAATTCATAGACACAGAAGAATGTTTGTACCTGTGGCCTTTTCTTTGGGCTGGCTTGAGCGAAAGGGCCGGGCTCGAGAGTGTTTCTCCAAGTTCTTGCAGCTTGAAATTAAAAGCATACAGTTTAGTGGGTGACCCGCCTTTGCGGTGTGGCGAGGTACTGCTCCTTACAGGAGACCTTGTTCTTACAGGGGAACCAGATCTAGAGCGATTATACCTCTGATCAGACGAGGGTGGTCTAAGAGCCCCATAATTTCCCGAGAGCCTACTTGAATTAAAACCATCAGTCATTGGCGGCAGTCTCAACAAATCTGGTCCAAATTCTTGTACATTTCCCTCCATGATTGTTTCATTGACACTTTCTCCTAGAAACATCGAACGCGGCCGAGAACGAGACGCGCTTGTACCAAAAGAGCCTCGCGCATTTACATACGGCGTCGGTATATTGAGCGCTGGAGAATTGGTGAGCGATGGATTACTATCTCCGCTGTGATAACGCTTGAATGTGCTGAATGTGTTGGAAGGAGTCTGCGCCAACGACGGCGTGACCGGTGAATCATCAGGATTGAGCGTAAGTGACTCGGTTGAGAAGTTTGCACTTAGATTATAAAAATCCGGTGTTTGTCTGCTCGCAAATGCTGGCGCCTGATCTGGTACTATGGAATCTGAAGATCCATGTTCATGCTCGTCTTGTGTGCGAGTTCCATCGGGCGTATGTGGATCTCGCGACATTTCAATGTGTGAACGTGAGGAATTAGGGTATTAGGGAGGAATTGCTATGGTGCAGATACCATATAATGTTTAGTAATGGCTGTTCCACAAAACTGCAACCACTATAACCTCTTTCGGTTATATGTAGGCGGCAGACCGAAAGCTCAGGGGTAAACACATTAATATATGGAGCAAATTGAGTGATCTGTCGAGAAAGTTAAAGAAAAAGAATTACAGAAAGTGGAGATATTTTATTTTATTTTCTTTTTTAGATCAACCGAATTTTGCCTCTCTTCTCTACACGTACTACAATCTAAGATTGAACTTTCCCTCACAGAATTACTTACCTTAAGATCTTTCACAACATTTCAGTCATTCTTTTACTCACAAAGGGTTCTCCTTTGTCGTGTATGCATCGAATAAAGCTAGGTTCAAACAATTGTTATTGATGCCCTCAGAAGCTTCTTCAATTAGAGCCACACTCTTCATTGTAAAGACCTTCGTTGGCCTTTCCTTCGGACCACTAAAAGGGCTACCAATTCCTATCAGTTCGTTCAGCGCAGGAGACAACTCAAGTCTCTTGTTGTTGACGATGCAAATATCGCTGGTGTGATTAAGCTCGTCGTCATCCAAAGTTATAATACACTCGGGTTCCTTAACAGTGTTCGAAGAAAACACACTCGTTTTTTTCTCCGGCAAATTGAGAATGCTCAAAATTTTCGTGATTTCGGATGTGACTGACGCTTCGAATTGTCTACCTTTGAAGTCTCCACTAGAATCAGTTGGACTAGCCTCTGGTAAAGTTTCTAACAGAGATTCAGAGGGGATAGCAGACAAGTTTTGAGTGAGCAAGCTTTTCATAATAAGCAACAAATCATATAGAAGGATTTGTAGCTTTTCGTGGCGGCTGCTCAAATATTCAGAGTTGAGAAGATGCACTAAGCTCTGGAAGAAATGGAAGTCGACATATTCGCTTCGGCCGGCTTGATCTACTAGCGTAGCATTGTGGATGATAAGAAGCCTGAGAAAGATGGATACAACATTGTAAACGCTTTCATCATTCAGTGTCTTGGCAGGGTTTTGTTCAACAAACCCAATCAATCTTTTCAGAAATTGCGTGATGTGTTGCAAAAGAACGGACAGGGTTTCGATTTTTTCAACTGACGGACAAGAGAATTTCTTAAAGTAGTCTTTGAAGATGGGCAACATGCCAACTGGTGAAGAACCAACACGCAAAATGAACAACTCTGAATCATTACCGGTATCATTATTAGATCCGCGGAAAGTGCAACAGTTAAAGAAGGATTCTTCGAAGAAATAGAATAACTCGAGACGATATTCCCAGCTGAGTTGATCAAATAACTCACCAAAGAAAGAGTTGTAATAACCAAACAGGAACTTCGACAGCTTGATTATTGTCAACGCAGCATCGCCAAGCTCCTGCTTTGTTGGTTCTTCTTTTTGAACAAGAACATTAAGCATCAATTGCCACACAGGTAAGCAAAACTCATTTGGTAACTTTGTTACGGAGGTCAAACTTGAAAGTTTTATCACATCACTCCGATCACCAAGAATCGCTTCACAAATCTTGAGAAGCTTTTCAGAGGAAATATCCCTCATGAGGGCCTCCAGAGCAACTCTTTGGTTCAAAATTAGGTTATTCATGACAGCCTCGAATTGACCCCGGCAATCGTTGACGGAGTCTTCTTTCAAATCATCCAAGGCGTAATTGAAAAGGTGCTCCGTGTTATTTTGTTTGTATTGAGATAACAACACTTCGTACATCAATGATTGGTTTGGAAGCAAGGCATTGTCCCGATGGCTTGAAAAAAGGAGATTGGAGATGATTTTCCGCCAGTTCTGTTCGTTGATTTTGCAAGTGACGTTATCGATCATAGTAAGCAAATCAATTACCAGAAATAATTCATAGCTGATAAGTTTTCTCAAAAAAGTAGCGACAATTTTTAAATCCTTGTTTGTATCAAGCCTCGAGAATATAAATGTGGATATAGCCGAATAGAATTCATCCCCCATGGAGATTTTAATCTGCTTTCTTGACTCCTCAATAAGTTTGAAGAATGATAAGTCCTGCTTCTCGGTCACCTTTGTGGCTGAAAACCAAGCATCCAAAAGCGACAAAACAATTTCTTCGGTACCTCTTAACTTAACAAAAGAAGCGGAGTCAAGATTTGCTGACTTGATGTTAAGGTCAGCAAAACAATCTATAAGTTCTTCTTCGGTCATAAATTGCTGGTCAGCGGAAGTGAACCGTTCTAGATCAGCATGGAACTCTTCAGGTGAGTAAAAGTCCTTTCTTCGTGAAGCATGAGATTGCATACTCAAAGGCGACTCGGCAGTCTCTTTTTCAAACAAGATGCTTTTCATACCTATCTCTTTGTTGGGTTTGGAGAGTGCTGAAGGTTTTTCAATAGATCGAGATATGAACTCCCAGATTTCCTGAAATCTGTAAATATCAGTTTCTCTAGAGACAATGTCTTTATATGAAAGCAAAACCAACTTAAATAGTTCTGAAGCGGCGCTTACTGTCTGATTAATTTGGCCAGCAATGAGTTTAATCAAAGTGAAGTGATTAACTAGTAGTTTGCAAACGAAGTAGAGCGTCTCCAAATAGAATATAATGATCTTGTCCTCGTTTTTTAAGAAGAACTTGACTAATACTTTGTAAAAGACTGTGAGATTGTCAGTAACCTCATAAAACTTGTAGATGTTGGCCATGACCCCAGGAGAAAGATGCACAAGCTTCGGAGATTTAGATATATTTGCCTTAATTTGTGTAGTGAGCCAATTGACAATAAGAAATTTGACGCCCATTTCTAGGTCGCTGATTTTTTTAAGAAACTCTTCATAGTCAGAGGCGAAATCATTGTTCATTATGCCATCCAAGACGTAATTTTGAGCAAGCTGAGTGCCAAGGTTGAAATTCGTGGAAAAGCTGGAACCTCCAACGGTCCACTTCTTTAGAATGTGATCGCACTGCTTATTATTAAGGACCGGAAGGTTTTGCAATATCGAGATGTGAAAGCTTATGAGAGGATCAGAATCGCTCAGATCTATGTCCATTTCATTCTCTGGTGAAATATAAAAAATCCCACATGCTATGATCTTTCTCAAGTATGACGATATGCTTATGATCTTAAGCTGGTACAATTCATTAATAAGAACGTATAAGCTCTTCATATCTATGGATTCACGATCTTCTGTAGCCAAAGAGAAGACGCTTTCAAGAATTTCATTTTCTAATTCAGCTTTTAACTGTGAGCTTCCTCGTCCTGTGATGCTAGAAATGACTTTCCGACGGAGGAAGTTGCAAAACGTTAGAATTCTCACAGAGGACGTAACAGGAGCCCTGTAGATGGTGACACACCAGTAAATGGCTACTTTGAGCCGCATTTTCCAGAGGTTGTATCCCTTGTCATTTGGCTTTCTTGGAATGAGCGAAAGTGTGAGAAAGTTGTTTAGTTTGTTACGATCTAAAAGGTTGATGAAACGGAGAATTTCCTTTTTAGAGCCACCAAAGCAGGTAAAATCTGACTCAATTGGCTGGCAAATGGCATTTCGAATAAGGCCAGATTGAACCGCTGGCAGCAAGAATGAATTTTTGCGAAATGAAGTGGTTCCACGGTTCGGGGTAATCATTTTTCTACGCTTGAAGCTGTACTTCATGTTGAGCATAAGACTCTCATTACGGTAGCTTATTAGTTTGAGAGTGCTTTCGATGTTTAGTCTTTGGCCGGCCATAGACTGGTCATTCAAAAGAATCTGATAGAGTACGTCTCCAATGACAATCCAGAATTCCGGGATGATAAAAGTGTTTGAGTTATGACGGAACATACTTGCCACAGACAAGGAGATAAGTTTCAAAATGTTCGTCTTTAACTCGTTTGGAATACCCATATGTCTTTCGCGTGATTTAAGGTTCAGGGCCTCTGTAGTTGCAATTTTGTCGATCAAGAAATAATTGAGTAGTAGTCCTTCACACGTTGCCTTACACAAAAGATCATCTTTCAAAATGTCTATCCAAAATGTCTTGATGAGGGTCAAACCCAAGAGAGTCTGGCCATAATTAAGGGGTTTCAATTTCGCGATTAGAGCATTTGTGAAAGAGTCGTCTTCATCGGGATCAAGTCTTGAGAGTTCGAGAAGTATCAGAATATCATCTTGCAGAAATGGCTGGTCTTCTCGTAAAAAGTTGATGATTGAAGATAGGAAGCCAACTTTATCAACCAAGCATTCCATATATAAAGTCTTCACAAAGGATAGTAGGTAGGTGAGTTTTTGCTGATATGCCGCTTTACGTTCCGAGCTTGCGATATTATCCATTTCTCGAGAAAACTTGAGAAGGTAGTCAGCAACATGCAGAGTCCATTCCTGGACCCACCGTGCCTCCATTATATCTACGGCCGCTGTAATCTTCGCGGAATTGACTTTAGTCAGAAGCTTTTTACGTATGAGGAGTTGTTCGCTGTATAAGACACACTTGGTAAACCATATGGCTCTAGTTGTTGGTACGTTTAAATTGCACATGCAATCTATGAGGACCTTGTTGCGGATTCCGTGTGGAATTTTCGTGCAAACCTGCAGAAGCAGAACTTCTGGGTTCGCCAAGTCCTTGAGCCACGCTTCTCTCTTGAGAGCTGTCATAGTTACCCTTGGTGGGAGTTTGAAGCTGCCAGAGGCATGGGTAATTTTGTTGATGACTTCGTTCCGGATCCGGAACGAATTTGTGAGGTTGAGAGAGAGCTCGTTCAAGAGTTTGGTGCAATTGGCGGAGGATGAAAAAAGAGTCTCTTGGATCAAGTTCCGAGCCGAGTAGTACTCATTGGACACAAGCGGGTTTTCAAAGTAGCCTTTGTTCAAATAATTAGAGTTGTTAAGCTTTTCGTTTTTCAGATCTGGCTCGTCCCAGGGACAGAAATCGGGGTATGTCTGTGAAGGCTTATCAGCCAATGGGTATATCAGAGAAGCAGGCCTGTCCATTACATACTTCATCGCATTGAGCTCCTCGCGGGCTATTGAAGATGGAGATGCACGTGCATGCCCCGCTAGAAGCGAGTTCTTGTTCTTCTGTTTCGACATTCTGGTTGAATTTGATTGTGGTCGGGGTTCTACTGCGGTGTAGTCATATCAGTGAAAGAAACGAAATAGGAGAGAATTAAATTGGGTTAGAAAAATCGAAATGACTCCGGTTTTTTGTCGTTCTCGTATGGGCTGAGATCTATGCTAGTTTCAGTCAAGATTACGATGGGGTAGGTGAATAATTGGAGGTTTAGTAATTCGCAGCTTCCCCATAAGATGTTTGTCAAATAATCACAATGATGGGCCCAGTCATACAAAATTATTTCTGTGTATCTAATCAATGCTGCACATTTTTAAATATCTAACTACTTAAAATTCAATTGCTTTTCTTTCAACAGCCTATCATGATATGTAAGAACCTTTAAAAAAATGCCACTGTGAGGGCACAGAACAGACGCAGCACTTTATCTTGAAAGATAAGAAATACATTATTTTTGTCTTCATCGATCTTAGTCTATTTCTGTCCACAGACTTTGGTTCCTTCTGTTGTTTAAAACGAAATTTACTTAGAATTCATGTAACGCCGGCCACCTAAAATCCATAGCTTCTGGGAAATACCCTCATTTATCTTCATAATTCTGGAGACAACAAAATCACCATTCTTCGTCGTCACCTTCGTCATCGCTATGAAGCGGCGCTTGTCGTCTCTTTAAAGCGTCAGCAAGGGAGCCTGCCAAGCTGGCATCTTCATTCTTCTTTGCGTTAAGTGCACTAGCCAAGCCTGCGCTCAAGCTAGCCCCATTTCCATTTTGTTGGACCTGAGTTGGTTGATTAGTCTGAGCTGCTGGTGGTGGTGGTGGTGCTTTTTGAGAGATGTTGCCAGCCATCTCATACTTAATCATATAGTTGAGAGGAGCCCACCCTTCCTTAGATTCCAGCAAGTCTTTTACAAGACCCCAACCACCGTTTTCACTCGTGACATACACAATTTCGTCCTTGACCAAGGCCATAGTTCCCGCCACAGAGCCGTCGTAATCATACATCACTTTGTAAGTTGGATACTTGGGTTTGTGAATTGCAAGTGCAGGAGGGGGTGGAGGAGCTGTTTTCTTAGCAGGGGGGGCAGGAGCGGCTTTTTTAACTGGTCTAGCAGGAACGGCTCTCTGCAGTGTCTCGTTCATACTAAGTTTTTGCACCTTATCTTCTATCTGTGGCTGCAGATGAAGTGAATTCTGCGTGGCCTGCGGTTGTTGATACTGTTGAGGATGTTGTTGCTGCTGCTGCTGCTGATATGGCATTGAATTGTAAGAAGATGTCACGCTATTTTGAGGAGCATTCCTTGCAATCGCACCAGCGTATGCTTGTCTTCTAGCACCTCGGTTGTAATACTTACTGTAGTCCACAGTTGAAGTCTTACCTCGAGGTCTCTTTGGATTTTTCGAATTGGGGGCAAGCCCGGCGCTCACAGTAACAGTACCTGACTTGTAAATATCGCTATCCCCTTGAACAGCTCCTTGCTGAAATTTAACAGTATGCACCTTTCCTGGTTTCTTTTGATACTCCACGGTGGGCCCAATATTCAAAGGGACTCTGCGAGTATTAGTGATCCAAAAGGCTAATTCCGTCTTCAAGACCAAGTTTATGAAGATGTCCGGGCATGATGGTGTTGGCTGGTTAACGCATACTGCAAGCCAATCATCTCGAAATTGAGACATGGCCAAATTTTTGATATTGCTGATAGGTATAACGAATTCCGCGTGAACTTGAAGTCTCTTTTCTACAACTTCATGGGCGATAACGTAGAAAGTCGTCTTCGTGAGAACAAATGTCCGGGGAAGACGTTTTGAGGAGCGACCAAATTTTGCCAACAAGATCTCACCTTCACCCGAGAAGATGACTAGTTCCTTAATTCCACACAGATTAGTCACGAAGTTACCGTACCCCTTAGGGAAGTTACAACCTAAGTAGTCTCCTAAGTACGATCTATAGCCTAACATAGAAAAACGTCTTCTTTGTTTAAGGCCACCTAACATCGCAGTTGCTGCGTCTCTCGCTTGCTCAAATTTGTTACCGTGTCTTTTAACTCTCCATGCTCTTTGGATTACGACAGCAGCATTGACTTTTCTCTGCATGTATCGTCTCCAAGCTCTTTGGATACGTGCAGCCATATTGTGCCAATATTTATCTCTCATACTCTCTAGAGCAAAAAGAGTCTCCGGTTTTTTAATAAAAACCTTGGTTGTACCCATTTGGAATTCTGAGTCTGTAATGTAACAGCTCTTAAGGATCTCTCTTACGGCGCTGACATCATCGCCTTTCCAGATGTAGTCACCAGCATAGCCAGTTTTCGGAGACAACAAGTAGAAACGTTGTACAAAAGTTTCAAATAACGTTCTGTATGCAAATCCAGCTCTTCTAATCCGAACATTTTCCTTCAATCCCAAGTACTTGATTTGATGCAAAACCTGACGGCTATCGTACTCTTTTGGTTTTTTTGTCTGGTTCGGTTTAATTGTTCTAATGTAAGAGGGCTGGCACTGAGACAAAGTGTCCACTAAAGCGTTTGCACTTCTTTTAATCTTGTCGGACGCAGTCTCTGGTCGTTTTTTAGAATCCGTGAGTGCACCCAAAAGATGAGGAGGGAAGAGTGACTCGGTAACGAATGTGTTTTGCGAGCAAGACAAAAGTTCCAACAAATCTCTAAGCATATTGTCCTTGTTTTTGTCTGTCATTCCCGAAACCTCGTACGTAACATCACCAGCATAGTGTTTTACAATAAATTTACCACGACGGTCTTCAAAATGGCGGTTGTTATCACCTAGACGGGCTAAAGCTTGAGCAAAAACTTGATCTGCTTGATCAGAGTTTGCATGAGCAGTCTTGATCGAATCGTTCAAAGCAGCAAATAGACCCGGTCTGGGTTTAAGCCCTTCAATTAAATCACACACAACCTTGTTATTAAAATATTCGATGGGTGTCCATGTGATCTGCTCTTGAACATACTCGTCTTGCTCGGCTTTCAAAGTGAGCTGAATGAATATTTGCTGCAATTTTTCGTTAACATAGTTGATACACACTTGCTCAAAGGAGTTTTGTTCAAAGATTTCGAATCCGTAGATATCCAAAATACCGATGGACTTATTCTCTGAGGAGTGGGTGACGCTAGTTAACGATAAGTTGACTCTCTCCACTATCCATTCGAACAAGTTGTTGTAGATGCCTTTAGCCAAAGCATCTCTGGTAGCAGTGGCTTGTACTATATTCAAAGGAGTGTTGTATGTGGACCCTCTTCTGCTTCCATGCGTCGTTGACAAGATACGTTCCGTAATCGCCTTCACCAAGATTAGAGCATCAACTTGCAACAAGTACGCAACGAAGTTGGTAACACTCTCATCACGGACTTCGGCATTGCCTTCCGCGTTTTCTATAAACGATATGTTACCAATCCACAAGATGGCTGCCAACATACGGAAAATGTTGTCTTGCTCGAGCTGCGAGAGCCCTATTGTTTGCATGGCGTGAATTGTCTCTTGAAAGTCTTTGGCATCATCAATTCCCTCTGCATCTACACATTTCGCCGCCGAAGTATAGACGTATGTTTCGGGACCCTGGATACCAAAGCTCAGTTGGTACTGAGGAGGACAATTCTTAGTGAATTGGTAAAAAATATGGAAGTTACGCTCATTGGTGATTTGCTGCACCACACGCTGCTTTTCCAACAAGTAATTTGTGATGTGTGCGGCGTTGGGTTGATTCTCCTTGTTGAAGAAGATCTCGAGATACTTACCGTGTCTCGAAGAGTTGTTATTTCTCAACGTCTTGGCACATCCGAACGACTCCAACAACGGATTGGTTGCTAGCACCATATCCTTGATCTTTGAAATGCCAGTGCCCGCGCCAGAGTTGTTGCCGTCCACAGAAACGTTAGCTATATATTGCATAATCTGCTTAGCGGCCTCTGTTTTTCCCGCACCGGACTCTCCCGAGATGATCACACACTGGTTTTCCTCATATGATTTCAAGTTATAGTACATAGTCTCGGCAATGGCAAACACATGGGGTGGAACCTCCAACCGGTTCTTGTTCTTATACATGGCGAGTGTTTGCGGCGTATAAATACCCAAGTCCTGGAAAGGATTGACAGAAATCAAAACATGGCCAATGTAGGTGTAGATTGTGCCGTTCATGAAACGTTTGTGCAAGTTGTCGTTGATGGCGTCTTCAGAAATGTTAGATAAGAGAGTCAAGTCCGAAACACCAACTTCTTTCTTCTTGGTGATATCGAACTCGGCCTTGCGGATGCCTTTTTTGGAAGGCGCTACCTGCTCCTTAGCTTTCGAGCGGCCTTTTCTGTTGACGAGTCCCATCGGTGATATGTAGTCAAGAACACCTTGGAGTTCCTTAAGGGGCGGCATAGAGTGACAGTATAGCCGAACCTACCCAGACGGAAAAGTCTAGAGTTGGAAATGAGCAGAAAATTGGGTTTTTAAATCAGGAAAATTAGATTTTTTATTTTTGATTGGGATTCCAATTTTTTTAAATAGACGGATTTGTATCAACGGCGATTACTATGGCATACAAAGAGGCACCAGAGCACGTATTTTTAGCAACACCCAATTGCCACTAAAAGTCAATAACTGAGTACTCAACTCTTTAGGATAGTTTAGAATTAGATTGTTTTTCTGTTTCGTTTCGGATTTATGTTAGTGTTATGGATCATGATTACCGCCGAGCTTGAATATCTAAGCAAATTCAAGGTGTGCAAATAATCTGTAGCCAACACCAGTCATTCAATTTTATTCAATGATACAAATTCTTCCGATTCTTGTTAATCTAACGATTCCGTACTCATCTCTCTTTTTCTTCTCATTAAGCTACTCTATCTTACCCAAAACATTGGCTACGTCTGTTCCCCAAAATTTAAAATTAATCTATTCCCTTGCTTTCGACTTTTAAGAAGACCAGATTCTGACCATCTTATCCTTTCCTCCAGAGGCCACCTTTCTTCCATCCATGCTCCAGTCTACAGCATACACTTCATCAGCATGGCCCGGTAGATCAACACTCAATTTTCTAGTGCGAACATCCCACACTTTAAGAGTGGTGTCTTTTGAGCAGCTGACAATTAACCGACTATCTGCCGACCAAGCTACTTGATAAACGGGAGCCACATGGCCACGGAACGAACCAATGAATGTACCCTTAATGCCATCCCATAACTTGATGGAGTTATCGAAGGAGGCCGAAGCAATGAACCTGCCATCTGGTGAAAAAGAAACGTGATTGACAAGCTTTTGGTGGCCTGTCATTCTGCAAACAGGCTTGGAGGATTTAAGAGGTTCCCAGAAATACATTGTAAAATCATCACTGGCTGTTACAAGACGCTCGCTGATCTTGCCCCCAATCTTCGCGACTTTTTCGTACTCGGCCAAGGCCCTTTGACGCAATTCAGAGATATCGGTCTTCGTAGAGGATCTAGATGACTTGTGATCAAAGCCACCCTTTCTTAGGACGTAATCGGTAGAAATTGACAAATGGTTGACCCAATGGGCATGACTCTTGAGGACTTGAATTGTCTTTCCGCCGGCCTCGATGTCCCACGCACGAATGGTCTTGTCATGCGAAGCACTATACAAAATGTTGGAGCCGGACCACTTGACACACGATACTGCGTTGGTGTGACCGCTTAGTGTTAAGAGACAAACTCTTCTGGATGGATCCCAAACTTTTACAGTGCCATCCTTAGAGCCCGAGGCAAGTCTTGGAGACTCGCCTTGTTTGGTTAAATGCAAAGGTTCCCAAGTCAAACTGGAGATCCACTTCGAATGTCCAAGTAGAGGTGAACCTAATGGTTCTCCATTCAGAGCGTTCCACAATCTGATGGTGTTATCCATAGAACCAGTCGCAATCATGGTTCCACAAGGGGAATAAGCTACACACAAGACCCAATTCGTGTGTCCCGAAAGAGTCTTGAATGGCGTGTTTGTGTTACAGTCCCATATTCTGGCAGTTGAGTCACCCGCACCTGAACACATTCTTCCAGAATCGTTGGGTGCAAACTGGCAGCACAAGATCGTGGAACCATGGCCAGCAATAGCTGTGCTAGAGTGGGTTACTGCCTTCACTTTAAAAATAGCACGCGGCGTATACACAATGGTCATAAAATCTTCGGTTGTTTTTATACCCGGTTTGAGTACGGATGAGTAGAGGTTTTCCTTTATATCGATGAGCGTTGGCTCAGTATTGTCTTTGGTGCTATTGAGTAAGGAGAACGAGTATGGCACAGGGTCATCTTTTGTGCCAGTAAACTGGTTCAAAAGCTCTTCCAATTGCTTTTCGGTGATTCCTCCAGGGACACGCAACGAGCCTCCTACAGACTCACCGGAGTCGGCGGCCTGGAACTTTATTAGAACATTGGGGAGATCGGAGGGAATAAGGTCGACTTCGCGAACCTGTTTCGCTTCTTTCTTTTGTTTCTTGGATGGAGGCGGTATAACGGTAGCCATTGTGAATTATGTGGAGTGAATGTTGGTAGGAGTTGGTTTTGATGAAAAAGCCGATGCTCATCACAAGAGTGCACAAGGGCATCATTTCAGAGGAAGCTTACATAGAACAAAAACATGGGTTAGGAAAAAAAGAGATTTTAATTTTTTGAAATTTCAATCAATTCTTATTTATCTGGTGATTAATGCACCTTGTTGTCGAGTACAATGTGGGTTCATTGTCACCTTGATTGTGTATTCAAAGCCCAGTTAAAAGATGCGATAACTGTCAATATTGTGGCACATTTCAATACTGATTACAAATGATTTCATTAATCCTTCCACGAATCTATGCAATCACTCAAATCCCCTTTTGTTTTTTTTGCTCAACTCTTATACTATGGCTGTACAAATAGTCCAAATGGTGAACTCTTCCATTAAATTTCAACAGAAATATCAAAAATAAAAAGATAATATAAAAAGTAAAAAGATTGCAGCACCACAATTTCACACATGGTCTCCCACTGCATTACTCAGTGTGGCTCTAAGTGGCTTGACTAACGTTGATCGGACGGGAAACAGTATTTTCCACTTGATATGGCCGCAACCGGAAGTGAGTCCAATTTATGAAGTGAAAGGGACTTTGAAACCAGAAGTTTTCTGCGTTTTCGATTTCTGCCCTTTAGAGAAACTGACAGCTTGTACATGTTGTTATACAAATCTCATATCCAATGAGAAACAAATAGTTCTCTTCGAAAACGGACTTAAAATTAAACGTCTTGAGATAGGCATAAATATACCCCATTATTTAGTCATGATCGTCTATATGCCCTGGCATATATTTTGTAGATATCTCGAAAATGAGCTGAAGCAAAAGATTGAAAAATCGAAATTGAAATGCAAGCCCTCAAAAATGCCCTGATTTTCCCATCATCCCAAGATCTGACTCTTCTCTACTTTTTTCCAACTTGTTGTTCTCCCCTGTCATGCATTCCTCAGCCGCACACTCCTTCTCCGCATTATCTTATCAGACAAACTCCCAGACCAGTGGGAGCATGTCGCTTCTCGACTTTCCTGTGGAGATTCTCACTCAGGTCTTCGAAAATCTCGAGTCCGATACTCTCAAGCATGTTTATCGCTTTTTGTTACAAGAACCCAGCGTTCCCAATGCATTTTTAGATCTACTTCTTGATATCTACCACTCCCGAGTAATCATTACCAACAAATGGATGCTGCGGCTTCAGACATTACCACGAGCTGTGAGAATTCGTTCCTTGGATGAGCTCTCGACCTGGACACATTATAGCATCTCCGAACTTGACCACATTGTCATGGACTTGATGAGTTCAAAGTACAACAGTAACAAGAAGGTCATATTCGCCATGGGAATCGAGGAGAAAGAACGAACTCCACTTCAAATCATTCACAAGTTTGAGGATGCCTTTAAAAAACTAGACAAACTTTCAGAATTGACTCAACACATCAAGGGCTTTTATTTTTACATGCCTCAAACCCATATTAGTCAGTACGAAGTCACGAGTTTGTATGTCAAGGTGTACAGGGTTCTTCGTAGGTTTCAATTTTTCGCTCAAAACCTAGAAGAGATCAAATTACATGGAAGTTGGTACATGAAATCGGAAACCCTAGAGAACGAAGTGTTTGATTTTACGAATTTTCGGTCCTTAAAGAAATTTCACATGAATAGCTGCTGTCTCATGAAACTATCGCAACTCAAATTGCCTGATACTGTAGTTGATCTAGACCTCTCAGACAATTTGATGGCCTCTTTCGATAATTTTCAATTACCTCCCAAATTGCGAAGACTCGACTTGTCAAGTAATAGACTTGCCGGCAACTTCAATTTGAGACTACCAATAACATTAACGTCATTAAACTTGAGCAAGAACGATCTCATGTTGGGCTCTAAACTTCCCAAGTCACTTAAGTATCTCGATCTTAGTCACAATAGTCTTGCGATGTCGTCCATAAATTTTGTCTCTTCTGGAATTGAAAAAATATACTTTGACTTTGTCCAAATTTATCTAATGACAAAAGAAGACAAACAAGCATTGACTTCGAGGTCAGTTCAAATAATCACGGGAGGTATGAGATCAACACTAAACATGCCTCAACGTCCAAACGCTCTCCTCTACGACATCCAAATCCGAATGTAGTTGATCATCGAAGACTGTTCCTGTCAGTTCCACATCAGATTCTTCAATTATCAGTTTGTCAAAAGAATACGCATCAATATCGACCTCGACACTCCTAGCATCCGAATGGTCAGATTTGTTCCCGTCTTTTTCGTCAAAATTCATAAAATAATTGAGCTCTTGAGATGCTTTTAAGGGCAGAGAGGCCGCAAGTTGTGTACTAGAATAGTCTCGTTTCCGGCTGAAATTTTGTGTCGAGGTTTGAAGAACAGTCGACAAGTTTTCTTGCTCATCGTCACTACTATCATCGCAAGACAATTTCGTTGCCAGCAAATTAATGAACCATGAATCAAACAGATTAGGTTTTGTACCCCGGATTGGATATTGTTTAAAATCAAAATAAATTGGATCATTTATACTGTGAAAACCATGAAAATTTGTGACCTTTACCACAGAAACAATGTGGTAATCCGCTCGCTCCTTGAGTTTATTTTCTGATGCAAAATGTGGACTATTATAATACCAGTCGTTGTAGAAAAGTAATCTAGACGATACTTTGTATTCACCGGCTTTATTTTCTTTTCCAATCGAAACTGGAGAAAACACAAGCCTCGCTTTTCTGGGATATCTTGCTTGTTTGAGGTCGCTTTCTAAATCGTCGATATTTCTTGTTCCAGATAACTGAGATGAGTGCCTTTCTCCCAGTACTTGAGTGTATGGTTTGAACTTCTGCTCAAAAAAGCCTTGTAAAGCTACTACACTCGAACGCTTATATGCGAAGGCATTTATCAACAGCAAAAGGGTTTCAAGTTGCTTTGTGAATTTTGAGTAAGGACTTTCTCGAAGTAAAGAAGACGTCTTAGGTAATGTGGGTAACTCTATCAGTTCAAAACCCTCTTCGAGGCCCTGCTCCTTGTTGGCTAGTAAAATATTACATTTTTCGATCTGATGTTTCAAAAGCGTTTCTTCGTAGCATGCTGCTAGCTGTAGACGATACATTTCAATAAGTTCATGAAAGTTCAAGACTAATGCAAAGACCGACGACTGTTCCGTAAATTCCGTGGGTACGAATGCAAAAAATGAAAACAACTTGGCAAACGAGTCGAGTCTATAAACAAGTAATCTCTTTTCTTTAAGCCATGTAGTTTGGAATTGAGGATGATGCTGTAGCCACTCCCACTCAAAAGAATTCAATGTTTCGATTATGATGACCGTTGTATTTGGCTTAGAAAGATGACTCGTAATGAGGTTAGCAAAAATGGCCCAAAGGGCTGGATTCATTGGCACGCTTTGGATATCGAGAACTGCGTCCATTTTGATATCCAACATCTGATTAAGGGCCGGAATCCCAGTGTCCAAGTGGTCAGATCGGAGACCCTGGGTGCTCATATGAAATAGCGATACCATAGCATTCTATTCTGTCTAAGGATGTAGTAGAGACGAGGGAATGGAATGATTCTGAAGAAATGTGGTATATGTTAGTGACGAACTGTGACATTAGAAACCCGTACATTTTGTTTTGCCCAGTGTTGGGAATAAATAAATGGCAGGGGTTACATCTCAGGAACTAAGAGATAGAATGACCCAATTTTTTGTCATCCTGGAATTCCTCAAAAACAGAAATTTGATCTTAGCCATTTTGTCCTTGCTTTGGCTTATCTAAAGTATGCGCTTATATGCCGGTCTAATGTCTCACTTTTCCTGCTAGGATTCCTAATCATAAAATAGGAATCTTTTCGAAGAATGTGGACCTCTGAACTCAACTACTGGTTATATAGATGAAAAAATAATAATGAAAACTCCAGACTTCCAGAATACCAGGTGTATTTCGGGAAGTCTGCCAGGTCTCACAATGATGCGACCGCATTAGAAAAGCTCCCATACAAACATTTGAATATCATTGTTGCTTATCTTTTTTTTTCTTTTTTTTCTGCCAACAAATTTGGTCTGACTCCTACCCCTCTTCGTGTCCTCTATTTTTGTCCCACTGAGACATTTGTTTCAGATCGGGACCCCCGTACACCACCGCATTTGGCCCCGAGCCAGACATCCACCCTAACCACCAATCATCCAACACAAAGATAATCCGTGCCACGAAGCTAGTTTTTGTGAACTCACCTTAGTCATATCCGTTGTGCTTCAAAGCAATTTCTCTATTTGTATAGGTCTTATTTTGGCCTGCCAATCTCCCTGCGAACAATCCCCAATACCATTTAAATAGGAACCCGATATCCCACGACAATAGCCAATATCGCCATCTTTTTGCTAAATTTGTCCAAAATTCCATCACTTTCGAAGCTTTATACGAATTGTCCTCGGTATTATGACCGCCTTCTCCTCTAAGGACCATGCTGTTCGTTCCACACATTCCATCAACTCGTCCCGACGGCCTCCACTAACAAAGAGCTATTCCAGCCATGCATCCATCTCGACCGTTGGCAGTACTAGCTCTGGACTGGGCATTAAGAGTGGGGGCGCTTCATCGATTCAGAATGCAAAGAAAACGTCTAGTCCCAATAGTACTCTCACAGAGTCACGCAAAGGGTCGTTGCGGGCGCGATCTTTGAGTCAAGTGTTGGCGGGGAACTCTAATCTGTACTTGGTTCAAGAAAAGGCGTATCTTAAAAGAATTCGAAACCAGCGAACGGACGATTATTACACAAAGGGTATAAGTGGCGCCTCTCTAGATAACAAAGATTTAGGCTTTGATGACGACAGCGACGACGACCTCCTGTCGTATGGAAACTCTGACTTGCTCACGGACTTCGAAGACGAGAAAAATGAGGTCGACTATAGTCTAGCTTTCGATCTTATGAAGAACAGTGGAGTGAAGCTCAGTATAGACAAGAACAACCAAACAATAGACAAGCACACAATCGAAAACCCGTTGGTTCTAGAACGTTTGGAATGGCAGGCTATGCTTCTTTCGGTCTTGACTGGTGACGTCGTCCGCTCTGAGAAGACAAAAATTATTGATCTGCCCAACTCAGTGCAAGGCCAAGAAAGCTTCGCTCATACAAACTATAAGGAGAACCTCTGGTTCGGAATAAGGGCCAAGCTCTTTAATCGATCGGAGGATGACCAAAAGAAACTCACATTGTACCGCCGGAATTTAGTGGACAATCTCATAGAACAAGTGATGAGCTATTCCATCTCGTATGAATCCGGAGCTGCAAGCCCGCGGGAACAAATCACTAAAGTTTTGGACGACTACGAAAAGGCCTGTGATTTGTGGAGCACTTTAGAGGAAATGAGGCATGATAAACCTGCTTGTAGAAGTGAGGCTTTCCAAGACCGTATCGATGCCCTCACTGCGTGGCTCTCGATCACAGATGCAATTGAACGTGAAACCAAATCGTTTGCTTCTTGGATTGGTAATGACGATTTGGACATTACTCGTGGTGCCACAGTCACAACTCCCGTGACAGAAGACGTCCAATTGACCGACAATAAGAGCGAGGTCAAGAAGATTTTTGAAGAAGATAACAAGTCGTTGGCTGAAAGAATTGTTAAGGAAAAAGATGTGCACATGATCTTGCGCAAGCGAATCTTTTATCCATTGGCACCCTGGATGGTCAAGTCCAAAAACACATACATTAGACTCTGCCGCATTTTCGAGCAGCTCAAATTGCCCGATTACGTACACCACTTGATCGATCTTTGTCTCGTTCCTATGCGTTTAATTAAGGAGATCATTACCCTTAGAATGAAGTATGCCAAGAAACTCCAAAACCCAACGCTTATGATGATTGATCAGATGCTCGAAGATTTCAAATCCTATATAACTATCGCGTTGGAGCTTAATAGCGGTATTATGGAGTACTGCCAATCTGACATAAACCGGACATGGTATATCAAAGACTTGTTCGAAAAGGATATCGAAGAGTTCGACAAGGTGGTGTTGAATTGCGTGCACTATTACCTTTCTCTTTTAAACAAAAAGCTTATTGATAGTAGTCGATCGCCATATACATTCCGGACAAACAAAGAACCGGAAGAACTCGAAAACGCGTGGAAATTCTTGATGAATTTGGGCCACTATATAGATGGAGGAGGTATACTCGTTGCTGAAAACATCACCTCCATCACGTCCAGGCTATGTCAGAAGCTTTTGGGATACTTGTATAACCAGATGAATCATCCACCTAAACCACTCAATGGGTCTGGCGATCTCATTCGTTGGTACTCCTCCACAACCGACAATTTTGGCCAGCTCCGGCGTAAACTCGCAAGATTCACTGGTGAAATCCTGCGCGAGTTTACGAACTCGGTTGTGTTTGAAGTATCTTCGAAAAGTGGAAATAGGACAAAGAGCATCTTAGAGATTCTTCGTGAATCAAACCACGTACTTGTTTTCACGGGCACTGTTGAGGCTCAAGGAATGTATTTTTTCGCAAGTCCCGAACTTAGCGACAAAGAAGGTGACATCTTGAAGATCATCAACGGGCGGTGTATTGGCACTGGTGTCAATCGCGGCTTTGCGGAATTTTCCAATCTTCTCCAATCTATTCGAGATGAATCATATTCAGAAGACATATACCAGGGCCCAGACGATTATTCGACCGAAAACTCGTATGTTATTGCCTTTTGTCCACCAAAGGCGATTGTTTGGGATGGCCCTATGATCAACTTACAAATTGACGAGGTTCCTGTGACCGACTTGAAACAAGGCCAACTACTTATGATCTCGCTGCTTCCTTACTACGACCTCCATATTATTCGGGACCGTTTTGTCGATTTCGTATCAGATGTAGACTTTGGATGTTTGGTCGATCCAATTGAACAGCGATCCTCGCTTACCAAAGTTCATCAGGAGTTGAGCAAGATTAACAAGATGTTTTTTAAGATGACCTTGGCAGTGCTAGATTCTAGCAGTACTTTAATTGATAAATGTCGGAAACTCATCACCGACGGAAACTACCAGGAACTTGTTAACAATTACTTTATATACGCACGAGACTTTGGCAAAAGCTCTGTTAAATGGTCCGATGCTTCGAGGAAGTCTGCTGTGATTATGCGCCTTATCCACATGTCCGTGGAATGGGTGAGCTTCATTTGTGACGACTGCACCCCAACTGATCGTAAGACATTCCGTTGGTGTGTGTTGGCACTCGAATTTGCCATGGAAATGACTCGTGGCTTCAATGTGTTGGTGCTTAACGAAGAGCTTTTCCATAAGTTGAAATTAAAAGTGGCTCGGTGCATGTCGCTTTTGATCTCGCATTTTGATATTATGGGCGCACGTTCTAGCGAGGCCGAGAAGCGGCGCTTGTTGAAATGGTCCTCTCAGCGTCAAGCGATCGAAAACGCGGTAGATGATGAGCAGGTGTTGGAATCCTATCAAAAGGAAGTGATGGGGCAGATTGAAGAAATTGAGCACTACAGAACAGACGTACAAGAGCAATTGAACTCGATTGGTCGCGTTCTTAACGTACTGGATTCGGAGTATCACTACGTAACGCTTCTTGCCTCGTCGTTCTCGAGTCTTTCCATCAGATGGCAAAAGGGTAAGTTCATTGGCGGAGGCTCTTTCGGGCAGGTGTACGCAGCCGTTAACTTAGACACTGGTGGAGTGATGGCTGTCAAGGAGATTGTGTTCCACGACAGCCAGTCGCTCAAACTCATTCCCTCGATCAAAGAAGAGATGACAGTGTTGGAGATGTTGAACCATCCAAATGTTGTGCAATACTTTGGCGTTGAAGTTCACCGCGACAAAGTGTATATTTTCATGGAGTACTGTGAAGGTGGCTCTCTTTCTGGACTTCTTGCACACGGCAGAATCGAGGACGAGATGGTAATCCAAGTTTACACTTTGCAAATGCTCGAAGGGTTGGCTTATCTCCACCAATCAGACGTTGTTCATCGAGACATTAAGCCAGAGAATATCTTGCTCGATCACAATGGAGTCATCAAGTTTGTGGATTTTGGTGCCGCCAAGGTGATTGCCGCTACTGGAAAAACTAGAAACCCTGGCTCCAGCTCTTCTTCTTCTTCTTCGAGGAGAGGCGGAAATCCAGAAAATTTGAATTCTATGACAGGGACTCCAATGTATATGTCACCCGAGGTTATCACGGGTCAGTCTTCACCCCGCAACGGAGTCACAGACATTTGGTCTCTTGGATGCTGTGTTTTGGAAATGGCCACGGGAAGAAGACCTTGGGCCAACTTGGACAATGAATGGGCGATAATGTATCATATTGCTGCTGGACACAAGCCGCAATTGCCCTCGGCCGACCAACTCAGTGAAGCCGGACGAAAATTCCTATCGAGATGTTTGGAACATGATCCTCGAAAGAGACCCGGTGCTGCTGAACTTTTGAATGATCTGTGGATCGTCCAGATCAGACAAGCCGCTTTTGGTTCTGGCGAGGCAGGAACGACACCAAATTCAGAGACGAGTTCTTCGATTTAAACGCTTACAGTATACCTACAGTTATAGTACATGAATACGTAATTCCATTATTTACAGAACAATTTCATAACTCCGCTTGAAACAACCCTCATTTAGCAAATTTAAGAAAGCGAGTTTTATGAGCATTAGCGACGTGCCTTTAGATTTTCTCATAGATTACCGATGGCTAATTTGGAAGCTTATTTCTTATTCCCTGTCGTCTCAAACTTATCAAAGGTGTTTGTCCATAAGCCCCTTGATCGTTCCTACGTGATCTCCCTTGATGTTGACTTCCCCTGTGAGTGTGTTCACCTTGACGTTTTGAACAAGAATGCCCTCGCTTTTCATCAAATTCGCCAACTCGTCTGCAAACAATCGGACGTTGCCTTCGACACGCTTAATCTCAGTGGTGATCTTGGTATTCTGAACCTTCTTGTACACGGGCCAGTGGCCGAACTTTGTTTGCCTGATGGCGTATAGTTTTTCGGTCTCAAATGTGTTGTTGGGGAGTTGCTGTGCAGACACAGATGTGAGGCTAAGGGGTTTATAGATGGGCATTTCTGCCTTAGGCATCGCGATGCTGAGACCTTTTAGGAGTCTGGTGGAGTTCTTCATATCGTTTCTTGTGTTGTAGAAGGTACTAGTAGGTGAAAAATTTAGGTACTGTGTGGGACAATGAGGTGAGGGAGGTTTGTGGAGAAGAAGGCAGATTTTACAGGTAACGACAAACTGGGGGAAAACGACTTCTATTTAAGTCGTTGAAATTTTTCTGCTATTGTTGTCTTTCTCCCTATGATCTTGTGCATGCCTGGTTCGTTTGATTTTTGCTGATCTGATCTGAAATCACTTTCATCAAAACCAAATTACATATTCAGAAAATCACAAGAAACTGACTTAGAGTTCTTTATTATTATTCTCTTTGACTTCTTTATGAATTATCAATAAACTTTTTCGAAACGCCCCCAAATCACCTACTTAATATCCTTGGGAGTCTTCTATTACCTAAACCATATATCAAAGCAAACCAAGCCATACCAAGCGTTCGAATCAAACAGAAATTTCCGGTCGTGTTTCCTTCTTATCATGTATCTTGCAATGCTTAGTATAGTCTCTCTTCTTGTCAAACTCTTGCTGGCAGATCTCACATTTGTAACCTCGATGAGTCTTCATGTGTTTTGTCAAATTGGTGCTTTCACGGAAATGCCTGTCACACCCAGGCCAAGGACACTTGAGCGGCTTCACCCCGAGATGAACCCTCGTGTGTATGGCCAAAGATGAACTTGTGGCAAAGCGCTTGTCACACATGTCACATTTATAGGGCTTTTCTCCAGAATGGATTCGCATGTGCTGCGTAAGCATTGAAGGGACTGCAAATCGGCTACCGCAAATCTCACATTTGCATGGCTTATGGCCAGTGTGGATGTGGATGTGACGGAAGATCTTTTGACGTTGCAAAAACGGCTTGCCGTTATTTCTTTCACATCCATCCCAACAACAATGATAAATGGAGCGACCTCGGCCAATGTGCACCTCTTGCAAGTGCTCTTGGAGGCTTCCTTCATCGTTGTGTGTAGCATTGCAAATGATCGGTTTGCCGTTACTGTCCTTGCCCATATGCCACTTACATGTGAAATTTGCGTCGGTCCTTTGGGAATCTGGTTTGGATTTTGGACATATCTTGACTTTCGTAATGTTTAGGCCGTGGTTTTCTTCCTGCTTTATTTGATGTGAGCTCTTGGGTGATTCGGAAATTCCTTCAATGGACCTTGGTGTGAGTAAAGGTGAAAGACCCTGTTGATCGTGACCAGCACTTCTGGGCTTTACATCTGGATTCGGAAGAAGTCCCACATTTGTATCGATTTTGTGCGACCGCAAGTGCTCTAAGAACACGTTCAAGTCTGCGTCTATGAAATTACAGTGATCCCATTCACATTCGAACTCCGGGTGTTTATTGTCGAAATCACCGAGACTACTTTCCTGTTTCAAGTGTGTGTCGACGACATGGTCCACAAGAGAAGAGTTGTCAACGAGATGAGCACAACTGTCCCACTGACAGTTAAAAGTGAGGTGCGGCAGCGCATACGGGAGAATTTGTGACGAGTCGGTTCCATTTTCATGTATGATTTCGTTACCGAGGCTACGGCTGAAGTTATTAAACTGGGCAAAGAAATCAAAATCAAATTGATCAGACTTGCCCATGTGCAATGTTGCCTCGGTGCCCAGGTTGTTGGTAGTGTTTGACGAGGAAGCAATCGGAATCTTAGCGTGAAAACACGACTGGTGGACAGTGTGGAAATCGGGACTAAGCGACTCCTTTTGTTCTTTCAGATGGCATTGGTGGGGGAAATGCAAGTGGAGCGGCAAGTCTGTGTGCTCGAGTTTTATTCTTTTGGGTATGGATTCATGCATGGATGTTGTACTTTCAGTAGGATGTGTGGAGAACTGCTGTTCGATGTCCTGATGCACGTTGTTAATGAGATTTTCAAAGATGTTGAGTTTCGGTTTCTGCAACTCGCAGAGTGTGCCCGAGTACCGGTTCTTCTCTATGGAAGTATCTGCATCGAGGTAATTAAGTGACAACAGCAGGTCCAGGCCCTCTGGTGCAGCTAGCGATTCGGAACTTCTGGAATCTGACGTATTAATCTGCCCATGATCGGGACAACTATCATATCCATGGCCAATGCGGTCGGACAATGCCAAGTCGTCACATTCATGGAAAAAACAATCATCGAGTTCCTCACAAAAGATATCGCCGCAGTCCTCGAGATCGTTCAACTGTTTGCACGAGTCCAAAGAATGCTGTAGCACACTGCCGCCCAGCTGTGTGTGGCTATGGTCGTGTTGGATGTGATCATGGTTATGTATGTGACCATGAATATGCATATGGTTCTTATGGTGATGGACATGGCCATGTACGTACCCGTGGGTGAACACGGAACTGTCTGGTTTCATCGCCGGCATCAATGCTTCTACGACCTGATCTGAGAGCATGGGAAGAGAAGTAGTAGATGATTTGGGGGTCCATGTACCCTGGTGGTTACAGCTCAAATAGTTGCTCATTTAACAATTAAAGCGAAACGAGAAAAGATTTCAAATTATCCTAGAGAATGTAAATGAGTTATGGCGTGGGATCAGGGCCCTATTTATACCTGGAGAAGGATTCTGTTGCTTTTTCAAAAGGGAACACTTGCTTATCATGGGGTGTCTTCAAAGAGGTGTACTTCTCCTGTACAAATATGCATTAGGATTTGCAGCCAATTGTCTGAAAATAGATAAAGAGAGAAAGGATCTCGTAGATTTTGATATAAACAGCTTTTTTGACTATTAAAATTCTTCAGTGGGCCAAGACTCCCTTGTTGGATTCTGTTTTCAGTTTTTTTGCACTTTCGGTGTTTCTGCCTTTCAGTTGAAGAGCTGATGCATATTTCCAGACATAATTTCCAAATAACGACGCAAGAATCTTTCGAGAACACTCTAGTAAAAATACTGGGTTAGCCGAAATGAACAATTTTTTTTTTGGTTTACTTCTGTGTCGTATCTGGACGTTTTGACTTGACATTCGTTGTTTTGAAACTGAATTCCAAAATTCGATTGGAGATATTGTAAGAATCTGTTATGTTAATTTTAAGTATCTTTTGATCCGTATCTTCATGTGTCATAGTGGTTTGACAGACGGCGCCGGATTAGAGACCCATTTTTTCCACTTGAATCGAGAAGATGTAAAATGAATTGAAAATGAACTCCGTTATCGACAAATTCTAGAGCAGACAAAAAAATGCCACACTTTGTCATTTCCTCGCTTGTTTTCCGGAAATATCTTTGGTGGATTTGTTCGTTTTGTTGCACTATGTTAGGACCATGATATGTGGATGAAACGCAATCATTGAAAATGAAATGATTGGGAAAGGAACGAGCTAGACGATTTCAAGCTGAAGCCATCAAAATCCCCTTATATTTTTATTTCGCTTTACTCAGCCGCTTTGTACATTGTGTGAGATTTGAACGCTGATGCATCTATCTCCATTTCAAAACAGTAATTGAAATGGCGCTGGAAGTCTGGGGCTACAACTTCATAATTGAAATCTTTACTCCAACGATGAAGTTTCCTTATTCAAAGTTACAAAAACTGCTTAAAGTGTCGGCATTTGGAGACACATTTAGAGAAAAAAGCCTCTGAAGTATTCTGATAGTCTGGAAATGGAATGAAATCTTTTGAATATTAACATATTTTAGAACTCCGAAATAGATAGTCATGCCAGAGAGTTCACTGTGATCTGAATATCTGACAATATCTATACGGAAGCAAAGGAGATATACAATAAGTCCAAATATCAAGTTTTGGAGAACTATCTACTAATAGTAAGTTTCTGCTCGTTCAACAAGTGATGTTTTTTCTGTATCAAAACTTTTGCTTTTTTACCAAATTTCTAAAAAATGGTCAAAAATGGTAAAATAGTCGTAAAAACCGAACTAGAAAATACATGAACAACCCATAAAATCGCCAAATTTCTAAGCTACGTAATCACGCTTGATTTCCTTTTGTTACCTATAAACGTCAATACGTTTTTTTTCAAGATATTGTTTGATGGACACAAAAGTAGGAAAGTTTACGTGCTCCCATTATATTATGAAAATTCTTTTTTTTATTAATTATCAATCATCAATTAGCATCAGTATTCTTTATATATCCTTAAATACTGTTCTGTGCTTGTGTTCTTCTTCCTTTACGACTTCAACTCCTGAATCTCGTTCTCGTCAGCCACCAAACCCATCACAACCAAGTACATGTTCAAATTGTTCAACATGTTCTGCTTTTTGTAAGCATTTGCTGGAATGTTACAGTCAAGCGCTTTTGCACGGTTCATTACGCCAAAAATCTCATCTCTTACCTCATCCACAATGATTCTTTGGTGACTCAACTTACCACCCAACGATAAGGTTGCCAAGAATTGCCAGACATAGTCATCTTCAGTGTCGGCTTGATGAGGAGAGAAGATGGCAGCGATCCGAGATTCTAAGGCCGTGAATAACTCATCATAACAAGATGTCCAGGCTGACAAATCAGTTGCGGAAATGTGGCCCTCACCAGTCATCAATTCAGCGCGAGACAACAATGATGTCACCACTGACAATCCGATCTTGGTGGTGGAGACAAATGAAAGGACGTTGTGCTGGATTAAGATGTGGAGAAGACTAACGATCTCGGTAAACTTGAAGTCTTGCACGGCATTCATGAGAACTTTGCAGAATGTTAGGGTGTAAACTTCCACCAACTTAGTGATGGGCTCAGGCACCTTCTTGTCAGCGTAAGTGGTATAAGAACCATCTTTAATGACCTTTAAGTTCTCCAAGTTGGCCATAATTAAGGTGACTACAATGAGAATCTGTTCACGGGTTAAAAACTTGAACAATCTGGGTAAAACTTTCAAGGCTTTAGGATAATTAAGAGCTTGAATGAATGGATTAACAAAAGACTCATCGTCTCCAGAAGAGGACTTTTGGTCCAACACGTGAAGTGACTCCCACAATTTAGACGTGTCGACTTCATTGGTCAATCTGGACTCGCTTTCAACTGTCATCAAATTACTGATGATCTCTTCTAAGATGCTCATGATATCCTTTTTGGTGTATTTCCTAATAGGTTTCGTAGGGGCAGCAATTGAGGGAGATCTAGCTGTCTTCATTTGAATGGGGATCTCAGCTTCTTCGCTATTTTCAATGTCTTTTGCCTTTTGTGCGGCTTTACTCAAAATGACCAATTGTTGACGTGGCTTCTTGCCGGAACCAACGGAGACCTTTCCCAAGACGCCTTCACGGACATGCTGTGGCAATTTTTGCCTCTCTTTAGCAACCGTGACAGCCTTTTGGACTTGTTGTTGCATTCTGTGCAATGCGACATCTGCACGCTTGAAACGGCCGCCCAACCTATGGCCACTCTGGTCCAAGTATGCTTGAGCGATAGAATTGGGCTGGGATACAGGCATCACGGAGCCGTCGGCAGCAGATTTTGGATGGATTACTCTATACACTTGCGCATAGAAATCCTCGTTGTATGGATCATCAGTGACGATTTGTGAGAGTTGGAAACGAGTCACGAAGTCCTTGTCCTTTGGATTCATGACACCACAGTACCGCACGATACGCGAAACTTTCTCCTGACGTTTAGCCAACTTCTGCTGTTCTTCAGGCAGCAAATCCTCCAATTGTTGGTGGTGACGAGCGAACGAGCTGTGAGAGTCATTTCCCCTGGTTAGTTCTTGCTGAGAGTGGCCAGTGGCATTGGCGCTGGGAGGCTGGACTTGGTTCTGGGGCGCACCCAACACTGGAAACTGGGACATGTCGGCTGGTTGAGTCAGGACCTTAGGAGCGGTGGTGGCGGTTTGATTTGATGATTCGGGTAAAGAAACGGTAGGAGCAGGAGCCGCCGAGGATTGAGCGCCAACAGCTGAAGCATAGTTCTGCGGCTGCTGTTGAGGTTGTTGCTGCTGCTGCTGCTGCTGCTGTTGAGGTTCAGTTCCAACTTGAGGTACAGGTGGGGCTTGTACACCAGGCATGCTTTGGCCAGGTATGCCGGCTTGCGCGTACATATGAGGAGGCTGATTTGGGTGCATGGAGCCCATGGGACCTGCCGGCATCCCGGGCATTTGTTGGCCCATAGGATGGGGCATGAACTGGCCAGGGAACGGCATTCCGTACTGGGGCGGAGGCATCATGTAGCCCTGGGGCATCATATATCCGCCGTACTGGGGGTGAATACCGGGGTAGAACTGCTGTTGCATGGGAAGAGAGGGAGGAGCGCCGCGCTGTTGCTGTTGCTGCTGGGAGCTATCGATTGCAGTCAATTGAGCCTCAATCTCCTCTAAGCTCAAGATCTTACGCGAACCGCTAGAATCTTGGCCAGGAGGTACGGATGCCGTGGCCGCTGCTGCAGGTGCTGGTTGACTCTTGGGCTCTGGAGTGCTGTCGCCCCACAAATCCTTCATGAAGTCGTCGTCATTGGCGGCAGCAGCACGGGCAAAGGAGAGTTCCGGACGTATGTTCGAGGTGGCAGATGCTGGCACAGACAGTCCAAAGTTAAAGTCTTTTCCAATGGAGGCAACACCGAATGTCTCGTCGTTAAAGGCGTCATCCGTGTCATCAATTTCGCCGAGGCCCTCGTACGTCTCCTGGAAATCATAAGATTCCTGCTGGGCCGGGTGTTTCTGGTGCGCCGGCCCGGAGGGGTCGAAGCCAAAGAAAGACATGGCGGATGGATGTTGGTTTTGTGGAGTAGTATTTTTCAAGCTGTGGGTGGAGTATGAGACTGGACGAGAGTTGAGGCTGGCACGCCCATGGTGCTGTTAACGAGGTGTATTTTACGTCATAGATTAGTTTACTTTATTTTTCTCTTTTTTCTTTGAAGTATTTGTTAAGACGAGCGAGTATTTTTTGAAATACTGAACATTACTGTTCTGTGGGTTTGTTTGTGGGAATGTAACTTAGTTCGGAGGTAACTTGTGAGTATGAGTACCAGTATGAGTTTGAACAGTAGTTAGGAGACTCATTATTGTTGTCTTTATCTTTTGAATTTCCGCATTCCTATTTAATTTTTTCATTCCTTTCTTCTTCTGTGTCACACCATTCTTTTATCGGTCTCGATACAATTCTACTTGTTGGTTTAAAAATTAGAAGCTTAATCATAATTAGTTATTTGTATCGATTCGACGATTTAAAGCGTTGCTTCGAGTTTAGCTGAAGATCCGTTGAAATGATACCCTTTGAAGACATTTGTAGTATCCTTTCACAAGCATAATGTTCTCACAAAAAGCTCCAAATCTTAAGAAATTGGTCTCGTATCAAGTCTCAACTAAGAATATGATCGAAAAAAAATCAATTATCAAAAAGAAGGTCTCTTGCTTGGTTAGACTTGACAAAATGTTGTATGATGTAACTAACATTAAATTTTTCCATAAACTTCGAAGAACGAAACAAAAACCACTCCAACTATTTTCCCAACGCGATCTATGATTCAGATATCCGTCATCATGGCCGTGATATTGATGTAATGCTCGATTATGATCCTAACTAAAGTAATGAGCCCTTCGCTCTTATATACAATAAAAAAATAGCTTCTCCTTCAAGTTGTCCACGCAATCTGTATTATTTGCGTGACACTTTCTATCAGATGAAGGTTTGAAGCGTACTGTGCAATTTGAGCTGCATTTCATCCCACTCCCCTTGTTCGTCGCTGAGAACTGTGATAGCGCCGCCAGCACCGATACGCCAAACGCTACGATTGTCAGTATTTTCCCGGTCTCGTTTGTAGTGAACCATCGACCGAATAATCACTGACCAGTCAGCGTCGTCGGTGACCGACCAATAACCAGCAACTCCGCTGTATATACCTCTTCTACCGCTAGAATTCATCGTTGGCTGCAACGACTCAATTTTTTGTAACAATTCGACGGATCGTTTCTTGGGAGCACCAGTCATTGATCCCGGGGGCAATGACAGCTTCAAGATGTCGATTCCTTTATAACCTACCTCGGGGAGATGGCCATGGATTACGGTTACCATTTGATACACGGTCTTGTACTCCTCAATAGCCATTAATGAATCGACCACGACGGAATCTGTAAATGTCTGGAGGTCATGGCGGATCAAGTCCACAATCATTAAATTTTCTCCCATCTCTTTGGGCGTGCGCAAGATCTTGGTGGCTTCCTCTAATGTCGTAGACTCGGTGCGTTTTACCGTACCCTTGATAGGTCTCAATTCAGCAATTTTTCTGCCTGAAACTTCGCTGCTATCCTTCCACGAGACGAACCGCTCTGGAGATGAGGAAAGAAGAACACAGTCGTCGAATTCCATGTAACACAGGTATGGCGACGGATTCTTCCGAAGAGCCAATATCTTATAAATGGACCAAGGATTTAAATAAGAAGGAAGCATAACTTTCAGCAGTGTTGTAAGACAAAGCTCGTACGAATCCCCAGCGTGAAGATATTCCTGACATAGGTCAAACTGCTCTTTGTATATCTCACGATCAGGGAACTGGTACTCGATGTCTTTATCCTCAGGATTACAGTAGTCCTTCACCTTCATGTGGACTGAGTTGAGGTTGATGCGGATATCATCTTGGCCGTCCACCAAGCTATTCAACAAATCAAGGCACTCGCTTTCTTCGTCATCCGAATCTCTGATAGACACCAAGAACCAGGTCAGGGTTTTTCTATCATGCAAAATGAATCTCTCAATAAATACGAGCTTGCAGTCAGGGGTGTAGTCATCGCAGATGGGTTCCATTCCCTCCACCACAAGGTGCTTTCCCTCCTCGTAAGAAAACAATCCCATGTAACCACCGAAAAAGGGTAAGGGTTTCAGGTGGATGTCGCCAAGACGGGCTTCGATTTCTTTCCGCGATAGGTACTTGGAAGCCATTTTGCTAGCGACAAACTGCATTATGTTTTCGATCGGCCACAGTTCCGTCACAACGCTCTTATACTTCTGTAGGTGAACGGTATGAATATCGTCAACTGAATGTGTGATGACCTCACTTTCGCCCTCGATAGGGAGTCCGATGATAGACCAGTCGCTGGGATCGGCAGCTGAATTAAGAAAAACAAAACCCTGTCCGTTCTTGGAGAAATACTCACACACATCGATCGGTTTTGTGTCTGAGTGCTTGAAATTAAAGCTTTTAATAAATAATCTACCAACGTTATGCGATTCGAATTTCCCGTTGGACACTAGCCACTCTTCATGTACTGCCCTTTTACTAGACACCTCGCTTTTCAATGGTCGATTCTGTTGACCTTCCTTCAAAGAAGGCCTAGCCTCTGCGTTGTAAGCCGATGCAATATTGTTAAAACGTTGAATGAGCTCGGCACCCTCTTTGGAACAAATAGACTCGGGATGATATTGAACTCCGTATAAAGGTAAGGATCGATGACAGCCTGCCATTAAAATATCGCCATTACCAATTTCAGAACATACTGCTAAAGGTACGATTTCGGCATTCAAGGTATGTATGGGCACATGGAGCGAGTGATATCTGACACTAGGGAAAGATGTGCCGCTGGGGAAAAGGGGACATGGCTCCGTCTTGACGTCGTAGATCTGGCCATGTTTAACGTCAGCAAGCCGCTCGACCAAGTTTCCAAACTCATAACATAAACTTTGGAAGCCCAAGCACACCCCCAATACAGGGATGGTGGATTCTGGGTGAGCAGCGAAATGTTGGTAAAGCCATCGGATGATCCCCACATCCGACGCCTGGGCCGGGTGGCCGGGTCCGGGCCCAATGACAATATAGTCAAACGAACGGATCCAGGTGTTAAATACGTTTTCGTATTCTTTGGGGGCGAACGTATCATTGAAGATCGTGACGACTTCATGGTTTGTGTTGTCCTCGATGAGTCGGCAAAGGTTGTGCGAAAACGAGTCGTAGGAGTCAATGAGAAGGATCATTGTATTCTAAAATTTGGTGCTGGAATTATTTTCTACTATTTATCATCTATATATGCTACGGTTGTGTGGACCAGATGGGTGTATGGCAATGGGTCTGGGGTACAGTGTGTAGGATAGAGTTATGTCTTATGGCTGTGCCATCGCATCGAGCGATCAAATCGATTTTTTTTTTTTGAAAAAATGAATGGATTTTCAGATATGGAGATACAGAAGGGTTCCCAATTTTCAAAAGCTACGGTAAGTTGTCTGTTGGACAATTGAACATTGGGAAAGAATGAACTCTCTCGGCAAAAATACAAGAAATGCTTTCTAATTGAACAACAGGAGATCAGGGAAAAAAACTTCATCATTTTTCTCTCTTCCTTTCTTTGATAAATTCTCTCAGTTTTTCGCCCAATATCATATCCCAATTCCAGATCGTACCTAGCACAAGTCGACCTCCTCAAAGTCAGACGGAAGAAGGTCTAGCGCCTCAAGGCGACGCGTCAAGAGAGTAATTGTTTTCTGCTGCTCTTCGCAAAGCATCAACACCTCTTCAAGCTGTTTCTCTGCTTGTGCGGGCACCTCATTTTCGGCGCCATCGACAGGAATGGCTGCAAAAACCTCTGAGGCTTGAGCCGCACTAGCCGTCTCCAACCGAGCCTTGAGCTCGGAAATTTCGGCATCCTTTTCCGCAATGGCGTCCTCAATTTCATCGGTTTTGGTGACTTCGATATCTTTTTTTTTGGCGTCAGTGTCCAATTTAGCAGCTTCAACTTCTCGCTGAAGCAGCTCTAGTTTCTCCAGATACTCCCGTACCTCACGCTCTGAGTTTTGGAGAGCGCATTCGAGCTTGAGTGTTTTTTGAGTCTGAAGCTCCTTGTCAGCTTTGTAGTTGTTCTGAAGTTCAGAGAGGGAGGTTTGCGCTTTCTGAAGTTCTTCGGATACAACTTGAGTCTGATTGACATGCTCGTTCAATTCAATGACTTGTCGTTGCAATGCAGTAATCCTTTCATCCTTTTCTTGTATAAGTTTTCCAAAAGAGTCCTCGCTCCTCTCTTTCATCCTTAATGCTTCATCGTCTTTTTCCTTGATCATGGACTTGAGTTGGTCTATTTCCGCCGTTTTTTTGTCGATTGCTTCTTCTAACTTAAACACAGTCTCCTCTAATGAATTGACACTGCTCTTGTCCGTTTGAATTTGTGCTAATTGTTCTTGCAAACTGGCAACGAGCGCTGCCTCCTGCTTCAATTCGTTTTGGTCGTGCTCAGCTATCTGAAGATTATTCTCCAAGATATCAATTTTTTTTAGCAAATTTGAAATTTTATCTTCGTATTCACTTTTTTGAATCTGCACTGCCTCTTTCTGTGTTTCAAGCTGAGATTCCACGTCAGTTATTTTAAAATCCCTCTCAGCCAATTCCATTTTAAGCTTCTCGTGAGCTTTCAGTTCACACTCATCTCTTTCAGCGGGAACTTGTTGCTCTTTGTGAACTTTTATCTCTTCTCTTAACTTTGCGCATGCTTCATTCAAATCTGAAATTTCAGTGTAGAGCTTTCTAGCATGGCTCTCTGCATTTTCTTCAAGCATCTTCAAATCAGAGTCATGGGCTTTTTGAGTTTTTGTAATGGATTCCTCAAGTTTTGAGACCTGTTGCGTGTGTACCAGAGTGACTTTTAAAGCAGTCACAGAATTGATTTTCCTTTCGTCTTCAAGTTGCTGCAAGGAAGACTTAACGTGTGCCTCCATCTTTG
This sequence comes from Australozyma bambusicola, assembly GCA_030563705.1. NCBI lineage: Eukaryota > Fungi > Ascomycota > Pichiomycetes > Serinales > Metschnikowiaceae > Australozyma > Australozyma bambusicola. Next base: position 287,807 of record JAJMJU010000005.1, on the reverse strand, counting down.
CCACTTGTTGTTTCAACAGTGAAATTTCCGCACGTTGTTTCTCGATAAGCTCAACGCTTTGAATCTTGTCAAGTTGCATTGATGCGAGCTTTTTTCTATCACTCTGGTTCTCAATCGCTTCTTTGCTTTTCAAAAGTACCTCTTGTTCGAGAGCCGAGATACTTTCATCTTTAGCCACGAGTTTATCTTTCACTTCTTCAAACTGGCGTTCTATGTCCTCTTTTTCCTTGGTTAAATTTCGGTTTTGTTGCGCAGACTCCCCAAGCTGAGCAATTGTAGATGCAAGTCTTTCTTTTATATCAATGACAATTGCATCTTTGGCAGCAAGGTCGGCACCTTTATCGGCAATTGCTTTTAGTAAAGCCTCTTTTGCCTTCAATTCGCTTTCAATTTTATTGCTCAGCTTCTCTAATTGTGAAAACTCTACGCTGATAGCGTCTCTGTCGTTTGATGCATCTTTCAAGGCTTTCTTGAGGTTTTCCACTTCGTCCTGAAGCTGTCCAATTTTAACGAGATACTCTTTTTTCATTTGAGTATACTTGATATCAAGTTCCTCTTTACTCTTTTCAACATTCGACATCAGTAGCTCAAGATCGAAATAATTGCCTTCTACTTCATCAAGTCGCTCGTCTTTGGCTTCCATTTCTTGTTTATGGGCCTCCTTCGTTGATTCAGCATCTTCAAGCAATTTGGTCTTTATAGACTCCAATTCGTCAACTCTGCTTTGCAAGGATGTACGAATACCTGTGAATGATGCCATTGACTCGGTTGCGCTTACGGAAAGGGCCTCGATATTGCCCTCCAACCGAGCTATCCGACTATAGGCAATACGCAACTCCTCCTCCTTGTCACCAAATGCAATACGCTTAACACTAAGCTCGGGTGTAGTGAGCTTTTGATTTGCGTCTGCTAACAAAACGGCTTGTGATTTAAGCTCTTTCTCCTTTACCGTCAAAAGACTTTTCTGTTCTGCGATGTAAGACTTTATGAAAGCGAGTAAACCAATTGCATTTTTGAGCAACGCTTTTTCTTCACTTTCTAAATTGTTGCTATCAGTTTCTTGTCCCTCTAGTTCCCGGACGTTAGTTTTTTCGTTTATTTTATCTTCAAGAACCGTGTCACCGTTATTGTCGAGTTTACCTTCCACAGTAACTACAGTTCTTTCCTCATTTTTGGTCTCACTTTCCTTAATTTCAACTGATTCTTCATATAATTCATTTCGGTCGTCTTCAACAATTTCGTTCTTTGCTCCATTTCTAGCGAATACATCTTTGTCCAACTCTTTAAAAAGTTGTATCTCCGTCTTCAAACTTTCCCTAAGCTCAAGCAATTCACCAGATGGGGTTGCAGATGCCTTTAAGTTGAGATCATTTACTTCACTCAAAAGCTGAGAGTAGTCTTCTAAGTCTTCGTACGCTTTAGCTAATTCAAGCTGCAAAGACTCGACTTCCAATTTGAATTGCAAATTGGCTTGCCGTAATTCCAGAACGACAGAAGCAGCAGCACGCAATTTCTCAAGCAAGTTATCGTTCTCTTCTTCCTGCTCGCTTATACGAGTTTGTAGTTCACGTAATTTTGAATGGTTTTCAGATTTGTCCTCTGAGGAAGTGTTGTCACAGCTACCGCCTTCTTCTAAATATCTGATCTTAGCCCTGAGCTCCTCATTGATTCTGTTACATTGAGTAATTTGGCTCTGGAGCTCTTTTTCGATTTTCTCGTGTTCAATTTTGACCTTGGAAATTTCTTTTTCAAAGCTAGCAATGCGAGCATCGGCATCTGCTTTTTGTTTGCTAAGCAGAAACAATTCCCTACTCATTTTATTGATCCCAGCTTCCGCTTTCGTCTTCTCTTCTTCAATTTCGGCTAGAGCCCGACCCGTCTTCTTTAACGTCTCCTCGTTAGCTGTCAGGGATTTAAGAAGAGAATTATACCTGGACATGTACAGTTGCGAACTTTCTTCGAAACGGATCTTCTGAGTCTGAGTGTCAGCCAACTCTTGAGCTAATTGCTCAAGTTTACTGCTGATCTCCGTCTCCGAAGCCTTGGCCTCTGAGAGTTCTGCTTGACATTTCGCGAGGAGTTCTGTAACCGATTTGTTTTCAGCCTCAGCTTCTTCAATTACCTTCTCAAGTTCTATCCTCTTCTTGGCTGCTTCTTCTTTTAAACCTGCAAGTTCCCTTAAGTACTCAGCATTTTTTTCTTCCAACTCCTCCAATTTCTCATGCGATAGCTTGGTTCGAGGTTCGAACTCAGGGCCACGAAATAATGCTCGCTGGATAATGTAGAAATGTTCTCTCACTATGTCTATATATTCGGGGATGAAAAAGAGCATGGGAAGACCAGTTGCGTCTCGCTCGAAACCAGTCTCAATTGTGGCGTCAAAATTCTTAAAAATAGGATTTTCCTTGAACTTCTTCACTTTAGAAGAGTAATTGTCAGCACCGAGGGCTTTAGTAACGATATCAAATAAATTGGATCTAGGAATAGGTGAGGTGGAAGTAGTAAACTCGTAAACGATACCTATCAAAATGGTAGCGAGTCCATGTACAAGTTCAGACGATTCTGAGGAATTTTTTGAAAGGAAAGCCAATATCGATTTGATGATGGAGGCGTCTGTAAGAAAGTCATTTACCGCTTGAAAGTCCTCGTATAACCAGAATGAGAGGAGCATGAGGCATCCAATTGCTATACGAGGGTCTGACGCTTCTAAGTTTGCAGTAAGCAAGCCTGCAATGGCCTGGATGAGAGTCAAGACTTCCTCGCCATTTTCGACCTCGCCATCTTTTGTATCAAGAGCCATCTTTCTAGCTTCCGGACAATCTTTTATAATGCTCACAAGAATTGAGGCTGCAAACCACGCACTATAAGGGTTCAACTTGATATCAGTGTTGAAATCCATAAGTGTGCCAAATATATTTGCTGTGGGTGTACTTTGTAAACCGCTATCAGCAACTTTAGAATCTTGACTCTCCATTTCTTCATGAAGTGCTTTTTGGAGCTCTTCATAATAGGTTGGATTAGAGCGGGCTTTTATCTGATCATTGAGAAAGGCCAATTTTGCTTCGGCATTATTCAGAAAAAAACTGGATAAGCAGTGAACGGCAGCAAACCGAATTTCAAACACATGAACTGAATTTGTCAATAGCGCCCAGTTTAAAAGAGCTACTGGCGCTGGAATTGGAGTTCCGTACCGCTGAACCTGGACAGGCAATGAAGGATCTAAGTATGGCACGTCTAACTGAGAAAACTTTAATTGGAGGTCTGAGTTATTGGCAATTATGTCGGCTACGACCTGCAAAGCAGCGCGTCTTATTGGGTTTTCCATGACAGAAGAAAATATTAGCCTGAGAATCGAATAGAATATTCCCGAGGATTCAAGTTTCAATTGATTCTGAAGCACCAGTTGATTGTCCGGGTCAACAAAGGATCTGCATATATCAAGAACCACGACCATGTTTTGGAGTCGTTGTTCAGTCCAGACTATTGGGGGAAGGGGGATAAGTTCTCCGTTCTCGTCTTTTAAGCCTTCTTCATGTCCGTCTTCAAGGGGTTCAGCGATGAGATGAGCCAATTTAGGGACACATTCCGTTTCTAAGAAGAGCTTTTGGTTGGAAGCGTTGTACATCAACAAGTTGGTGAGAAGTGTTAAGCAGTCTTGGACCAAGATGGAGCCTCGTATACCGCCCTCTTCCTCGATTATTTCGAACACACGTTCAAAAGTGTTTTCGAACGCAACGAGTTTTTGAATGTTAAAATTGTTATTGACGAGCGCCATTAAAAGCAAGATCGTTTCGTTTCTGATTGGATCATTCGGATCGTCGAGTAATTGCACAATTGTCGAAACCGCAAGCGGGATATTAATCAAGCTTTCCTTGGCTCTTTCGGGGCGCGTGGCGACTAGTGCTTCAAGAAGTTGTAGCGAGTAGAGTCTGATCTGGAAGCCCGAGTGTTCTTGTAAGACCTTTAGAAACGTCTGGATCTGCGATTCCGACAGAAGGATTTCATCAGCAATCCACATGGAAAACTGATCAATTTCAATATCTTCAACTAATAGCGGTGACGGATACTTCCCGTTCTGGAGCCGAGACTGGTTGGAGATCCACCCGAGCGCCTGGTCCTCGCTGGTGGTTTCTCCTCTTAGAAACAACACAAGTAAGGTTTCCAACACTGCTTTGACGGCCTGAGAATCACCAGAATCTTTCTCGAGAGTGGCCAAAAGAGCCCTGAGCCCGTATTGAACCACCAGCTCACGATTATCCTTACTGAAGCTCTTAAGACCTTTTACTGCCGATTTTCGGTCCCCCAGAAGAGATGCATGCTGAAGACGGTTTGCATACGTCTGGATGACCTCGTCTGTATTACTTACAGGGTCTTTTTGGCGCAAGATCCCGTTGAAATAGCCCATTGTGGCAGAAGGTGATTTTTCAGTAGACGTGGAGTAGGTGTGTATAGGTGTATGTTTGGATCAAGTGAGGCAGGATAAGAGATATGGAGGTTTTGAGTTTGAAGACGGCAGATTTCTCTAGCAAATGCGCTCAATAGGATTGGATTTGTCGAAAATAAGATGGGAATTTGACTCGTTGGGTCTTAGAAAAGGCGTGGTGGTAGTATTAGAATACGTGTAACTACGGGAGACCGCGTACACGTTCCTTGTTTGAAAAAGATATTTTGGAGATATATTCTAAGGGTTCATTCTATTTTGTTCGAGATTGTTCGGCCAATAGAATTAGCCGACTCAACTTAATCAATTCAAAAGGATATCTTTGTCCTGGATCATAGAAATTGCAGCCACTAGAACAAGGAAACAAGGTCATACATATTCGATGATGCTTTTATTCAGAGAAATCACTGATTCTTCCTTTTTTTTTTTTTTTTATGATAAAACGATGTACGATCACAAATGTAATCGGAATGTCCCCAGATCTGTTTTCTCTTCTCAAATCTTATTCTCCTCCATGTTTAAGATTTAGCCATTTCTTCTGGTCTTGACTCTTGAACTACCCATATCTGGCGCTTCGTTATTAATTAGCCCCAGTCTGCTTTTCGCAAGTCATTTGTTCAATTAATCTTATACCCTATTCCATTCTACAATCTACATGATATCTACAGAGGAGGTCAAAACGGATACGATCCTATTCCCCGACCTCTCCATATTCGAAGAGTCTGACGAAGAAGACGAAGTTATCACACATCATGTGTCCACATGGGCTAAAGTGAAAATAGGAACAATTCAGTCCCGTTTGGAAGTTATCAAAGAACGCCAGGATCGTCGGAACCCTCGAATCAGAAACAAGCAAATTCTGCTGCGCTTGCTTGTAAGTTTAACAAATGAGATATTTGGATTTAACGGCTGGTCCTCCAAAATCTTGGATTGTCTGTGTTTGACTGAAGACTTCAATCAGGAATCCAAGACTTATTCCATACAACACAAAGTCATGTTGCGCATTACGCTCCAAGACGGAACTTCAATCGAAGCTGAGGGTACTGGTATCTCCTCAGATTCCCAACAGAGGGCCATAGGCTTCAGTAGGAGCAAGAAAGCGGCAGTATCAGAGGGTTTGCGAAACGCCATCATCAAGTTCCCGAGTCTACTAGAAATGTGAAAGGGCACTTGAGTCATTTGTATCAACAAGTTTGTGGCATTTAAAGGCTGGTCCTCTTTCCACCCCTACTTCCCTGGAACATAACCTAGGCAGTAAAATAGTAATGAATATGTTATTCCCTTTACCTAAAAATCTAAAATCTGCAATTTCTTAAAGTCTTTGATCGTAGGCACAGGTATCTCTTCGATGAGGTAGACATTCCCGTCGTCGTCTAATCTCTCTCTGTCCCTCTCACTCATATTGTGAATTTCGACAATATTGTCCTTCAAAAACTGAACAAGAGTCGTCCAGCTTTGTTGGAGTTGGTAGGCCTGATGTAGTTTTCTTCTTCTGATTAATCCCTCTATCAAGGACACGGCATCGTCTTCTGTTTGATCCAAGCGCTCGATCAAACGACCAATGGACTTGATTAGATATTCCTCCTCGTAAACAGTGCCCTTTCTGCCTTTAGCACGCTTTCTCTCCTCTCTCTTTCTATTCTTGGAAGTTTTACGAGAAGCCCCGGTCTTAGCAGTGCCGGCGGTTTTACCAGTGTACTTTGTGAAAAACGATGGTGTGGTCGATGTCTCTGAAGCAGCGACAGAAACGTTGTCGGGAGTGTCTAAGTCATCTTGCAGTGTCCCATAAAAAGCGTAAGGGTCGCTCTCCTTCTTCTCTCTCAATTCACGCAAGCGTTTCAATTGTGATAAGGATTGGCTCGAACAGTCAGCAAGCAACTCGGCAATGGTTCCAAATCCTTCTCCCAATTGAGCATCAACAACCAATTCTAGGAGCTGTGGCTGATTTTGTTCGTTGGCCAAAAGAATGGCGCTGTCGAATTTGAATCCCTTGCAGTATAGAAGCACTGCCTCTTCAACATTCTTAAGTATCTTGATCGTGACTTCAGCAGCATCGACGTATTGATGAGCATCTTTGAGAGTACTTGCCAAAGTTTGTGCGGTATTCAAGATGAGCTCTTGATCCTGTAAGCCTGTGACAATGGAAATGGCCTCCTTCCAGCGCTTACAAGAAATAAAGCTGTCCAATGCACTTTCATGAATTCCAAGTGATTCGTAGATGAGACCAGCCTCCGCAAAGTTCTTCTCGTCGTATAAAAAGTCAGCGTAGAGCCCGTAAACCTGGTTAGTTTTCTCTTCATCGTATTTACAAATTGCCAATGCGTTCTTGTAAAGACTGTGCTCAACCACATACTTGTAAAACCTCTCGCTAGCGGTGTTTCCCATATCAGCAAGCCATTGGAGTGCTTTATCGTTGTGCTTCAAGTAGTCATCAACCAAAAACTGCTTCTGAAGTGGTTCCTGGACGTGAAGATTCTGTAAGAAAGGCAAGTATTCTTTAGGATCTTTTTGAGATTTTTGAGCTATATTGAGCGCCATCTTTATATCGTATAGCTCTAAAGCATGATTGTAAAGCTTATTAACATCCAGCAAGAAACACAAATGCGTAATCATAGAATCTTGGCGCTCGTTCTCTCCGAGTGAGCTAATAAGTTCCAATGCACCCTTGAGATTCGGAGGGGATTGACATGCGAAAGCGGTAACTCGATTTTGCAAGAACGTTTCATCAAATGGAGGCTTTTGCAACACATTTAAGATTATTTCGCAGACCTTGTTGATCTTGGAGGACACCACTGAGACCTCTTTATTGATAATCATTTTTTTAGAGTGAAGCGATTGGTTTTCCTTAAGGGAAAGTGCTTCCATCTTAGGAGCGGCCACTGTTACTCCCTCGGCCAACAAGGTATCCCTATACTTTGTTCGACTGACATCCTCCTGGTGCAAGCAAGAAACAAATAAGTCTAAATAATCTATACGGTTAATCTGTTGAACAAAGAGCTCGGCATTTTTCTCAAATGCCTCTTTGTCAAAATCGTACAAGATATCCAAATCGATTCTATGTGTTCTGCAAGCAACGAAGGCTTTCAAGTATTCAAGTTTGCTGATGAATTGTCTAACTCCTGAAAGCACCATAATACGAGGACAAATTGTCTCCAAGTTACCACGAGGCGCTTGCAATACCACTGAATATTTCGAGGGAATACACGAAACAAGAATCGAACCGCGCTCTATTTGTCTGACTCTTTCATCAGATGAGCTATCTGCTGTCTGTATGAAATCAAAGCCAACTGCTGACGTTGCAGCGCTTAAATGAATAAAAAATAATTGCGCATGGGCGTTTGTGAAGGCAAGAAGATTTTCTGTTACTTTAAACGAAGTGACACCAGTGGTAAGCTGAACTTCTCCACAGAAAAGCTTTCCACCGCTTGATAGACCAAAAACTTTTGCATCTCCAAACTCATCGGCGTCTTTTGAGACTTCAAAATCAACGCAAAGTGTAGGAAACTGTGAAAGATACTTCATTTCACCAGATGAAGTGATTTCGTAAACCGATCCATCAATACATTCTACTACCGCAGCAGATGAATCCGACACGCTCTTTATAAGAACAGCCCTTTTGTCAAGTTCACAAACAGCCATTGGCATATGTGGATCGGCGGTGTTAAAAAGCACTACCGCTGACGCTAGCATTGTATCTATAAGTACTGCCACTATGTCATCCTCAAAGACGCAAACCTGTTTGACCAAATCTGTATTTGTAGCGAACTGGAATTTTTCAATACAAGAGATTTTTGGCTCTAAGTGTTCCTGCAAATCGGACAAAGAGGATTTAATCACATGTACGTTGTGATCGCTAGTTACCACGGCAAAAATGTCGTTTGACTTCCCTATAGAGACATCCGTGATGGGCACGCTTACTTCGAAGTCAGCATATGCAATAGGAGGTGGAACGTTAGCGATTGCCAATGGTGTAACCTTGAGCTCGTAACCATCAATAACAGCGTTCATCCCAACGTCTAGGCCTGCCACCGATGGGCCGGATGCAATACTTGCGGCGAAGTTGAACATTAATAGGCCGCCAAGTGATGTGCCCACCATTAATTGCAATGGCTTCTCGGGGTGGAATTTAACAAAACTTACAGTGTTATCGGGGATCCCCATATCGACACAGAGTTCTTGCTTTAAGTACCAATGATAGTTTTTTGTGGTCCAAAGAAGTACTCTATTTCTTAGTTTCATGGCGAGAACCTCGCTGTTTGAAGACCAGGCTAGGGAGTCGATGTTTTCCTCGAATGGATTTAGGCGCGTGTTGAACTCGCCGTGTCTTAAGCCGTTTCTCTCAAAAAAAGAGAGTTGTAAAATACTATCTCCGTCTTCATCTATTGTACGTTGTGTAGTTGCAATCAAGGCACCCGATGGGCGCCAAGAGAGGTTATGTTCTAATCCATTAACAGCCTCCGAGACAGAGTCCAAGACACCCTCTCTAGAGAACACTCGCAAAACCCTTCGGAAGTCACTGGTAGCCGGAGGCTCTTCAATTGTAGAAACTACGAAGTATTCAGAATCTCCGCGCCAGCTGATCTTTACACTACGGTCATCTTCGCTCAGAAGTGTTCCCTTTTGTATTTGGGCCACTGTAGGATCCCTCAAAGGAGAATCTTCCTTCAAATCGAGACCCGCGTGTAGAATGGCCAGACGCTCGCGTTCCATGGCCTTAAAACCTCTGCCTTTGAATTGAGTTTCTTCTTTACCCCAGCCGACCGAAACGTGCTTGTTGTCAGTGTGTGCTACGTCGCTTGGGTCCAAGCGCTTCTCTGCAATAGGTTCAAAAGACTTGGATAACACAAGCAAGTTCGAATCGTTCGATACTAACGCCAACGTCTCTTCATCCGTCGACCAGGCCGCCGCTCTCAAGCCACAGTCGATCAGCCCAACAATCTCAGTCGTGGTGGTATCGTAGTTTGGTGCACTGGCATCATATTTGGCCAAGACAATGTCACCGTTAGCAAACACGAACGTCAACTCCGCCATGTCAGGCGAGTGCGCCAAGGCCAACAAGGTCGCGCATTCTGTAGGAAAAGAAGCGAGAACGAGCGCCAGGCCATCTTTCATGAGTTGTTGCACCTCCATTACTTGGGCGCCCTGACTTCCCAAAGCTACTAATACCGTATCGAAAACAGGGTCAAAGATGGCATCAATGAGCTCTAAGTCAGGGAAAGTAAGCGACTCGGGAGCAATCCGGCCGCGATTGAGGAGCTTTAAATTTCTCATGGCGGTAATTCGTGGAAGAAGGCTATCTTCTACTCATCTCATCTCCCGCGCTGGAAGATTTGGGGTAAGGGAATGCAAGATGAGGAAAGAAATTGATTTACTTTGATAATGGAGTGCTTAGTTCCTAGAAGTTTTGATTTGAAAAGTCCCAATTATTGTGTGATTGAAATTAAAATTGTTGGTATGTGTTGGGCTGTATTTATCAAGGGTAGCTATTGAAATCTTGCATTGGAACACCTCTTGGGGAATCTCAGAAGAGAAGGCAAAAAAGGGGTGTTCAGATCTTTGAGCTCATTTTTTTAAAAAAAGAAGCATTAAATTCTTATGACCACGAGCTTTCTCGAAGCCATCTAAGCTAACAGCCGCAAGTCCACAATGCTTGATTCCAAAACAACGAGACCGCAAGTACATGCAATGGCATAATACAAAAACGAAGTTTAAACCCAAGGAAATTAAATGCTTTCGTAAGTTCCGTCATGTATACGCTCGCAAGTATAGGGTTAAGATTAGGCCATGCACAGAGTATATCTAGCTGACGAAGCGTTAGTTCTTCTTTCATGACTTTCCACTTCAAAATAACATCAAAATAAAAACACTCTATATACAACATCCCCCGAATCCCATCTTCTTTTTCTCCTTTCCTTTTTTCGTTTACTTACTCATTCTCTTTTAGACAATACCTCTTTATCATGGTTGATTAATTGTTCCTGTACACTGACCCACCCACTCTTCCGTTACCACTAATATCTTCCCTACATCCTAACCATACCTCTAAGCCACCATGTCTGAGAAATACGAGGGAGTTTTCCGTATGTAAGCTTGATCTAAAGAATTGATGGCACGTTCCATGATCCTTTCGTGCCCCAACCTCATGGGGTATCCCCCTCGGCTGCCGGCTGCCGTTTTCCTCCTATCTGTACTAACCCAAAAGGTTCTGTGGAAATGTCCTTGGTGCAGCTCTACGTTCCAGCGGAGGCATCGCGAGATGTCATCCACCAGATCGGAGAGCTCAACTTGGTCGAATTTCGTGACTTGAACAGCAAAGTCAGCGAGTTCCAGCGTGCGTTCGTGCTGGACTTGCGGAAACTCGACAACATCGAAAGACAATACACTTACTTGAAAAGTGAGCTTGACAAAAGAGCTATTGAGGCTACCGTGTACCCATACAGTGATGCTCGTGCCTGTGGGCAAGCCGAGATTGACGAGCACGTTGAAAACGCAGCCCTCTTGGAATCTAGAGTGCAAGAACTCTCTGACTCGGCCGACAATTTGTACGCTAAGCAAAAGGAATTGAAGCAGTACAAATTCACTGTCCAGGCCGTGGACAATTTTTTTCGTGCCAATGGCGCTCAGGACCATTCGCCCGGCTCCGAAACTGGAGGTCCTGGCCAGCTTGAAAACGGTGGTGTACCCGAGTTTCAGACCCGGTTTATCAGCGGTGTAATCGACCGTAGTAAAGTGGGCACCTTACAGCAGATATTGTGGCGTATTTTGAGAGGAAACTTGTTCTACCACACTGAAGAATTGCCTGAACCCATCTACGACCCAAAGTCCAACACAAATGTCGATAAGAACTCTTTCATCATCTTCTCCCACGGTTCAATGATATATGACCGTATTAGAAAAGTTGCCGAGTCCTTGGATGCCGACTTGTATTCAGTTGATTCCTCTTCCGAATTGAGAAAGGAACAGCTTGAATCGCTCGATGTGCGTCTAGCAGACTTGGGTACTGTTCTTTCGCAAACTGACAATGCTTTGAACAGTGAATTAGTGGCTATTTCGAGAGATTTGAGTCGCTGGTGGAATGTCATTGCTAAGGAGAAGGCTGTTTACCAAATCATGAATCTTTGCGATTATGACAACTCGAGAAAGACTCTCATTGCAGAAGGTTGGGTCCCTAGTGATGAAATCGAATACTTGAGCGATTCTGTTAAGTCTTTGAACACTTCAGTACCAACTATAGTTAACGTTTTGGAAACCACTAAGACCCCACCAACATTCCACAGAACAAACAAATTCACCGCCGGATTCCAGTCTATTTGTGACACTTATGGAATTGCATCGTACAGAGAAGTCAACCCAGGTCTTCCTACTATTGTCACTTTCCCATTCATGTTCGCTATCATGTTCGGTGATTTGGGGCATGGTATCATTTTGTTCTTGGCTGCTGCCGTGATGGTGTACTACGAGAAGCCTATTTTAGCAATGAAGCGTGACGAAATCTTTGACATGGCCTTCCTGGGTAGATATATCTTGTTGTTGATGGGTCTTTTCTCGATGTACACTGGTATGTTGTATAACGATGTGTTTTCCAAGTCCATGGACTTTTTCCCCTCTGGTTGGAAGTGGCCTCACGAGTTCAAAGTCGGTGAGACCATACATGCTACTCAAGTGGGGGTTTACCCATTTGGTCTTGACTCGGCATGGCATGGTTCCGAAAACGCATTGTTGTTTTCTAACTCCTACAAGATGAAATTGTCTGTTTTAATGGGATACACACACATGACTTACTCGTTCTTCTTTTCGCTCGTGAATGCACTCCACTTCAACAACATGGTTGACATTATTGGTAACTTCATTCCAGGTTTGTTGTTCATGCAAGGCATCTTTGGTTACTTATCTCTCTGTATCGTCTACAAGTGGACAGTGAACTGGTTTGCCGTTCAAAAGCAACCCCCTGGATTGTTAAACATGTTGATCAACATGTTTTTGTCTCCAGGTAACGTATTAGAGCCCTTGTACGAGGGACAAGCGACTGTTCAAATGTTCCTTTTGGCAGTTGCTTTGATTTGTGTTCCATGGTTGATTGTCGTCAAACCAGTATTTGTTAAGATCCAGATGAACAAGGAGGCTAAGGAGCATAGCTACCAGGCACTTCTCGATGACGAGCCTATTGACAGTGAAACCGAACACGTGGCTAACGGTGACCATGTAGAAGACGAGGATCACGAGGAGCACAACTTTGGTGACGTAGTAATTCATCAAATAATTCACACCATCGAGTTCTGTTTGAACTGTGTTTCGCACACTGCCTCGTATTTACGTTTGTGGGCGTTGTCCTTAGCTCACGCTCAATTGTCTACTGTGTTGTGGACAATGACGATAAACAACGCGTTCGGAACCACGGGTATTATCGGTGTGATCATGACCGTGTTCCTTTTCGCCATGTGGTTGATTTTGACCGTGGTCATTCTTGTTGTCATGGAGGGAACATCTGCCATGTTGCACTCATTGAGATTGCATTGGGTCGAGTCCATGTCCAAATTTTTTGAGGGTGAGGGTACTCAGTACCAGCCTTTTGGCTTCACCAACTTGTTGCCTGGAGTATTTTAGGACAGCCATTAGACACTAGATCTGATATAGATAATTGAGAAAATGCATTGAGATGAAGTAGTCGAGTTTAATCTCCATGAAATAATCGGCAATAATGCTGAATTCATTATTTTATCTGTTTCGTTTGTTATGGTGTTTCTGGTTAAACACATCTTAAAGGGTACAGAAAACCTTTAGTGAAACAACAACGCAGAACTCTTAAATAAAAATGGATGAAATCAATAAACGATAAACATCCCGAACCAGTTTAAAGTCTAACTTTTAATGGATATGAATTATGGAGAAGATCATAGCAGACTAATTACTCAATTAAAGTCATAAAGAATAGTTTACACAATTGAAGTACTCAACATTGAAACATCAAAAATCAACACTGAGAAACTTGAGTTTTTAGTATTTTTTGTAACTTGTAAAATCTGAAATCATCCACTCATCTAACATCTCATCTCATCGCATCGCATATCTCATCTCATCTCATCTCATTTACTGATTATAACATTATCCCAGGATAACAACTTCTCCCATAAACACAATGTCGCTTCCTTTGACGGCCGTTATTGCCGAATTGAAGCAGACCCCTAAGTCAGCGGTACCAATTCTCCTGACCCTCCATGCTGAAATCGACTCTTTATCCACAATCTCCAAAGTCGACTTGAAGCACCTCACCAGCCGAACCATCGGGCTTCTTAAGAAACACGAGCCGCACTCGATCTGGTGTGGAGTCAACATCATCAACGTACTCATAGATAGCTCGGTAGTATTGAACGGCGAAGGATCATTATTCTTTCTGAGTCTTTTGAAGGTATGGACTAGCCCAGAGGCCAAAGGAGAACTTATCACCAGCTCCATCGTCGAATGTTTGAATAAGCTCTGCAAAAATATAAGAGGAAAGCCTACGCTCACTCGTGAAGTCCTCACTCCAAACTTGGGCCCGCTTTTGTCGGCTTACTTAGAACGCATGCTTGAATATCCAGAGTTGATAGTTCCGTCTCTCCAGATATTGATCCTGGAGCATCCAACGACATCGCGCCCCTATGGCAACAAAATCAAGACCAAACTTCTTGAATTTATATCTCAGGAAACCTTCATGTGGTTCCCGCAAAAGTTGCGGTCGTCAATCGCGTCGTTGTTGGCCTCTTTGACAGTCATTGAGAAAGAAGGTCCGGAAAAGTTCTGGGCACAAGACGTCAATAGAATCATCAGCAATCTCTCGAGCACTTTAAACATATATTCAAATTTTCTCTCGATTTCTGAGGATGACGACACCAACCGTGTTCTCAAAGAACTCGGAGAGATTGACAGCACTGAAATCTTCTCTCCCCTCCATATCGACATAAATGAGCCAACCAGTATTCTCTGCATTTCAACCAGAATAGCGCTTCTTCTCGAACTCTTTAAGGGATATTTGTTTCTGCCCACTTCATTCGCTGTCAGCATCCCTATTGGACAAGTTATTGCTATCCTTGATCTGGCGTTCTCCATCAACACAAAGTACGTCCCATTTAAAAGAGAAATGCGTGATGTGGCCGCTAGAGAGTATGTTGACATTTCTCTTTTGAGAACACATCAGTCGGCTTTGGAAATTTTGGCCATGTTGCCCGCACAATTCTCGTCTTCGCTAATTCCACATTTGGTTAATATCTTTGCAAGCTTGGAGCTGCTAATTTTTCTCCAAAAAAATCACATAGACAGAGGAAAGGTGTTGAAGTACGAGAGTTTTTCCTGCGCTATTGTTTCCACCACCACTCGTTTCCTTGCATTGACTGCCTATGTCAAGGATTTCTCTCTGCTTAGTCGAATTGTGGACTTGGCGTTGATTCTCGTGGAACCTCGTGCAGCTACAAGCATCGACACTTCAACTAAGTCAATGGCAACAAATCATTCGAAATCCGCGAAGAAAAATGCCCGGAAAGGTGGGTCTTCAGGAATTGCTGACCTTTTATCAGCTGAGCACTTATTCAAGAGAAATGTTCCCGCAGCAACAAGAAGCATCGCTCTTGAGTTCTTTGCCGCCGTAATTAAAAAGTCTCCTGTGGCATCCACGCAGTATAACAAACTTATCAAATTCATTGTGACAGAGGCTGTTCAATTAAGAGATAAGTCAAAGTACGCATCCATCTCTAAAGACATCAACGACCTTCTTGTGGCCGCGCTGTTGCACCCAGGGGCCAACTCTGCCTCCATTTATTCTATTTCTTCTTCTATAACTTCGTCCGCGTTGTTGTCTCTCGTTCAGAACCCTCGGTTTCCACCTCTTCCAACAAAAGTCAAGAATGTTGTCATTTCAGAGGAGCTGGAGTCAGAAGATGAAATTGTCGAGCCACAAAATAAAAAACAAAAATTGGTGAATGTCGAAACGCGTTTCGAGGTTTCGGAGCCAGTTGTCTCTGTTGACACTGTTGTATCAGAAGTCCCAGCGCACATGATTTTCAAAGAGGTGAAAGAAGAAGTTGGCACAGTAAAGGAAACCATTGGAAAGGTTGTTGAGAAAATTGAGTTAGACGAAATTGAGGTTCAAGCTGAGGATTCAGCCCCAGCTTGTGTTGCCAGCCAGGCGGAAGATGACGACGACTCCGATGACGGTTCAGAGATAGAAATTCCCGAGCTACATATGGATAGCGATTCTGAAGGCGAAACTTAATGAAATAGATAATGTATAATAGACATTCAAAAAAAATAGATAGAATATCAAAAACTATGATTCCATCGAGGATCGAACTCGAGACCTCTCGCGTGTGAAGCGAATGTCGTAACCAACTAGACCATGGAACCGTTGCTATCGAAAAAGGCGCATGTATTATATGTATTTGCTGATATATCTGAAGTTATCAGTCTCGTGTTTCTCGTTTAATTCAAGCAATTATTCATTTCTTGGACTAACATTTATAACTATGGATCATTTCAATGACATCGAACTGCATTTGATTAAGGGCTCCACGGCGACTTGAGTGTCGTTCTGTAAACGTTTCATTTTGACCATCAGAGTCACTTAATCCCTTAGCCACAAGAATGAATCGATATTTTTGTTTTGAATTAATTACTGAGAACTTCTAAATCGATTTATACCAAAAATACTTGTAATATATTACAACATATTTGTTCATAGGAAGATTCTTTCAACAATTGGTTTCGTGGTCTAGTTGGTCATGGCATCTGCTTAACACGCAGAACGTCCCCAGTTCGATCCTGGGCGAAATCATTGTTTTTCTTTTTACCTCTTAAAACTTCCAGTGCCTATAGCAGTTACCCAACAATTTCACATACCTAGCGATCTTTGCATCCCAATCCATGGCTGGAAACAGAACAGAGCTTGTTTACTTCAATTACCATGAGTATGTAGTGCCAGGAGAAACTCTCCACATATCCAGCCAAACAGAAGACGAGGAACATTCCAAAGCTCCTCCCAATCTAGTTATCAACCACTTCCCGAATCCTTATGTCCGACATGGCGGAGAAGTCTACCAGAGAACCAGGATTGTCAGAATACCCAGGGCTTTCGACACTATACCCTATTCGGAAGAAACTCCTCAGTTCTCTCTATTTACGCCGGGAAAAGAGCCAGCAGCATTCACAGATGCTATGGACAATACCGTGTACGGGTCCAGGGACAATTACGTCTTTGGGACCACGTCAATGACACAATTGGTGCCTCAATGGCTAGCTCAGCTGGAACTACAAGATATCGTATCGGATATAAACGCGCTTCTCCTAAAGGCGTATCCGCCCTTTTCTTGGACCACAGGACTCAGGAGTTTGGTGGATATTTTCACATTCCTGTTTCTAACTAGAGTTTTGAGGACACTTTCTGTAGGAATCTCAAACACTATGGAAGAGGTCGACAGCTATATCGAAAACATCAATGATAAACTATCAAAACGGCACCAGGATTTGAGAATGATCTCCTTGAAGGATAGCGGGCTACTTTCACTCGACTTCCAAATCCCATTAACAAAACGAAGTACTGGACTGGATCAGATCGTTCCGCTAACAAACTCCCATTTGACTGCTGGAAAGCCATAGATGTCTGCTTGCGGAATTGGTGTTTAAACTATTGCAATTGAAAGTCAATCATTGATTATAAGCCCTGAATGTAGTCTTTTACTAGTTTGATTCCCTTTTGTTCACTCCAAAGCATCAAGGAGTAAACCAAAAGAGTCACCATTAAAATCGCCAGTTTCATTCTGTCTTAAGTAGCATTTTTTCCCTTTCTTCCTAACCTCCTATGTGTTATGGGCTTATCTTCCTCCAAAACCACCTAACTCCAATAAGATATCAACAAAAATAAATAAATCGCCTTAAATCTTCTTCACTCTCTAACATTTATTTTCAACAAAATTCTAAACCCCAATTCAGTCCGCAATTTGCCTGAAAAATCATCTGCTTATCTATGGGGCATCTCATCGTACTCATATTACCATGTTGAGATACTTCCCCAGAAACATGAACGGGATCTTCGCTATAGAAAAACCAAGCGGAGTTTCATCATCACTGGTAGTGCTACTGCTACAGAGGCTTTTTGACAATTCTGATGTATTTGCTAAAGATTTGGCTGAGGCAAAACAAAAAGTGCATGAACAGTTGACGGTGGGAACGAAATGGCTGGCAAGCAAGATAGCCAACAGAGTGAAAAAAACAAAAATCAAGGTGGGTCATGGCGGAACTTTGGACCCATTGGCTCTGGGGGTCATGATAATCGGTGTTGGTACTGGCACCAAGAAGCTACTGTATTACTTGGGAGAATGCACGAAAACGTACGAGTCCCGGGCACTTTTGGGCCAGTCTACCACCACGGGCGACTCCGAGGGAGAAGTCACGACACAGACAGAGACGGCACATGTGACATTGGATGATTTGAAGAAGGCAGCCATGAAGTTTGTAGGCAAATCAAAGCAGACCCCGCCCGTTTACTCGGCTTTAAAGGTGGACGGCAAGCCTTTGTACGAGTATGCCAGAGAAGGTATTCCTGTTCCTAGAGCTATTCTAGCGAGAGACATCCATGTCTACGATTTTCAGATTCATGATGATTTCGAGAAGTCCTCGAAGTACAAGCCGCTCCAGCCACTGACTATGGCCAAAAGCGTCTTCAATAACCCCACTTTAGACGACCACGAGATATTTTTTTCGGAGGAATTTCAAGCAAACCCAGAATACACAGAGGAAGACAAAAACACCAAGATCGAGCCGAAGCTTCTTGATCCCTCGCTTCCTGCACCAGAAGCATTGCCTGCCGTTCACCTCACGGCCAAAGTGGGCTCTGGAACGTATATCAGAAGTCTCATCAGTGATTTGGGAAGAGCCGTTGGCTCCTCTGCGCATATGGTTGAGTTGATTCGTACGAAGCAATCCGACTGGGAGTTAGGCAAGAACGTGTTCTCGCTTTCAGACTTTACGGACCGCGATGAGAGGATCTGGGGTCCAGTGCTCAAGAGCGTTCTAGAAAGAGGTGCCTCGATTGATTTAGTGCAAGAGTTTAAGAACATAGAGGAGATTGTGTTGCCTATGCTTGAGAAGGAGAAGCAAGAGAACGCCACTGAAGCGGAGGGTGGAAAAGAAGAAAAGGAAAATGGTGAAATTGTCAACAAAACGATTAACACCGAGAAGTCAGACCAAGCGAAGGTTACGGAGAATGACGAAGAGCTTCCGGACCAAAAGAGACAAAAGACAGAGAAGTCATCGCATCCATAAACAGAGATTGATTAATCGTCTTTAATTTTCAATAAAATCGAAGCTAAAAAAATGTATTTTCTTACACTTTCCTGTGGTATTAGAGATATCCGTCTTAGATTCATCTCAGTTCCTACTCCACATAGTTAATCACATTCCTCATTACATCTTTTAGACATCATATAAACACTCAAGGCTTTTACTATTGAAGGATCGTATATTATTACTTCCGATGAATGCCTTCAGTCGTTCAGTTCGCAGATTCGCCACTTCTACGATAAAAAGCGCTTCTTTCTTTGCTAGAACTACAGTTGCACCCACTGGTTTGCCCATTACCCTACCTCACGGGATCGATTGCAAATCTGTTCTTTTACTAGCGACGCCGCAGAATCTAGTAGCGACTATTGAGTCTGCTATTTCACTCCATAGAGATGAAAAGCTACAGGTGATAGTGGCAGGCGTGGAACGGATAGTTCCCAACGGCGAGAGCAATGGGATCTCAGAACTATGGATGGATGCTCGTATGGAGATCAAAGACCCCATTCTATTGTCTGAAGAGGATAAACCGGAACCTCTTAGGGCCAGTGATGGTGTTCACCCGGTAGGTGCTAAAGTCAACTGGAAGCAAGTTGATGCCACACTCAACTTGAATGTTCTGGATTTTGATATTGCCATGAAATTGGCCAATACTGCGTTTTATACAAATTTGCTCAGCACCCTATTCTATCTTGAACCTGAACAAAAAGATGACATATATTCCCATTCTGGCGAAACCTTGTGTGGTTTGCTGGCTACGCTACCAGACCTCGAGCCTTTATTTGGCACGGCGTGTATTTATGACAACTGGACATCGCTCACAGCCTCAGACGAGCCACTTGTAGTGACGAAATGTACTGGAAACCTACTAAAAGGAATTAACAAAAAGCCGGCTTCTCTGTACTTAGAGCAGAACGAAAAGCTCTTAAGTATTTCCAGCAGAGAAACCAAAGTCTACGTAAAGATCACTGAGAAAAACGGCACCACTAGGAGGTATGAAGTGATTGCTGGAGGAGGTGGTTGGGGAGCCAAGGCCGATTTGTTGGCAATATCGCCCGACGCCAAGCTTCAGGTTGGCGACCATGTTGAATTTTTCATGGTAGCTCCAAAAGATCAGGGAAAAATGAGAACTGGCGTTATTTCCAACCAGTTCCTCTTTGAATGTGCTCCAGAGGCCAAATCTTACGATGAGAGTCGCCAAAGCACACAGACAATCGACAATTTGTTTGGCTGTGGCAGTGAAAGTGGCTTCGTCGTTAGCGGTGTGAACCACAAGAGTCCCGGCGAAAGTCTCTCGCTCCCTTTTTGAAATATAATACTTGCAAGCTATTACACGTGAACAGTACATAGAAAGATAGCCAATATTTAAGCTAATAAAAGTCAGAGAAAAGCAATTGACAGAATTCTACAGAATCAAAATTGACCTCGATGATTTGCGCTAAATTCCAATTAACTATTTTAATGTAACCTGATCTTCTACTTATGTATCTACCCCATATTTCAAACTGATAAGCCAGATGCTCTAGCCATGAACACTATAAAGTACATACGTGGCGACTTATTTTCAGCAGTAGCAACTGGCTCAAATGTTCCCATCTTAGCCCATGCTTGCAATCCATTTGGATCTTGGGGTGGTGGTGTTGCTAGGGTCTTCGCTCAGAAATGCCCTGAAGCCCACAACCTATATAAAGAACACTGTAGGAAATCGCGTGATCTCTTGGGTAAGTGTTTTATGGCCCAGCCCAAGAATGGAGAGCCGATAGTGGCTTGTCTTTTCACCAGTGATTTTGAAAAGAGCCCCGAGGAGATAGTCGCCTTTACGAATGAAGCTATTCGAGACTTAGCCAACCAAGCGAGGGATTTGAACTCTCTTGAAAAAGACGAGAATGGGAGGGTGAAGATTCACATGCCACAGATTAACAGCGGGATCTTTAATGTTCCGTGGAAACTCACTGAGGATGTATTGAAACAGTATCCAGAGTTGGTATTTTGGGTGTATGTCTTGGAATAAGTAGTTCTATTAAAACAAAAGAGGGTAATATTGATGCATATGATGACACTTGTCAAAACTGTGATTCATTCAGATAAGGAATACACTATATCTTATTCGAAGCTGTCATATAAAGCTTTCTATAGCCCACGATTAGAGAAGCTTTTCGTCAAGAAATTTAGTTAGTAGCCATCTATAATCTCCATAAACCACATCTTCATTTCTACATATCATTTATTATCTTGCTACAATTAACTCCTGTCTAATAAAGTATCGAGGCCCTTGCTGCCACCATTAAACACTACCATTAAACACTGGAAACAATCTCACTGGCATTTCGCAAAACCTCCACCATTTTCAAGCACTCCTGTCTCTTCTGAACTGTGGCTTCGTTCTCTTTGACCAAATCACCCAAGTCAGAGGCGCTGTACAACTTCTGCAACAACTCCTTTTGAATCTCATCCTTTGAACGCGTGATCAACTTCAACATAATGGCTTTGGGAACCAAGTCAGAAACAGTTCTTTGAACAATGCTGTAGTAAGACAGGATCAAAAGCTTGATGACCTCGGTCTCCATTTGTTCTCTTTCACTCATGGTACCCAGGGCACGCAACACTGCAGGTGGTGCCTCCATTTGTTGCAATCTCTTTTTGTTCTTGGAGGAGAAAAAGCCGCCGAAGAATCCGTTCGACTCTTCTTTCAGGACTGGGGGTGCTGGTGGTTGCTGCGTTTGTGGCAAAGGCTTACCGGTCTTTGGGTCAACTGCGACTTGTGGCTTTGGGTGAAATTTCTCTTCAACCATAGCCATGGCTTGTGAACCCTTCAACAAATCTGGATGAGCGGTGTTCACGTATGTCTCCTCGGAGCCGATGATATCGGTAACAAACTCGTTGGTGGGAATCAATTCCTCGCGCAAGAACAGAAGGAAGCATTGCGACAAACGCTCCCTCAAAGCAGGATAACGGGAGTATTGGGGGTGGGAGATGATTTGCGAGAGAATACGTGCCAATTCATCGAAAATCAAGTTGACACAGCGCAAAGAAGGCTCCTCCAAACGGTGGATTTGCTGCTTTACAAGAACTTCAAAAGCTTGTGTGCCCACAAACAATGATGGGGCAGAACCTGAGGTATTGTGCATGATAGTTCTGATGTCAG
Source organism: Australozyma bambusicola (assembly GCA_030563705.1). Lineage (NCBI taxonomy): Eukaryota > Fungi > Ascomycota > Pichiomycetes > Serinales > Metschnikowiaceae > Australozyma > Australozyma bambusicola. The sequence goes on along the minus strand of JAJMJU010000005.1, from coordinate 265,917 downwards.
CGTCCTTGATTTGATCAAATGGGTCAATGGCGCTGACACCATTCTTGAAGATCTCGTGGAACACAAAGGAAATACGAGCACCACCGCTCAATTCGTGAGAGGACAATTCCTTGGCCTCACCGTTGAGAATCTCATTGTAGTCCTTAGAGAAATTGGTGATCATGTTCAAGGCAATTGAAGTGGGGCTCTCCTCTAATTGAGGGCCCAAAATGGCCAATTCTTGTTGGTATTTTTTCAAGGAGTGCTCGATTCTCAACTTGATGTCTGGCAAAGTGCTCTTGATGTGATGTAACAAAATTGTGTTCAACTTCTTGGCTAAGTAAGGAGTTCCACAGAACTGGGGCTTAGTCTTGTATGCTATGTGATTCTCAAAAAAGGTTGCTTCATCACGCAATGCATCTCTAATGGTTTTCTTAGATTCTATATCACGTTGACCACGGTTGATCACGGGAATATAACCGAAACGCAAAGGAATGACTCTACCGGCAAGAATATCCACGACATCAGTACCTTCATCCATCAAATCGACCTTGGTCAAGACACCGATCGTTCTAGAGCCCTCAGGGTCAACCTCGCGGGCCAATTTCAACCCGTCAGAGTTGGCCAAGTCGGAGTTAGAGGGATTCACAGACAAGATGATGGCATTGGGTTTCGAGATGTACTTCAAGATCATATCACGGATCTGTCTCTCGATATCCTTGGGCTGGTCTCCCACGGGCACTTTCGTCAACCCGGGCAAATCCACCAAGGTCAAAGTGAGCACATGAGGCGAGTAAATTCTAAGGTTGATTGGGACCGGGGAGATACCCAAGTTCTCGCCTGTTTTCGCGTTGGTGTCTCTGACTATCTCCTCCCGGATCTCCTCAAAGTTGTAGAAACGCTTGTTGGGCAAGTGCAAGAACTCTCCCCACTCCTCTAAGTTGTTTTCCGAGGCCTCACCTTTATCGTTGAGCTTATTCACTTGCAGCTGGTCATTCTTATTGATGCCCGGTCTTCTGTTTACGAGTTGTAAGACGAGAGGCCTACGGGTTACGATACCGGTACCACGGGGTAAGAAGTCCCTTCCGACGATGTTTTCCAACACAGACGATTTACCACTCGATTGTGATCCCACGACTGTGATTTGGGGCAAATCGACAGGCGAAGACGATCCACCACCCAAGGGCGCCAAGGCGTCCTGGAGCTTGTTGATGGTAGCAATTAAGTGTTCATCCATTGGGGAATTGTATACTTAGTTTGAGTAGTGCTATTGATAGCGCCTCCTAATACAAGGGTAAGGTGGCGGTCGTGCGCGCACCGCATAGAACATAGTTTCAGTCAGTAAACTGGCTAACGCAATATACATTTTTAATTTCTTGTTATTGATATTATTATCATTAAATTAATTAGCTTCTTTAATAGGTGATTTATCGATTTTTATGGCTTCAGGTGGCTAATTGAACTGTACACCCTCGGCGAAGAATTGAGGATACAATAATAAATATTCGAAAGGCAACAATCAACTCCTCATTTTAAATTTCTTCACGGAATAAGTTTACGATCTATACTCTCCTATTATTATTTTTTCCCCCTAACATACCCTCATGCCTTGTACTTCTCGATGTAGCTTCGGCTGGCGGTATAACTGAAGCCCTTGAACATGCCAGGCGATAACCCCGTTCCACCCATTGATTGGCCAGGACCAAGGTCGTAGTTGCTTATCTTCATTCGTGTGAATTCTTCGGAGAAATTTTCTGCGAGCGCTGGGTCCGTAATCACAGGAATGATCGGGGGTTGTACCAGCTGGTCTTCGATCTTGGCCCAATCGAGCTTTCTAAAGAATCTGTGTCCTTTAAACGACTCCCAAGAATCATCTACTGCAAATCTTTTTGCTGGATTTTTTTGCAAAAGCTTTCCTAACAAATCCTTGGCATCTTGCGAGAAGTACATTGGGAATTTGGGCTTAGACTTGATAATTTTGTCCTGGATGATTTTATGGCTCTTGCCAGTAAACGGCGGCTTTCCCATCATCATGTCGAAGATGACACATCCAAGCAGCCACCAATCTACAGGGTAATCATACAGTTCCCCTTTCAAGATCTCTGGAGCCATGTACTCCGGGGTGCCGATAATTGAGCGACACTCAAGCTCAGTCTCGCCCTCTTCAATTGCCTTTGAAAGACCGAAATCCGTAAGAACTAAATGTCCAGAAGTGTCTAGGAGACAGTTTTCAGGTTTAAGGTCCCTATATACAATTCCAAGCAGGTGAAGGTGCCTTATTCCAAGCGCCATCTCGGCGGTATAAAAAGCGACGTGTTCCTCCAAAAACACGTTTCCCAAAGTATTATTTGCAGCTGTCAAATGATGAAATAACTCGCCTCCTGGTATGTACTGAAGCAATAGGTAGAACTTATCGTGGTCCTGGAACGCATAAAACAACTTGACAATATTTGAGTGATGCGAGATTTGACTAAGGATCTGTCGTTCTGCAATTGTACGCTTAACGTGATTTGCCTTCCAGTCGTTCGAGTCTGCTGTGTCATCCTCTGGACTGAGCTCTTCGTGAACATCAATCTGGGGCTTCCGGATCTGCTTTTGTGCGTATAAGTTCCCGTTCAACTGGTCCCGAACCAAGTGGACTTTCCCATAGGCACCCTGGCCCAATACGCGGATGGGCTCGAAATCGCAGAGCAGTCTTTTCACGGCGTTGAGAGGATCATGACCAAAGTCTGCTGGAATGGTGATGCCCAGGCTTCTGGGCACAGAGGACCTGACCGAAAGCCTTCTATACATGGACGAGGGTCTCCTTACAATGGGTATTCCTAGCGAATTGTCTGGTGAGGGGTGGTAGACCAAAGGCTCATCGGCCAGGATAGCGATGGCCGTGACGTCTGCAACCAAGTCTTCCTCGTCAAAAGTAAAAAGAGTCATTGGTATCTGCAGCTGTAGATGAATATATTACAAAAGGATAATGGGGCGGGATACAGCAGACTAGGGTTCTACATTAGCCAGCGATTTGGAGTTGAGTAGAGAGCATGAGTGCTAATTATTCGCACGTACCAGAAGAGCCACGGGTTGAAAGTGAGATTCGAATATTATGGATATTTGGGAAACTTTACGTGGTTGGAAAGTGTATGGGAAATTGACAAGATTGGAAAAGGGTTTTTCTTGGAGTTTCGTTTATTGGGAACTTGTAATTTATGTTTGCACTCTATGTGCTTCTTCTCTCTCCATGCGCTATAATTAATTATGCGTACATATACGTATAGGGATTCAAGAGCTTATTGAATGTCTGACTTCTCATAACCTGATTCACATCCACCCTTCAAGCATAAACGTATCTATATTAACTTCTTAAACGGCGGTCTTTCTCCCAACCCTTCATACTTTAATTTACGAACTGCATTCGTTAGGAGGCACATCATTCCTGTCCGGACCTGCAGCTACACAGGTCCAATGTCCCACATGATACATCAATATTGTTCACCACGGTCCCCCAGAAAAAAAAGGAAAAGAAATCTCAGAAGTAGTTATTTCATCAATTACATTGTCCATGTTCAAATCATCAAAAACGATAACGAGGTGACTCCGACCGTGCCCCTATATTGGCCGATCTCAAGAGGCTTTAGCAAGGCTGTGGGGAGTGCAGGAACAGACAGATACCATTGAAAGAGCTTCTGGTGTATCCAAATACGGATGACATATTTGAACCGTGCTCATAATCGAGTATTTATTTCTCCCCTTTCTTTTCCTTTGTTCGTTGACGAAACACCATCCCGCAAAATCCGCACCCCCCGCCCCCTACATTCGTGTGTGACTCTTATCCAGCCGCAAGACAGAGCAGAGCTCGCGCCCCCTGCAGGACCCGCTTCACCAACAATTTTTCAGTCGGTGGTCCCCTTCCGTTTTCTTGGATACACCAACTCTTTTCCACAAACACCCTTCGAAAAGTTTTTTTGCATTTACGTGCATTCAACACCCCCTCGTGCAAGACTCGGACTTTCCCTCAGAAAGACTAAGACTCTTGTTCAGTTAAATCCTTCCCCCATAGCCTCCAGTGGTTTATGCCGAAGAAACCCCTACGAACAAACTCACATATTCCTAGCAAACTTCTTCACCCTGGCTAACATTTGCCATTCCTGAAGGTCCAGAGTTTTTCGATTCAGCGCTACTTTGTGCGCTCCCACTCCATCTTCACTATTGGTTGTCGACCCCCCTTCCGCCTTTAGTGACAGACTTATTCAACACTACAACAGCGAAAGAGGTAATCTTTCTTCGTTTTCAAGTGACTCTCATATCTCGTTTTTTGTTTCCATTGCTTGGTTAGTTCCGTTTTCTTGTTGCTTCTATACGGATCTATTTAAAACTCCATTGAAATAAAAGGAAGTTTCAACCCACTCCAATCACACGCTTCAAATGGTCGCCCCTGCCTACATCGAAGACTCCTACGTCGACCATGTTTTGTCTGCCAACTTAGACTCTTCGTTCGCTTTCGAAGGGCCCGAGAAGCTTCTTGAGATCTGGTTCTGGCCATCTCCCAAAGATATCCCACTGACTTTCAACACCGAGGGCTTAAAGGCCATTCCATTGAGTAAATGGCAAGAAATTTTGGACTTGGTTAATTGTAAGATCTTGTCTATGAAGTCCACTCCTTCCGTAGATGCCTACTTGTTGTCTGAGTCATCTCTCTTCGTGTTCCCACACAAAATGATCTTGAAGACATGTGGAACTACTACAACCTTGGCATGTCTTGACACCTTGTTTGAAGTCGCTCGCTCTTATATAGGAGCTTCACCTGCTAACTTGGCCTCGTCTATCGACTCGAAGTCGGTCTTCAAGGTGTTTTACTCCCGTAGAAGCTTCATGTTTCCTCAAAAGCAAATTCACGTTCACACCGATTGGAAGCATGAGGTCAAGCTCTTGAACCAACACTTTTTGTCCGGTAAACTGTACGTTTTGGGCGACTCTTCTTCAGACGATCACTGGTATTTGTACGTCGGCGGCATTGGAAACTCTTCGCTTGCCACCAAGGCCGGCGATGACCAGACGTTTGAGATTTTGATGACGAACTTATCGCAAGAAAAAACCAAAGCTTTTGTAGCCAAACGTAAGCCTGGTTCTGATAGCCTTGTTGAAAGTGACTCCGAGGACCATGACTTGGGACACGATTTTGGTGCCGAAATCATGCGTAAGACTGGTTTGGATTCGGTTTTGGAATCTACCGTCACTAGGGTGTTCCCGGAAATTACAAATAGTAACGGTGATTCTATGCCTTCTCCTCAATTGAGCGACAACATGGAGCTTTCCGATGAAGAAGACCTCGTCAAGTCTGGCCATCCTGAATTCACCCATGATGGGTTCGCGTTCTCGCCCTGTGGATTTTCTTCCAATTCCATTTGTGACAATAAGGATGGGTACTACTATACCCTCCATGTTACTCCTGAGAGCGGATGGTCGTATGCTTCTTTCGAAACCAACTTTCCATTCTCTAAGAATTCAAATGTAAGTGTCGTTACTGTGATGACTAATGTTTTAAAGATCTTCCAGCCTGGACGTTTCTCTGTAACGTTCTTTTATGATGTGGAGAGTAATTCAGTCAACACCAATGACAGCTTCTCTGAGTTGGCTAACTGCGACAGTGTCTTGGGTAAGTTGGGATACTCCAAAAATGAGAGAATCGTCTACAACTTGCAAAGCGGATGCAACGTGTTGTACTTGCATTTCGATAAGAAATAATTTTGCTTTGACTTTTTTTTTAAAGAAAAATAGCGCTCACGCCAGAATTTTGGGGGATATCAAGGACGTTGTATCTTATAGCTCTTTAGTGACGACATTTCCTGGAGTGGTATGTGTCAGCTTCAGCGCTAAGGATTACATGCCTTGGTACAATATTCTCGGCGGGGCCTGATGTATCGATTATAAAGATAAAATTTGAAATCGTGTAGTGTCTTAGCAGTTAGATTTAGGGCGAGATTCTTGAAGACATTTGTATGATAGTTGTAAAACAGGCGATAAGGTGGTTTGATCTTTTAAATTTCTTTGCCTACTATGTTTGTAATGACTTCCTTCAAACTGCTGTAAAGTGTCAAAACCAAAACTACCAATCAGGTAGCGAGGCAAAAGAATATCGACAAATAGAAACACTTTCGCTTTAATTTTCAATTCAATTTTAATGAATATTTTTGCAGGTGTATGGTTAAAGAACGTGGCTGGTGTCAAAAAACCTTCTTCGGTAAAACTTGCCCACTTTAAGACAATTGAAAACAAAACAAATTTGAGCCATGTCTTGTGACCCTTAGGTGACCTTCTTGTATCATACAAATTCTTGCCTTTGAGAAGTGGACCTTCAACCAAGATAGATCTGAACTGATGCAAACGATAGTCAAGTTTCATTTCTACATTTCAATTGTATAGAAAGTTTTAATTAACAGAATAAATAACAGAGTATATATATATATGCAAACTGTTAACTTAGAACTTCTTACCGAACAAGATAACTTGCAATTGGTCGTACATGGAGATGACACCGGCACCAGCAACACCTCTCAAGATGTTAGCACCGCAACCCTTGAACAAAGAGGCAACACCCTCAGCAGCAACGACCTTCTTGAAACAGTCGAAAGCACCGTTGTACTTGACGGCTTGACCAGAGGTCATCATCATTCTTCTTCTAACAGTGTCCAATGGGTAAGAAGCAGTGGAAGCACCGGTGGTAACAGCCCAACCCAAAAGGAAAGAGGCCAAGAAAGAGCCCTCCAATGGACCAACCAAGACAACAGGCTTCAAGGAGTCGTACAAACCGAAGTACAAACCTCTGTAGACAACAATACCGACAACGGAAGGACCGAAACCTCTGTACAAACCAGCAATACCGTCAGAAGCCAAAGTCTTCTTGTAGACATCGAACAAACCGTTGAATTGTCTGTCACCACCACCAACCTTGGTGGACTTGGCGTCGTTAGCCAATCTGGTTCTGGCGTAGTCCAAAGAGTAGACGAAAGCCAAGGAGGTGGCACCAGCCAAACCACCGGAAGCCAAGTTACCAGCGAACCACTTCCAGTAGTTGTCGTCCTTCTTGAAACCGAACATCTTCTTGAACTTGTCCTTGAAGGCGAAGTTCAAAGCCTGGGTAGGGAAGTATCTGATGACGTTGGCGGTGTTACCTCTCCAGAAGGAAATGACACCCTCGTCAGCAGCGGTTCTCTTGAAACAGTCGACAATACCATCGTACTTTCTGGCCAAACGACCTTGCTTGATCATCTCGTCTTGGTTTTGAATCAACAACTTGACTCTCTCAATTGGAGCAGCAGCGGTCTTAGAGACGGCGGCGGAAACACCACCCATCAAGAAGTCGACCATAAAAGAGTTGTCACCAGCCATTTTGTGAATATATTTACGTTAGAGTATGAATACTGAGAAACTAGTCTGAAGAAAAAAAGAGAAGGCAATCCAGGAGGTGGAACCTGTACTTTATATATACCTGGAAATTTTTTCGCGAGGATTTTCTTCCGCAGCTCGTTGGCCTACGCGCCCAAGGCACGTGACACGGCAGATGTCGGAGTGATTTACACTTTGTGATTGGCCAGATCACTCGATGGTACTGCAGTCAAACACCTCTGTGCACACGGCTCTGTATCTCCCACGATGAACAAACATTTCTTTTACAAAGCTGGGGTGGTGAGCCGGGACCTAAGAAAACTTGTCGCACAATGGTAGTGGTTGCAAATCGGATTTTGGCACTTGATTGTGTTTGAATTGTTTTGCTATGCTGGGCACATTTTAACAAATCTGAAATTCTTTGGTTGAACACTCCCGTGCACCTTGGCGAAGAAGGATGCTCTCTTCTGTAGGGCTCTCGGTCCTGTATCATCTACGGAAGTCGTAAAGAAAAGAGAATGCCACTGGAACTTAAACAAGTCATCTTTTGAGACAAAAGGCGCCCTTGATGACTCGCTTTCATTGGAAGTATGGCAATTGGTCTGATTTGTATTTTTTTGTTTTTTTTTTGTTTTTTTTTGTTTTTTTTTGTTCTTGTCGAATTATCAATTGTGTTGTGTATTGTCAAATGTGTGGGCTTTGGCTGCGAAACCCGAAAACGCATCGGCTCACAAGGATTTCTCCAAGTCGTGACGACGCCTGTACGAGTGAAAGCAATCCTTATCTGAATACGTTGTTAATTTGATATTTTTCTGTCTGTCAAAATAAAATCGCTTTCTCTAACTCATTCCTCTGGTTTGAACGATATGAACTAACTGGCGGCTATTGAACAGCTTACGCTATGAAAATGGCTTTTATCATGCTCAAGAATTTTAAAGCGTAAATTGCTGGCCATCGGCCAAATTCATGCTTCCAATTGAGTTGTCATGCATCGCAGCTCTCGTAAACCCGGAACTCTATTACCGACTTATCCCTTAACGATTAATCTCTACTAAGAGACACAGCTTGAATCGTCATTCACATTAGTTTTATGCATTAATATTATAAAATAGATTCCCTATCTTTAAATTAGTCTCCTCTTGAAATCTCTATCGACTTTCTGAGGCCAGCGGCTGTAGTAATATCATTAGTTTCTAACGAAAATCGAATACTTGATCGCTGTTTATCCAACTGCTCATTACTCTTAAGATCCTTTAGTTCGACAATATCTTCCCCAAGAGCAGTGCTCATTCTGTCGAAGTTGTATCCGTTAATAATAGAATTGTGGTCATGGTAGAGAGACTTTGTCTGAGCCTTTTGTAACATGGTTGAGAGCTGTGCGATCGAATCAACGTCAGATAATGATGTATCTGGTGTATCGTCGTCCTTCAGAGCAGGTGCGAGATTGACAGGCGTACCCACTTGACGGTTTGGATCAGTTGGATCATAGTCATCTGGGTATTGGTCATAGAATCCGCGGCGGATACGTTCTCTGATAATGTCGCAATCGTGTGGAAAAAACATTTTTTGAACGACATCACACACAAACAGGGGCAAGAGACATACAGAGACTCCAATAATCAAACAGGACCAGAAGATCGCCAGTGGATACATGACTCGAGCAGCTTGGTAAAATTCGTCCGACCAGGTGCCGGCGGTCCATATGATGGTCCACAAAAACACCACAAAGATGGAGAGGAACACCGCAAGGAACGAGACCCAGTCCCATCTGTATTGGCGCAACCACACGTACAAATTTGAGGAAGAACACGAAATGGTCGCAACCAAAATGCCTACAGAGAATCTGTGATCCATGCTTAACCCAAAGGGACTTTGGAAGGTCGTCCGGAACACTAAGTATGGAAAGAAAAACGATACGAGCGACTGGAAAAGTCCATCACAGATATACAACCAAAACTTTCTTTCGGTAAACTCACTCCGCAAGATACCTGACCGGTACAATTGTGGCGTCAACATGGATACTTTGGCACTGACATCTTGATCAAACACTCCCAAAGTTATCACTGGGAGTGAAGTGAAGGCCAAATGATACAACATAAGGTACGTTACGTTGAATAAATACGAGCCATCAAATCCGTTAAAAAAACTGTACCAGAACTGCGCGAATGTGTAGTTAATGTTCTTGTAGAAGAAGCATGGGATCATTTCAGAAAACCGCTTATATGACCATCTTCCATGAGTTAAAACAAGCCTAGTCAAATACCGGAATTGGCCAAGCGCGTAATCAGAGGACATAGCTGCTTGACGCCCTTCTTCTCCCGCTATTCCAACCCCGATATCTGCAGTTTGAATCATGGCAACATCATTAGACCCGTCTCCAATTGCAAGGGTCATGACATCAAGCGTTTCTTTCACCATCGTAACCACAGCGGCCTTTTGAGCGGGAGAAACACGACAACAAAGGACAGCCTTACATTGCTTACACAACAATAGGAACTTGCGCTGGATGTCTGGATCGCCGAGCGCCAACTTGAGAGCGTCGCCATCTATAACAACACCAAACCCTTCAGAAGGTGCCAGGTGATCGCTCAAAGCGGCGTCAAGTTCTTCTTTTGATCCTTCCATCTGAAAATATAAGCTAAGGTAGTTGGAGATCAACTTATCTATGATTTGTAGACTTGTATCTTGTGGACCAATGTTGTTGAGTTTTTGATCAGATTCCGAAAGCTCTGTCTTCAAAATCAAAAGCTCCATATCATTTCCCAAGAGATTGCAGGAGAATCCAATATTGATGGCGGTTTCAACCTTGTCTCCGGTCAACACCCAAAGCTTAATGCCTGCTTGAGCTAAGGTGGATATGGACTCAGGAACACCATCTTGCAATCGATCCTCAATGGCAGTGCCACCCAAAAGGGTAAGCTCTCGTTCTATAGAGTCTGCAACGACCTCCATCTTTGCCTCTCTATCTGTTAAAGAAGCTGCCGCTGCAAGATGACGTGAGTTAAAATCTTGATACTCAGCCCACGTCAATTCTCTTCGTGCAATACAAAGAGTACGAAGTCCCTCCGTGGCGAAACCCTCCAAGTGTTGAGATGTTTGGTCCAACATAGCTTTATTGTTCTGAGATGCCAGAAGGCGGGAGTAAATGATGGAATCTGCACCTTTGCAGTACAAAACAACGCGAGGCTCAGCAGAGGCATTTTCACTTGGAAGTTTAATAATGGCGCTCATTCTCTTTCTAGTAGAATTGAATTCTAACGTGTTGAGAACCTGATATTCTCGTTTTTGGCCCTGAATTCTAACAATGTATCCTCGTTTGGTCTTCTCACAGAAATTGAAACCCAAAGATCTAGCAGTACCGACTAGAGCTGCTTCATCTGGCGATTGTGCTTTGAGCAAGGTCTTGCCTGGATTCTTGGGGTCATCCTCGAGTAAAATCGAGTGACAGAGAGAAAGCGCCAACATAAATTCTTCTGTAGCCTTTTGCTGGACATCTCCCAGGAGCCCACTCAAGTCATCGACAAACTCTTTACTCACGAAAGTTAAGTCCTCGTCATAGATGTTTTGCGAGATGGCCCTAAGGGAAGAAAGCATTTCTTCTCTATCAATAGCTATGAGCCCTCGTTCAATTCGGCACTCAGTTTCAACATCTATACCTTGTCTTCTACGAAGGCCCGCAAGAGCTTCCGTATAAGCTCTTCCGTAGGAGACGCCATTGATTGTGCACTTACGAAACTCCATCAAATTCTGCGTAAGAGTTCCAGTCTTATCACTGAAGATGTACTCTACCTGACCTAAATCATCAGAGATACTCCAAGTTTTTGGATTGCAAGGCAAGTCTAACCGGTCGTAATAAAGTCCAATATCGCAATGGATGAAGTATGCCTGGATCAACTTAATTATCTCAATGGTGATGTATAAAGAGATCGGGACAAGTGACTGGTACAATATGACAGCGACAAAAAAGTTGACTAGTCCATTCTTTGCTGGACTTCCTGCAATTGTTCCGAACTCAAACTCTTCCCTTGAAGTGTTCTTATTCCGATATAGGAAGCCGCTTACGAGTCCCGAACTGAAGCAGATGAAAAATAGAATGATGAAGTTAACAAAGACATAGTAGTTGAGTTCACGAGAAAGTCGGGATTTTTTGGACGCAGTGATGCCCAGATTAAGCATGATTTTTGTCTCGGATCCGGTGAAAACGACAATACCAGTGATCCACTTGGTATTCCTCAAGAAACAACCACGAAGAATCATGTTGTTGATAGTGGCGGCTTCTTTCGCAAGGACGTCGTTATCCTCGTAATAAACTGCTCCTTGGTACAGGTATAAGTTTGGATGCGGACCCTCAGTTTCTACCAGAAAGTCCATGTCCATGAAATCATCAGCGCGACTTAATTTTCTCTCCGATAACTTCATGGCTTGCTTAATCTTCAAGTTGGTTTCACCGTCCAAGTTTTTTGTTTCGACAAAGCAACAATTATCATCATCACTTGACAGTAGAATCAATATATCGGCAGGAACCTCTTCATTGTTGTGGACACGAACAATGTCTCCGACTCGAACTTCCTTCCAAGTTTTCCGAGAAAATGCCATAGTTCTCGGTGGAGCAGAGAGGTAAGAGGTGGGTTTTCGATGTGTTTTATGAGTCGCTGAAGACACCACAGAATACCGATTGGGCTCAACGAAACTGTCGAAACTCTTACGCGGATGAGATGCCGCAGTTTCTATATCTTTGTCGCCCTTTTTGGAGGTAAGATTTTTCATAAATTTTAGAAACTGAAAGAGTCTGCGTGTGTTCCATTTCTTGAATTTACGCCATAAGGACACGGTTTCGTCAGAGACATTCCAATTTTTGTACATGTAGCCCAGGTCGGTTTCTTTCACTTGAGAAAGAATATGAGTTGGCTGATTATTAACTTCAATATCAGTGGCTGTTCTCTGGGAGTCCTCAATCGAGTCTTTTAACGCGGTAATACATACGATAAAAATGAGAGGAACGGCCGCCAAAACAGGGGAAGGCACTCCAAATATGGAGAAGACACCTAGGATGATAAGAAAAAGGAAGTAAGCGTTAGCAATGTCTCTAGAGAATTGGCCCCAGACGTTTTTTGGAAAAAAGGAAAGAGGGGTATACTTTGCAGTTCTTATTTTATTACGAGGATAAGATTTGCTTGGAAGACCCGTTTCAGGATCTAGAAGGTGCTTCGGTAGGCTCTTATTGAATGTAAGAAGTCTTTCCTCGTGTTTTCGATCCTTGGGATCTTTGGCAACATTTTCTTTTTCACTAGTAGGTAAATCCTCATCAGCAACAGAAAAAGAGTCATTTTCATTATTGTCAGATTCACTGTGAGGCGTAGACGATGAGTTTTGTTCAGACTTCGCTTCAAACCTCAGTTGGATCTTAGCCTCTTTCTTAGAAGGAGAATCCATATTGAATAATTTCTTTAGAGTTCTAGACCGATTAACGTTATTTGCATTTGGTCTGTTGATGCGACGCGTTGTGCCCCATCTTAATCTTTTCATTTCCGTGACTTCATCTTCATGAGGAAACATTGACTGTAGTGGAGTTCCTGGAGCTACTGAAGGTCCCGGCGGTCTAAATGCGACATTTTGATCCACAAATGGAGAACCAGTCTCGCTTTCTTGCGGAGCTATATCTACAAAGCGCAATTTCTGTGGTTTTGGAGGCTCTCTGACGCTCAAATTAGGAGTTGCGCTTGCGGACACTATAGACAGCGTTTCCAGCGCCGCAGAGCTAGAATCTTGGTAGGGATCCGCAAAGGGACTCTTGGGGTACCTGAAAGAGTCCATGGATGTGAAGTGTGTGTAAGTTAACGGTGTAACAGGGAGAAATTTGGAGCTTCACTCACTACAGTGGGTCTATCGAGTAGGGATCGCCTTGCAGAAAGACAAGCGTATTTAGTCAAGTGAACACAATGTGGGTGAAAATTAAAGAGCTCTGTTCAATATCAATTGATTTTAAATAGATTGTCTCTGGGTATCTTGTGGATTCAGCACTGGAAAGGTATTGATGAGTTTGATAAAGTCAAGGAGGCGATTTGTGTCGAAGAAGAGAAATCAAACTAGGGTAATGCGATGAGCGAATGAATATGACAGGGCCACAAAAAGTTGAAGTAGTGACAAAGTTAGCTCTGAAGACACGCCGCCTGTAGTAAAAGATGGATAAACTCTTCACAGGTGACATACCCTTAGCCGCTGAAACGTTTCGCGTCCCAAACCTGCAGATAATAGCGAAGATGGTCGAAGTGAGCAGAACATAAAGTCCCTGCAAAACCTGTTTTAGGAGGGTATAGAAGACAAAAATTAGGGCATTTTTAGATGCACGAGCCTGGCTGTTTTTGCTTGAGTTTTATTTTTTCGAGCACAGCCATTGTAGCCAATCTTCTATATGACGTGCCTTATCTTCTTGATTATGAGCCCTGATATGCCAATAGTCAGTACACGCGGCCGCGAATGCGAATACTTGGAAACACACGTTGACAATACAAAGCAAATCGACGATCACTGCCAATAAAAGAATAATCGAAGAATACCCAAGATTTGCTTTGATTTAAAATCCAAAGTTTCCGTGAAGGAGGATCTGAATTGAATCAAGGATTCTTAAATTACGGTCCGACTCAGGACCAAATCTACATGCAGGGTTAGTATCAATTGGTATTTTTAATGGAAAGTCACGTCCCTGATCCGGACTTTTAAACATTTAAAGTTGCACAACCAACATATAGCTCTCGATTTGGAAGGATTTGCTGCTTCTATTGAATGAAGATGAATATGACTGGTGGTTAATGGCTGCGGCTTTGATTTAAAGTTGAAAGATACATTTTAATCGCAGGAGGTACACTCATTGGCGGACCATATTCTCGTTTACTCCCAGAGTTGTGTCACTCACTATCAAGGGTGGTTTATTGTACCTAGTGCTTACTTCAGCTCAATACTCAAGGGGTCAATAAATATTCTATTCTGTACAACCATAAGGATACGTCGCTCTAACGCAATAAAAAGTTTGTTAATTTTCAAGGGTGGACCGTCATTCCTTAACTTACAATGAATCGGAGATGTTCATGAGATGTTATGAATAACTCAAGCTGAAAAATAATCCTTAGGAGGTCAAAACCGAAGCTGTGAGAAGCGAAATAAAATGTCGGGCAGCACCATTGTTCCCTATTATAGGTCTTTGAGACATTTTGACATAAACCGTTGAACCTGCATTTAACTATACTATACACACTACCCGCATTCTTTGACAGAAGACATCGCTTTTAATAGTAATTTTCGTACACCAGAATTCTCAGATTACTTGTACGCAGGCCATACATTTCCATGACCTAGAGTAAACTAAGGTGGTTGCTTCCATAGGGATTTATACTTTGGTAAGCTGTTAATCTTCTAATAAACGACAGGATAATTGTTTCTGTATGATTACTCCAGTTGTATATCCGTACACCAGAGGTACTGCATGCAATATAACCATACATCACAACATGGGCAACACCCTGGAGCTGGGAGTATCAAAAAAATACCTTCAAGAGTACTACAAGCCCTTTTTTTTTACAACATAATAGAACGAATACCGTCTAGAAATACAAAACTTCTATCTTAAACTTGAATAGACTCTGTTCTTTTAGCATTCTTGCCAGTGTTTCTTCTTTCTTTGAAATAATAATGAGCCTGACCAACTCAGGAACGTCCACCAAAGGTGGCCACCCAGAATATCATCCAGCGGAAGCTGGTCAGCAACAACTCTCACGAAGGACATTGTCTCAGCAGAGACAGCAAGCCGAGGAAAACTTGGAAATCCTCGAAGCTGAGTCTCTTTCGGAAGCCCTACCGGAAGGATTCAGAAGTGATGAACGCTCTCCACATTTTCAGGCCCTACGTCTTCAAAAACCACTTGTTCCCTCTGTATTTATATCCACGCTATTGAATATTTCGTGCGGGTCAATATGGGGAGTTTTGGCGAGAAAGGGTCTCATTGCACTCACTTCATACCCGGGTCTGTTCTTGGGGGGCTTGATATGGGCAAATTTTGTAGCATGCTACGTCATGGGAATGGCAATTGAGTCGGAGGCTTTGTGGGCCGTCTTATTGGATGAAGATGGCGGTCTACCCCATAAGTTTCCTAGTAAGGGTGCTATACCGCTCTTTGCTGCAATCACTACCGGGTTCTGTGGCTCATGTTCAAGTTTTTCGAGTATGATCTTGGAAATGTTTAACCTGGCTGCTAATTTACCACCTGTTGAGGCAGAGTATCCTAATGCTGCTTATGGAATCTTGGGGGCTATAGAGGTCCTCCTCACTCACCTTGGCTTGTCCCTCGCTGGGTTTTACACGGGGAAGCACGTTGTTCGTTACTTGGAGCGTAGTAATTATTCCATGTCCACCAGAGTATATTTCTTGCTTGAGCTCGTGAGCTCAGTCTTTGGAGCAGTTGCCTACATTGTTACAATTGTTCTTATTGCTGTCAAAAGTGCCAGTGGCTGGAGAATGTGGACCTTTTCAATTCTTTTTGCACCTTGGGGCTCGATTGTGAGATACCTCCTTTCTAGAAAACTCAACACCCTAAAGAAAGATTTTCCTATGGGCACCTTTACCGCCAACATAAGCGGAACTATTCTCCTAGCCATTTTTAACCTTTTAATTCGTGGAAAGAGATGGAGAGTACTGAGCATTCCAATTGTTAATTCTATCAACGCATGCGATGTGTTGGTCGGCCTTGATGATGGTTTCTGTGGATGTTTAACTACAGTTTCAACATTTATGGTCGAGATCTGTGCTTTGCCAATAGGCGCATCCTACCTTTACGGCTCAGCTTCCGTTTCTATAGGTTTCATAGGTATGGTGCTAATTCTAGGGGCTTACAACTGGACTGTTGGGTTTACTACTCCAGTATGCTAGACTACGCCAGAGGCGACGACATGGGCCGTTAGACATTGGCATTTTATTTTTTCGTATAACAAATGTATTTATTTAATGCTTGGGACCAGCCACCGATACATGTTTCAGAAGAGCCTAGAGTTGGACACTTTTACGCCTACTGAGACTCCTGGCTAGGTAACGCATACTTCTCCGTCCACTCTTTAGCCGTTGCAATGGCCTTGGGCTCATCGCTCTTCCATTCACCCGCAACGTCATTGGCCAATGGGTCGTCTGGGTTAGGAGCACCGAGCAACGCCTGAATGCTCAACAAGATTGTCCGGATCTGTAACGCAGGGGACCAGTTATCTTTGAGCACGTCTAAGCAGATTCTGCCCAACTTGTCGATATTGGGATGGTATATTTTTGTCAAAAACCGCACTTTGGGGGCGCACATGGGGTAGTCATCAGGCAAATATAACTCCAATTCGAATCGACCTCGTGCGTATGGTGAAGACAGGGGACCGTCAATTGTCACCTGGAAATAGCGCAAATTGTCCTCACTAGGGGTGGCTGTGATTCCTGGGACAGGATCCAGCACAAGTCTTTGAGTTTCCTTGATGATTCTTTTTGGTAACGCGGCCATCTGTGGTAGATTAGTATTCGCCTTCAATCTCGAGTCTTTGGAGTGGAGCTGGAGGTGTTATACGCAAGACATATGAGCCACAGACGAAGTATGTTTCGGGGAACAAAAACCAGAAAATTTTAGAAGTTTGGAAATAAATTAATCAAGAAGTGAAAAGGCTCTTCAGAATTTCATGCAATTCTTCAGTAATTTGCAGCTTAAAAATTCAGTAAAGGGAGTCTGTTAAGGCCATGAGACTTGCCCACAAAGGGGAAATTCACTAAGATAACGTAGTAGCTTGAAATAAATGGAAGGATACTCTAACAGATGAGTCAGCTTCTTTCATTTGAAAAACGATGATTTCTATTTAACTTCAATAGCGGTTTTTGGGATCAAGATGTGAGTCTTTGGCTAAAGCAGGTGGATTAGAAGAAGAGACTTTTAATAGTACAAAATATTTGAATATATTGGCATTTCAAATAGTTATTTTGTTTGTAATGTTGGATTGATGAGATCAGCATATCATGTGGAGGTCAATGGAAATACCCGATTTGTTACAAAGTGCTGGGCATCCAAAACAAGAAGAAAAAGAGAAGAAAAACCGAATGGAATTCTCAGAATTCTCAATAGAGTGATTAGCAACATTTAAACGTATTGATGTCCACAAAAGGAACTCACATGTTTAACAAAATCTTTACTAAATTAAATGATTCAAAATAAAAAAAGCAGGTTCACTATCTGTCGAACAAAACAATGATAAAAATTGGAATATCAAAAGCTTAGTCAGTTCGTCTTTGTTTGAGTGCTCTTGGAATGAATCACGGAAAACAACACAGAAATGGAAAAAACATCTTCGGAATTTATTGACCGTTGGCCAAGAGTGATACTTTCGGTAATTTTCTTTATATCCCAAAATTGCATGTTCTCGAAAAAGCTCTATCGCCGATATTCTCAGGCACCCATTGGGGCAGCATCTGGATCGAGACTACCGGATTAGGAAGTGATGGCACGTAAAGTTCCCAAATTGGAGAAGTAATTGAATGTGGCCGCGAAAACCAAAATCATAGATCTTACCGTTTTTGGAGTTTTCATTTTTGGGCGTGAATTCTGAGTTTAGAATTTAAGCAGTTGATTTCTCTCAGTTTTGGTTAACTTCCATAACTTCACTTTAAGAATGCATCCGATATGAAGATATTTTTGCGGAAACTCAATTGAGAAAAAGCTGGACAATTTTATAAATTTCCGCTTGCATGCAATTGATCTAAACAAGCTCTTGTGCACATAAGGATAACTGAAACGATCAAACACAACCGCATAGTGAAAATTGTACCGACGCTAGTAACAAAAAGTTTCGAGTTTCCAAAATCAAATTTGAAGTGATTGATTTTAAGGTTCAAAATTTGAAGTGGCATTCACATGTAAATGAGGGCAGCTACATAGAAGTACCCATTCCTCAACTCTTCTCTCACTGTGCGACTTAGACCACCCAACTCTACCCAAACAAACATCAAACAAATCTTTATCAAAATGAGCGGCGTTCGTCCTTCTGCCCCTATGTCACACAAAATGATTGTGGCCACCATCGCCATGTTTGTTGGCATGTACGCTTTCAATTCCGTGGGCAAGGACTTTGAGTTCATCAAGTATACTCCACATCTGCCTGAAGAGGTTGAGAGAAGAAGACAGGAGAGAATTGGATTACAGATGCGTCACACAGACTCGCGGACTTTGGAGTACACGCCCGAAGCGAAGGAGAGAATCAGAAAGGGCATCGAAGAGAAGCGGTTGCAAGAGGCGAAGAAGAGTACTACTGAGAATTAAAGAGCGCACTAGAAGCCGCAATCTGCTTTAGGTTTGCATTGTGTGAGATTTCGGAGAAACTTGAATTAGTTTGTGTTCGTTTGCATTAGGTCGTCCTTCAATCGTTTTCTGTGAGACCAAAGGGACTATGATGTGATCCAAACAAAGCTCCGTTGAGGGTATTGAATGGCGCGGGAGTTCTTGACGCAGAAATATATTTGGCATGATTTTATGATTCACATCAGGTTCAATTTGAAATTGGATCTATGAATTGTAGATCTTCTGAGTATCGGAGATCTGAAAAAATCGAGAGGGTCCCAGTCGATAGGGCAGTCGCAGAACCAACAGAAAATCTTCCATGGTAAACGCAAAATGGTTAGGCAACCGCGTACAACTCTCTAATATGGTTACATCCTTCCATCCTAATTTCTTATCCTGACCACTCTGTTTGTGCCCCACTTGTACCTCTCACTCCCCCCACGCCTCTTCAAATGTAACCTCGGTTCTCAACAAAAAAAGGAAGTTACCACCATGAAATCAAAACAAACGTCTCATATTGATAAGTAGTCGGAATAGGAAATCGACTTTTAGAAGATTCGTTTGTGTCCCTGGCGGAGCTCTACTGTGGACCTTCTATATTTTTTGGAAATTCAGAGGTTTCCTATTTAGAAACTAGTCTTACCTAGCAGCCCGCGTTAATGCTTAGAGAGTCACTTCTGAGGCGTAAATTCTATTTACGATACATTGGCTTGACCGCTTGGGGGGTTTTTCTCTTCATATTCTACAGTTCTTGTCATACCTCCAATTTGCAGATTGTTTTTAACTTCTCTTTGTTACGTGCATCTAGCACTTTAACTGCTGTCCCTGGGTATTTGCTCCTGAGTCTTCTCTTGCTGACCTTGATTTCTCCTCATTGTTTCCGTTCATGGAAGGCTGTATCATAAAGAAATTTTTCTAGGCATTCAGACAGAGCGTCAGTAGTATAATTGTATTGTTGGCCTACGTCATTGCAAAGAGTTTAATACTTTTACGGCAATTTGGTTTGTCCATAGTGCATACATTGATTCGGCCAGATAGCAGCTCCTCAAAGAAGCGCCTTGCTTCTGCCTAAGCCGATATTCAAAATAGCTGCAGAAGCTCTGATGTAGTAATCTTAAAAATCGGGGATCGGGGATAATCTACAGGATGCCGTACAATTTCACCGTAATATTAGGAAAGGTAATTACTAGACTGCACATAATTGACCGTTTGTAAGTCCGCCCTATTTCCTCTTTTTGCTTAATGAGCCCAATGCGGAGAAATTGAGAGCGCATGCTTCGTCATGACTCACAATCTAATCGGGTGAATGTAACTAATTAGGTCCATCCGTATTGTCTCCGCTTGATCGATTAGGTTGTTTTTGTGCAGAGTTAACTCCTGCTTCCTGCACATAAGCCGGAAGGATCTTAAGGGCCCGAAGTGGACCCGACGCACGGTACGGCTTAAATTTCTCCACATTCGCGGGCTCCTAACTATCCCTTAGAAGCAAACTATTGCTGCGCCACGATTGTGCCCGTTTAGGCGGACACAGAATTAAGCATCGGAAACTCTAATCCCGCCGTTTCGTACTGGCCTTGTACATTAGTCTGTTCCATACTTTTCTCCATTAGGTCTAACCGTTGGCCATGTGAACATCTATAATTGGACTAACTGGTCTGAGTCGCTATGGCTCAAAACATATTTCAGGTCAAATTAATTCTAAGGCACTTGATTCTTTCAAATTAGGGTCTCTGATTTGATTCGGAAGTAAAATCCCACCGATGAGACAAGCCGTTGTTGCGAATGACGGTGCTCGTATTCACGTCGAACTAAAAGTGATAAAATGATTAGGTGCCTGTTCGGTGCGCCCTTACGTAATGAACCTAGTTCTAATGGATTCTAATAGTTCGGGTTACCGTTATAATGCCCGGCGGCTAATTATCGACCTAATCAAGTACTACTTGCCTAATTGGGCCTCGTGCATGACGGCAATTGCGTAGAAATGTAATACTATGATTTAACTTTGAATTGGAGGACAAATGTATAGGTAGTATTTGCTAAAAATGTTCAATAATTAATGTTTCTCGGTCTCTTCTTGAATAATTGATGAGTGAATATGAGCATATCCGTGCGTCCATTAGGATATCCGATATCCTCGGCCCCTTTCACTCAAATCGGCCTTCCGGAATGAAACCTTGTCCTTAGCGGGGTGAACTATAGTCTATAGTCAGATACTACACAGTAAAGGATGAAGCGAGCGGAGACCTGTCAGAGGCCGGACTTGCCTAAAGAGGTAAATGGGCAACTTCCTAGGTTTGCGTTAGAACGGGGGCTCTAAAGGTGACAAGGGTTATTCTGCAAGAAATACTGCCTAAACAGGTAATATGCTAAGTGTCCTAACCCTCTTTTGTTATGATTAGTGGTTACATCGTCATAACCTGGGAGTTGTATTCTTCATTCTCAAAGAAAACTTTAAGCCATGAAAAATTATAATCGATGGCAGTCAAATCAACAGGACGTTTTATTCAAAAATTCTTTTGTAGCCGCAGCTCATCGTTCGTAAATGGGCATTTAAGGTTTAAAGATGGCTTCCTGAACGCACGATGCGGCCCCGTTTTAGGTACAAAGTCCTACGAAGAATCACAGACCTGTATGTAGGCGATGGGATCTGCAGTGAAATCTGGGGAAATGCTATTATTACCCCATTTTGGCTCTAATGGGATGCATATTGCAACATGGCTCAGAACCACCGGATAAAGTAACTGCATGACACACGTACGGCCGTATCATGCTTCTTGTATCCGCTATACGCGAATCTAAAACGTGAGACAGCGATGGAGTACCCCATTTTCTTGGATTTCTCCTCTTTCTCTGAAACTAAAATTTTAATATATATATGCTAGGGTGTTTCCTGCTATGTCTGCTTTTGTTCTTTGTAATATAATTTATCATCTCAAAGAGTGCGCACTTCCAAAGTTAGTAGGTGGCTGCAAATACTCAATTTATACCCCATTATTTCACATTAATTATCAAAATGCAAGTTGCACCTCCAGTTACCGGAAAGAAGATGTGGCGCATCGATAGAGCCTCTGTTCTTGGCGCTTCAAAGAATTCTTCTCGTGAATGTTGGAACAATTCTTTGAAGATTTCCGCAGCAGGTAAACAATTCTTGCAGAAACGTCCACCTTCAAAGAGACCACGCTCAAAGCCTGGTCAACCAAAAGATTTCATTTTCGTAGATTTGAGTCCTGTCAAATCAAGCGATGATGAATCAACTTGTAGCAGCGACTTTTCAGCAATGTCTTCATCGCTGTCAGCAAATACTTCCGTGACTTCATCGCCAACTGCGATGTCAAGAAACGATTCGCTTTGCTCAAATAATTTATTCGAAGAGGAATCTGAGTACAAATGTTTCCAAAGTACTGAGCTTTTGCCAGAAAATGAACTTTTAGGCTTAGGCTTGTTGAATTTGAATTACGACTTCGACGCTCCACAAAACATCAACACGAGCTATCAAGAGCAAAGTACGGCTGAACCAACTTTTGCCAGCCCAATTGAATCAGAAAATTCATTTTCTGCCCCACCATACCTTCCGTTTTTGGAACAAATGGAGTCATTTGCACCTTTTGAGCAAAGACCTCAACTTGCTCCAATTCAAACAAACAACTTATACCCAACACCAGAGAAGACACACAAAAGAGCTCGTTCTGTCTCTACTGGATCAAGAAGAAAGTCCGCTGGCGGAATCCAATTCAAGACGTACAAGGGTCCAAAGAACACCCAAGGAATGCAGAAGGTTCACAAACGTTGCCTCTCTGAATCGCATATTATTCACCCTTCCAAAGAAGTTAACGTCGTAAAGAACTCTTTGTTGAGCCCTCTCGCAACGCCAAATGGAAAGCTTGACGATTTAAACGCCTTTATCCAGGAGCTCGAGTTTGAAACTTTTGGTCTGTCCTCTAAACCACTAACACAAGAATGGAAAGAGCAAAGTGGCTTGTTCTCATTATCCGACATCTCTGATATTCCTGAGTACTCGGAAAACCCTGCCATGAACTATGATTTTGACGCCACATCTTTTGCAGTGTTTTAAAGTTATTTGCAGCATCGCCTAGCTCTGGAAGAATTCGGTCATTCACTCATTCACTTTTTTTTTTCATACACACAGTTTGCATTTATTCTGACATATATGACATCACCTAGACCATCATTACTTAACGGAACAATAAACATAGAAAAGAAATCAATAATTGTACTTCATTTAGCTAACATATATTGGTGCCCGATTGGTGCCTTGTGACGCAAACATCTCTCTATTAACCGGTCGCCATCCTGAGAGTGGCTGCGCCGTATAATTAATTGTGAGGTCAAAATATGATGTTCTAGGCCCAAAGAAAACCATCGCGAGCGTCTCTGATTTTCGAAGAACAGCTGTGTGTTCTGTAACCTGTAATTTCAGAATGAGAGATATAGCGTCATCGATATATCTCAAAAAAATTTGATGTGGTCGAATAAGGCTTGTCTCAAACTTCAAAGAAAGACATGATGTAAATTTGTTAACATTAAGTACGATTCTAAGGAGTTCATATTTTAAAAATAATTTTTCATTAATGAAAGAAGTCGCATCGCAAATCTCACGCCTTGCAATTTAATGTGAATTTCGTGTTAATCTGTCTATTGGTGTTCATTTCAAAGTAAAGTGTGAGAGCTGTTCGTTTATGATGTTAGTTTGGATGAACGCCGATCTAATTTCGTTTCAACCCCAGGTTTTCATACTCATCTTTTAAACCCAATAAACTGGTATTAAAATTAAAGAATGGGATAAATAGAATTTGATACACCAAAGGAAGCTTCTTGTTCTAAAATCGTCTCTTCTAGGACCACCCTCGCACCAGGATCTCAGGATTTGATCTTGCGAATTTCAAAAGCCAAACGATAGACGGATTAATTAAATAAATACGATTACAATGAAAACAAGAAGTCAATTATGCTTAATCTATGTACTATACACTATAATCTATAAAGAATTAGTTCCATTGCCATCTTCATAAATTTCATTAAACTTTAAACTAGATGTTTAGGGCACTGCTGAAGACATTCGCAAAATCTTGCAATGGCTGATTGAGCTCCTGCGACCAAAGCTTCGCTTCTCCGGCATGCACCCGTTGCAGCTCACCGTTGATATCACTCTCAAGTCTTGATACCTGATTCGAGCTCAATTTTGGCCACAAGTTGTCGTCTTTAAGATTGCGAACGTCTGGTTGAATTGGTGGAGCGCTCACGTACTCTGGAACATATGAAACCATGCTTTGTACGTCATCAGGAACGAAGAAATTACGCTTTCCAAAAGTATGTGGTTTCATCAGGTCTGAATTATCATTTAACAAAACAGTTGACAAAGTCAAGTTTTCAAGAGGCCCTTCCACGAGACAGCCACGTTCTCTATAATGTATCAATAGGGATCTCCATAACTTATCTCTGCTAAGAACACGAGGATTTCCTAAGATCATGAGGCCGTAACGAGCCCGCGTGATGGCCACGTTAAGACGTCTTGCGTCACTCAAGAAACCGATATTTCCTTCGTTGTTTGCACGAACACACGACAAAATAATGAAATCTTTCTCACGACCTTGAAACGCGTCAACGGATGAAATCTCCACTTCTTCATAAAGGTCTTGTTTTTGCGCAATCAGAGAGTTGAGCTTCATAAAGTTTGTTAAGTAAGCCTTCTGACCGTCATATGGCGTTATTACACCAATTTGAGAAGGTTGAACCCCATCACGGAATAACCAACTTATGATTTTTTCAACATTCATCGCCTCCACGCGGTTCAAATAAGACAATCCTTGTGAGCTGACCTCTTCTTTTCCGTAATTGGCCCAAAACATCATAGGAAATGAAGGAACAGGCCAAGGAAATGTCAGACCTGGCCATTCCCTATCAAATGATACCAAACCATTTCGTAAAGAACCCTCGTAAAACATATTGGAAGAGAATTCCGATAATGCTGGATGCATTCTATACTGAACTTCAAGTCGATAAGGAATTTTCCCTAAAGCTATCATTCTTTCGAATAAAGACTGCGAAAGACCGGCTTTCAGTGCCCCCTTGTCCAAAATTACTGGACCTAATTGCTGGTGATCACCAATCAAAATGACCTGCTTTGCACCCTTTGCAATGGGAATTATAACTTCGGGCTCACATGCTTGAGTGCTCTCATCGATGAGAACAGTCCTGAAGCCATCTTTTGAAAGCCTGCGGTCCTGGGCGCCCACACAAGTGCAACATACGATTTGAGCTTCTTGTAAGATGGAACGCTCAACACTTGAAAGCGCCTTTTTCAACGCATGTGCATCTGAAGGTGACAAGATTGAACCTTCTTCCTGTTTAACTAATAAGTTTCGTACAGTGGGCAGAAGACGCTTTTTTGCTTTCACATGTAACGAGGCAGCATCAGAGCTTGATTCAATTCCCTGTAGTTTTTTGGAGTAAACACGAACAACTGGCAATCCCAAATCTTGGAGCTTCCGTTTGATATGGTCAACTGCAACATTCAGAGGAGCGCACACCAATATTTTGCTTTTAACCAATTTTGAGATATGATAGACTATAGCGCTAGCTGTGACTGATTTGCCGGTTCCTGGAGGACCTTGAATTAGCACAAACGGCTTCCGTATGGCCGCAGAGACAGCTGCTTCTTGAGAAGCGTTTAAGGGCCTGAGACCAGTGGTTGGGGGAAATGATAAGCTCTCTGGCAAAGCAGTTGAGAACTCAACAGGCTCAACCTCGTGACCAAGAATTGTATGGTATATATATGCACTTGTTGAGGAGATCTTAGATCCAAATTTGTGAATTGACTCAGTCATACGGGAGTGTGTTACACCCAGCCATAAAAGTTCAACGGAATAGCCCACATTTGAAAGTGTTGGCGGTGCGGGTTGTTGATTTTTCAAACGGAAAGTGTATCGATCATTATGAGGTTTTGGGACCAGAATTAAGGTACCTTCGCCACACCATGTCTCGTCATTGTCAGATCTGATATCACGATAATGAAGTTTGATATCTTCACCTTCACATACATGGGCGCCCTTCGATTCATATGGAGACAATACAAACTGAGCAGTGTGGACTCCAGAGCTATTCTGAAACCACTCGATATACGCTATATCCCAGACCTGAGATTCTGTGGCAGCTTTGTCAGCAGCAGATTCTGCTTCGATCAATGGAATATAAGAGTTTTCATAGATAGAACCGTCTTGAGACCGCAAGAGAACAGGTAAAAGCTTTGGTTTTGTGTCATTTTTCAGCAATTCTTCTAAAGATACATCCCTATTGTATTTCCAAAGATTCTCCACTTGCCGAACCTGCTCAAGCAGTACTAACTTAGCTAGCGCAGATTCCTCGGGTGTTGGAAAAGGTGCAACCCATGGGAGTAAAGCTCTTTCGTTCACAAGGGGCTGCCAGTCATCAGTCGCCCAGTTAATGTCACGTTGATGCGCACAAGGCATACGACACAAAAGGACAACCATCAGATCTTGTTTTGCAGCGACAAAGCCTAGCGTGAAGACGTTTCTTGATTCACAGTTGTAGCACTCTAACGTTTCACAACCCAAAGGTGAAGATTCCTGAAGCACCACACTCTTGTGGTTCGAATTAATCATATGCAAAACTATATGCGAAGCTCCAAGCTTTTCTTTTCCATTGCAAAACCATTTGTGACATTGCCCACACTTCACTACAGCTTGAGGTGATTCTAGACCACAGTATGCACAGCTTGCAGTGGAATGAGGCTCTGCACCTTCTTTAATCTCCTTAAATTGGGAAGAAGGGTCAAGAAGCGGCGCCGCAGATGATTCGAATTCTAAGGACATTCGCTGGTGGAGACTTGACAAATGCTGAAATGTAGTTTACTTATACTCAGATCTGCACCATGATGATCGGGTGTACTGATTTCAAATCTCGATCGACAGAAAAATCTCGATCGACAGAAAAATCTCGATCGACAGATCTTATGCTTTTTTTTTATTTTTTTTTTTTCAATGTATTTTTATTGACTACATTGTTTAGTAGGGAAAAGATTCAAATTCTGAAATACCCGTTCTTATGGTTCGTTTCTTCAATTTTTCAGATATTAGTACTTTTTTTAATTGTGCGTTTGTTAAATTCAGTTCATCTGTTGTGATGTACGGATGTATTGTATGTAGGAACATGTAAGTGTCATGGTATGCAAGAGGAAACAAAAGAGCATTCCGGGATAGAATCTCGATGATCATTCTATAAGAGGAAAGTGCCATCCTAATTAGCAATGGAGAAGGACGAGATTTGATCAACGCTAATGACAATATGCTATATGCTACTGCAAAGCATGGGGCGTACTGTACAAAAACATGCTTTCTGTATAAAGAGAACTTGTTGTCTAGTCTGAAGTATGGTAATGATTTTCCAGTTAATAGAAATTAACGAATTACTAAAGTACACATGCATATAGAAATAGGCTCTGATACAGAACAAGGTTTACTTCAGATTAGACAAGAGCACAACCTGCCCACAAGTCTGTGAAACCCTGGTGCACAAAATGATCCTTCCATTATGCCAGTAATAAAATTCTTCGGACACAAATTCATTTGTAAAGCTCATTTCTTATGTCTTTGAGCAATTGCTTTCTTAAATGGGTTTAGCTGGTTTTTCCATTGTGGAAATCGACAGCTTCAAGTACGGCACACTCTAGCATGTGCCTAAACATAAGACGAAGGATTGCTCTAACAATTTTAATAATCTAGGCTTTCGTAAATAATTCAACTAATAGTAGGGATCGTTAGCTTTAGATCTAATTTGATCAGCACAACTAAGCCTTGGAGTTCCATCTAGCGAGGTCAAACAAAGTTGGTGACGAGAATAGAAAAACACGAAATCGCTCATTCTATAAAGATAAAAATAAGCTGTCTCTTTAAAAAGGATTTTAAGATGATAAATGATGTTTTGTTTTATCCATTTACATTAAGATACAATCATTCTATCAATTCACTCTATACCTAATCTAATTCAATCCTTTTTAGGTTTAGTTTTCAGGGCCATCTTGAAGTAGGCCTCGTAGCCAATGCCGCCAAACACCATTGTAACACCGATCCATTGCGTCAGGGTCAATACATGGCCAAATAGTACAACACTGAGAATCATACTGAGCATTTTGCGCGTAACAGTGGCCGTTACTAAAATCAAGGACCCAAACTTTTCCAAAATAATAAATACAAAGACTTGGCCCACAGCGCCCAACAATGCAAAGGAGACCAGATCCATAATCACGCGAGGATAGGATTGAATGAATGCAATAGTGTAAGCAGCCTCTGACTCGAACTTAAACACTAGTAAATAACCAAGAGTTATGACAAAAACAAAGGCATTCAAAAGAAACATAAGCGAAGCTCCTGTGAGTTTCTGAGACCCCGTTTTGTCTCTAAACATCTGGTCTTGGGTCGAGTTGGTGAACCCATCTAGAAGCATCAGTCCGAGGAGTTGAGACATGCCCAATGCAACGTTCCCGTCATTAATTGAAGTGCGAGATTTACCACCAGCCTTCGCGAGTGTGAATAGCACAACGCCACCAGTTACAAGCCCTGCAACCACATACTTGTACAATGGAAATCTCGTTCTGTAGAGAACAAAATGCACCAACATCACTGGTAACAATTTGCAGGATTTGGCCAATAGGTACGCAACATAGTCTACGTGTTTCAATGATTCATATCCTAAGGGAGAAGACACACTTGAAGATATGGCAATCACAATAAAGCTTTTCAAGTAGTTTATGTTTAATCCGTCAGAAGTGATAAGAACACGGAAAGGATTTTGGCCATGTGCCACAAATGAGTATGCAAAACCCACCAAAGAGGCCAAAAGAGCTTGGATCGCGTTGACAACTAGGGGCGCCTTGAAAAAAATCGGAGTTTCTCCATCATATCCGTATGGTTTGGTATTGATCCGCTCTTGTAAAAGTGACCAAGTAAGAAACAGCGCGTAAAGGCCAATGACGCAGAATATGAGTGTTCGGACACTTTGGCTTCCCATAATGCCATTAACTGAATGCTAGGTAAGAGAGTGATTAACGTGGAAGAAAGAGGTGTCAAAGTTCACTATTGATCAGCCGTTCTTGAAAAAGTAAATAGTTACACGTCTAAAAAATGAAAAGTCGTTTGGAAGTACACAAAAGAAGACCAAAATAATTGTTCAATTTTTACATTTTCGCGAAGTTTTTACTTTTTTTAAATAATTATTTCGGTGTATTGACCGTACTTTGACGAGATCTTATGACTGAAAATCTATCACCAGGAACAGAGATAAATAAACTAATGAACTTACAAGACTCGTTGCTTTAACAGCGAAACAATTTTTTTCACAATTATACTACCTAATCCGAATATCTCACCTAGAATGCGTAGTATTTACGATATTATACAACTTCTCTTTGCTACATCTAGCCACGGCCGAAAAGACCAAAGAGACCGCTTTTCTTTTTCTCTTCCTCCACATTAGCTGGCACTTTAGTCTCTACAATGGGCTTCGAGCTTTCTTCCTCTGCATATCCAATATAGTTGAAGGCTATGTCAAACAAGACAGGCTTACTCAAGATAGGCTTAACATTACCAATTTTGTCGACGTTGGTCACTTTGTATATGCTGTCAAGAGCAAAATCCAAATGGTATACATTTTCACTGATATAGGTGTTTTCGTGACTTTTGGAGTTGTTCAAATATTGGGCCAATGCTCCAACCTCTACCAAACGCTTTGAAACTGCAGACTCAAGTGCCTTGGCTTGAGACAAGTTTGTGACATCGTAAGGGAAGGTACCCACCTTGTAGAAATCCTCTCCTACAGAGAAGGTTCGCTTAAGGTGAAGGAGAATCGTCAAGGCCTTATCAGCCTCATTTGCAGCAGTGTAACATAAAGCTACAACCAAAGATCTTTTGGCAGCGAAGAAAAGACTCAAGTTTTCGAGAGACTGGTGGAGCACTTCGTCGTTGTAAACACCCGGCAAGTCTTTAACTTCGTTCACAGTCAGATTGATGGAGGAGTACAAACGCAACACATCCTTACTGGCGCGGAGTGTCTTGACCGAGCTGTTGGACTTTGTGAATGTTAACTTATCCACAAGAAGAAGATCTCTACGAACTCTCACGAAAAGCATGTTGTAGCGGAGGTACGTCAAAAGAATGGCGCCATCCTGTACACGCAGCATATCGTCTTCATCTTTGTTTTTAGCTAAATCGGCGGTGTGGATGTCCACCAAGGCGGCCCACAGAGAATAAAGACTGTCAAACTGCTCAGGCTCGCTAAGTGCTTTAAAGTCTACACGATTAGTTTTGGCAAGCTTTACAGCGAGTTCATCATTGTGTAGCGTAGCCTCATGTTGTCTCCAGGTGACGGTTTTGGGCACTTCCTCTTCTTCGACCTCCTCTACAAAGGAGCTGTCGATTGATGCAATGTGATCGACACATGGTTTTAAGTAGCTGACAGAACCATCGTGGCAATGCTTCCTTGCCACAGTGCGGACATCAGCAGCAGCATCTTTAATGGAGGGATGTTGAGATATAGTCAAGTTTAAGGAAGGATCAACTAAGGTATCGAGAATCTCAGCAATGACCAGTTTGGACAACGATGAATCAAAACCGGCGCCAGCTTCACTAGATTGTATAAGTTCAAGGCCGCATCTGGCGAGCGAAAATGTGTAAAGAGCTTCGCTCCAACGCTTTTGATGAACAGCACTCATTCCATGAACAAGAGCAGCATAGACATAAAGTTCAACTTGCTTGACAGCCGACTGTTCGGAAGCGGTAACCAACAAAAGCTTCTTACATGTTTTGACGGCTTTCCTTAATTTCGTAGACATGAGTTTTTTATGTGACGACAATCTCTCAGGACTTACCTCAAGTTGACTCTTAATCTCGAGGGCGTGAACGACATCACGCTCAGCAAGAAGAAGGAGAAGGAGACCATTACGGGAATCGTTCAGATAAGACTCAGTAGAAATTGAAGAGGTGCGTTCGTTTTCTTTGTAATTACGAGTATCCTTTGTGACAATGCCTAGCTCATGACGTAACTTTAAAAGCCGCTTATTGATTCCCTTTCGGTATTTACGGTAGTCTTCAGGAGCAGCAAGGTAGGCTGCAATACGCGCACCAAATGTGATACCTAGGGGAGAGGACAACGACATTTTGGATTGACGTTTGATATGGTGGGGAAATTTTCATCTTGATGTTACGGCGAAATCAGTGGTGTACGGGTGCACCTACCACCAGAACTGATAAATTAAGGTGATGTACCTGATACACACATCTGGTTGAGAAATATGTGAAAAAAAACTTTTAATCTGGCCTTACAGATTTGCATTCCATACATTGATTAACTTTTGTGTGTTTTCAAGCTGACCGCAAGTGGGCCAGCTATCATGAAGGAGTTAGATGATATGTGTAATAATCTATGTTAAGATCAAGACTTTGCGAATATTCGATACTATTTTTTATATCATCTAGTCTTGGCTTGGTTTTCAAAAATTTGCCACTTACAATGTCTGATCATTCGTGTAGACCGACTCATTGTTGAAAAAAAGTATGTGAAACAATAGTGGGCCGGAGATTGCGTTGTAATTTTAGAAATTATCGTTCTTCGTAAATTTGTCTGTGTGAGAACTCCTACTCAGATCAACCTACGTCGTTTTAATGACTAAACTTCGTAACCTGATCTATGAAGTTTTCACGACAAAAGGTTCATAAAAAAAGAATTATAAGTTTATTTTAATATAATTCGATGCATTCACAGATGTTCTTTACTCGTGTTGTAAATTGAGATACATTTATTAACGAAGAAGCTCTCACAGACTCATTACCCCAGACTTTTAAAAAAAGCATTCGTTACCCCTAACTCGACCCAAACATTATGGAAAAGATTCTCAATGGAGAGATCGATATATACAAAGAATTCGGTTTAGTCCAAGATGCGTCTGTCGACGAAATTAATCGCGTCTATCGACGTATGGCTCTTAGGTATCACCCTGACAAGAACAGTACAGAGGAAGCCGCTGAGCGCTTCCACTACTTCAGCCTATTGCATAAAATTCTCTTGGATCCTCTCCTACGGAAGCAGTACGATGACTTGTGCCGATTGCGTAGTAGAAAGTCTTCTGGTGTCCGTGACCAGCTACTGAAGTTTCGACAAAGTTTAAACGAACAAGAAGAGGACGTCCAACGAAGGAAGAGACAACGAATAAAGGAACAACAAAGGCAAAATCCGCAAAATCTTGCGAAGTTACAGGCAGAAGGACTCAATCTTCGAAGGAAGTATCAATCACAACTAAGATCTGTGCCAAAGTACATTAGCTTTGAAGATTTAGGAGAACCGACTCTTTCGGAGTTTTTACAGCCACGTATCGTTCTTGTGAAGTGGAAAAAGCTCTCGAACCCGGACGCTGTAATTGACGAGGAAAGGCTTAAAAGGATTATGGAGCGATTTGGTACTGTTACTGATTCAAGTCTTACTGGTGACGATGGGTCGTATATGACAGGCACCATTGAGTACGAAGAAGCCACTTCTGCTGCGGCAGCTGCCCAACACAATTATCGCAAAAGCGCTAAATTGTGGGATGGAACGCTCGAGAGAAAAGTGGCCAGTCTTCTTAGAGAAGTTGAACTCTGGGGATTCTCCAAAGACTCAGAAATAGAAGTCCTACTTCAAAGCCACAGCCGAAACAAGAAACACGGGACAACGGAAAAAAGGAACTTCAACTTTGAAGGAGCACTGTCATTTCCCATTTGAAGAATCGAAAGCGCGTCTATGTCACTGTTGAACCGAGGCTTCACAGTCTACAAGAACTCAAGGAATCACAATTAAATAATCTACTCGCCTTCATCTATTAACTGCACGCATGCACTAGCGCACACAACTGATGGCACGCACTAGATCGCAATACCCTTTGCAACTCTCAGGCCTACTATTACAACTAGCGCCGGCAAAGACCATCGTTCCTTATTGCATGTAGAAGTACACACCAGCAGCCACCACCAAAACACCAAGGGCAATCACTTGGGTGGGCAAGCCGGAGACACCTGCGGAACCGCCGCTGGAGGTAACGCCCTTTTGGGCAACGGTGACACCTCCTTCAAGCTTTCCGACCAACAACCCCTTCAAAATATCGTGCGCATCGTCAGAGTGGCCAATATCATTAAATGCCTCGGTGGCATCAGTTCCAGCACAGTCTAAGATGACCTCTTCTCCTCCTGGGTGCTCGTCCAAGTATCTGGTGACGTCGTATACTTGACCGTTGTATACGATCCACAAGTCATCAGTAGTGTTGTGGGTAGCGACCTCGTCGATTGTGTAGGTTTTGAGCTCGGACATGATGGAGTGATTCACAAAGACTTGAAATATGGAAGAAGTCGTAGAATTTGGATGAGTTATGGAACGGAACCAAAAGTTTAGGGTATGGAATCCTCGGGCATTATGTACAGGTCTGTCGCATAATGTTATCCCATATCCCATTTTCTTTATTCATGTGATGGATACGTGGGAGATGAGAATGCGCGCGTGTATGCAGGACGCGATCCAATCATATGCTTCGCGACTGTCAATTTCTTGCGATATTTTACCCATATTGGGGTAAGCAATGCGAGGTGTCTTTGGAAGATCAGGGGGTTTTCCGAATCAGGTAATGCTGATAAGACCCAGGCCACGGGAGATTGAGTTTTAAATGAATGTGGTAGTTTCAGTAGAAATGTCTTGCATTATAGCGCAAAGGTTAGTTGATTATACTTGGTGCTATTTACACTATTTTGCATGAAAAAAACAATCTTGACAATTTAATAATCTCTTACACATTTTGTATCCAGAAACTTAATTCACCGTTTTGAAAATTTTAAATATGCTTTAATTGATGAAACATCTCAATTGAATTGACTGAACCAGTAAATATCCATTCGAATTCTAGAATTAAACCCCATTGATCTGAAGCGCCGAGAGGACCTGCCATCGACCTTACAACCTAACTGGATTGGCGACTGGCCATGACCACCAAAGTGTCAAACTCGTGCGTTTGGCCTAATCGAACCATCTGCTCCATGTGGTCCTCCATGAAGACATGGGACACCAAGAACATAGATCCGGCGAGCGTATTCTCCTTTTTTGGAGTAATCTCTTCGAAGCTCTTGAAATAGGTAATCAAAAGGGCAACATCTGGATGGCTACTCTCAAGATACTCTTCGAATTGGTGCTCAAACTCCTTGTTGCGTGAAGCTGTAGACCTGATAAACACATGGATCTCAGGATGTACTTGGGCTAATCTGCGAACCAAATGGAGCCCTAGTAAGTCGGAAGAACTTAATCTGTCGTCTTGGTTCAATATTAGACATAATGTTTTAGTATCCTCATTAAACTTTCTTTTACTTGGTATAAGAACACCAACGTGGCACTTGCTCTCACTGAAAACTTGAGAATAAAACTCAAGTTCTCCCTCTGGTGACGATTTTAGTGTTTGAATTAATCCAGCGGCAGATGCCGACGCTAAGAGGAAGTTGGCTGGCCCTGACACTAAATCGTTCACTGGAACCATAAAACTATTCATAGGCGAGAGAAGGGACTTGGCAGAAAAGTTTATGTCGAGTGTAGTACTGAACGCCTTGACAATGGATAAAATAGAGATTGAATCGGCGTACTCCTGCTCGTTTTGTGTAGAATCTCCAGCGGAGGATGCTTCCAACAAATGAGAGGTACGAGATGTGAACTCACGAAGATGTACCGCACAGATATCTGCACCTGGGCGGTCCTTCTCCATATCCTTGAGGAGAAGCATAAGGTTGGAAATGTTGTCGATACGATTTAAGAGAAGTAAGACTCCTGAGAACCCAAACCTATCCAAAGAGTCTATTGACAATTGAGTGGTTATCTCCAGAAGCATTTGCTCGCCCTCTTCACCCTCACCCTTCTTTTCTTCCTTCCACTTACCAGTTCCCTTTCTGTACTTGGGAGGATATATCCACATGGTCAAAGGTGTGGTTAAGAAAGTAGTCACCACGGCCATCACCACAAACATGGAATAGACCTCTTCGGAGATGATACGAGCGTTCAATCCCACGTTTAAAACGATAATCTCAACGATTCCTTTACAAGACATTAAGACTCCGACCGTTAACGAATCTCTCCAGCAGAAGCCATTTAGTTTCGCGCCGACGAATCCACCGAGAATCTTACCAGTCATGGCCAAAGCAATAACAGCAATACAGAACGCCCAGTCCACGCCTTTGTTTAGTTTTGTTAAGTCTACGCTCAAACCCACGACGGCGAAGTAAATTGGAATCATAAGAACGTAGATGAGGTCCTCCAACTTTTCCGTGATACGAATCACATAGCCATTATCGCGAGGAATAATAACGCCCACCATAAACGCGCCAAAGATCGGGTGCACACCAATGATGTCGGTGTAGAAGGCTGACACAAACACCATAATTACAATAAGCACCATCAGCATGGGCGAGGGCTGACCAGACGTCAAGTCATTGGTGAATTTACGCAAGTAGAACTTAAACCCGTACTTCACCGGGTACAACAAGACAAAGAACCATCCAAGCGTGAGGAGGAGAATGTACACGGTGTGAACACCGTTATCGGCGTTAGCCAAGGTGACTACTAGTGCCAAGAGAATCCAGCCCGTCAAATCGTTAATGATCCCCGAAGAGAGCACAATGGAACCGATCTGGTCCCCGATCAAGTTAAGCTCGATCAAAATTCGAACTAGAACCGGGAACGCCGTGATACACATGGCTGTTGCAATGAATACCATCTGTGTAGTGAAGGTAATATGAGGTTGATCTGTTTTGTACTGATCATACAACGCCTTGGCAATACCGCAACCTATACCAAACGGGATTGCCATGTTGATGATCCCAACCGTAATTGCAGCAGTCAAGTTCTTGCGAATATACGTCAAGTCCACCTCTAAGCCCACAATGAAGAGGAAGAGGATGATGCCTACGTTGGCCACCAACGTCAAGCCCTGTTTGGAAGCTTGCGGGAAACAAGTAGCCGAAA
Organism: Australozyma bambusicola; assembly: GCA_030563705.1. NCBI lineage: Eukaryota > Fungi > Ascomycota > Pichiomycetes > Serinales > Metschnikowiaceae > Australozyma > Australozyma bambusicola. Next base: position 230,171 of record JAJMJU010000005.1, on the reverse strand, counting down.
AGCCTGGAATTTGTCCCATTACTGTAGGTCCGAGAATGATTCCTGCAATCACTTCGGCGATGACTCGCGGCTGTCTGAGCTTCTTTAAGGGCCAATGTAGGAGCTGGCAGAACGTGAGAATAAGAACCGCCTGAAAGAGAAAGATGGTGTACGGCGACGAGGCACTGTACACAAGGGGGTTCTTTCCGGCCACAATGCCAGCGACCGAACTTGTGGAGACATTTGACATTTATGGTTGGAAGACTAGAATAGTGGCTCAACTGTAGTGGTCAAGTCAGGTAATGAAGGTCATGGAGGGTGTGTATGCAGGAGATAACGATTTTAGACAGATATACCAACAATCAGCGACAATTTGAGAATTGTTTGAAATTAATGGAAGATGGCTCGATAATTTAAATACCCGCGGGTTCTTGATTTTTATTTCTTCAAATACTTGTGACTACCTTTGTCTTTCTGTGCTTCTTTCGTATGTGCTCCGACGTAGGTGCACGACTACTTGCTCAAATTTCTATCATTGCACAAGTTTACCACTACAACCTCCAATAATAGAATTTCTACTAATAAAATCCCATTAAAACAAATTCTAATATACCCTCTGATTTTTATTGAAGCTGTGACTCAAGGTTCACCAAAAGACTGTAAGTTTCGCGAGGCATTCTATACTGCAACATTCCTGCATAAATCATACAGTTTTTTGCAACCGTTTTCAACCTAGCGTCTTCCAGTTTCTCCCGGCCACCAAGGCCAAACTTTTTAGTCGCAAGTCCATAGTGGAGCTGCAGGACACATGTCATTACGATAACGAGAAGCGACGGAACGACCCGCACGAGATTGACGTCATAATTAGAAAGTGTGCTAGCGGTGTTTCGAACAAATACAACATCGTCATTCTCCACAATTGGCACCAATCCCAACTCCTTGATCGCGTCAAGAGTTCCCTGCCAATCTTTGTGCACAAACTTCTCGCGGATTTCCACAATGGGCAGGAGGTAGCCGTTGATTTCTTTCTCTTTAATCAGAATACTTTCCAAGATATGACTGTTGTTGCCAAAAACCTTCATGATATGTCTGTTGAGCAAAATGAAGTTGTTGTCAATGGTCTCCAGCGGGATGCATTCACCAGTTGGAGTCTGATACGTCTCATGGGTAAGAAGTGGCTTGTCTAATTCCGTCATGGCTAAAATTTCACTCAAAAACTTATTAATCAACGCGACAACAGTGTTATATTCTTGGCAAAGTTGATAAAGACGCACAGCGTCAAAAATGCGGCCTTCTTCCTCGCAGCAAGAGGCGCTGATTTGTGTGATTTGGCGATAGAAATCCTGGAGATCTGGCAAATTCATTAACTCGCGCTGATTCTCCAAAATACCAGGCTCTTTCTCACCGTTTTCAGGGTTCAATTCACCCAATAATAGGCCAAACTCACGAGAGATGAGAATGAGCTCTCTAATGGCCTCGTGGCATTTGGCGTTTTCCTCGATGGATTTGCCGCCCTTCGCCATGCAAATGCAAATAAGATACTGGGCCGCAACCTTAGGATCGCTGAGTTTAAACGAGCGACTAAATGATCCAAGTAATCTGCTGAAGTTAATCTCCAATTGATCCTCCTGATTGATGGATATCAAATCATCTCTTTGTCCACTACTTGTTCTTAACAAGCCATAGTAGCATAAAGCAATTGCGAGATGAACAGCGTCGATCTCATTGACTGTCTCAAAAACGTATTGGACAGAGTTTTCAAAAAGACCAACCAAAGTTAACGTTTTAGCGTACAGTGGATTGTTGGACGAGGCGTTGAAGCGATCTGGTCCCAAGGATAAAATCTTGCGCTGCAAGTTTTCCAAGGTATAGTTTTCAAATAGAAGACTTGAAGTGGTATCTGGATTAAACTCATTGATGAGCAGCAAGTGGAACCAAACCCAGTCCTCGATGCTAAGATTTAAAGCCAGTGGGAGAGTTTTACGAGCAAGATCGCACTTACCGATGATCTTATAGACAGCGTATTTAAAAGGGTCGAATTCGGGTGAGTCTTCATTCAAGAATTGAATCGACTGTCCGTAGTCGCTGGAGATTCTTTCTTGAAGCTCAGAGGGCAAGCCGGTGGCATCACTTTTGACATAGCTTCTCAAGTAAATAGGGAGATTTCGATCGAATTTGTCAAACGCATCGCTATTTGTCTGGGTGAGCGTTACAGCTTCTTCGTAAAGTCCACTTCTTAAGAGATAGAATAAAAGCGCCCAGATGGGGATCCCATTGAAAATAAGAGTTCTGTTCATAAGCTCCGGGCTGTTATTTTTTGTGATCACCTGGTCAATGAAGTAAGAGATTTTGTTGACGTTGGTGGCTGGCAAGTACTGAGATTGTTTCTTCTCATCCTTGGTATAAATTTCGTTCATGTAATTGAAAAATTGTTGCTCTAAATATGCCCTGGAGCTTTTAACAATTTTCTTTTTCGTTTCTATATTAGTGCTCCGGGTATTAGCTTTGCTGTAGAAGAATTGTTCTTGCAGTGTTTTGGCGAATTTCTCGTTAAACAAGTCGGCTAGAATCCGCCAAATCTCGCCCATTTGTTTGGATCTTAGATCTGCACTAGATTTACTCAACTCCTCAAAACTAAGACAGAGAGGGAATGATTTCTCTTGTAATCTTGCCTCGTTCAATTGGTACACTATACGAGCGTTGCTTTCAAATCGGTCGCGACTAAATTGACGAACGTTTGAGGCACCTTTCGAAGACAAAGGTGCTAAGATTTTATAGTTACCCGGTAAGGATTTATTCCAAGTAAAGGACTTCGCAAGTTCCTCTCTCGTGATCTTGTTGCTAATGGGTATGCCCAATGTTCTTTTCAAGTCGTCTTTACGTACTCTCCAGTCAATGGAGATGTTCTGATTAATGAATTGATCGAAATCTCTGGCTGCGGACTCCAAGGACTGTTCTATAGCAGATAATATATTTTCATCCTTCTTAGCCACTAAGTAGTTCTCAATAGTGTCGAGATCAGAGGGGATCAGAGTCATAGTGGTAGAGACACCCTGAACGTTAGCGTAGGAGCCATTGGCATGAACGCTAGACAACTTTTTTAATTCGTTCTCGATATCAGTGGCATTAATCCCGCTGGAAGACAACAAGTAGTGGGCGTTGGTATAGTTGGAGTTGGTTGTGTCTTCTTTCTTGCGCAAGAGAAGTGTCTCTCTCTGCAATTCATTGAGCGGGAGATGAAGCGAGCCCAAGCTGCCATGGTTTAACCGCGGCAAGTTATTGGCTGACTCCAAAAGATCCTTCAAGATCTTGTTGGATGACGAATTTGGGGCAACCCCTGCTGGAAGACCGTTCTTACTGGGAAGCGAAGAAGCCGATGATGCAGCCACACCGCCCAGCAGGGCCATGGTTGAAAACGTGCTGGGGCTTGAATTGTTGTTTTGCGAAGTTGTGTTGCTAAACGAGAACCCCGTGTTTTGGGCAGACGGGTTTGTCTGCTGGACAGGTGGATTTGAGCCAAAAAGCGACATGCGGGGCCAAACTTCTACTCAATGCAAACTGCAAACTCGATTTCTAAAATAGCAAATTTCTCAAATATTGCTGATGGCTACCTTTTTGCTTTTGTTTGTTCTATGTTTTCGGTGATGGCTACCTGAAAACAAGACCGCACTGAACTTCCACGCAGGTTACCCGGCCCAAACCTCCCAAACTATAAAGATGCGACGTCTGGCGCATCCATATTTTCCTCTCCAACTTTGTCCAAAAGTTATCCATCACATTAGACAGTGCACCGTTATGGTGTGGGCGGATCTGTGGTTCTGGGACAGTTCTTGTTTTGGAACCACGCCGATACCGCCCACACACCCCTTTGGTAATCGAGTGCGATAGCTGATGGAGAGAGAAAACTGGACTCAATAAGAACCTGTCTGGATTCAGAGATGAAAGAGAGGTGTCAGTGGGTCCAGACATATGTAAATGATAAATTTGAATATTGATAATGATGTCGATATTGATGGGGTAGGTTTTTTGTTTTGATTTTAAGGGAAGCTGGTTGATCAATCTCAACATATTCTTTGTGAAAATGGTAAGATGGGAAACGAGACGTACTGTTTATGGAAAATTGTCTTTAAAAGAACCAAAAAGGTTTTATTTAAAAAAATCCCTATTAAGTCATGATTAAGTTTGTTGTTGGTGGCCTGGTGGCCTGCCATCGCTTGAGGCATGCTGCATAAGCTAGGACTTCAAAAGTCCTTCTTTTGAAATTTGTTTCATCAAAGGGTTTAATGAATAAATTTCATAGGAGTCTCGAGAACGAAAAACGTCCTTCTTCTGTCTCCATCATTATTCATCGATCATCAATTCTACACCAGATACAATATAAATATTTCATGTATTGAACCAAACAAACCTAACTTTTTAACAGATCTAGTATCTACAATTAAATGAATGAATTATTTTACAAGTCGGTCAAACAAACATCGGGGAATTCCTCCTCAGAGTTGTTACCAATACCGCCTGCAAAGTATTCTCTACAAGAATACTTTTTGATTGGGAAAAACCAGTAACCCATAGCCCAAACCAAGTACACGCCGTAAACGGCACTGACGTAATTCATAGTGCCGGCGGTGACAGGCATGTACGAAGGAAGGGAGAAGAAACCCATGGCGAAAATAGTCCAGAAAATCGTCATCAAGTTGGCAAACAACCCCAAGTTTCCAAGCCAGAAACAGCCATGTTTGATGTTGTTTCTACCTCTGTAGAGTAAGCAACAGGTTGGCACCAAATAACTCAACAAAAGGAAGGTGATACAGCCGACAACCATGGAGTAGAAAGCAGTGGAAGAAGCCAAGTACAAACATCCCAAAATAGCGACCCAGAAAGAAGAAAACAAGTGGGCATTTAAGGGAACACCCAAGTTAGGGTCAATAATGGACAAGTATTTGGAAAATGGCAAACCATTGTCTCTACTGAAGGACCAGCACAATCTAGCTTGCCAAGTATGCGAGGAAATTGTGCATCCAACACCTGTAAGCAACATCAAAGTTCCCAAACAAAGAGCACCGACCTTGTTTTGAAGCGCCTGGTAGAAAATGTCGAGGATGGGCAAACCGGAACCGTTATTGATGATTTGGTCCAAGTTGGTGATGCTGAAGAACATGGCGATGGAATAAGTCAACGCAGTGACCAAACCAATCGTGACAGTTCCCAAAATGGCAATGGGGATGACTCTGTCGGCCTGGTAAACCTCCTCGGCCAAATGAGAGGCGGAGTCAAGACAAGAGAAACTCCAGTTAGGATTGATCAAACCGACAATGAATGCAATGGCAGGCGATTTCCATCCGGTATTGTTTTCAAAATCTACAAAGACAAAGTTAGCAGAGTTGAAGTGGTTTCTAGCACAAATCAACACGGTGATGAGGATCACAGTATATGAGAACAAAGAGGTGTACAATGCACCGTTGGCAATGAGAGGCAAGTATTTACCGTAACAGTTGAAAACGACGAGAAAAGCGTTGATTAGCTGGTAAACAACGAAGAACTCCCAAGGCTTGGCGTCGTGTTCTGGATGTGTTAACTTCCAGAAGGCCAAGATGGTCTGGGCAAGAGACAAGGCCATAGAAGCACTGGTGAAAATGGCACCTACCCACGCCAACGAACCACACAAGTATGCTAGAAACGAAGAATACTTTCTTGGAGCTAAGACTCTCGTCCACACGTACTGGCCACCAGCCGTGGGAATGGCAGATGAGAGTTCAGAAAGAGTGATACCGATACAGTAGGAAATGAAGGCGATGATGATGATACCGTACACAATCAACAAAGGTCCACCAGATTGAATACCTGTAATAAGCGATGCAGAGATACCATACCAGGAGTTTGTGAGACCAAAACCGATTCCCAACACAGACCAAACAGAGAATCTTCTCTTTAAGTGGCCCACCACTGTACTCGTGGTAGAGGCCAGGTCAAGTGTTTTCTCGGGATCAGCAGCCGATTTCCCGAGGAAGTTATCTTGGTGTTTCTCGGAATCCATTGTCGATATGAGTAATGTTGATGGGAATCACTGGAAACAATCTTGGGCTTACTCGCGTGAGATGGGAATTTTTCACTTAATATATACCTGGGGAAAGGCGCCTCTGCGCCTGCACACAGAGTCACGTCTTCCTGGAAAATGTTATCGTGTGACTGCCTCGCCCGTAATTGGTGAGTGAGTATTCGGAGTCAACGGCGAATGCCGTTGCGAGACTATAAATGAATTGAGAAATTTCAATACTATGTGTTTTGCTTATGCAGATCTCTTGATTCAACGGCATTACTTTAACAGATCTGCTTTTTCGCTTGATCTTCGCTCTTCCCAAGACCTTGGAACTTCTCTGTACTGCAGGCAAACGGTGATTATGTGCTGATAAGGTTTTAGTTACAATAGCAATTATCATTGGAATCCACTTTAACAAAGATCCATGTGACTAAACTCGAACTAAAGCGTTTTGCTGCTTTCAACGGTTTTTTTGGTTTGGATTCCGATTACGACGCTAATTCTTACATTCTCATGTACGATTGGTTAAGTTTGGTTATGTGTTCAAACGTTGGGGACTACCATTCAATAGTCCTGTACTTTGATGGTCAATCAAGTACACTATACACCCGCAATAGATTTCGAAAGCTTCTTTTAAAGCGCCGATTTTCGTCTTCTAATCGCTAAAAAAACAGGAACCCTCTTTTCCTTATGATTTCTAATATTTGGCCAAGATCTATTCAACTTCCAGCTGTGTTCATATAATTATCGAAATCTACTATGACATCTCCATCCTGTACATAGTGTAGCAGCCGCATTTGCATGTGAAAATCCCCGCCAGAAATGTTGACTGCGATCAAAATCTCTGCTTGTGTACACGATACGAAACGTCAATTCGATCTGCCTCACTTTTGACAGAAAACGGCCTTGCATACAACGTCTTTATCCATGTATATATATATATTTTTATTCAAAACCGATCCCGAACGAATGTAAAGAAATAAATTATTCAACTCAAGTAAACATATCTCTGAAACGTTGAGGCACGTCCAACTTAGCGAGCCTAAGCTCAAAGAAATTAATCTTCTCAGATCTCTTGCGGCTGAAAAGATCGCTCAATTGAGAGGAGGTGCTGACAATTTCGCTGTTGTGTTTTTCACAGTTTACGTCTCCAAACACCTTGAACAATTGAGTCCAGTTCCAGTCATCCTTGATGTCGTTATAGGATCTGGTAGGACCTTTAATAATTCTCTCAACAGTGTAACCCTCGTTGTTCAACAAGAAAATCTCTGGGGCCTGGATGTCGTATCTTAAGTAGGACGACAATTCCTGAACTGTCATTTGCGCGGAACCGTCTCCCTGAACCAAGATGACTCTTCTCTTAGTTCCCAAATCTCTCTCGGCACGAGTAACTCCAAGAGTTGCTGGCAATGCGTAACCAATAGAGCCGTAAAACTGTTGTGAGTAGTATTCAACTCCCTTAGGGAACACAAGGTCGGGTGTGGCAAACAAAAAGCTGCATGTTTCCACAACCAAGATATCGTTGGGGCGGAGATATTGATTGAAGAAGTCAACTAACTTGTTCTGGGTGATTACTTCAGTGGGAACATTTTCGTTTATCGAAAGCTGTCTAACAGGCTTTGGTGTTGGGATGTTGGTGCCCAGGTGGTTGTTGTACAAGAACTTGTTGGCGTCGACAATCTTGTCGAGTCTGGACATCAAGTCGCCAATCGAAAATGCTCTTTCGCCAGTCTTTGGGTTCTTGATCATGATGTATTCTCCATTCATGTAAATGTAGTCTGGGTGAACTTTAACTACATCCTTGATCTTGGAGTAGTCAATAGAGTAGTTTCCGCTGTTCTGCTCGTTATTGAGGTATCCCAAAACTAACAAGAAGTCAGAGTCCTGTTCAATTGAGGCCACGACACTTTTGTCGCCGGTCATGCATCCAGCGTAAACGCCGACAAAGTTGGGCAATGTCTCGTCGATGTTTCTAGCCATAGCGGCGTTGAACAACTTCACAAAGTCTGCTGGCAACTTCTCGATGAACGTCTTGAATGGGGCCTCAGCTCTGAAACGCGTCACCAAGGCATCGCCGAGAACAGAAGGCTTTTGGCTTTTGTACATCTTGTTCATGATTTCTGTAGCTACCACATCCAACAAGGAAACGTCCCTCAACTCACTGAAGTTAAGTGGCACGGCCAATCTGCTTCTAGGCACCTTGAAATCAGAGACATCGCTGGGAATGAAAAGATACCCTGGTCTACTCTCGCGCATGATTGTGCAAATCACACTGTCGATTTTATCCAAGTTCAGGGTTATGTCTGTGTCCAAGGACTCAGTGGCCACAGAGATATCCTCAATACACTTCTTGTAAATGTCATGGTTGGGGGCGCTCAACGCATTCTTACTTTGGACTAAGTGATGGATATTGTGGATGGTGTCGTACGTGGCATTTTGTGCCTGGGCCATCTGCTTAGTGCTGGTAGTACCGACAATGTGTAAAACAGGGGCGAACTCAGCAAAGGCACCAGCAATGCCGTTGATGGCAGAAAGCTCGCCGACACCGTATGTGGTGATGAGGACACTCAAGCCCTTGATGACTTTTGAATAGCCATCTGCCGCGTAGGCGGCATTGAGCTCGTTACAAATACCAATGAACTCAACCTCGTTCACGAGTGCGTCACTGTACAAGTGCTCCAACAAAGCCAAGTTAAAATCACCTGGGATACCGAAGATGCTGCGGAGCTTTGGGTTTGCTTGTAATATTCTGATGAAGAGAAACTCTCCCAAGGGCATGAGCTCAGCGTCAGAGTATGACAGGAGGTTCTCTTCAGAGACGGGTCTTGTGATAACAGGAGCCATATCTTCTTCTTGTATTTACAAATGAGATTGTTAGCGATTCAATTAAAATTGATATGAGAGAGCATTGGAGAAAGTCGTGGTCATTTTATACCTGCTTTTGTTACATTGGGTCGTCTCGGTTGTGCGCGGCTGGTGGCGGCAATTCGCGGTAGAGCGCGGGTATTTCGGTGACACCAGATACTGCAACAAGCCGTGCGAACTTAAGGCGGCAACTGAAATGAAGTCTAGGTTTTACCATTTTGTTCATCTTGGATGAAGAAGTACAATCTGGACACTTTCTTATTTCTGACTATGCTCTCGAGGAGGTTCTAGGGATCATTGTTCAAGGAATAATGGACCAGCAGGCAATGACTGAAAAGTGTTACAATGGCTTTAAAAAAAGACACTGAACTTCATGAAGTCGGCTATTTCTTGGTTCCGTGAATCGGGTTTTTGTCGTCAACTTTGTTTCACCTTTCCGTAGATAGCCGGAGGGGCCATGCGGCTGTAACCGAAGCATTGGGAATAACGCGGTAAACGTATGGCTCTACAAATTTCGCCACATAGTGGCCAGATTCTTGGGGATATATTGTTTTTGTTTGTTGAGTTGTTGTTTTGCAGAGTTATTAGTTGAAGAGTTGTTTTAGCTTCTGACATCACCTATGCCATTGTGCAAAGAGATAAAAGGTGTATTTGGTTTGTGCGCAAGTCGTTTAAATTAAAGAAGAGGGTCTTTTTTCGTTTTAGTATCATACTCATTTACCCCAAAACCAATTCGTGTTATCATCCTAAGCTTTGTTTCGTAAGCTGCTAAACAATAAGAGTAGAGACAAATGAAAAAATACTTTATTCTACTTTCTTAACAATCGATCTCCTATAACTTGGCAGTTTATAAGGATACCAAAGCTGTGAGATGTGGTCTACGCCGCCCTAGTGCAAACTATCTGCAATGCGCCTCCAAAGTAATTTCGCTTTTTAGAAATTGTTACATTTATTGAGAGCCATTTTTTCTCACGTTGTGTTAAGCATTCCATGGGTTAAGTCATAATCACAACAGTGTTTAATAATTTTCTTGTGCCTTGTGAGCCAATCTTCTTGATTGTATCAAATTCAACAGTAGAATTTTCTCTTTGTACTTTAATCTCATAAACTTTAATTTTTTTTTATATTCTGTTACGTTCAATTCTAAATTTGTAAATCGTTGTCATTGAGCCACAAACTCAGAAACCCAAACCGAGAAATCCAGGAATTGCATTCATGTAAAACACACAACATTTCCAAAACTTCCCAAAATATTAAAGATGACCTCTTTATACTATACCTTCATTATCCCCCATTTTGCGACCACAAACGAGGCCTTAAACGACCCTTGAGTAAATCAAATTAAATTAAATTCACAAATTCATTTATTATCTCAAAATTTAAATTTCGAGAAACATTTGTTCTTGATTACTTCCAAATATTCCACTCAATTCCGTCCTTTCAAAACACCTTCTTGTGACAAGTGCAAGTGTAATCTCTCTCACAGCAAGACATCAGGAAATGCAATACGTCGGCCGTGTTGGTGACTACGTCTATAACCAATGGAACTCTCTCAACCCTGCCACCCTCTCCGGAGCAATTGACATTCTTGTGATTGAGCAACCTGATGGAACCCTCCAGTGTTCGCCATGGCATGTTCGTTTTGGTAAGTTCCAGATCATCAAACCGCTGGACAAGAAAATCGACGTCTATGTCAATGACACCAAGACAGACTTGCCGATGAAGCTAGGTGAGGGAGGCGAGGCGTTTTTTGTCTTCGAAACGGACTCAAACGACTTGTCACTGTCGGTAGTCACTTCTCCTGTTATCTCTGCCGCAAGTTCGCCTCAAATTAGTCCATCTTCGGATCTTCGAGACGCGAGAAACGAGCCCGAGGCCTTGGACTTGAATCAAGATTCACTGACCCCGGAAGATCTCGAGAACAAGATTAAGTTATCTACTTCTCCGCCACCAACCCCAAAACAAGGCACACCGGGGTCTCCACCCCTGGCACTGAGACTAACTTTCGAGAAAGTCAAGAAAATTACGAAAAAGCTTAACATTCCTTCTACGGTAGACAAAAACGGTGATGTGATTCTAGATATGGATGGTTACAAACCGAGCGCGGAGAAAAACATTGCGCTGTCAGATAAGCTTGTTCATGAGATTTTTCTCAAGGAAATTCACGATTCGTTAGGAAGCTCGGAATTTGGCATTTCGGATGAAGGCAAACCGGGTTTCACAGAGTATGATTTGCTCCAGAGTGTAATAAAGAAAGACGAAGATGGCAGCATACGTATTATCAATAAGGAGCCAGAGCTCGATATGATTGGAACAGATACTATAGATGCCGAGAACATGTCGTTTTCCTCTGATGTGACGACTACGACTGGTGTAGAAAGTAGTAACCCAGACCAAGACAAGGTCTTCATCAAAACATTGAGACTAACCTCAGTCCAGCTAGCGGAGATGAAGCTCACATATGGCCGCAATCGCTTGAAGTTCAAGCTTTCACAAGGTACATCTCAGATTGAATCGGATTTGTATCTCTGGAAGTCTACCACTCCAATCGTCATATCTGATATTGACGGCACAATAACAAAGTCTGATGCCTTGGGACACGTGCTTAATATGTTTGGAAAAGATTGGACGCATCCTGGTGTCGCTAATCTTTTCCAGGACATCCACAAAAACGGGTATAACATTTTATACTTGACTGCCAGATCTGCGGGCCAGGCTGACACTACCAGGCAATACTTAGACAGTATTAATCAAGATGGCATGCGCTTGCCTAAGGGCCCTGTCATATTGAGTCCGGATCGTACCATGGCAGCGCTCAAAAGAGAAATTATTCTTAAAAAACCGGAGGTGTTTAAGATGGCCTGTCTTCGAGACATCAAGAGTCTCTTCTTTCAAAAGCGGGAGGAAATGGGTGAAAGCAATGACAAAGAAGAAGAAGATGACCGAACACCGTTTTATGCTGGTTTTGGCAATAGAATCACTGACGCTATCAGTTACAGAAGTGTCAAGATCCCATCCCATAGAATCTTCACGATCAATCCAAATGGCGAGGTTCATATGGAGTTGCTTGAGCTTGCTGGTTACAGATCCACTTATTTGAGAATCGGAGAGTTGGTTGACCAATTTTTCCCTCCATTGAAATATATTTCAGATTTCAACGATTACTGGGACAAGACGCAGTTCGACAACTACATGAATAGCAAAGACGAAGACGGTGCCGATATTGATGATGGCCGCTCACTCGTTTGTCCTGGCTCACCAAGAAGCATTAATTCCACAGAGCACATATTTAGAGCCGATGAGAAGTACACCGACTTGAATTACTGGAGGGAAAATCTAGATTATCTCAGCGACTTGAGCGATCTTGAGGACGATGAGAGCACTGACGTGAAACTGAGCCCTGGTTCTCCAAGAGTTGCTCCGCTATCTTCGAATTCCTCTCCCAAATTCCCTGCAGCCAGAGTTAGGGATGTTAGCCCATCAAGAATTTCTTTGGAGTCAAGTGAACGTCCAGCGTCAACATCTACATTTTCGTCTCCGCTCAAATCTTTCATGAATCGTAGCAATTACACTAACCCTGCACCAAAGCCCATGAAGTCGCCCCAAATTCGTCAGAACGAAGATTCGCCTAACGTCACCTTGGATGATGACGACGAATATTTTACTGATGACTATGACGATGATGCGGAGGATTTTTTGGACGATGTTGATGAAGATGACAACGAAGATGGAGAGGATGACGATTACGACTATACCAGCGATGAAGATCAACTGGTACAAATTGATCCAGAGGATATCGATGAGGATGGGATCGATGAAGATGAAATTGACGAAGACGACTTTGATGAAGAAGTGCTCGATGAGGACGATTTAGAAGCAGATGGTGCTTCCCAGATTTTGCACACTGGCAATGGTTCTTCTGATATAATGAGCAAGGAACCCAGTAACGGCAATTTGGAACCTGAGATAACAACTGCCAGCAATTTGTTGAGAAACATAAAAATTGATTGATAAAGCCAAGTTATGCAAGTATGAAATACATTTATTGTTAGTCTCAGACTTGTACTTTCGATGAATTGAATTGAATATAGAAAAAAAAATTGAAAAGTGAGAGTAAACTCAGCCGTTAGATATTAAAGAATCTCAAGCGCTTGTTCCCATTCAAAACCAGTTTGATTGTGAGCCCTAAACGATTCAGAAAATTCCACAATACTAACTCCTTGAATTCAAGAATTCTTCCTGAGAGATTCTTACCGAATTCGGTTTCGTGGTCTAGTTGGTTATGGCGTCTGCTTTACACGCAGAATGTCCCCAGTTCGAACCTGGGCGAGATCATCTTTTTGTAGGTTTCCACAAAAAATAAAATAAATTGGAATTGAAATTTGCATCTGCATGGATGATTAAAGACGTAACACAATTCTTTACTGCCTGGAAGAGAATAAGTGCCATTTAAAACAAAGAGGGTAATGAAGCAAGAGTTCGAGAAAAAAGAAAACGCATTTTCGATTTGAAAAGATTTTCTGGTCGCAAAATAGGTCCATGAAACTCTCATGGACTTCTACGCGGGTGAGCCACATTTTTCACAATTAACCCAAGAGTGTATTGCTAAATGCTATGAAAGACAAATGTCAATGAAGTCGTAAAATCATGTGTGGCGGCAGGTGTGGACGCATTCACTCGTCGTCCTCCTCGTCACTGGATATACCATCATCGCTATCTTCCATGGCACTTTCGGCGTCACCATCCTCTAAATCTTCGTCATCATCATCTCCATCATCGCTATGACTTCCACTTTCGTCTTCATCATCCTCGTCATCCTTGCTAGGATTGACTTCGCTCCACTCAATATAATTCTCCTTAATAAGCTTCTTACACTGAGGTAACACCATTGGATCGAATGGGAAGTAAGCCTCGAGATCTAAAAATTCCTGCTTGTGTCTGAAGTTTCCAAACGAGGATGGTAAGTCTGAGTTACCTTGTGTCATTCTTTCTCTTTTGTTGTGCTCAATTATGGAGTAGCAGTAGCACACGTTTAACTTGGTGGCAAGTTTGGCAAAAATAAACACCACAGTCTCGTCACAATACTTCAAAGGATTGAATTTGGCTATGATCACTCTTTGGAAGAATTTATCCAATTTGCATTCCCATTCACTTTCGCCAGAACCAATTTCTTCAGCTGGCCTGCTAAGTTGTTCATGTCTAAAACAGAAAATGTACAACAATGCTTGGAAAGCGGCATAAAACAACTTGAATCTCTCCATACCGCCAGCAGACGAAGCTCCCACATTAGACAAGTCGAGAACTTCCAGTTCACGTTCGTCAATGTACTTAGTGATCCAGCCAATAAGGTAGCTCACAATGAACACAACCTGATGCTTTGTGAGGTTTTTGGCACGTGCAATGTATGAAGACAAGTACTGCAAGGCCTTGAGACGCTTCTCAGAGATCTCCAATGGGTTGAAGGCGATATCTATTAGTAAAACCAAGAAGGAGTCTGCCAACTCCGGCTGATATTGGGACACACGGAACAACAAAAATTGAATCAGCTTGGTGAAATGAGTTGGCAAAATGTGAGTTTTGAAAAGCGAGGTGAGGGTATTGAATAAGTCTACACCGTTTCCAGAGTCTAATTCCTCAGCGGTAAACGAAAAAGACGTTGCATTAATAAGCAATTCCATGATGGAGTCGAGCTTAAAAACTAACCTCTTGATATTTCTGGTGGAAGTGACGGTGTAAACCTCATTGAGAATCTCGTCTTCGTCTTCCTCTTCTACATCTTCATCATCTATTTCGTCATCAGAGCCGTCGATGAGACTTTGAATGCAGTCATCGTCTAAGTCATCAAGTTCATTTTGAAGTTCGACATCAAGTTTGATACAACATTCGACAACCATTTGCCAGATGTTGAACTGCAAGTCTGGACAGTACTTAATCATGTCCAAGGAATTACGGACATAGTTGGTCAACTCCTTGGCAGAAGCAGACAAATGATGAGGAAAATTCTTCACTAAAAGTTGTGGAATTGAATTAATGCTGGTTGGGAAATATGCTACAAATGACTTAAGAACTTTATGATGAGGGAAGGAGTCGCCGTGGACATCACAGAAGCCACGGATCAACTTCTTCAACACATCATGCAAGTACTTAGGAAGCGAAGAAACTAGAACACCAAGGAAGTTGGAGTATGTTTTCAAGAACTCCGAGTATCCAGTTTTATCAGTTAGCGAAGAGTCGAGCCAGTCGTAACTCAAGATAGCAGAGATGAGAGCTCCCGAGGGACCGTTGTCAAGCTTTGAGATGTTGACGGTAAGACTCTTCAAAACAATCTCGAAGTTGGGCAACGAAATGCTGTCTTTATGCGCAAGGGGTAGGTTGATTTTCGAGGTTAGAGAGTTTATCTGGAAGGTGTCGTTCTGAGAAGTTAGTACACTTGAGTTGCAACGAAAATGGTCACAAAAGGTTTTCAAAAGGTAGAATACCTAAGCTTAACGCAAAATTACAAAATAAAATCCTTTTTCTTGATCCCGATTGTGATGGTGAACATGAAACATACCTTATCCATAGCCTCCATTGCGGACTTCACAAAAAGACCGTACATTTTCTCCGAAAAAGCTTCAGACTCTGGATCATGCCTAAGACGTTTCTCTTCAGGTAATGATTCCGCCAGGATCGCCCTTTTTCGACTCAACGGATCATGAACAGACATTATCATTTCAAAAGAAGAGTAGGTGATGAGATGGAATTTAGACGGGCATGCAGGAAGATGTAAAAAGTGCGGTTTGGCTGCAAAATGAGGGGACGGAAATGCGGGATGGGGATATAGGGGAGAATAAAGAGGATGAAGAAGGAAGGCTTGATGATTAACAATTTTTTTGGAATGTTGTGTTTTTGATGAGGAATTTTTTCTTCAAGTACAACTGTTTATTTTGTGGTTGTGGCAACGGAATCCCGCGCCACAGTTGTGGTTCAAAGGCTTAGAAAAGGAGTTCAAAAAGCACTTCAAAGAGTCAAATAATAAAAGGAACTAAAAGAATTTAATACCACAAGATATTGGGGCTGGTTGAGCACTTCGAATTATCTCTTCTACCTCGTGGGTCTCAGCCAGGCGGTTTGTTTTGACTGACAAATTACGCTTCCTATCTTAGTACTTACTCACACGAGTCCTGATAAGGCATGACGATACGCCCAGAAGGTAAAGTAACTGAGACCGGTCAAATGGAAATACGCTCCAGTTGATTCTGTTATTTGATTTGTGGTGGACGTAATATTTTTTTTCTAAGGAAAATTCGGATAAACGAAAGGCGGTAAAAGCCTTTTGGCAACAAACTGCACGTACCACTTTATCCCTATAAGTAAATCAAGCAATCACCGTTTAAAATTTAGCATAGTTTTAAATAGGCTCTTTGTGATTCATTCGATATGTGGAAGGAAGCGGTTCTTTGATCTCTTATTGTTTTATGGCAAGACTCTAACTGTCTACTAAGCGAAAGTGCGAAGAAATACAAATTGGCGCAAATTTCTAAACTTCTATTAGTAACATATACTTCCTGAAGATTACACAATTAATTGTTGAAAGCGTTTTCATTCTCCCGATGAAATCAACAAAGAACTCACGATCCCACAGCTAAAATTTTTTCCTTGAATTTTATGGAAAATTCGCATGGAAATGTTTCAAAATAGGGATTTCACCTTTCATTGGTTTTTACGTCATAGTATTGATACCTATTTCGTATTCGCAATCTGAATTATTAGTTCCAAGAACTCACTCACTTAAGATCAAGCACAATGATAGTTGTCCTTAAAGCAACGCCTTGTATCCACATAATAGACCATGCGGCCCGAAGCTCCAGTCTGACTTTTGGCATTTTACTAGGAAAACCCTCTCAAACAAAGACAATTGTCTATGACGCTTTTGATCTCAAAGTCACAGACGGTTTGATAGACTTTACGTTCCTTTCCAAGAAACTAAAGCTCTTCAACAAAGTCAGTCCACATCTAGAAATGATCGGCATTTACAGCAATAAAAGCATTGGCTTTCCCAGTTCATCTTTCTTCTCCCAGTTTAGCCAAAACAACTACGAGATACCAAAGATATTCTTAGAGATGTCCGACATCGATGCCATCGAATGCTATATCGTGGAAACCTCAGAAAGAGCGGAAGTGTCTCTCGGACCGGGAGATGCCGAGACTATTGCCGTGTCTACTGTTCAAAACCATCCTAACTATACCCAAGAAGAGGAAGAGCTTACACAAGAGAATAAGCCCCTTTTGTCACACTCATTGACGCAATTACAAAGTAAGCTCGAGAAATTACTACGGGAGCCGTCTCAAGGACCAGAATGTGACCGCAAATTGGTCCATTTGGCACAACTACTAACAAACTACAAGACAAAGCCAACAAACGGCAAGCATCAATTAACTTCATCGCATATTTGCATTTTAATTGCACAACTTGCAACAGTAAACTCTGCAACAGCTCAAGTGAACAGGAAGATCACAGGCTTAAATAAGAACAAGTAAACATAACAGGCTCTTGTCGGCTTCTAATTCGCCAACAGCCGACAAAGAGTATGGGCCGGGACGCCCTCTATACCAACGACATAGAAACAACTTGACTCAAGATTCCTTACTGGGCGCCTGGCTGTCCCACCAAGAATTGATAAGATTTCTTTGTTCTTCACTGGGTATCAATCTTTCAAAGATCTCATTCTTATCTTTCTTGTACACCATGACTTTTCCAGCTTCGTAAACGCCAAATTTATTGCAAAGTTTTTTGAAGAACAAGCCGCACGCATTGCACAATGTTCTTGGGCCTTCTGGACCTTTGCGCCATTCTGGGGTATTTTCCAGTTTACACTGAGTGCAAACAGTGTTCGCTTTCTTTTTGCGACCTCGTTTTTTCGGAACCTTAATAGCACTGTCGCTTTTGGTCTCCAGGGGTTTACGGCTGATCAGTTTGCCGCTTAATTGAGCAATGGAGTTGTCAGGTGAACTGTTTAACGAAGACACAGAAGGGCTGGGTCCATGAACTGTATAGTTTTGGACTTGATAATTTGATGGCGAAATTATTTGATTGGAATAGCTGGTAGGCGGGAATCCTTGGGGATATATTTGGGTGTGATAGATTCGGGGCTGGTACGATTGCACAGTGGGAAGTTGCGGTTGAGTAGTTTTTGGTTGGAAGTAGGACGATTGCTGTTGAAAGTGGGATTGGGTTTGCTCGCGAAATGAGCTCTCGGAGGGAGAGTGGGGCTTGGAGTAATTTTGAGGATGGATTCGAGGTTGAGGTTGAGGTTGAGATTGGGGGTACATTTGATGGTTGAATTGAGGCATAGGAGGTGATTGATATTGCAGCCGCTGTAAAAGCTGAGACTGACCCTGAGATATGTTTGTTGCAGGGTTGTACTTTGCATAAAGTGGCTGTATACTGCTATACAACTCATTAAATGATGGAAGCCGAACAAGCCCCTTGCCTTCCCGGATATTTGAGTATGGTGCTGGCACCATATTTTGCTGATACGGCCTCGAAAAAACCCCAATGGGATAAGCATTTGCGGATACTGGCTGGTTATGCCAGGCGGTATTATCCATTGTACTGATATCAAAAGTACGCAAATGCTTGGTATATTAAGTCTTCGAGAGTGGAAAATGAGTCTGGCAGAACAGATTTTTGCGCTAATTAATCAGTAATTATACGTCTAAAAGGGGATATGAGATGTCCGCATCGTACTGTTTAAGATGCGCCTAACATTCTGAGAAACTCTGACTATCGCAGGATACCTTGTATTAGTTAATTGACCTTATCTAGCACTAACTTCCAGATTTGAGAATTTATCGTGCATGCTTTCTTTGAGTTTCCAAATGTGGACCAGATAAAATCTTGATAGCGGAAATGTCTAATTCATTCCTATCGCCTCAGAAGTATCGGGTATCTTCAGTAAGGGGATAATTTAGGTTTCGCTGCACAAAATTCCCCTATTGCTGTATAGTAGGCCAGGCTGTTGGGTCCTACGCACTGCCCTATTTACACAACTGTTTTAGTTTTATAATATTATATTGAAATCCATCGATTTATAGGGGTTGCTTATAGGGGTTGGTGTAAAAAATAAAACAAGGCGGAAAGAGGTGACTTGAAAATTCAACAATAAGATTGCAGACTTTTCTGTTCAACCAGATTTAGACAGAACATGTGTTTTAGATAAAATCGCTTTTGTATGGCTTACGACGTTTTACATTCTTCTCCGATAACAATAAATTGTTTACAATAGCAAACACTGAAAGCCATCCCCGTTGTTACATACTCGTAATAAAAATTATCGCCGAATCCCTTTAGTTTTGTTTCGATGACTGGACTCAAACATAAAGTATATTCTGCAGGAAATAGCCGCCCACTGGCCCGATCAGGAAGAAAGAGATACTATATGCACACCAGGAGTGTTTCAAATCTGACATCTGAAACCCAATTTCCAATCGTTTCTTTTACCTACCATAGTCGTTTTGGCTTCTTAATCCCGGATTCTCTGTTAGCGCAGCTTCTTCATAAGCGTTGCCCGGTACTCAAACAACAGTGCGCATCTCGTTGTCGCTTTTGTTTGCGAATAGCGTCTTAAAATCTGATTTAAAAACCATCGACGGGATTTCTGCTTATACTCAACCAACACTCTTCTAAATCAGGGCACTGTAAACGAAGTCAAACGCAAGTGCTCGGCTTCCCACATTTGTGTCAAAAAACATTTCCACCTTTCAGATTTCTTTACCTTCACACTGGTTTCTCACCTGAAACATCTGGGTGATCTGAAACAACTTGGCTTCTACCGCTTCTTTCCACGACCACCCGAAACATGGCCAAATCAAAGGCAGTTCCGCGGGACGAGACGGCCACAGTCATCGAGTCCGTCCGTCTAATTGAAGATATGCGATTTTTTCTACTTACCGCCCCAGCAAACTGGCTTGGCAATCAGATTATCAGAAGGTACTGTTTGGGTAACGATGAGGGCTATGTGAGCTGTGTTCGCCGCAATGGCCTTTATTTCATCACTGGTACAGACATCGTTAAAGCCATCATCTACAAGTTCCATCATTTTGGCCGCACCATCACTGACAGAAAGAAGTTCGAGGAGGGCGTGTTCCTGGACCTCAGAAACTTGCGTGTTGGCAACGACGCTGTGTTGGAAAACCCTAAGCTGGAGTTCTTGGACTTCTTACATCAAAACCAGTGCATCCGTACCCAGAAGAAACAGAAGGTGTTTTTCTGGTATAACGTTTCACATGACAAATTGATGGCTGACGCTTTGGAGAGAGACATCAAGCGTGAACGCGCCAACCAGACTGCCGTTTCGAAGGCTGCTAAGGAGCCCGCCCTCTCATTCAACTATGACTCTGATAGCGAAAAATCCATAGAGGAACAGTTGAACAGACATTTGTCGAAAGCTCGTTTCAAGGGTACAAAAGTTATTAACCCAGACAGCGCCTCTAGTATTTTCTCAGAGTCTAAGAGGTATGCCACAGTTGGAAGTCGCCCTAGCTCACCCATCGAGCCTCATAAGTTCAAACGTGCGAGGGAGGATTCTCTTTTGGAAACTTCTCCCATGAAAAAGTTCCGTTCTGAAGCTGAAGACGACGATGACGACTTTCCCTTGGACTACTTCTCAAAGGAGCCACCTTATCTTCCTCCTACCCAGGAACCTTTCTCTCAGGACTCTTTCATGCCTCCTTCGTTCGGATATCCCACCGGGTTCTTGCAACAACAAGGATTTGCGGCTCCAATACAAGACAGCCCAATTAACATTATTAGAAACGATGACTACATAATCGAACAGTCTCCCTTGCCAAAGTTCCCAGCTGTTCCTATCCAAATGTTGATTCCACGTCTGTCTACGGAGAACCATCCTTACACGTTGTTGCCACCCTTGAGTGCCCTTCCTAATCATTGGTCCAGCAACGGGACTTTTTTCCCGCTTCTGGCTTCTGACCTCAAGCCAATGTTCGGTGGTCCATCGGTGCCCAACTCTGCTGTTCAAGGCCCTAACCAGCACGATGCGCATTTCCCAAATCATAACGATTCAAGAAATTCGGGAGGCGAAGCAAAAGAAACCAATGAGTTTAACGAACGTTTGCCTCCATTGAAATCTGCAAATATTAGCCATTCTCCTGTAGATACCTTGGGAAGATCAGAGATCGAGATTATTCCCACTCCAGACTCTTCCAAACAGGCGAGCGACCTTTAACGGCCATAAATCTTCAAAAGGCAACTTAGAGAAACAGCTGGCTGTTCTATCTGGAATGTCTTACATTAGTTATAAAGAACCCACCCTAATAACAATCAAATAGTTCTCTTAATACACAAATAAATACAAAAGATCACTTTCCAACTTTATCAACTGTGGAACTATAGACTACATGTTATATCTACAGAGTACTGATTATAGATAATCGCCGCTAAAGTACTCGACAAGTTTTCTTTCTGGAACAGTTAGCTCAAGTAAAATCTCCTTCATGGAGATAGATACCGATGAGTTATCAGCAGATTCATTTGCAACTATAGCTCGGGAAGCTTTAAGGAATAAGCCAAAAGACTTAAATACAGCTTTACGGACTCTAGATGATTCATGCTTCATATACGGCCGAACAGCTTCATCAACACGAAGGACCAAATCCCTGCTAAGAAGTAAAACAAGGGTTTTTGATTCCAGTAACTGTAGAAGAGTTTCGACGGCAAAGCATAACAAGGGCTCGGAAAGATCACCGTTACCATTCAATGTAGCCAAAATCTCTGAAAATAAGTCAATACTGGAATACAACCCACAAAGCATTTCTTCAACGACCTCTTTTACAGCAAGTTCAATAACGTACTGCTCAACATTTGGGTTATTGTTCGCACAAATAGACACTAATACCAGCCAAAGTATCTCCAACTTGATTGGATGGTGGAGCACGAGTAGTTGCTTCATTAGCATCAATCCAAGTAGCCTGTCTGAGTTTGGAAATTTGAGATAAGTCCAAAGGGAATGTTCGATGATCTGAATATTCTCTTCGGAAATGTGATCACTTCCCTGGTCCTGAGCACTTTGTAATGTTTTCAACAAAGCTGCAAGTTGCTCGATGCTCAATTCACCTAATTTCATATCTCGACAGATCTCATCTATTGTGTTAACATCCTTTTGCTCTTCTGAGCTAACGGAGAGACGGGCCATCAGAAAGTTGAACCAGTTCATTTTGGTGTAACTGTACTCTTTGACTTTTTGAGGAGAGCAAACTTTTGGGTCTTCAAATATTGCAATTGGTTTACTTCGCCCCGACATCTTATTAAAAGGATCCACCTTTTGTATGAAAGACTCAATCGAATTCGAAAAGTTTGAGAGTTTGACCTGCGCAAGATCTTCCAGAAGTTCTCCAGCAGGGTCATTATTAAGTCTTGCGACAAAGTCTGAGCTGAGTGCTTTGATGTCGGCGTTTGCAAAGACATTGTGAAATGGCAGCTCTTTATGTGATAACGATGAATCTTCACCAACAGGCTCAGATGACCGATGAGAAATCACATCCTTATCGCTATTATTTGAATCAGAGCCTTCGTCGTAAGAATTCTTTTCGTCTCGCAGTATGAAATTATCGAAGGTATCTTTAGAAATGACAGTTTCCTTGTCATTAATTTGCTGCTTTTCAACTTCAACCTTAATGGAATCAACTTTCATGGCGGCATCCGAATGACCCTGTAAAGGCAGCTGCAACGAGGTTGGCTGCTTTGAGGGAAACAACATGGTAAAGTCGGAAGGATGCTTCAACGGAGAGAGGCCAGATGTGATGCTTCCAGGAGCAATCTGAGTGAAATCAGAAGGGTACAATGTCATGGCATCATCCAATTGAGGCTTTGATGACGACTCAATATCGATTAAGTTACAAAGCTCGCGTTGGTTCTGCAAAGATGTTTGATCTAGTTGATTTTTGAATTCAAGCTCATCAATCCGATAAAGCAATTTAAGAAGATCCTTGTAGGGACTGATGATTTCAGTTTGGTAAACCACGGGCACCAAGCTCATCAAAGTCAGGGTTATAGCCATAAAGTTAGACTTACTTATCGGCTCAGTTGAGACAGCGCTATATAAAACCTCCATCAGTATCGCCAAAATGTTTCTTTTGAATTTTATAAGTTGCATCACCAATTGCTTTTTATCGCTGATCGAGTCCATATGACAAATATTGTACAAAAGAGAGTTCACTGACTCAGTAAGTTGATCAACATTTAAGTGTGCAGTAAGAGCTTTGAAACAAACAGCAGCACCATCTAAAGCAACAAAACAAGTTCTGACCAATTCATTTGGTCCGACAACTGCAAGGAGCTTCTTGCATTGACGCTGCTCACTTACAATAGTTCCAAACATTAAAGGATGGGTTACTAACGTTTGAGAGATTGCAGATTGAAGACTGCTATCAATGGCTATATCCCGAGAGAAAATGATAGATAGATCTTGAATTCCCTTCTCTATTTGCTTCAAGCTCTTGCTTGTTAACAAATTCAAGATATCTGACAAGATGAACTCTCGATCATCATCTGCCCTTGGTTCTGACCCAGAAACTGAAATTGAGTTTGTTTCCGTATCATGTGAAGTCTTGAGGTTGTTAAACTTAAGCGGAGGTGTAAGTTTCTTGAGGCTTGTGTCAGGATGAGCCTTCAGCTCGGCACCCCCAATGCTAGGATCAGTCGCAGAATAGTCTCGAACACCTGTAAAATTGATACTGCCCATTTTTGTATCGCTCTCGGTAGAAATGTCTATAGATTTTGAATTGGAGTCCAGATAAGAGCGGTAACCAGACCTAGAAATACTACGTGACGTGTACATTCTACCCTTGAGTTCCATATTTTTGGCTGCGATTGTCTCTTTCAATGACGGTCGAGATCGACCAGCTAAAGCTAAGGGAGCAGCTGGTTGGCAAGATTTTGGTCGAGCTCTTTCCAAAGCCTTCACTGTATTTGAATCTAGTTTGCTTAATAGATTGGTTGCCGAGTCGACTGCCAATATATAGTATCTCCAAAAAGCATCTTTTGCAGCCAGTCGCACTTGTGCATTTGGGTCAGGAAGCAATTTAAGTAGTACCACCTCAATGACTTCACAGCTGGGTGGAATCAGCCACAGTTTTTGGCTTCTTACCATATATATTTGCAACCAGAACGCCGAGTATGCCCGTAAATTTGCGCTTTTTTCCTTGGAAGATGAATAAATTTTCTGCGCAGTCTTTGTTGTCAACAATGTGTATGCAATGATGGTGGAAACAACCACATGTGCAGCAGAGCTGGTCAAATGCTTTGTACTGGAGCATAGTCGCATGAGCGTAGGCCAGAAGTGATCAAGTAACGTAGAAAAGTCATGTTGGAGGAAAATTGCAAGCTCTTTAACGAGCTGGCAGGCGCTTAAACACAAACTAGTACGAAGTGACATAAGACCTTTACATATAGGTTCAGTTAAGTCCTTTACGGCATTAATGAGTGTTTCACCAAATTTTTGATATGCGTCACCTCGAAGGAGTGTTCGAACTTTATTAATCGCTTTTTCTCGATGAGTCCAGTTCTTTTCATTTTCTTTCCCATCGAAACATGGGCAGAGGGAGTTAAAAGTCAGGTGAAGTTCTTCTAAGGAGTCTATGTAAAACGGCTTTATCTCTTTTTCTAGAGCATGACCTGAAAGGGAATGTAGAAGCGCTTGAAGCTCTTGGGAGTTATCTTTCCTTTCCTCATTATCAAGACTGCTGGACGAACGCCTGGGAGGGCTTACAGGCTTGTGTATAAATTTAATCTCGTTCAAATTATTTTGAGTTGATAATGTTGATGAATGCAGTGAAGGTGTGGTTGTAGACGGGGCAGAAGGCGGCGGAATTTTCAAAGCAGGAGGGGGCGGTGAAGCTACTGACATTGGTGAATTTGTGGATAAGGACCGTCTGCCTTCGTAATCTCGTGAGAGTAAAGAATCTGTCCCAACAATCGATGTCCGCATTGCTGCGCTAACGTTGCTAGATTCTAAGATCTTCTGTAGCTCGAATCGGTGAAGCCGATTGTGTTTGAGGTCAAAGTAATTTGCGAATAAGATCTTTATGTTTGATGCAAGTTTGTCGTCGTTGGGGTATTTTCCCAATATTAATGCTAGAGGGTGAAAGAAAGAGTGGAGGTCTAGGTTGGTATTTATCAGTAGTAGAGAGTTCAACCACACTATAGACTCGTTGGCAAGAAGCAGCCCATTGCTTCCGAGACCAATCTCTGCAACGGCACTTTCAGTTTTCTCTGGTGCACTGAACCAATAGGCTTCAAGAGCACGGCGTGCCGAAATCTTGATTGGGTTTCTTGCATCAGCAATCTTAGGTATGATAATCGGCAATACCATAGAGCTAACACCGGGTAGAAGCTTGCCACTTTTGTCTTGTATGCTCACCCGTTTGACCAAATGACACACCAGACTAAATGCAAGTGTTTGGAGTTCTGGATCCAGTAGGTTCATAGTTACTGCTAAAGCTTCAAAGTACCTTGGCACAGACGCTAGATCTACGTTGTCTTTCTTGACATGAGTCTTGAATTGTGAAAGAGCTTGACCTCGGGCATCACGAGTCCCTGATATGATTGTGCGGTGGAACGCGTCGCCGGATAAGGCCATGCTTTGATATGACCTTACGGACGAGTTGATAATAAGGGAGTGAGGAAAAAAGAGTCGCTTATATATTTAAGAGGTAGGGTTATGAGCCCTTGGAATCTTAGTAAGTGGCAGGGCTTGAACTTATGGGATGGGAGCTTTGAGAGGAGGCAAGGGTGTAATTGATCTGATCTTAGATGTAAACATAAGGGTCTGTGGAGAGAAGGACTACATAAGACACGGTAATAAAAAGAGCTGACTATAGGTTACGATTTTTTTTTCAGAGGCCAAAATAACCTTTTATAATTAACTTTTACTTTCTAAGGGAGTTTTTGTCCATTACCTACACATCTGTCCTCTTTATATTTCGATGTGCTTTGGTAAGTTCGAAATTGAATCAAACGAGACTCAACTTTATCAATGTCTACAATTGTTCTACTATTCCTTTGTAACCGCCCAGATAAGCCCTAGAACTACAATCAGCATGGCCAAAATGAGCTGAGACTCCTTCTTTGACACGTTATGCAACGCCTTAGACTCGTACCCCTTATTCGAAATGGGTACACGGACCACTTTTGATTGTTGAGCGGCTATGCTCTCGTCAGTGAAGTTGGAGGACTTGACCGACGCAAAAAGCAGTTCTTCAATGTCACGCACATCCACCTCTTGAACATTTCCGAAAAAGTCTGTAAGTCTAACAGTGGCAGGATCACGCGCGTAGAGATCAGTGCGGATTCCCGGGTGAGAGTGGATGTTCTCAAATGTGTATTCCTCAAAGAGTTTATCGATGGTGATCTGAGAGTTCTTGTCGATCTTCTCCAAGAACTCTAGAGTGTAGAATGTAAACCGGTCAATGACGGCCACGCCCACGTCCATGTCGGAATGATGCGAGTAAGAACTTTCGTCAAGACGTGACAGACCCACACAAAGAATGTTAGGCGAGTAGATGCGCAGGTACATGGTGTTGGCCTGACAGGTGTCGATCATGACGAACATCTCCTTGTAACGTTTCTTTTCGTACATTTGCTGGAAGGCATCAGCCAAATCGTAAGCGCCAATCTCCTCGGCATCCTGGAATTTCAAGAACTCGTTTCCGCCGTGGCCAGTCAAATACACGAACACATTTGAATTTTCGTCCGAAAGAAGGCGTTTGCTTCGAGGGTGGTTTTCGTCCCATCTGTCCGTTAGCAACCGTACAAGATTTTCTACGGTGACTTCGTATCCCCGGTAGTCGACCTCAATGTCCTCTCCGTACAAATCGATTGCCTGGTCCATGTTGTTGAAGATGGTTCCAGGGAATGCGTTTCGGGGGTTACAGGCTATATCGTCAGCCATCATAAGGATGATTTGTGAGTCGGGAATACCGAGTCTTTTCACTGTTCTATACAAGCTGAGGGTATTGGCCATGTGTCTGTAATTGAACCAAAATCGGGATGTGGAGACAAGCACGGCCCAATTGTTAGTGTGGCCCGAGCTGCTTAGTTGTTTTTGAGTTTCTGACTCGGAGACTGAGACTACAGTTTCTAGAGAATATGCCAGACATAGAATGGTGAATATAAACAAGATTTGGGGGAGCCTCATGTTGGTGGTGGTGACTTGATTATGTGTGATCGCGTATAATTATCAGTAAGCACAAATACAAGTGTTGTAGAAGGTTAGTGGTACAGAATAAAAGGGGTGTGAAAAATCTGAGCTCGAAATAATTCATATAAAATCTATTGAACAAAAAATGCATCGTAACTTTATATACTGCAATTGAGCTATTCTCAATTTTGTGACCGTCACCCTTTGAGAAGTCGGTTGCAAGACTTACCACCCAGCTATTCATATACAATTTTCAAGCTATTGCCTGATTCCAAAATTTGAAAGAGAACATCCGTCTTGCTTTGAGTTGTCACTTCCTATGACTCATTAACCCATACATTATCACCCTCTACTGATGTGTTCTGAGCCTTACCGTCTTCCACCATCATTTTGAGTTTCTTGTATACGTACCAGCAGTTCATGGAATATGAGGAAGCAACCATTAATGCTGAGACTTCGTTCTGGTCCATTACCTGGATTCGATGTTCAAATGCTTTGTGACCGTCCGTCCCAAATACATTCCTCACCTTAGTAGAAAATATCTTAGATATTAACGCCTTTTGTTTGTCTGTAGCAGGTTTAACTCTATTGAAAGATTTGAAGCCGTTGCTTTGTCGCACTATTCCTAGCAAATAGGGCAATTTACCAGTATTTATAAGCAGTTTGGTTTTCCGCTGACACTTAAAGTTGCTAGCAATGATCTGCTTCCGCGTTGCAAGCTCAAGTACATAAAGCGAGCACTGGTCCAGTTCGTGGTTGGGCATTTCAATTATCCAGTATTGGTAGTCGTATTTTCCTTTGGTTCCCCACACATTGTACTCTATTCGAACCCAGTCGTAGGGATCCTTTAGTAGCGTGTCTCGGAATTTGTGAATAGATTCGGTTTCTGCCTCCTGTAACTTCATGAGCTCAGCGAAACCGCCCTTTTTTTCCAATTTGACATCCCAGTTTTTGTCCCGGTTAGTATTGTCAAGAATGTCTTTCATAATGCTGTTGCGTTCGGCCGCAGCACGGAGTTCTTCGTACTCCTGCTTGTCTTGCTCTAAATCTTTAAATGACTTGCGGTCAATCTTATGACTTTGAGGCAAGCCAAATAGAATTGGAACGGACAGTATCCCCAAATCTGTAGCATCAACCATATCAATAATATGACATTGTTCCTTTCCCTGATGTAGTCGAAGACCACGACCTATCATTTGAGTGAGCAAAGGACGGGATCTTGTTGGGCGCGCAAGAATTAGCGAGTCTATGTTCGGTATATCTGTCCCTTCAGTAAACACCAATACATTGCACAAAACTTCAATCAATCCGTCTTTGAAATCTTGTAGAATGGCGCGCCTTTCGTGCCTAACGGTATCACCGCTGACGTATTGGGCGTTGACTCCCTGGGCTTGTAACACTCCGCATAACGTCTTGCAATGCTCAACAGTGACGCAGAATATAAGCGTGGACTTGAGCCCAAGCTGGTTTTTGATTTTCTTGTAGGCTCGTGATAACTGTAGGTTTACGTCTTTTGTATTTACGTGTTTGTCAAGCTCACCTTGTTTGTAATCGCCAGCGAAGAGAGACACATTCGAGAGATTCATGTCTAGTTGTATTGACAGGAACTGTGCATCACACAACTCCTTCTGCTCGATCATCGTGAGCAAGCTCCGCTCATACGCGACTTCCTGAAAGATTTCACCCAATGATGCTCCATCAGCACGTTCTAGTGTTGCAGTAAAGCCTACGACAGCCAACTCCAGATCATCATTTAAAGCGCCGAAATGATGCAAGATCTTAGTCCACGAAGACGCAGCAGCATGGTGACACTCGTCCAAGATAATGGCCTTGAATTCCTTTGGATTGTACCAGTTTAGTCTGGTGAGTCTAACTAAACTAGGAACAGAACCAACAATCACATCAGCTGATGAAGATGGCTTTTGTTTTTGCATGTCAACTTCGACTTCTAAGTCGGGGTTTACGCGTCGTAGTGTTTGTGCTATTTGTCTAACCAACTCCTCTTTGTGAGCTAGCACCAACGTTTTTTTGGCTTCATTCTGAGATTGAATTTTAGGAATGAGATGAGACATGACGACAGTCTTTCCTCCTCCAGTGGCCAAAACCACCGCTGGTCTTCTGACCCCATTTTTCAATGAATTTAAGACTTTATCAATTGCATCTGATTGATAGTCACGAAGTCTTATTGGTGCCGTCAGAGCTACAGAACAGAGCTGTCGAAGCATAAAAATGCTCTCAAAAAGACAATATTGTAGATTTATTCAAGAGACTGTCTTGGCAACGTTTATGTGCTCAAATACGGAAGAAGCGCTGGATGGAGAGTTGATACGGTGAGTTGATATGACTAGATGAGAAAAGATAGAATTAATATAAGGAAATTAATACAAAGGAATTGTTATTATCACCAAACTTCCTACATTTTAGTTATTCTCCTTGGTTAATCGTGTTGTTTCTTTGTTCGTATTGATCTATATTTGTATAGATCCCATCATCGGTGTCTGACTTGAACTTCTTTCTATGGTATCAATAAGATATTAAAAAATTCTGGTATTTCAATTCTAGCAATCAAGCCACAATACTTTCTTAATTATAGGACGCTGATATCATTAACAACATCTCCCGTTCAAACCAAATTCTCTTCAAAATATATCACAATTTCCCTAGCTCTTGATTATATCTACACGCGTTCTCTTGTAGACATTATGATAGTACATCTCCGTGTTCTCTACCTTCTCGATGTTGTCTTGAGTGTTAGCATCAGGAGCCAGAATACTGAGTACAACATAGCTCCCGTCTGCTCTAGAGGCATCTTTGCTAGGTCTAATGAATTGACCAGGATTGATTACAATAACACCCCTAATCACTTTGGCGAAGTATTTGAGCTCGGAAGGAATGATCATGACATCGGGTAATGATTCTCCTAACTCAGAGAGTGCCATGTAAGGGACTTCTAGACAAGAACCACCGATATCAGTCTCGCCAAGTTCTTCAGCCATCATCCCATCATATAGTGTCGAGGCACTTGGGTCTGTAGTGGATTTTACAGAGCCGGGAAAGATGGGGTAATATCGTCTTTGGTCAAAGATGTGATTTGCAATTCTCTCGAATCTATTTGATGAGAGTTGAAGACTTTCGCCGTTGGATTTATATATCTCCTTGAGGTCTTTGAATACATCTAGATTGGAGGTACCAAAGATTACTTCATTGATGGAAAAAGCGCTGGGGTTTGGAAAACACTTGAAGTTTTTAGGTAGCCCTAACTTCTTTCTGTCCATCGACGACTGAGGGTACGAAGCATGTTTACTGACAGCATCTCTAAGAGAGGGTACGAGAATCACCTGAATTTGAGAGTCTATCTTTTTCAAGATTGGAGTAACCAATACTCTAAAGACATCATCTAGATTTTTTGGCTGATGATTCGCGCTCAATGCGGGCACTTCAATATCACCCAGTTGTACTTGCTTATTGGCCAAGTCCACAAAGGGGCCGAATAATATAGCCACCTGTGGCTTGATTGTATCATTGATTTTAGAAACTAGCGACTCAAGTTTGGAATAGTTACAAGAGATCAGATTAGAAAACGGTCCAGCTGCAACAAAGATTTTGGTTCCAAGTCCCGGGCTGCCTGTTTCTGATAGGTCTTCTAAGGACGATACAGGTGCTCCTAAAGTCGGTAATTGGAGTATCTCATGTACTATGAATGTACGGCCTGTAGGATTGCGTCCCTTGAGACCGATGACCTGACCGGGAAAGAGACTGAATTCTTGAAGATTGGACAAATCCAACGGAATACGTTGACCTATACCCCCGAAACGAGATGTTTCTAGAAACAAAGATGTATCATTAAGGGACAGTGCCAGAACTGAATCGTACATGGGTGAATCCGGAACTATTCTGCCGCAACACACAATATCAAGCTGTGAGCTCATACAAGGGTTCCCCAATTGGACATCCGCGTTCTTGTAAAGGTTCAGAAACTGCAGACTCATGTTGTCTATTTGCTCGTCCAAAACATCGGCACTTTCCAACAACTTCATGGCCATCGTTCTAAATTTAAATTTCTCTGGATCAAAGTTGGCAGCGATCTGGGCACTATCGGCCCATTCATCGATGTTGACCTCTGGATTCAAGGACTCTACTATACTATCAGGTTCAGCCACAGAGACGGCACGAGGACTCAGAGGAACCTCAACTTTTGACGGAGACGACCATGGCTCACTACTAGGAATCGGCGGTTTTCTTTTTAAACGTGGACTCAGGTCTATTGTTTTCGGACTAGATGAGAAATCAAAATCTGCGGCTTTTCTTTTACTGCTCGCGAGATCACGGACTTTCTTTAAAGCGGGCGTTCTTTTCGCATGATTGTTTGCCAATGAGCCCTGTAAATATTGATGGAATCGGTCGATATTGGCGTCGCAGAGCTCCATTTCACCATCGCCCTGTGTTACTACAAACGACTCCCATTGGATGTACACGTCCTCATTCGAGAGATTGAAAAGATCTTTTACTACCAAGAGTTTAGTGACAACGCCTTCATCCAGTAGGCCAAATTTCAGGCGGATCCAGTTTTTTGAGGCAGTATTTTCAACAGGCATAGTGGTTTAGACGTGAGTGTACGCGTTCTGGTAAATAGATGGAGGTAACGCGATAAGATGAGGCAAGGAAACACTTTGAAATTATAAAAGAGGAATTGGGAAAACCTAGTTCCATTATCAATACCACACTTTTGATTTTGATTTTTTTTTTTCTCTATTCCATGAAAATGGTATGCTGTTCTTTATTGTATTTAAGAAGGACTTCAGCTGTTGCAGTTATGTAGATATACTTTAAAATTAGCTCATCAGCCAAAGCCAACAAACTCTACTCAATAGATATTATCCATCTTGACTACTCAATTCTTCTAGGTCTTGTGCCCTGTTTAGTATACAGCCATTATGCATCATGTCTCTTACTCTTCCGTTGAATTCGTCAAGCACCTAAACTCACTCGACCGAGCATTAGACAAGCATCGCCAAAAGTTATTATGTACGTGCGTTATTGCGATGAATGCTGGCAAACGAAGTGCAGATGTACCGACCTCAAATACACCTTCTCTATGCATTTACGAATATGAGTTAAGCGTTGACGGAGACAGATTCGGTCTTTTCTTCAGAGCTTTCCTCGGTTTTTTCAGTCTTGTCAGTCTTTTCCTCACACTCCTCTGTCTTTGCCGTATTCTCATCCTCTTCAACTGCCTCCTCGATGGCCTCCTCCGACTTCTCCTCCTTGTCCTCCTTCTTCAACTTCTTTCTATTGTTGTCCTTAAACGAGTTTCTTCTCTTGGTGACCTCGTTCACTCCAAAGCGCTTGCTCGACTCCCTCATCTCTCTAAACGTCAAAAGAGACATCTTCTTCAAAAGCTCCTTCTTGTCCTCCACTTTATCCTCGGCAACGATACCCTCTGGGTAGCTTATGGAGACACTCAAAAAGTGCTCGGCGTCTTCCAACGTCTTGAACTCTACGTCCACTACACCAAAGAATTCTTTGGTGGCACGGTTCTTAACACGGCGGATAGAACTGACAGCCTGCTCCTTAGGCAAGGCCGGGAAGATCTTTTCAGAAAACCACTCCTCTAAGTCCTCCTGGGTGGCTGTGGCTGGAAATCCCTCGATGTGCACGGAATTTCTCTTTCTGATGTTCTTGATCTCATTGAAGTCCTTGACAGGGTCCTTTCTGCGGATCATGTCTTCATTCGCAGACAAAATGAGCTTTTCCGAGGTCTTTAATGCGGCAATGACCTTCTCCTCTGGTCTGTACTGTCTCATACGACCAAAGGTCAAGATCGTCTTCAACTCCACCCAGCCATCGTTGGCCTCATAGATTCTCCACAAAAACTTGTCAGTCTGAAGGTTCGAGTCCGAAAAATAGAACTCGACTTGTTTCTTGACCTTGTCGTCGAAATCCTCGCCAGTATAGATTGATTCGCTCATTTTGTGTGCTTGGATCAAGCGATGGATTTTTTTTAAAGCATGCTTTTTCTTTCAAAGATGCACACCCGTACCTCCCCAGTAGGCAGATACATTTGCCGAAAATGGGTACATGTATTTTTAAAACATTCATCGCATCCGAGATAGTTTAGTGGCTAGAATCTCCGCTTGTCGCGCGGAGGACCGGGGTTCAATTCCCCGTCTCGGAGTTTTATTTTTTATGCAAAGTTTCCATAAATATGTATATGAATACATATAACTTGTTTCAAGGATCCACGATATATATCGTGTGCATTGATCGGAGCTAATTTGGCCGTGATGTGATGTGTCTTTCCGGCTTCCTAGTGGCTGTTAGCCACAAGTTAGTTACTGCTGGTAGATCTGCAAAGACTTCCCAAATTGCATAGAAATTCTTATGGCTTCTTGTGAGAAATTTCGTTTTTTCAACTCTCATCACTTCTCACGCTTCTATTCTGTCTTTTCTTTAGTCCTCTAACACTCCAATTTCAGAGGTGTACGGATGCAAGTTCGCTTCTGGGTATCTCACTTTATCCCCAGGTCTATTAACCTATACATGAGATCACTCTTGAGATACCATTCAGCCCTCAGAAGTTCTCAATTCAGACTCATTAGGATGTCCTCATCTACTGAACGTTCGCAAGAACTCGTGGAAAACTATTTAGCTGTACAGGCTCAAGTAGCGAGTGTCCCAGCTTCGCAGCCAGTGACACTTGTGGCAGTTTCGAAATTAAAGCCTTCGTCAGATATCCAGACATTGTACGACCATGGGGTTCGTCATTTTGGAGAGAACTATGTCCAGGAATTACTAGAAAAGGCCAAGGAGTTGCCTAAAGACATCAAGTGGCATTTCATTGGTGGCTTGCAGACAAATAAGTGTAAAGATTTGGGTGCAAACATCGACAATTTGTATGCTGTAGAGACAATTGATAGTTTGAAGAAATGCAAGAAACTCGAAACGGCTCGTGCATCCACGGACTTTGGAAAAATCAATGTGTACTTACAGATCAACACCTCCGGCGAGGACCAGAAATCGGGTTATGACCTCGCTCACCTTGACGAATTATATGAGACTGTCGAGTTTCTTCTAAGTAAAAGTGAAAAACTTACGTTGGCAGGTCTCATGACTATCGGTTCGTTTGCTGAATCAACAGGAGGCGAAACCGAGAACAAGGACTTTACTGCTTTGTCTGAGCTTAAAAAGGCCCTTGACGAAAAGTATTCGACCTCGTTGCAATTGAGTATGGGCATGAGTAGTGACTTCCTCCTTGCTATCAAGCAGGGATCGCTGTCCGTCAGAGTCGGCACCTCTATTTTCGGAGCACGTCCACCAAGAAACTAGACTCGGTTTGTAAATAACTTGATTGTTCTGCTCCAAAACTGGCCTGATTTTGAATATGGCTACAATGGAGAGAACCTGAAACGACTGAGTTAAACATAGAGAATGTGTTCTTTATAAAAGAATTACTTGTTCAACTAGACAATTGGCTTGCAATTGAATATCTGAAAATTTTTATAGTAAGTGATATTCTTGTAGGCGCCCCATTTATCATGTAGCTAACGATTTAGTAGCTAATTCATCTCTCATGAAAATGACATTGGATGTACTAATCGAAATGTCCCAAATCAAAGTTCTATAGAAAATGTTTCCCCTTTTCGTTTAGATGTCCATAATTTTTATTGACAATCCATCGCTGCTGTCTCAATTGAACAAACACTTTCCAAGTAAGTATCTAAACTATTCGTGAATTTAAATTCAAATTCTATAGATTGCGATTAGCATTGCTTCAAAATGTGTTGGAACCCGTAAATTAATAGGCAACTCAAACACTCAGTTATAACTTAACAGTTGACTGATGATGTATAATGAAGATACAAACAAAAATATTCCTTAAGCTTTTTTCTTGGAACTCTTGGCAAGCTTGGCCTCAACGTCTTTTACATCCTCCATAGCAATATGCTGGTTATCGTCAATGATGGCTTCTGTAGTATTACCCTCTGAATCGACTACATTAATGATTCTGTCGCCTTTGTTTTTTCTTGCTCTCAAACGAGCACCTTCACTTTGCTTCGCAGATCCACTCGTCTTTGCAGATTCAAGAACTTGAGTCAATTCTTGTGGCTTCCAGTCATTTGATTCTGACACCTCCGCCTTTAATTTTACTAAATGGTCAAAGTCCTTTCTGACATGCAAATCACTGTCAACCAAGGTGTTAAAGGTCACTTCGTTAGATACAAGAAGATCAGAAGCCTTTGAGCCCACGAAATAAAGGGCAAAGAAAATATGCTCAAAGAGGAAGACAATCAACAACATGACCACAACTGAGGGAATGTTGACACTTGCCTTATCCAAGGCAAATTCACCCAATGTCTTTGGAGGTTTTGTCCCGTTTCTATAGAAAGAAGTAACGATTGGTGCAATCACAGAGCCCATCCATGCTAACACCACCAATACTTGATCCCAGGGATGAATAGTGTCACGCCTGGAAGGAAGAGGTGCCCGGCAAAACTTGCCACTAGCCAACTTCCATGTGTCGAGTTTGAAGTTGATCACATTGAAAATTAAGCAAATAAGAGGCGCCATTGGCCAAACTGGACCAAACATAGTCAAGTACCCGAACTGCAACGACAAAGCCCTAAAGTCATCGTGCAAATTATATTCAGGCAATTCGAGCGAGCCACGAACAAGTGACAACCACTTCTTCTCCTCTGGATCGTCATCGATAATCTCGATACTTTTCTTTCCCAAGTTTTCTTTTACAAAAGCGATGATCTTAGGCAAGGCAAGGGGCAAGGCAAACTTCAATATAAGCTGGATTAATTGATTAGTCACGATGAAAAAGAAAAATTGACTGTTGAGTCTGTCTTGATTCATGAGGAAATCCTCTTGGCGCTTGACATTGGCAAGGTAGTGAAGCATGTACTTACTTTCCTTAATGTTTGACTGGATTGTAAATTTGATCTGGGGTAAGTATTCCTGGACGAGATGAGCAAATGGCAAGTACACAAAAGAAGTGATGAGCAAAGGCACGTATCCTGTCAAAATGTTCAACACAAAGGTCTTGGCAACAAAAGAATTGGCTTCGGAATACCCGCTGACATTCTGCTCCCACGACAAATATCTGTTAACAACCTGGTTATAGATTATTGTCAAGATAGGGACAAATACAGCTAACCCGATGGTGGGAATCAACTTCAAGATTGCTTTAAGTGGACCATCGTAGATCTCAGTCAAAAAGATCTCAAGAACGAAACAAATAAGCTGGGCAGTAAACAAAACAGCTACAAATAACAAGGCCACTGGTACAAATGCCCATTGCTTGATGAATCTTACGCCCTCCTTTCTGTGCACTGTCGTAGGTTTGCCTTTGGCATTAGCATTTAAAGATTGGAGGTCGGATTTGCAAACCTCGAGTTTGTGTGAGCCTTGTACTCCCCAGAGGTTTGCTAAGATTCTTTCCTTGCGCCTCCAAGTTACGAGAAACAAAACACTGCATATCATGTTAATGATAGTGTAGGTCATTGAATAAGTTCTGGATTTCGAAAACGCAAACGCTCCTAACGTAGAAAGCGGTATCAAATACAAGATGTAATGTTTCAAAAAGGCGAAGTACATTGCAACGCCTGTTCCATACGCCTTCTTGTAGTTAATAGACAGTAATGACATAGAGGTCAAACTCTGGTTGGATTTGGCCACTAAAGCCGAATCTGTGAGGTATCCTGAGATATTCATGACCGTCTGAACACACTTCCACTCGCCCTTTCCGGGAGTCACCTCGAGTCCCCCGCGTTGCTTAGTTTCAAATAGGTACTGATAGATGAGGAGCGGTCTGTCGGCATAACCGTCATCTTTCACTATAATTCCAATCTCAAAGCATCCAACCAAGTCCTGCTGGACCAATTGGGTGTACTTCTGGGAACAAAGTTGAACAAACAAGAGCGTGGTGCCCGCATTACCTTGTCTTGCTTTACAAGCGAAACCAGCGTCCAGCAAGCGCGAAATTATTGAAGAAAGCTCCTTTTCCGAAGTCTTTACTTTTAAAGCGAACACAAAGTCCAGGTTCTGGAGCGACATCTTCAGAATCGGTTTGTGTTAAAAGAAAGTGTTGTTGGTACAAACAGGGAAAGTGGAAGGGTGAGTAAACAGGTTGTTGCTACAAAATAATTTAACGTTGTCTTTGAAAATAGGGATTTTAACAAGCAATTGATTAAAATATCGTTATTTATGCAGCTGAATAATTTTGGTTGCAGAGTTGTAATTGTTTCTTTGATTCAAAGTACAATCTAAACTTTAGGAACTAATCCCAAGATGACCCATCTACACTAAGAAGACGTAAAAACAATTGGCATGTATGAAATCCTATCTACAAATTTATTTTCACTGTACGTCACGTACTTCTAAGAAAGGCTATTGTAGAGATTTAACACCATCGTTTTGTTCAATCTTCTTCATCGGTAGATAGTCAATTGGCTCCTAATTACCATCCTCCATTGCTTATCCCGAACTCGTTGCCACTTTGCGTATGCTAGACCAGAATGTGATACCTTTACTTAATGTTTATATGGTGTGGATGTTCGGACCTATGTACATCAGTTTTGTCCTAATCCACGCACGAAATTACCTAAGGCTTCGAATAAGTTTCGATGAAAACTCCGACTTTTCTTTTCACTTCTTATTATCCACAGTACTTGTCCTTTGGTTGTTCTTATTCTCATCCCAGCACTTTCGAAAGGCGGCCATTTCCCCTAAACACTTGCGCCAATCACCCTTGTCTGCGTGACATAATTGCAAGGCAAGGTTCTCTTCGTAACAGCCCGTGTTGATAATGCGCTTATCCCACTCGTCCGGTTCGTCGTCAATGCTAGACATGGTATGGTGAGAGGAGTTATAGTAGTTCAGAGTATTCGATTGCGCGAACGATAAGATAAGGAGATCTCAAAAATAATGCGCTCAACTCATTCTAAATTTGAGAATTGGCGAGCCCAGTGGAAGTCATACTCATTTATTATTATATATATATTACCTCAATTTCGAATTAGGGCCTACTTCTCCTTTATGTTATCCCATCCAATGTAATCTCTCTTAACTACCCGGAATACACGAACGTGGCCGCTTTTGATTTCATTCAACTGGAAGTTTCTCACTTGAATGAGTCCGCTCTCGTCATTTTCGATGACACGAATTCGATCGTTTTCCTCGTCATGGTATACAATCACCGCCGAGTAAATTCCGTCATCTCCGACAACAAACTGCTTCTGGTCCACATCGGCAAACCAGACGTTCTTCATACACACGATGTCGCCAGGACGCATGGCCTCAAGAACAGTCTCTTGTTTGTTCACAGACTTGTAAACGGTAACACCAAACACTTTCTTTCCAACAGGCTGCAAGATCCATGGACAGCTCATCTTGAATTGGGTGAAAATGTTGCTCACTACGCTGTTTGGGTGATTGAACTCTTGAAGCCTTTTAGCATTAAAAAGAGTGGTTTCACCGATTGTTAACGAATATTCTCGCAATAACTCCTGGCGGAATGGTGGTGGAGCTTTCAGTTTGGCATTGATTAGCTCTACCGATTCTATTGGATTACCCTTATCGTACTGAATCTGGATAATAAGCTGTGACAAATCAGAGTACAACACGTAGTAGTCTTTGAACACGGTTGAGGCTTGTCCTCTCCTAATAACCTCATGCGTGTCAACTTCATATTCCAAGTCCTTTCCGGTTCTTCCTCGCAAAGACTCAGGAAGTCTGTTTCGCGTCCACCAACCACTCTTCGTATCAAATGGTATCAAGTCGGCCATTACCTCATCCAAATGTCTTTCGGCAGCATCGACTTCGCTTTTTGTCAGACTTACAGACCCTTTTCTGCCCAAAGATAAGCTTCTTCTAACCCCATCATGATTGGATGTACGTCTTTGAGAAGTGAAGTCGGATGTATGTATTGGAGCTTGTGTAGAGAACGT
Source organism: Australozyma bambusicola (assembly GCA_030563705.1). Lineage (NCBI taxonomy): Eukaryota > Fungi > Ascomycota > Pichiomycetes > Serinales > Metschnikowiaceae > Australozyma > Australozyma bambusicola. Next base: position 191,142 of record JAJMJU010000005.1, on the reverse strand, counting down.
TTTCGACTTTAACATAGTGAACTGTCTTGGAAGCTCTACGTAATCCACGCCGGCCTCAAAAACTTGAATATCTTCGTCATCGCCAATGGTTCCCATGGCACTCATGGTCTTTGCAGACAGTGTGGCGGTAGAAACGACGTCAACTTCCGGTTCGATCCGATGTGGCGGAATTGGCACTGGGGGAGGCGCGTAAAGCTTTTTGGCTGTTGGTACCGGTGGTGCCGCATGAGGAAGTGGCTGAGAAGTAGCTGGAGATGGCGGAACTGCTGGTGCCGCAGGCGCTGCTGGCAATGGCGGTGGAACTGCTAGAGGCGGTGGAAGTGGCGCTGACGATGAGGGTGGAGCTGGTGCTGAGGATGGTGGAGCTGGTGGAGCTGGTGGGACAGGTGCTGTTGTAGGCGGTGGTGGTGGTGGCATTTTTTGAGTCGTGGTCCTAGAAGGTAACGTGGGAAGCTTATCAGTAGGTGCAACTGCTCCTCCGCGATCCGAAAGATCCACGTCAGCCTCGTAACCGGTGTTCTCTCCTTCTAGGGATATTATTTCTTCTTTGCCCGGAATTGTACTGAGTGAATAGACAGCAGGATTTTCTTTAGTAGGTGCTGAATCTTTAGTTGGTGGCATTACCGCAATCTCATCCTCGTCTTCTTCTCCGGAATCCAGAGACTTAAGCATAGGTGCCTTCTCAGGTTGGTTTTCGCTTTTCATTTCCCGTTCATCTATGCTACCCTCTGGCATTTCACTGGTCTCGTCGTCATCATTTGCGCCTGGCCGGAGTGACAGCGCCAAGCCCGGAAGTGGCATTGCAGAAGGAGGAATCATTGGGTGAACTGACCCACCATGCGCAGATTCAGCAGAAGGTTCAACATTATCCGCAGCTATTTTCTTTGCTGATTTGGATCTTCTGGGCTTTGTTTCTGATTCTGGAGCCCCGAATGGGGCAGTCGTGCCCATCATTCCCATCATTCCTAACATATTTCTCCCGCCGGAGATTCGAGCCATCCGCTCAATCAATTTTTGACGTCGTACCTCCTCGTCATCTTCCTCTACTTCCTCTTCCTCTTCGCTTTTCTCCGCCTCCTCCTCGTTCTTTGTTATTTCGGCTTCATCTTCTTCTGAAGCTTCAGCATCTTCTTTTTCGAATCTGTCTGTTTCATCGAAAATTCTTGAATTATCTTCTTCGTCATAAGTCTGTGGTTTGTTCCCAATCATACCTGCGCCTGATACGTCGGGGTTATCCATTGGATCGTGGTAAACAGACTTGTTTGTCTCTGAGTTTCCTGTTCCCTGATTGGAGATCTCCATATGAGAATGGTTTTCAAACAGGGAGGCTGTGTTTTGAGGTTTAATACCGGCCTTAGCTTTTTTCTCCTTCTCCTTCTCTTTTCTCTTTTGGGCGGCAGCGATTTCCGCTCTCTGACTGTCGTGAAGCAAAGCTATCCTATCCTTCAAGCTCATTTTCGGTTCTTCATCCTCTTTTTGAATCACGGGATCATCTTCTCTCACAATTTCTGAAGGTTTTGCGACATCGTGATATCCGTGAATTACGTTGGACTGGTCTCTAGGCTTTACAGTAGGTACATATGAAGACTTTCCAGCACCAATAAATTGTTTGCTAATGGTATAGGGGTCTTCCTTTCTGTGCGTGTGTGGCATTAGAATGGGGACCAGTGGGATAGAGGGCATTTTTGGCTGTTGAGGAGCATTGGTTTCGACCTTTTTGGGAGCCTGAACTGGTGGCGAAATAATGTCGGAAGCAGCTTCTTCCAAACGCTCCTCGGAATCTTCTTCATCTAATTCGACATCCATTGCAACCTCTTGCGATGCTTCCTCTTCCTGATTCTTGGTTATTGGTGCACTCGTGGCTATGGGAGCAACTGGAATGGGTCTATCCTTCAACAGCTTTTTCGGCTCGGCAAAACGAATAATTTCCACGAACGATTTAGGAAATATCCCGCTGTTACCATTGTACGTGCCCTCGTACCAGTGTTCATCCGCAATGGCTGTCACTGTGACAATGGCACCTACTGGAAGGCTTAGGTCATCTTCCTGCTCGGCCTTGAACTCGACCAATGCCTTAACTGAAAACGGCACGTTCGGAATCAGCATGGATACTAAGAATTGAAGGATTTGAGAATAATACCAATGCAATTGAGTGTAATAAACAAGCTGGGGTTGTTGCGTAAATGATAGGGGTTGGTCTGGAGAAGTGTGGAGGTACGGGTGACGCAGATAAGATAGGTCAGAGTAGTAAAGGTGATCGCTAACAGAAAAATAATTGGAACATAAATTAAAAAAGTCTAGACATTGGTTCGTTCATGGCATTGATTGATGTTTCTGAGACTTCAACCGTTTTTTTGTTATGTTGTATTCTTGAAAGTGGGTCCTTCAAGTTTGGGAGAGCACAAGAAGGATCATCAAACGGTATGTGCTTAAAACAAATATGTTGACTTTTTCAAGGCAGCTAAGAACTTCTGCAGTCTATGCATATGAAATAGGTTGTCAACATTACTTGACGAGAGATATACCAATATAGAGCTCCTTGAAATGAAAACTTCACACTACCAGAGCATAAAAGAAAAAGCTTTTTCTTTTCTTTTTCTATTCTTTTCTTCTCTTTTTTTTTCTTTTCTTTTCTTTCAACTGATCGAGACGTTCCGTTTCAATCAAAAACTGCTCTCCTCAGATCATCGAATTTGAGCCATGCAAACGCTTACCATTGAACATTGAAACACTAGTTGAATTTTCTGATGAATACAGTAGCGATATCTTTTTTTTCCCTCGTTTGCTTTTTATTTGATTTTTGTTCCCCTTGTTGATTGTTTCATTCCGCATCTCATTGTTCTGTTTCCTTGGTGTCTCTTGCATCTACCCCGTATTATTTTGCACCCAATCCCCACCAGCTATCAATCACACATCAAAGACATTCACGACCTGTTCTCCCGAAATTAACTCTCGCGTTCATTTCTAGTAGGACTTCCATTTCACACCCATCCACTACATTTCTCTGCATCACCATGTCTTTGGCAAAGAAGGTCACAACGACAGTGTCTATTACAGATTCGGTCCTTGGCACCTTCCGTCCCTCGAAAGCGCTAAGTAGACATGATGGAGCGTCTATAACATCTCTAGATTTTGATTACACTGGTCAATACCTCGTGTCTGCGGGTGTAGATAAGTCTATCCAAGTCTACGATTGTTACAAGGGAATTCACCATATGGAAGTGCAATCGCAGAAATACGGTGCGCATTTGGCCAAATTCACCCACAACTTTGAGTGTCTCTATGCATCTACGCCGATTGTTGACAAACCCGAGCCAGATCACTCGGTCCGTTACTTATCCTTGTCTACCAAAGGCTACTTACGATATTTCAAGGGCCACAAGGATCAGGTCCTCCAATTAGAGATGAACCCATGTTCAGATACGTTTCTCAGTCTGTCTGCAGACCACACGGTTAAAAATTGGGACCTACGGACATCTTCGGCGTCTGGTTCCATAGGAGTAGGAGCCAATGCACTTGTGGCATTTGATCCAAGAGGCATCGTCTTTGTATCTGCCACTTGCGACTCCCAAAAGGGCACTGTATCATTTTACGATGTCAACGGTTACGAAAAGGGTCCTTTTCTTGTCTCTGATGTCCCTGTTGCTGGAGAAAAGTGGACAAAAATTGAGTTTTCCAATAACGGCCGTTACATCGTCATTGGCACCAACACATCCCGACATCATATCCTTGATGCCATTCTGGGCAAACCTCTAGCTATTCTCATCAATTCAGATATGTCCTCGTGGCCCGAACCAGACTATGTGTCCACAGGGTCAGTTTGTTTTACTCCTGATGGAAAGTTTGTCTTATCGGGGATGCCCAATGGAAATGTAGCCACATTTGACCTACAGCTGCTTAAGTCCGCGTCTGACTTTGTGGAATTGCGTCCATATACGGTGCTTAGCTCAGATACCACGGCTGCAAAAGTTCTTGCATTCAATCCAAAACTTCTAACGTTTGCTTCTGCGGATGATCAAGTTGTTTTGTGGTCCACCAATCAACAGTAGGATACAAACCAACTTTTGGCTTTAATTTTTTTTTTCTTTGCCAAAAGTCTTTTGTGGAAAACTATTCTCTGCTTCTTGACGTTGCACTTTAAGAAAAGTTGCAGCCGTTGTGCATCCAAGCGCATGCGCTGGGCGGCAACGGTTGTGGCAATTAACCCAAAGCATTGAAAATGGATCCGATAAAAATAAAAGTTTTTTAGGATGGGGTGTTTTTCTAGAATGCAATTTTGCCGATTGTTTTAAATCCACTAATCCGTCTTGAAGACTCAGGATTCTTCTTTCGGGAAAATACTAATGTGACCTTGCCGAGACGCGCTCGTTGTCTGCAGGACAGAAGATACCCTTGTGCCATGTCTTGAGTATAATTACTAATGAGCTTCCACAAAAGACCTTCTTTTCTTGCTACATCGCGAAGCGTATTGGATCGGCTTCATCGGTTCTACTTGAAAATATTCTGTCAAGTGATTGTTCCATTTAGACCAGTGTTCCTGACCGTTCCCGTCCTTTTCTGTCCGATCATCAACAGCCGAACAAGGGAAACACCTAAAAATCGCTTTTAGCCGTTTGATATTATAGATCCAATCCAAGATCTCAGATTTCGCTGCTGTGTTTCACTCTTTTTTACACATTTCTCCCCCATGTTTTTCAAATCCGACAAGAACGGCACCTCAGCCGTCGATATTAACACGGAACATACCTACACGCCTTTTACCGAGCCATCTGCCCAATCCAAGGTTCCAGAGACCCCAGAACTCGATGACGAGCAGAGAGAAAAGTATAAGTTCGTAATTGAGTACTTCCTGGATGAGAACTTAGTGGTGGCACAGACTGAAGAAGCCCAGAAACACTTTACTCCGGGCGTAGAGAATAAAGACTTCATGCCAATAACCCCGGACGAGAAGTCCTGGCTCACTAGGGAATGCTTTTTGCGCTACCTCCGGGCTACTAATTGGGTGAAGGAGGATGCCGTGTCTCGAATCTTGGGCACGCTTGCATGGCGCCGAGAGTACGGAATTTCCAAGGCAATTTTCGACGACAACGAGGTCAATAGCGACTTAGTTTCCGTTGAAAATGAGACCGGAAAAGAGGTCATTTTGGGTTTTGATAATGACGCTAGACCCTGTCTTTATTTAAAGCCTGGCAGACAAAACACCAAGTCCAACCCTCGACAAATCCAGCTCAACGTGTATTTGATGGAACGTGTCATTGATTTCATGCCCTCCGGACAAGATACGTTGCTGTTGTTAATTGATTTTAAGGCTTCACCTGCCGGAACCGTTAAGGAAAAACTACCTCCAGTAAGCACTGGCAGACAGGCGTTACACATTCTCCAAACACACTACCCTGAGAGATTGGGCCGTGCTCTTCTTACCAATATTCCTTTCCTTGCCTGGACATTTTTAAAGATTATTCACCCTTTCATTGATCCATTGACGCGCCAGAAGTTGGTCTTCGACCAGCCGTTCACTGACTACGTTCCTCTCGAGCAATTGGACCAGGATTTCGGCGGAAAGGTAAATTTCGACTATAATCATGAGAAATACTGGCCCGAAATGCTTAGGATAGCCAAAGAGAAAAGGGAGCACTACATGAAGCGGTTTGTAAAATTCGGCGCTGTGGTAGGCCTTTCTGAATCTGACTTGCGTGGATCTGATCCTGAGCCTAAGATCCCCGTGGACTGGTTCTTGAAGACTTAATTTATTCATCTTAGACTTTTACCTGAACATAGAACGAACATAGACCTAATACTTGTAATCTAAATTGTATTTAGTACCAGAGGTTGAACTTTCTGCTGTTATTCTTTAACTTCTATGGAATCAACATTTCATATCATCTTTCCTTTATCTATCTATTGTACAAATTTAAGTCTCCATTTCGACGTCAACGTCATTGGAGCTCAGAAAGACATTGGCACATTTGCGTTTCTCGACAACTCCCGTCTTTTCGCACACCATGGTCTCCCAGTCAATGGCCACCATCAGCTCGCCTGCTCCACCTTCACTTTTAGCAAATACCACACCCAAATCATTTCTGGCGGTTGTCAAGTAGTAGTTGGACCCGTCGCCCAAAGACAACACTACCGCCTTCACTAAATCACCTGGTTTGAAACAGTCGACGATTTTGACTTTGTCTCTCTCGGTTGATCTAACGTCCTGTGTCCTGATAATGCCTCTGTAAGCCTCACCTATGTCTATTGGTTGTGCTCCTGCCATTGCATTCTGACTCGAGCCTAAGGCGGCATATGATGATAGTATTTGAGAGCCGCCACCCATTGGTACCGACAAGTGGGCGTTTGTGCCGTTGGACCCGACCCCGCCGTCGGAATTGATGTTTCCGTGTCCGTAGACACACAATACCTCACAATGTGCTTGTTTCAGCTGGAGCCGAGTCACACGCGCCAACACGACGTCGCCCTCTCTAGGCAAATTCGTTGCTGTGGCCCGAACTGACTCTGATGCAGAAAACTCTATCTCATTGGCGTACTCGCTATACTGACTCTGTTTCCCTGCTACCACCGAAACCAAAAACTTCCTGACCTTGGTAGCGTCTGTTTTCTCTGAACTCTCATTTTCGAGCGGTTCCTTAAGCTCCTGGACAATTTTTTTTCCTAGTAGAGTGGCCACAACCACGGGTAGAGTATGAGAACCTACTTTTATATTGGAGATTGCGGCACCCTTTCCCGGAAGAAAAAGGAGGATCTCATCAGAGGAAGATTCGTTGTTGGCCTTGTACTCCGGCTCGAGGTACTGGCCTGGAACTACAACAGACATTGCTTCGACTTTGATTTGTAGACACGATGACTTGAGAGATGCGATGAGGTAATATTCTGGGGTAGAAGATACGAAGTGGTCCCAATTAAATTTGTAGAGAAAGATAGAATAATTTCAAAAGCCTTAATAAATCTCAATATCGGCAGATAGATATGCGCTGCTTTTTTTTTTCTGTCAAAGTAGATCCTTTGCAAACTGGCGCACCTTCATACTTAACACCAGGGTTCACTTACAACTGCCCCATTTTTGTCCATATATACTTATCAATCCGTATTCAAAAAAATTACACGAATGTCTTATCCCGATTATGTCGATGGCCAGCCTCCGGTGGTTACTCTCAAAGAATATGATGTCGCTCCATGGGCCAGTACCACTTGTGTAGATAGAAGCCCAGATGGGAAAGGATTTGTGGTTGTGGTAATGCAAAAACCGGAACAAATTGTCGCCAAAGTACATCCAAGTGGAAATGACGCTCTCAATGCTATATTCAGAAGTGCTCATCAGGACTATTTCCAGCAATTGAAAGCTAAGGAGGCAGACGCCAAGCAAGCAGACAATGAAAAGCAAAAACAAATCTCAGACGCATGAAATTTTGAGCTTGGTTTGAATTTTTCTGTGGGCTTTGAATGTTGCGAGCAGCTCTTTTAGGGACAGTTGAAGTGTTGTGGTTGGACAATGACACAAAATAGCCACATGCCTATTACTTATTTTGTTCGAATAGATTATGTATTTTCCTCTGATATTGTTATCGAAACTTGAGAATAAACGCAGGTTCTTGCGATTAAGACATGAATTAGTAAACTAGAATATCGACAGCTATACAGTAGTACCACTTCGACTCTAAAAGAAATAGGTATTGTCCCGACTATTAGCATGAACCTCCATGGCCGCCTTAAACTCATTGAGTTCGTCTCTGATTTGTTGCGCAAGCAATGGCGTCAATTGGTTACATGTTGCAATGTCTGGGTGTCTATCGTACTCATCAGGGTGGTACGTATCATACAAAATGATTCTGGATGAGAAGCTTACTCGGCGCTTCGTTTGCTGGGGAGAAGGAGGTTTCCGAAGTCTTCCCATGAATGATGTCAACAGACGAGGACTCGAGGTTGCGCTTTGGTCGGAAATGGACGGGATGCGATCGTGGTGGAAAGGTAGCGTCTGCAACGGTGGCTGGAGTTGAAGGACATTCTTCAAATGCTGCTGTCTACGCTCTGCTGAGGTAGTAGCGGGTTTCTGGCGCTCCTGTGTTGGTTTTGGGGATTCCTTAGTCATTTCAGGACTCAGTTCGTAAGTCTGTAAGTAGTCGTCTGTTACTTCTCTGTCATCATCAGAAAACTCTTCATCAGACGACCCGAACCCCTGACCAACCACAGATGACTCAATGGAAGACTCGTTAGAAGACTCGTTGCAGTCTTGTAGCAGCTGGTGCAGGCCATGTTTACCTACAACTTTGCTCTTGTTAAGAGTTCCATTGAATCCTTTGAACGACATCGAAAACGGTCTTGACGCCAAGTTGGGACTCTCCCGTTGTTTGACCTCGTTCATTCCAATACCATATGCATACTCGTAGGGCTGGACGGGGTCCTCGACCGTCCGTGTTTCCGGATATGACAATTCCACCATATCTGGCAGCTGCGAGCAGTCGCGCTCCGTGCTCGAGTTCACAGCAATAACTTCAGGATCATCATGCTCGGGCTCGTGTTCTTTATGTGAACTAATCTGGATTTCATGTAGTTCTTCCTCGTTAACATCTATGCGTTCACCCTCTCCATACATCTGAACCTCGTCAATCAGATCAATAGCAGAGACAGAATTCACATAGACAGGTTCGGTACTTGTGCCTTCTAAGTCGACGCTGAACGCACCGCTGCCGAGCAAATCGGAGCCCGCTCCGAAATCTAGATTGTCGAAATCAATAAAGTCAGAAAACTCAATGAGCTGACTGTAGTTCTCCTGAGAGCTGGTGATACTGACCGTATCATGGGTTTCATCCTTACGCAAGGTCATATCAGCAAAATTCTCTGTCGAATCTTCAGCGATACCTGTGTTTAATGTAGCATCGATCAGATTAAGCACCTCCGCCCTAAGACTCTTGGAAGACGGCGAATTCTTCAAAATTGAGCCAGAACGCTTCATCAGCCCCAGTCTAACAAGCCCAACTTCGGACCCAAGTAAAACATTTCCGTCTGAACCACTATAGTTTAAGTATGAGCTGCGCTTTCCATTGGAGCGAAGAGAGCGCATCGAAATAGATCTTTCCAACGATACAATACTTTCAACTTCGTGTGGATTCAAAGATTTGGGGAAAAGGGCTTCTCCCACAAGTTGTTCCTTCACAGGAGCGGACACTCTCTGTGAGCTTCTACGAGATTGGTATCCCGGTTCCGAAAGTAACTCAATCAGTGGTCCAGGTAATGAAAAACGTCTCAGGTCTTCCATTGGCAAGGGAACTAAGAAAGGTGATCCAAAAGCTTCCTCCGATTCCTCCATCAACGACATGTTATGAAGGTCTGCGGTGAGATCCGCTGCAAAATCGCCTGCGTCCTCATCGTATTCTCCATTTTCAAGGTGGCCACTTTTCATTGAAACCTCAGGCTCCCAACCCTTGAGTTTTTGGTCATGCACGCTTTGAGAGACATTGAGCAGGTAGTCTGAGTCGTCGACTTCACGGATTGTGTTGGTTTCTGGGCTAAGAAAGGCAGTGGCTGGCGTATCCATACATGCCAATCCTTCTGAGGGTTGTGGCGAGGGTACCTGAGCGATTTCATGAGTTGATGGCTCTGGGAGCTTAGGCAACCTTCTTTTCTCGTTATGATGAATTTCAGGAAGAGGCTTAGAACGCAGAGAAAGCGCGCCATCAGTAGCCGACTTCGTCATTGTCTGGGGGGCATCCTCTGACAAGAAATCCATACTACTTTGCGATTTCCTTCTACGAAATATTCCTTTAAAGTTATCGGCGGGTCCGGTTTTCGACTCTTTAAGCTCGAGACGAGTCTTCTCTTGGATCTTCGGTGTTGAAGAAGATTGTTCTTCTGCAACTTTTGGTTCCGACCTGGCATCCTCGGTAATATTTGTGAGCGAATGTGGTTTTGATTTCAGCTTGAAGAGCCCCCGGAAACTGAACCGTTTGCTATTGGTTCTATTCGTTGTGTCAGTGAGGGGAGATTTTGCGAGCTTGGAAATATCCCCAGTGGTAGCGCTCCGTTTGGCTACTGGTGGGGCACTTTTACGTGGCTGCTCAGGTAACTTTGCGGGTGTTTTTGGTGTACCAAAGACGGAGGAAGATTTAGAACTCAACCCACTTGTGGATCCATGAGACATACCTCTACTCAAGGGATTCGAGTCCTTAGCAGAGGACAGAGCTGGCGCTGGATCAACCGCGTCAAGCATAGACTTAACAGGGCGACGTATGGTTTTAGGGACGAAAGGTTCATCTAGCAACTGGTCTTTTGGTTTTTGTATACTTCGAGTCAGCTTCTTCGAACTTGTTCTTGAATACTCCACACGGTCTTGCAAGTCACTCGCGGAATTGCGAACTTTGGAAAGTCTTTTAGTTTCTTGTTCTCTTTGCGATCTCTCTCGTTCTATTTTAGCAACGGTCTCTAGGTCGGGCGTTGAGAGGTCCTTTCTAATAGGTACTGTGTAGGCGTCGTGACTCTTAATAGCGTCAACGGCCATCAGCGGCTGGAAATCATTATCTCGAATCGTTGTTTCAGACTCACCTGAGTGAACGCTTTCACTAGACGCGTTGTTGTACAAAGTGGCCGATTGACTCTCCTGAATGACTACCTCCGCAGGCAGATTCTTTGTTGTCATCGAACTTTCCGGGCTCTCGTTCTCTTCCATGATCACCTCTGGAGCAATTCTTCGCGGACCATCGGAATTGAGGGCACTTTCCAACGCTCGCATGGACGGCGATATGCGCATCAACAGCGTCCGCTTCTGTGATGATGTGGGTGTCGTCTCGTTCGCCTTTAGTCCGTTTGAGACATCTGTTTCCAAAAGACCGGCGGCTATCAGCTGTGACAGCTCTGAATTAGGTATATTGACTGCCCTCTTGAGATTGTGGATATGATTTGAGGAGGACAGCTGGGTTATGGCAGCTGCAGAGGAGTAAAATGAGTTATCCCATAGCGCCTGTTCGTAATCATCTGTGACTGTGGACATTTGACGCCTTTAGGTGGGATTTGGGGTGATTTGATGGTTACAGATGTAGCTTTTCACACTCACAGAAACTGAACAGTTCTGAGGGCTATATATATACAGACGATGGTGGTTCTGAGCCTCTTTTTTAGTCCAAGTGGCAGGGATTCAGAAGTTTCTAATGCCCTATCTTCGTCTCTATCTCTCAGTTTACGTCAAAGCTGGAGGCTGGAAATCTCAGACGAGCCTGAATCGCGCAGTCCTGCAGTCAGTACCCCCTTCAGGTTACTTCAAAATAGCCATACAACCAACAAAAGATAACAAAAAATTAACATTTTAGATATCAAAGAGTTCGGTGCAGTAATTGCTTTTTGATTTGCAATCCCACTGTTGGTTTTACTCCTCCTGATCAGCTACAAACATGGATACAGTGGCGTTCCTGATCTGGCTTTAATTAAACGCGTTTGTACTGCATATATCATTAATAAAGACCCATTTGTCTAATGGAGTAACTCACTCTCTTCTCTCTAATGTTATCATTACAAAATACACCAATTGCCTTTATCCTATAAATTTATTGCTTTTTATTGTACTGCTCCTGTTTGCGTTCTATTGCTTACTATAAGTGGAGTTTTTCCCCGACCAAACATTTCGGGTGTTAAACAAGTTCAATGATGATTTAAAAAAAAATAACTTAAACACATACTTGTCGTTTCACTTGTCACAGCAAAACTATTTTTTGTGAGACATTTCCGGCGATTTCGGATTCTAAACTTCAAACTCCGAACGAAAAATCAAAGTAAGGTGAAAGACTGACTTGCTAAACAAAAGATCACTTAGCTGATTATTTGGTTTGAAAACGAGGCCCTTATGTTTGTTATTTATTTTTTTCTTCTGCGGTCACAAAGACGCTTGATTAAGGTCTTCTAAGCGATACATTGATATGTCATATCAGATAAATGTGTTTCCTCTCTTGCTTTTAGCCTTCTTTTCGATTTCTTTTGAAAATCCCTGCTGTCCGTTTTGGATCAGCAGTGCTTATGATAGAAAGGATTTGTTTTGGAGAAGCTGAATGTATGGTTGACAGTTTTCAAATTGAAGCAATTTGTTGTCAGTAATGCTTTATCGAATTCTTTTGGTTCCAGTTTAGGGCGTTTTCGGATTCTTTCAAAATTTCAGGTCAAACCTTTAATTCTCCTGCTTTTCGTTTAGTTTTATGAAAGGCGATAGTGTTTCGTGGTGACTTTTGGGATCTGCGTGACTGGATATTGTAAAGGTCGTCTCCAGAAGGCGAGTTTCAAGAAGTCACCAAGCCTATAAAAGCTTTGAAAACAATCTCAATGAACGAGCTATTGCATTTCGATACTTATTAACTCGAACGAAGCACATCGATAGTTTTTGTTCAGAATTGTTGGGCGATCCTAAATGACAGGTCAAATAAAAGCCTGCACTCATAAAAATATTATTGACATGCTTAAGATTTCCCAACTAAGTACTTCCGTAAGGTGGCTGTGTCTGACCTTGGCTTGTATTTCTAAAATGCCTTAGCGGTCTCCAAAGATAGACATTATGCACGTTCCGGAATAACAACGTTCAACATGCGACACGAAAAGCGCCGTCAGCTTTTAAGTAACAACAATATTTTCGTCTCAGCGGTCATACATAACACCTTTGATATTAGTTGTGTTCGTTAAATCTTACCTTTCAACTCCTGAAAATGGCATTAATAAGAGTCCTCGAACCCTTTATTGCAAACTTCCCTCCGAGTCGCAGATTTGTGGGGAATTTTTTTCGGAACTTCTTGCGTCTTTATGATGTAATAGCCGCGCGTCAAACGGCACGTATCATAACCCATCCCAGTCTGTATGCAGTGAATGCCACAGCGCCTTTTTGGAGGGGCGGCGGGATTGTCTTACCTTATCCTTAGTAAAGGGCCGCTGCAGGATTCGATGCGAGTTTGACTACTCATGATTCATTTTCTTTTTTGCAGACTACTTCAAGATGTATTTACAGAAAAGCCATCCTTTCAATTAACCAGATTTCTTTATTCATTAGAGCTTTAGAAATTCATGTTTCATTTATAGGGTTTCCTTCTGTAAATCAAGACGTTGATAACATTATTGTTTGATGTATTTGCTCATATCCAAGGTGAAAGTAAGGAAATTAATACGCTAAGTGTGTTTTAAATTTCCCATAATGTTCGGACTTGAATTACAAAAAAAAATTATCTGAAAGCACTGATATCAATAACATGATTAGTTCGATGAGCAAAATTCAAAAGCATTATAAATTCAATCACAAACACATGCTACATAATTACACACTCGCCCTTTTTACGTCCCAACTTCGACTTCTTCTTTTCTGATTTAACTCCCTTGGCACTAACAGCAACAGGTGCTGGTTTTGCTCCAAGTCTTTTCTGATCGTCTTCTAAAGCTGCTCGAGCAACAGACAGCATCTCCGTATCAAGTGAATTGCGTCTTGTCGTGGTATTCATCGAGAAGTGGTCAGAATCCGTTGTGAAAATCAGCTCAGTATAGACCTCCAGAGGTGCCAAATCGTTGTTTCCAAGTTTGAGAATCGGATCCAATCCAAACTGCAACAAAGAATTTGACAAGTACAAATAGAATTTGATCCACAAGAGCTCTAATTCGTGCGTGAACCTTTTACCGAATCTTTCCTGAAACGTTTGAATAAGGGCTTCACCCATTAGTTCAAATTGAGCGGGCTCTGTTCCCAAAATACGCAGGTGACGGTTACCCAATTCAATGAGATATTCATCCAAAGAAGCTAAATTTTCCAAAGAATTAATGGCCAATGACATTGTTCCAGCCAATGAGACGGCCTGGTGCCTCAAGGAGGGAAAAGCTAGTTCCAACTCAGGGGCTTTTGAGAGCAAGTTCAGGTACAACTGAGAGCAGAACGTTGAAGATGCGCTTATTGTCTGTCTCTGCGTTACCTGTGCTGGTTTCTCTTTAACCATGTTCCAAATTGAGCCTGGAGTGGCCAACTGGGCAATCAGCCCTGAGGCAGGGGTGTCAAGCTGCTCTTCCACAAGCATTTTATTCCAAGTGTATCGCAAAAGCGAGATCTCCTTTGCTGTCAAGTTGAGATTGACTCTGTATTGTGATTGGGTCGAAAGCATAGAGTTCAAAGACGATGAACTCTCAACTCTTGTAATGCCATAGTTGTCTTCATTTCTGGAGTGCACTGATGGTGCTGATTGGTGAGAAGCAACAGAGAAGATTGAGGTGGCTTCCAGTCTTGCAGTGACCGAATCTCCCTTGATTAGTGCCTTGTTCCTTCTGGCAGCAGCAGCACTTGACAATTTTCTTGGCTCTCTTGTGTGTAAGGGGTAAAATGGTATCATTTTCGATGAGTTCTCTGATGAAAGTGTGTACTAGACGTAGGATTCTAAAACAGCTTGAATTTTTAGGCCAATTTTAATTAAAAATACTTTTCTATCTTTTTGGTGGCTGTTGTAATGGTTCGTTGGCTTGTTACAGCTATGGTGTCGATAAATGAATTTGTTAAGATTCCCCGAGTCTCTTTGAGTTGAACAAATGACCTCAGGTGAACGAGCGAGATATAATGAAGGTATTAAGATGAAGGGTCTGCGGGTATCAAAACGAAACCGCTTGATTCGAAGTCCGCTTAGATTAGACTATTGTTCTGAAAAGCAGGTCTACCTTGGTTGATCGAAAAAAGCGAGCCTGTGTAAAATGATGTCAATTCTGACAACCTATATGTAGGTTTAAACAATGCAAATGAAATTTCGTTGAAATTAAAAAGATCGTCTCGAAATACATGAGAAGTGTTGAATCTCATCTACCTTCAATTAAAACTAGATCAATAAATTAACTCAAGTCAATTCTTGGGACAAAAGGCTAGGGAGTATTTCATGAGCAAAAGCAATCAAACGATGAGGTTTTTGAGCCGAAAGCCTGGTATCTCGAAGCAATTGCAAAATTCTGAAGCAGCTTGCTTACCTTAGAGACTTTGGTTTGTTTTTGAAAGAAATCTTCGAACTGAGTGGTCAACATGTAAGAATTTAAGAGAATCATACGAGAATGCTGATTTTTCTTGTAGGTTCCGACAAATCTCTCAATCGGTTACAATCTTAAAGTCTTCATTCCTGGAAGCTTGGATTGTGGATCGATCAAGTTAATATGAGTTTTGGTCAAGTCGATACGTCAGAGTCGTTGAATATTCGAAAAGAGGGTCTCATCATTCTTAATCAGGATCCGATATTTCACTTGCTCGTCATTTTTATTTCAGGATCTGATATTTCACTTGCTCGTCATTTTTATTTCAGGATTCATTTGCAAAGTTTGCATGGAGATGGAGTTGTGTCTTTGAAGTGGGACGGCGCTACACAAAACACACTGGGAGCTCGGATTCAAAAGTTGTTTGAGTGACTATAAAAAGAACATTATCCTAAGTCTGTCTTGCTTAGATTTGCTTCTCTTTCTTGATTGTTCGTTTCTGGGTCTTTGCTTCATTTTACTAAGGATGTCAATGTAGCATAGCCTATGTCATCTTCCGGCGGCTGGGCATTAATGATGATGGAAAGGGCGAAACTGAACACAGTAATTCCATATCAATCAATAGTGTTAAAATGTTCCAGTTATTTAAATCTTCTGAATTCTGGGGTTGTCATGAGCTAAATAACAACAAGATGTCACAACATTAGAATCGAAAAAAGCGACGGTCAGACCGAAAGTAGCTGAAAATTGTCTTCAATTGCATCTGAATTCATAAACTGGCGGCTTTTGAATCCAAATGTTCCTTTTAAATACTTGGACGATTCTAAAGACGCGTAACGTTTTCTAGAGAAACTTATTAAGTTATTGAAAGACAAGTTATCTAAACATGAACATCGCTAAATCCTCGCATTGAAGTTGTTTGTATTTTATGATTTCATAATTCAAAGTGTTCTCCATGCCATGTATTCTTACAAAGCCTTCTGTAGCTTGAATCAAGAAATCCTTTGAATTTGCTCAACCCTTTTTACCCTTATAATACCGACCTTGATTTTCGTTTTGCAGCAAGCGCCAACACTATTTTTTGGCTGGTGATGTTGGCAAAACGTGATAATGCTTAGTCTAGGCGTTTTCATGCAAAAAAAACAATATTTTCCAAAAATGGAAAAAGAAACCCCTTAAAATCATCATGTAACGGTCAAAGCATGCAATGGCCAAGGACAACAGTACTCCACATCAAAAATGCCAGCGTTGATACCCGAATTTCTGGCAAATAACAGTCAGCCCTACAGGTAAGATATGCATGCGTTGTGAGCGTGTGCACCCCCGTTTAAAGTTTATTAATGTTCCAATAAAGATCCGCATTTGGAGTTTCCGCATTATCCACTACATACGGTCCTGTATGCCTTGGTTACACTTTCAAACTGTAAACCGGCATACTCTTCAAAAGCACAATCAGTCCTACATCAGCTATTCTGCCGTGTCGCAGAAGCTCAGTTATGTGCCCTTACCTGCTTTCACGACCTGTTTTCGACCGAATGCTATTTAATTCATTTTGGTTTACACGTAATGGTATCTATGATTGATTAAAATAGACTTTCGTAGAAGCGCGCAATGCGTCCCCTTATGTTTTGGTAGATTGTGGCGAACAAAGGCGTGGCTTTGTTAAAAATAGGTTAAAAGTACTTTGTGGGAGACACCTATTAATGAATGACTAAGAAAAATAAAGGATTGAGTTTACTTTCCCAGTTGACACTCTTTCTCATAAGAAATCATAGTATCTTTCATCAAACAAACGCCTTCTGGATCTTGAAGAGTTTGAAATGTAGCTAAGGAACGTGCATTAACTACCATGCAGCTTGGTGTAAATGATCGAATGCAGACAGGATTTGTGTTTGAATGTGCAGTCCCTTCTAATGAGACTTCCCCCGCTGGTGCTTGAGGTATGCAAGAAGCGGTTTTAGCGCACTGTGTCAACGCTTTGCTTTTTTTGCGGTCGAACTAAATTTGCCCAGATGTAATTTAAGAAACAATTCATGCCCAGATTTACTACTGCACTTTGCAGAAACGACGTTTAGCTCAAATGAGAATGCTCAGGAAAGACTTTTGGCGGTGTATAAATGAACCTGGAAAACGAAAATCTAGATTCTGCTCAGTTGTATGCAGCATATTGTTTATTGTCATTTTTAAACTATCAAGAGGAAGGTTCATCAGGGAATGATTGGGGCACTTCGGCGTAGTAGTATTCTAATGCCCTAGTCAAGGCCGGAACAATTTTGGCCCATGGCATGATCCGAACTTCTTTATTGAAGCCCGGCAGCTTATTCAATGAGTATTTCCGTATTTTCAGAGCAAGATCTACGACCATCGAGTCATGTTCTCCTAAATCTGCACTCTTCTTGGATGGCAAAGGCGTTTTTAGCCAAAATTTCATCAAGTTCAGCCGAATGCGGCCACGTTCTCTTCTGCGCTCTTGATGATCCATACTTCTACATCCCACTAGACATTCAATTAATTCGATAAAGTCCACAGACGTCATAAAATACTCTTCTCTGCCATTCTCTTGCTTGATAGAGGATCTTAATACTGAAACTTTAACAACATCCACGCCATCGGCTCTGTCCGCTTCATCACACTCCAGCGCCAACTCATTTGCTTCATCGTATCTTTCTGTAACAACGGAGAAACTGAGATAAATATTGGCCATATTTTGTCGGCGCTTCATTTTTACAATTCGCCGTCCCTCTTTGATTTCGAAGTCTGTCCATGGGATGTTGTTGATCTCCTCGATAGAAGCATTTGTAATATTGATTTTAAGTCGCACATGCTTATGACTTGCCTTCGGGTCATTTGATAATTTGGCAGCGCTGAGCCCTAACCTTATGATTTTGCATGATTCGCCACTTTGAGAGTTTGTGGCAACATGCGTTGAAGGCGATGCCGTTTTGCTAAAGACAGCTCTTGGTTCAATAGGACTAAACTGCATAGCAGATTCGCTTTGCCCTCCGGGGAAAGTTTGGGTGGTTGTCCTGTAGTTATTTTCACCAGTAAACTCTATTTGAATGTTTGACCTCAGGTGATGACCTTCAAGTGGCAGGGGCTGTTCCGCATCTTGAAGACGTTCAACGAGAGTCGAAGAAGCAGGCTGGTTGAGAAAGGTGTTCAGAAAAGAGCTTCTGTGATTACCAATCTCTATTTGGCTTTTCTTTGAGGGATTTGCGAATATCTGTTTGTGTCTGGGGATTCCTCGTGTAGCCATCATATCGCTCTCCATCTGTCGGTAAATACTACCGTCGGAACTAGCACTGGCTACCAGGGAATTATGTCTCGCAAGAGGAAGTCTTGAACTAAAACTGGACTTCAGATTGAATGATAAGTCCATGTTCATTTGAGGCGCAAAGGACTCCTGATATGAGTTACAAGAAGTTTGCATCGTTGAGACTGAAGCGTTGTTTTTGGCAATATACATGGGCTCCTGGCTCAATTGCTTTGAGGAAATCATGTCTGATGATATACTGTTCGAAACGTCGAGAACGGGGTTGGGTGTGTAATTATAGTTCTCTGGATGGAATTGAGATGGAGCAGGAATGACTTGAGGTCCGTCGTGAAACACTTCTGGGGCGTTTCCTTGCATGCTAAAGTTTCTGAGACCTGTGTGTGTTTCGTTATTGTAACCAATGTTGTAATTAGGAGCATCCGGGTACTGAGCCTGGTACACTTGGTTTGAGCATTCTAGGTTTTGAACAAAATTAGACTGTTCTAAATTATTGGCAAGGAAAGGCTGTTGGTACATCAGGTTTTGTGAGCTCGATGGAATTTGTGGCGCCGCCAAGTTGGAACTGTATTGCGAAGAATCAAATTGAGACGAAATTGGAAAAAACCCAGTTGCAGTGTTTTCTTCAATGTTTCCCGAAGATAAATCAAGAACTTCTTCGTCATATGGCATTGCTGGTTGATAGTATGGTATGTTGTGATCCGAAGAGGTTGGGAAATTTGGGGCTGCGAGTGTGCTGGAACGAACGTTTAACTGCGAGTCACAGTCGCCGACCAGCGGCACTGCTTGGAATTGCTGAGCTTGGTAGTGTATGAATTTATCATCTGTTCCGAAGACTTCTCCGTGTGAAGAACCACTGGACGTCGGTAGAGAATGTAAGCCGAGCTCTCTATCTGGCATGCTCATGAATTGGTTGAGACTGTGGCCAAATTATCTTTTTTCCCTTCAGTAGTGTCTAAGATTGAATATTCAGAAGAACCCGAAGATTGAAAACACAGCAGTCACAACTATACAACAAGAAATGGCGTTCGATTTTTGATGCAGATGATTGTCCTAGATATTTATAGAACTGGAATGACTTTTGATGAAAATAGGGCCAGTTGAAGTTGTGAGGGCTATTAGCGAGATAAGTGTAATTCAAACTAGTCGAAGATCAATTTTAAACGTATCAGTGATAATGAGATATGAACTCATTCAACAGTACAAGATAAAAACGGAAGGGAAGTATGAATCAGAAGTAGCCGCTTTAGTATACAATTGATGGGATGGTAAGTAATATTATCTTGTCGCTTTATGTAAAGCGAGCTGAAATTTCGCTCAAGGTGAGGGATGTTATTATTTAGCTAAACAGAACTTCTAATGGAAATGAGATTGAGGAAGGAAAGTTTTTCGGAGCGGTTTCAAGTCGCCACTTCGCCAAAATATTACACAAAGGATGTGACCTTATTTAAGTAGTGCCAATACAGTGATTACAGGGAGACGGTTCATGGGCCGGATGGCACCGTTTGTATAGGGTTAAGAGGGGGACAAGTGCCTGTATCCACTTTCATGCACGGAGGGGTCTTGCACAGATAGGCGTTTGCGTGTTCGGATTGCATTGCGCGCATTGGGTAAAGCACATGAACAACTTTCATTTAGCCTATAGTGCATGCGTTTTTCACCTGTCCACTTCACGCCTCGCGCTTCTGGATATATCCCGTCAGGCACTTTCCAAGACGGTATTGTTGACGTAAGGTTTGAACCATGCCAACTATTCCTATACCAAGTTGTGTGGTAGCGGAAGAAAGGAAACCCCTGGATTTCCCCCATTTTGTGAGGCTCACATGACAGCAGGACCGCAGTTTTGGCACAACCGCCCCATTCCACTCGGGCCACCCGCGCTAGTTTTACGGAATCAGAACCTCGCGCAGTCGACCCAATGCGTCTCATCGTAAATGCTTTCATGGATTGGGAACGTATGGTACACCAAGCCCATCGCTTCATGTGCGCCTACTGGGCCCTGTACCGAATACCTCCTGACTGTAGATAACCTAGTAAGCGCACATGTGCGTGATTTTGAAACGGTTCGTTTCTGTCTGCCCGCTGCCTCTTGCAGTTACTTGTTAGGAACGCTGGAAAAGTTGGTGCATTTTGATTTGGTTACAATTCGCCGAACCGCCATTCGGAAAAGAGTCGAGTCTTCCGAGAATACTGGAAATCGTTCCGATACTTCCGTCATGTGATCAATCCCGGGTATCACTAATTCCAAATATTGACAATTATGTATCGTAATTTGTCCTATCATAACCAACGGCAATCTGTATAGGCAGGCTACCTGTCAAAAATTGATAGTCCCACTTCTTCACTTGGACATTCAATGAACCACCTCACCAAACCAAAACAAGTGTTACATAGTGAACCCTGCCTTGACAGATTTCGATGCTTCGGCACCAGTTTGTTTTATCTGGATTTGCAGCGTTGCTCCTAACCTTCGTAATTAAGAGGTTCGCTCGTGCCTGCAGATACACGCTTCAGTTTCGGGCTACGAACGCTTTTCGATGTCAATGCCGCTTGAAACCGGTCAAAAGTGGCCGGTTATGATCATCCAAGACTGTAAAGAGCGACACGCATAGCGCGATTGTAGTGTGTGTTTGCCAAGTTTCCGATGACCCCCTTGGAAAATTTAAACTTATTGAATTTCAATTTTGCCCGAAATGATCTTAGCCGGATAATTTATTGCATTCAAAATTCTGAGTCAAGCGGTTTTGAGCGTGTCCCCGAAAATGTCTTATCCGCAGATGACAACATGTCTAACGCCTATTCTACGAACGATTTCTATGCCTTACGAGAGATACGAACCAAGAGACATTCCGTAACATCTGAATAGGGAACAAGTCTAGACGAGATTGCATGTCAGTATAAAACATTAAGGTTTTTCATGAAGTTTCGGTCATTGCCTGTCTTAGTTCGTAAAGTAGTTGTAACGAATTGAGTTGTCAATAAAAGTAATAACTATTGGAGCACGAAAGAAATATCAATGGTGCATATTTGTAACATCTTTAAAATATTCTCTCTTTTGAGTTCATTTTATGATTCAAGATCGTCGAACGTATTCGTGAAAGTTTGATGGTCTTGGTGTTTATAGGGATAGTCAAACAAAATTCATGCCACCGCCGATATACCTTTTGGCCCAGGACGTAAACATTCCATAAATAAGAAAGTATTGTACGTTGAATGTAAAACGGACCTCTTTTTTCGATTTGTTTTTTTTTTTTTTTTTTTTGTTCCTATTTCACAAATCACGTCTTTCGATATTTACATTCCTTTTAAACAACCTCGGCAGCTTTTCCGAGAAATACTCCGAGAAGATGAGGTATCACAAATTTCATCATTGCATCCGCTAGCAAAAGGAACTATGTTAATTTAGGTTACAACATGGAAACTGAATCGAGTGTCCACACTATCCCAAACCATAATAAAGGCGATTTGATGTAATGCGATCGCATTTCTCTCCAACCGTTCTCCAACCATCCGATTGAGTAAAACAGAAATAATTCCCGTTAGTTCTCGATCGACAATACAACAAGTTTTAAGGCGAAGCTAATCCTTTGCTAATTTAGTTATAATCATCACCTACAATTCCTATGAATGACTGTTTATTGAGTGTAGAATCAAATTCCCCAGCTACTTCTTGTATTTAGGATACAAGTTTTGGAAGACATAGATATCTGCCAATACAGCGGCGGTAACAATACCGGCGTGCAAGGCAACAACGTACTTGTTGTCCGAGCGGATACGGTCGCTCTCGGCGTAAACAAACCACCCAGCAGCGGCACCAGCACCTAAGGCAGCAATTTGTCCCACCACTACAGGGTTTTGCAACTCGGTGGCAACGGTGTCTACGGTTTCTTTACTGAAGGTACGGTTCACGAAAGCTGTAGCGTTGGCAATCAGCTGCTTGACATAGTCCACGACCTTCTCTACGTTCGAATCGTGCTTAAGGTTGTCCCACTCCTTCTCAAGCTTCTTTGATTCGTCTTTGACGGCGTTGACAGCCTTCTGGGCCTCCCTCTGGGCTTTCTCGCCCAATTCGCGGGCCTCCTTTCTCTCCTTCTCGAATTTCTTGGCGTCAACGGTCTCAAGGGATCCCAGAGGGTCAGTGGTGACTTCGAGCTCAGCAGGCTTTGGGAGCTTGATTGGCTCACCAGTAGGTCCAGAGGAGGCGGCAGCTTCGGCGTAAGACATTTTCTAACGATTTGCTAAGTGCTTTTGTTGAATGTTAGCTGATAAATGGAAATGTTTTATGTTTATCGGACTTCTCGCAAACAATTTCTTCAAATGAGAGAAATTGTGGCTTTCCTAATGATGTAACCGCGATAAGGCTTGTTTGGTGTAGAATATTCTTTGTTGAATATGGCAGAGCTCAGCAGAGTATTCCGAAACGATTCAATTTAAATTTGTAGTAGTTTGCTTAATTTTTCAAAGAAAAGAGGTTGGAGGAACCATTCGTTGCCAGGGTTTGCTCTATCAAACGTCTGCGCCGCCCGGTGTTTGCTGGAGTGCATACAGTGCGGACCTAAGGATTTGATAAGTGGTGTGAACGATAACCTAGGATACGATTGTGACTTTTTCTCAAAGTGGGTCTTGAAGTTTTGAATTATTACAGAAGTATTTGGGTACTTTGAGTCGATTACTTTTTTTTCTTTTTGTGCTTCAGATTGGGTAGCTTAATTCTGACACCCAAATGTTTGATCATGGGCATCTTCATGAGATCTAATATAGCCGAAATCGGTTCACATCTTAATTCATCTGACGTTTGTAATGTCAATGATACTTTGTCTGTTCAATAGCAACAATTTGCTAATCAAAATGATTAGAAATCAAAAGGGTTCTTTCCAACTAATTAGGTATCCTAAATATATTAGCAGACAGCTCTTTTTTAAGAACTCCGGTAAGAGTTCTAAGCACTGTGATTTAATTAAGAGCTCTGCTTAGTATTTTTTTTTTTTTTTTTTTTTGACAAACTCGGCTGATCTGTATATCCGCCGTAGGCTCGTGCCTTCGTAAAATTAATGGTATTTTCATGAATAGGAGTATATGCCTCTCACTGATTTAATACCCCTGTAACTTCCTCAGCAATCAAGAAAAATGATCTACTTGCAACATTTCGGCTCCTTCCTTTGTTCAGGGCTCTGTTGGTAACCACGAGTTGTCAATGAAATAATAGATCTCAATGTCCTCCTTTGTCATGGCAGAAAAGTACGTTCTAATCCGAAAACTTTCGAATGGCTCCAACTTTTTCGGTTTTGCAGGTGCGGAGTTAAGTGCTTCACCCCGTCTCCTTTATTCCCCCTATTTACCTCCTTTCTGAGCAAATCATCTTGTAACGTAGGTCGCCATCTTCCCTTTGTACTTGATGCACACAGGGCGAAACTTCACGAGTAGTTTAAATCCAACTCTGCCATTGGCTAGCCTTTGTAATGACAAATCAATCCGTTGATTTATCCCTCTCATGCTAACCTTATTTTTTCTGGTAGTTATGCATGCTTGCTTCCATGCATCCAGTCGTATCGTTTATTTTTTGACAAGTGGAAGCATAGCGGCTATTTACCGTCGGGCGAAATTCATGCATCGCGGCTCACTTGATATACAACAGTTCGGATGCCAGTTGAGATGATTTTAACAATTTTAAATGTTCCGTTTTTTTTTGTTGGAACTTTATTTTGAAGCTCAGCCATAATTGGTAACGAGAGTTTTCAGCAGACAGGAATGTTGATAGTAAGATCCGGCTCGGGTAATTTATGTACATGCACCAAGTGGTGTGAAAAAAAAACCAACCTTCATTGTCTTGCAGATAGACTTCTATGATGCACTCATTGTTCGTTGCCTTAGACGTACTATTGACTAATGTGCGATGTACTGCTGCTTGTTTTACCGCTCGTACCATCCGACATGTACGCTCTAAAAAGAATACCGAAACCGTTTTCCGCGTATTGAAGCCTTGTCATGTCGAAATTGCCTCCCCGCAAAAATCCAAATACGCACGAATTACCGGGATCGAGCAGATAAAAGTTACGGACAAGAAATAATCATATGTACAATTGCCTAAATGGAGATCAGAGCTTAAACAGTTATGCGACACTTTTTAGTAATGGATATTTTTACACGTGCTCAGCTTCAACTTCTAGATTTCACGTCACAAGATAATGCATGAAGACCTGAGGCGCATTTGAGTTTAATACATGGGGAAAGTTTAGACGAGAAGAGCGTTTTAAAAGTACTTATGCTTCTGTGAGAATATACACAAACTTGGCGCAATGAACTTGCTTGCAAGTAGACTTATAGTGCATTGAATATAGTTTATCCGAACTCATACAAAACCTGCAAAAAAAACACTCCATGATGTTCAACATGAATAAAAAGATTTGAAATCATTTCTTTTTTTTTTTTTTCAATTTTTTTAATACTTTTGTCGGTTGTATATGGATATTGGTGTTACCTGTATATTATTAGGGCTTCTGCCCTAATTCGCACTGCCACCATCTCAAATCCTCCACCGCAGATTTTTTCATACTCCATCAACATCGATCGAAACCACCACCCCGGCTTTCCACGTACATTCCGATATTGAATCATGTCCGCAGCACCAGCAGAAGCACCTAAGAGAGCCTTTGGCAGAAAGGGCGGTAGAGGCCCAAGAAGAGGAAGAAGAGATGAGGAGAAGGGCTGGACTCCAGTCACCAAGCTCGGTAGATTGGTCCAGGCCGGTAAGATCACCACCATTGAGGAGATTTACTTGCACGCTTTGCCAGTCAAGGAGTACCAAATCATCGACCAATTGCTCCCAGAGTTGAAGGACGAGGTCATGAAGATCAGATCTGTCCAGAAGCAGACCAGAGCCGGTCAAAGAACTAGAATGAAGGCTGTTGTCATCATTGGTGACTCCAACGGTCACGTTGGTTTGGGAATCAAGACCGCCAAGGAAGTTGCTTCCGCCATCAAGGCTGCTATCATCATCGCCAAGTTGTCCATCATCCCAATCAGAAGAGGTTACTGGGGTTCCAACTTGGGTACCCCTCACTCTTTGCCATGTAAGGTTACTGGTAAGTGTGGTTCCGTTTCCGTCAGATTGATCCCTGCCCCAAGAGGTAAGGGTATCATTGCTTCTCCAGTTGTCAAGAAGTTGATGCAATTGGCTGGTGTTGAGGATGTTTACACTTCCTCGTCTGGTTCTACCAGAACCACCGAGAACACTTTGAAGGCTGCCTTCATTGCCATCGGTAACACTTACGGTTTCTTGACTCCTAACTTGTGGGCTGTTCAACCATTGGCTGCTTCTCCTTTGGACACTTACGCCGACATTGCCAAGGGCGGTAAGAGAAGATACTAAATTATGTAAATTAGTTTATAATAATATTTTCATCTATCCCAACTTTTAAAGTAATTTAGCATGTGTTGGCAACGATTTAGAAGTGTCAAGTGGGTGAATGATTTCTTCGTCAACACATGCTAGTACATCAACCTCTTCATAGCATATGAGCGTTGGGTTCTAATTTAAATCAACGAATCATATTTCAAAAAATGTAATTCTAAGGTTTGACCAGTTTTGGGGGACGGGGGTTTATTTTTCGTCGTTCAAATTCAAAGTTGTTAAATAATTAGCTGTTGAAGTGCAAAATCAGAAAAGATAAACCTAACATTCGATTTTTTTTTTTTATGAATTATCCAATTCAATTTTGTAATTTCACGTTGTTTTTATTATGGTTTTTACCATATGTTTCTGGAATTCTTGTGTGTCGCACTTATGCTTGCGAAACAATATTGGCCTCGCATCTTCAAAACTCAAAATGGTAGAAAAAAAATCTAAATATTCTTCTTTTCAAATAATTCATTTAAATTAACTATGTAGAAATCTAGAAAGGGATCTGGGTATAGGAGCAAAAAAGGTGTGAAAAATGAACAAAGTCAACTATCCATAATTAAGAAGCGAGGACGTAATGAAGACTCAACATTTTCTTTCTTAACCAAGCGGCAGAGCGGAAACTTTTAATTTCCATCGAGCGATCCTTCAAATTATCGACTTTGGGTAGAAAGAGTGGCTGAACCATTACACTGATCCCTAGATGAAGAAACGTTAGCAATACGAGAAGACGGCGCTTGGACTCTATTAATTTGCAATAATCACCATCAGTGATGTAATTTATAATAAGTAAATGAATTTAACTTAATATCTTGAGGCACGATTTCTCAGTCTTCACTTCAACTTCAACGTCATACAGACAAAAGTCGACGGCATCAGTTTTACTGATCCAGTAGAAATTTCTACCATGGTCGTTGTCCGTATTGATGAATAGCGGTTCCAATTCTAAGAAGCCAGCTTGTCACTAATCAACAAAAGCTAAGGACCTACATCATTGTTCGAGTCTATTGAGTTTCTTCATAATTGCCTTGGTATTGCCATCGTAATTCGTAAAAATTATTATTCTATCGTTTAGTCAGGTGGTCCAGCCACTCTAACACCACATACCCATCACCTTCACCACCCCATATCGTTTCACATTTACTTAACAATTTTGTTTCATTTTTTTTTTTTTTTTTTTTTTTATTCAATATAATACAGTGCAGTCTTATTGATGCACAGCTTGCTCCATTACCTGATCCTCAGGGACGGCAAAGGGTCTATCCAAGGTACTCTCATTGCCGCCAGCGCTGAATAGCTGGCGTTCACGGCCGTCAGGGTGAATGTAAAAACATGGTTTGTTTCTACATTCAATTCCAAAACGACACTCCTCCATAATGGGGTGAGCGAAAGTACAGTTCATACGAGTACAGTTGTAACCTCCACGGCAAGCGACCATGGACGTAGCATGTCTTTTGTTACACAGAGGGTTCGTGCAGCTTTTACCAAACTTACATTGTTCCAAAGTGGTGGTTACACGAGCAATAGGGAAACGACCAGGCTTACCTGCTGGAATCACTTTAGGCGCAGGTGCCACTGGGGCAGGGGCTTGGTAGTTTGGCGACGAATGTGCAAACACACAGTTCTCATCCGTACAGTTTTTGTTTTGACGACACCACTTTTGCACCATGATCTTTGCATGTGGGTTAGCTGGAGTGGGGTGGCCAAATGGACATAATTCCTTAGAGCAAAGCACACCGAATTTACACAGCTCCACATTCAGAGTGTTATTGTTCTTGCGCTCTTGGAATCTAGCTTTAGTGACGCTAAGTTCTTGCATCAAAGCTTGATCCTCCAGTGGGTGCAAAAAGTCGCAGGTTCCAGGAGGGTTTTTACAGTTAGGATATTGGAAGCACTTCTTTGTCGGGTGTGACAACTCACACTCTTTATTAGGGCAGTGTGGAAACTGTGGACAACGGCCCTTTGGAGGACGTTGCGTGTGTGGTTGGATGTTAAGCACATCGTCAGAGGCCAAGTTAAGAGTGCGCTGCAAATTGGTGGCATTCACTGACTTTCTTTGATTATGCTTCAGATTACGCGAGTCATAATCTTTACTGATTCCGCCTCGTGTAGGCTTGCCTTTTTGGATAGTGTTTCTACGAACCTCATGGCCCGTCTTGAAGTCTACGTGGTTTTTCTTCTGGTTGTTTGCCTTGCCGGCAGGACCAGAGGGAATAGGCTTTTGGAAGGAGTCTTGAGTGATGTTAGATTCAAATGTGCTGACTGGGGCGCCGTTTGGAAAAAAAGGGTTTGCGGCCGGAGCAGCTGGTACAGAAACTTCAGTAGGCATAGTGAATGACACTTGTTCTGGAACGTTTGGTTGCTGTTGTTGGCTCTGTTGCTGTGGCTCCGGCTGTTGTGGAACAAGTGGCTGTTGTGAGACCTGTTGCTGTTGTTGTGAATTTTGTTGCTGTTGTTGCTGCTGCTGGCCCAATGGTTGGCCACTAGCTTGGAGACTATTCAAACGGGCAATTTCTGTAAAGACACGTCCGATAAATGCCTCGTCAATTGGAATGTTGATGACATCCTTCACGTCGGCACAAATCTCGCTTGCAGACTTACCCTGTCCAATGCGGTCATTAATGAACTCGGCGGTATCCTGAGCATCGTCAACTATACCGTATGTTGAGGCAAGTTCATTTGCGAGAAGCGGTTCAAGCACCTTTGCCACTGGCCCGTTGGGATCGTACGACATTTGGAGGAGTTTATACAAAAAGATCAGCTAAACTTTGAGTCTCAACACAAACCAGTCTAAGCTAGACTATTGAATTTTCTATGAAAAAACGGGTCGTCACGTGCAACAGCGTTTTTTGTGATATGAAACACGAATAATCCAATTATTACCTAGTTTATAGTAGGAAACGATGGAGTACGAGTAGAGATGAGGTTTATTTGTCATGTTGGCGAAGTAAGTGACACTAATGCACGTGTATGCAGGAAGGAATTAATCAGTGAAACGAGAGATGAATCCAAATAAAAAAGAAAGAAGGAGATGAGAGATTTACATCGAAGGTTAAAAAAATTGAACATTTTGATGGATTCAAATATATTCTTGAAGGAATCCTTCTTAGGGTAGCTGCGAATTCATTTAATTCAATTCAACAAAAATGAACTTCCTCCTATAGACACTTTTATTTTTGAAGCTACTTCAACCAAAGCGGTAAAGAAGGAAAACTGACACTCAATAAGTATTTCATTCTGCTGTTTTCCTCCCTTTTTTCCAAGTATCAAAGAATATCGCCTCGTTCTCACCCGTACACCTCCAACATTTTCAAGGACCGGTCAGAATCACCTACTAAGCCCACTTTTCAATACATAAAACGGAACCATGTCCGTCAATATCTTTTCCGACCAGGCACGCGAGGAACGTGCTGAGAACGCCCGTCTTTCTGCATTTGTGGGCGCCATTGCTGTTGGCGACTTGGTCAAATCCACCTTGGGGCCAAAAGGCATGGATAAGCTCTTGCAATCAGCCAGTGACCAAAACAAGTCGCTCGTCACCAACGATGGTGCCACGATTCTCAAGTCGATTCCTCTCGATAATCCCGCTGCCAAGGTTTTGGTCAACATAGCCAAGGTTCAGGACGATGAGGTTGGTGATGGAACCACCTCTGTGACCGTTTTGGCCGCAGAGCTTTTGCGAGAGGCTGAAAAGTTGGTCGAGAAGAAGATTCATCCACAAACGATTATTGAGGGTTTCAGAATCGCCCGTGCAGCTGCGATTGAGGCGTTGGAGAATGTCGCTGTAGACAACGCCAGCAATAAGGAGCGCTTCCGCACTGACTTGATCGATATTGCCCAAACGACGCTTTCGTCCAAGATCTTGTCTCAAGATAAGGCCCAGTTTGCTGAGTTGGCCGTTTCCGCTGTATTGAGATTGAAGGGAAGCACCAACTTGGACCATATCCAAATCATCAAAAAGGCCGGCGGCCGAATGTCCGACTCGTACTTGGAAGAGGGATTCCTCTTGGAAAAGCGTTTCGGTATCAACCAGCCAAAGAAAATCACCGATGCTCGTATTTTGGTGGCGAACACGTCCTTGGACACTGATAAGGTCAAGATCTTTGGTGCCAAATTCAAAGTTGATCTGACCTCAAAGCTTGCAGACTTAGAGCGTGCGGAAAAGGAGAAGATGAAAGCAAAGATTGAGAAGATTAAAAAGTTCGGCATAAACGTCTTTATTAACAGACAGCTCATCTACGATTACCCAGAGCAACTCTTCACCGATGCTAAAATCAACTCGATCGAACACGCTGATTTTGACGGTGTCGAAAGATTGGCCTTGGTGACCGGTGCTGAAGTGGTGTCTACCTTTGACAGCCCCGAAAATGTCCGCATTGGTACTTGTGAGCTGATCGAAGAGGTTCTTATCGGAGAAGACACATTCCTAAAATTTTCTGGGGTCTCCGCCGGTCAAGCATGCACAATTGTCTTGAGAGGTGCCACAGAACAAGGTTTAGACGAAGCCGAACGTTCTTTGCACGACGCTTTATCTGTGTTGTCCCAAACTACTCGAGAAACTAGAACTGTGTTGGGAGGTGGATGCTCTGAGATGGTAATGTCCAAAGCCGTAGACCAAGTGGCTGCTAACGAGACTGGTAAGAAGTCTCTAGCCGTAGAAGCTTTCGGTCGTGCTTTGCGTGCGTTGCCCACGATTTTGGCAGATAACGCTGGTTTCGACTCCAGTGAGTTGGTTGCCAAGTTGCGGTCGGCCATCTACAACGGAATTACCACTTCGGGTTTGGATCTTTCGAACGGTAAAGTTGCTGACATGAGAGATCTCGGAATTGTCGAATCTTTTAAGTTGAAGCGTGCTGTGGTTTCCTCTGCCGCTGAGGCCGCAGAGGTCTTGTTGAGAGTTGACAACATTCTTCGTGCCAAGCCACGTACTGCTGACAGAAACCGCTAGAGGGGGTTTGGAAGAGGAGGAGTGAGCGCATAATGATTGGCATTTAGGATCTTGTAAATTATGGAGAGGATATACTAATACACAAAACTATAGATTTCATTTAAGAAGTAAGGATTAATTAAAAAAATTACGCAAACTCAATGAATATCAAGAAAATACGTCAATTGCTCTATATACTTATGGTCTCAATCTTCTTGGGTCTCTTGGGAAGAGCGATGCACGACGAATGTTCTTCAAGTCCAAGAAGAACATCAACACACGCTCCAAGCCAATACCACCTCCGGCATGGGGTGCACAACCGTAGGTAAATGCATCAATGTAGTCACATACACCTTCGGTGGTAGGGTCAACCTCATGAACAGCCATACGCTCCTTCAATAATGTTGGGTCGTGGATACGTTGTGCTCCAGACAAAATCTCTTCGCCTCTCATGAAGAAATCGTAGGAGTTACTGTATCTGTTGTCCTCGGGACAAGGCATTGTGTAGAATGGTCTGACGGCCAACGGGAACTTGTCTAAGATGTAGAAGTCGGTGTCATACTTCTCACGGACCAATTTACCCAATAGCTTCTCGTTCTCAGTGGACAAATCCTCAAAATCATCGACATCCTTACCGGCCTCTCTCAACATGGCAATACCCTCCTTGAAGTGTAACTTGACCATCTTTCCATCAGCAGGCAATTTAAATTCTTCAACTGGAAATTGTTTACGCACAGTGGCAATGTCGCCGCCGTATCTGGCTTTAAGTTCTGTGAAAATGAAGATGAACAAGTCTTGCAAAACAGCAAGCACTTCGTCGTAGTGCTCCTCGAAAGCCATCTCCAAATCCAAACCCACAAACTCGGTCATGTGACGGTGGGTGTTAGAGTTTTCGGCACGGAAAACTGGGGCGATTTCATAAACCTTCTCGAAGTCGGCGGCAATCAATTGTTGCTTATAGAATTGAGGCGATTGTGCCAAAAAGGCCAGACGTTTGAAATAGCTGATTTCAAAGACGTTTGAGCCACCTTCAGAAGCAGCGCCGAGAATCTTAGGAGTGTGGATCTCGGTAAAGCCTCTTTGGGACAAGAACTCGCGGAACAAAGCAGAAATACCGTGCTGGATACGGAAGATGGCCTGATTAGTGGGGGTACGCAAGTCAATAACACGGGCATCCAAACGGGTATCTAAATTGACTACGGGTAACCCAGCAGCCTCGGCGTCAGCGTCAGAACGGGCGGCGTCCTCGATCAACATGGGCAATTGTTCAGGGGTCTCTACGATGGTATAGATCTTACTGATGTGAACCTCGACATCCTGGACAGTGGCCGACTTGATTGGTTCTTCAACGCTACGAACAGTTCCATGCACAACTACAATGGACTCCAAGTTGATGGAGCCGGCCCACTTGACCATCTGCTTGGAGATGGAATCGCCGTTGGCTTTAATGAGACCTTGGATCAAGCTCAGGCGCTGTCTCAAGGTCACAAAAGCCATGGTAGCACCCTGTTGTCTGGAAGTGTGCAAACGTGCTCTGAACACGACCTCCTGACCATCGTTGGCTGCGGATAAAGTGTTGATCTGAACACGGGCTTGGCCGGTCTTGAAGCCGGAATTGATTAAGGGCAACTTGCCATAGTTATCCTTGGCAGGATCATTGGCAGCCTGGGCCTCCTTTTCGGCTTTTTCCTTTGCCAACTGGGCGTCTCTCTCAGCCTTTTTGCGGGCCTTCTCTTTCTCTTTCTCCAACTTCTTTAAGGCTTTTTTAGACAATGGCTGGCCATCTTCTCCAAGGATAACTTCTGCGGGAGCAGCGGCTTCCTGGAGAGTGAGCTCGTCGATTTTCTGGGCCTCTTCGGCAGACATGGTATGGTGAAAAATATGTGGTGGTGGTGGTTTGAAAAGTTGACTAAGTATATGTAGGCCGATGTGTCACTGAGAAGAAAGGGAATAGAATTTGGGTGAGAAGAAGATTTAGAAACTTTTTCAATGATTCTTTTTTAGTGGGGGCTTTTAAAGTTTCTTCTATGGAAGATTAAGTTTTCTTTTAGCGTTGTTGTTGCTGTTAATTGGGTCTTATTGGTTATGGATTGTAGACTGTAGACTATACCGAGATGCATCATGAAGTATGATATATCAAACAAAGGAAAAGACTCAAGAGCGAATAATTAGTAGAGAAAAATAAATTTTATTGTCTTCTCAGGGGAAAAAAGGCAAAAAAAAGGACTCCGATACGGGGAATCGAACCCCGATCTGCTCGGTGAGAGCGAACTGTGCTAGCCATTACACCATATCGGACTTTGTTGAAAGGAAATTTGAGCTATTCAACATGTCTTAATAAGTTTACTGAACTAAAGATTTCAATCAAAGGTTCCATTGTTAAAGCTTTTGGCAAGGCATTCCGGCAAGTCTGTTTCGCAAGTTTAGAGGTATTACACTTCTGGGGTCAGTCTCATTCATCGATAAAAGCGCATTTTTAAAGTATTGAATACACCTTGCAAGAATGTCAGTTTGAAATAATGTCATTAAATTATATGCGGCACATCGAAGAAACGGAGTCGGTAATGCGATAACTGCATTTTTTGAAGAGCGAGGCCATGCGCTCGTTCAATTTATTGTCTTTTTTGTACAGACCTAATTTGGCTTCTTCAATAGTGAATTCAACTTGAGAGCTAAATGGAGTCCAAGGCCTGCTTTAATTCGAGGAATTTTTCATTCGAGTATGGCTCAGACAAAATCGGTTCCTGTAAGCCC
Organism: Australozyma bambusicola; assembly: GCA_030563705.1. Lineage (NCBI taxonomy): Eukaryota > Fungi > Ascomycota > Pichiomycetes > Serinales > Metschnikowiaceae > Australozyma > Australozyma bambusicola. The sequence goes on along the minus strand of JAJMJU010000005.1, from coordinate 157,842 downwards.
TTTTCTTTCGTATCCCTGTCGAGTTGAATAATTCTCCTTCCATAGATTCAAAACAATTCCGTACTCCTTCATCTAGTTAAGCAGCTTTTAGGTCTTTCCATCAAGCTATCAACGGTATAGTTTGTCACATTTAAGCATGCCTTATTGATATTCATTCCAAGCAACTTATTTATGCAATTCCAATACAACCGCAGCTCAATTTGACGTTTCGTATGTCGAATTCATGATCCACCGTATAATGCCGAATCGGAAAAACCTGGTAATAATCTGAAATATATCGATAACTCTAATAAGAACTGAATAAAATTGTTTTTCTTACGTAAATGCTCATTTGCGCTCGAACAAAAGTCACCTTTGTAATGGCTAGCCTTATTGACTAGAAGAAGCTGCTTCATAAAAAAGCTTAGTTCATTGCTAACGCCTTGTGATAAAAGATTTGGGGATTGATTTCATTTCCGGTCCTCTACATAAGTTTACGGTAGCTGAAGTTTTGGTCTTTGCTATCGTCTAAGATGTTATCCGTCTCACTCATATCTTTTGCTGAAGTCAATACTATCTCCGCCGCGGCGAATCCTTATTTTAATTTGAGCCTTAAAACGAGCCAAGTTGGGTTTACATTGTTTCTGGTAGGTTCTTCAAATGGATTTGTAACAACCGATACTTGGGAAGGCTTGGTATCACCCCCGAAATTTTTGACTCCAAAAAGTGCATGCCCCACCGAAAGGCAGACTTTGGTTCCCAGATTCGTAGATTCAAATCACAATTTTGCGTTGTTAGTTTTACGTTAACCCTGAATTGTGTTCCGAGTTGCAGATTCTACATGAGGTTTTATAATCTTGTTCTGAAAATGAGAATTATATTTAACTGAGACCCATCGTAGCCATAATGCAAAAATCATAATCTTAATTCATATCCGAAAGCTTATATAGTGTGGAGGCTATAATGACGTTTCTACATTATTATAAACTAGGTTAGAAGTTTAATGATTAACGTTATTTAGTGTGAAGTACAGCACTAAGATAATTGCTACATCTGGAGTTTTGGACTTTAATTCATCCACTTGATCATCTGACATCTAACTTTTGAAAAGCTTCGAATCTTTCATGCTGTACCTGCAATAAACTCATTTTTCCTTGAGTGAAGAGATAATTGTAATAGGAATAACAGAGGAGCCCATCAGACATTCCATGCCATTAGCCTAGAGCTCTAAATCTGTAATTATTTATAAACTGTGCTCTCAACTGAACAGATAGGTGCTCAATACAGAACTGATAAGATCGTCTCCAAAAACCTTTAAGACTTAATCAAACAAAACATTTTCAAACCAGGAATTTATATGTTGTCTAATAAGTTCCCCTTTTTTAGCTCCTTGATATTTAGTGTTATTTTCTTTTGTGTTTTTAAGATAGTTTCAAACGTAACGTATTACAAAAGACGCATAAATAAAACAAAAGTAAATTTGTCCAGTGATTCCAGCATCTTCAAGTTAACCAATCTATTTTCACGATCTCTAAACTTCACTAGAACGGAATCTGTACAACCAACTCAGACACAGTCTAACAAGATCAATTTAAAAAATTTCTTAGGTTTCATTTTCTGTCGATGGTTAGACCAGTTCCAAACAATCAACTACAAAAGAGGCTTTTCAAAGTGCCTATTCTTAGTAAAATGAAATTAGGCAGCGATTCGAGCACTCTGTTTCCGGTGGTTTTAATGATAATACCCACCAGAGCTGGTGCATAGCAAGCATATTCCATTTTATACACAAAGGCTTTCTTAACTTTTTCTTTATTTCATAAAATAATACTCACAAACATACAATCATAGCGAGTGATATTTACTCACACTCAAAAGCGGTCCCTTGGCCCAGTTGGTTAAGGCGTGGTGCTAATAACGCCAAGATCAGCAGTTCGATCCTGCTAGGGACCATTTATCTTAGGGCGTGTGGCGTAGTTGGTAGCGCGTTCGCTTAGCATGCGAAAGGTCTCCGGTTCGACTCCGGACTCGTCCATTATTTTTTATTTTGTCTTTGATAATTCTATTTTTCAAATTTCTATGTATTTTTGGGGTGACTATCCCGGGTGTACAGATCAGTAGGGTCTGGCGTCCTGTGTGAAACTCAACTAGTACTCTACATTTACTGGAAATCAGCTGGAAAGGAAGCCACGAGGACAGAAATGCAGTCTATTTTTTCAAACAGAGTCTTCTTTTACCCTTTAAAGGTATGTTCATAGCATTTGTTTGGTCCAAGAAAGTCGCTGGGATCTGCAAGACCTCGGCGGCGAACTCGATTTAACTAATTCGTACAAGACTCTAACTCGAACAGGGAGTGGAGTATTTGCTCCTTTCACCGCTGTTACTTCTGGTGTTCGCCATTATTTTTGTTCCGCTTACTTTACTTCTGGTTTTCATCGTGTGGCTCATGTTCTTTATGGTCTTTCCCCCTTATGCTGTGCTTTTGTCACTTGTTCTTGGACCAATGGGCCTTCTTTCGGCGCTTTTATCAGTGTTGCACTTGACAAGAAAGCTAATGATTTTGATGCTGAAGGCATTATTCTTTTCGCGGCTTCAGGCGGTGATGTTCGATGCGGTGTTGACCAGAGAGGGTCTTTACAACGTTGTTTTTGGTCATAACCTAAAGAAGGAGCAATCGCAGAAAACCATCGATGTTCCTGGATTACTCGCAAATCAACTTCTTCCATTTTTGGTGACTGAGTCGCTTTTGCTCTTTGTCCATTTCATACCAATGATTGGCCCATTCTTGGTATTATTCGTCAGAGCGCCAACAAAAGCAAACTCTTTCCATCAGAGATACTTTAAGCTCATGGAATGGAACTATAAAACCCAAAATAATTGCTTTTGGAACTTTCGCCTCGAATATACTCAATTTGGTGTTATGGCACTTCTTTTAGAAATGATTCCAGGACTTACCTTATTATTCATGTTCACCAACAACATCGGTATGGCGCTTTGGACGGTAGAAAACCATGATAAGTTACAGGAGCTTGGCGGGAAATATAATGGCCCCGTCATAGTGGATCCCACTGCATCAACGCTTTCAGTCATCACTAAAGAGCCAGAAGAAGTTATTGCACCTGTTACTGAAGTAAGAAGACGGGAATACCTCAAATTACCTTTGAACACTATGAAAGCAAGAATTTGGGTTCCTAAAGTGTCCTCAGCTGATAGGAAATCTGACGCTGGGTTGTAATATTGAGATTTGGTTGTAAATGAAGAATCAAGGATATCTGTCTATAAAAGAAGCGAATTAACGGCTATGAATAATTCAATTAAAGAATACACATACTTTATGAGCTTTTATTATGCTATCTCACACATTTTCTTCCATCATATTCTTCTATTGAATCTAAATTATATTCTCTCCTGAAGTACAATATTGTCTAAACAGCCAAATCCAGCTGCAACGCCACCTTCGTTTGAGGAGCTCACTTTAGATCTAAGCAAGTGTCCGGCATTTTCATTAGACAAGATATCACCCGTTTCCTCATTGAAAAGAATTGTACCAAAAATTCCCAACTCCAGGATGATACGTTCTCGCAACACTTTTCCTTGCCTTAAGATTTGATTTTCGTAAGTGGGAGGGTTGATAATCTCCATTAAAATGTATGCTCCCCATTCTGATTCGTCAAGACTCTGTAGAAAGCCAGGGATGTTCTCTTTATAAATGTTGTTTCCGCCACCTTCTCTCTGAGGCTTTAAAACGAATTTTTCTGGGGTTTCAAATGCCAACTGCTTTGCCAACTTCCCACTCTTGGAGTCGTCGAGTGGATAAATCTTTACAAACGTACTTAGAAGAAGCAGGACTTCCTCTTCACCAAGTTTAGGCATAATTGACAGTATCACTTTAGGATCTGTAAGAGCTTGTTGAACCTTTTTGGTTCCAGACAACTGGGTTAACAAAGACGGACATTTAATTGCCGTCGTATTTTCAAGGTATAGACGATTACCCCAGGTGAGCTCTGGATTACTTTCGTAGTCCAGTGGGCTATAGCCCGAACGGAAGTATATGACACCTACTTCATCATCGGTTGATTTAATGAATAGCTTACCGTCCTTGGTGTATGTGGCGTCTTTGGCAGCTTCTAAGGTACAGCGGTGTGACAACACACCGTGAGATTCGATCAATGAATACTCAATATGTCTTTGGTCAAAGCAGTTTCTCTCCTTGTCTTGAACGATAAATAAGACAGAAGTCTCTCTTTGACCCTCAGTGTAGGCATTATTTGCTTGGGCAAGTCCAAGTGCCAACTCAGCTATGGAGTTAGATACTGGAATGTTGTTTTCGTAATATTTTCCATCGGTAGAATACGATTTTGAAGAGTTTAAGTAGCTGTGAGCCTGTCCAACTTTTGAAGAAAGACCCCCAAATGAAACTGAAACTGTATTGAATTCAATTTGTTTGATTGAGTGTTCCGACTCATCGTACATGTAGTCCGAGCGGAAAAGTCCCACCGTAAGTGGCTGCAACAACTTGCCGCCTCCCAATTCCACAGCCTTTATGTAGGTGTCATACAATTTGCCCGTGAACTCTTTATCGTAAACAGATAACTCTTTAGAGACGTCCAAGAGCCAATTCTTTTGGCGAGACACCACCAGCACGTAAAGACTGTTGAACGATTTTTGTACAATGACTGCTTTTTCAAATAAATCTTTTGGAAAAGGGGTAGGAAACAACGTCACCGGAGCGATTTCCACGTTGGCCACAGAGAATCCTACGGGGTACATTACCAAGCCATTGGCAAGCGACCATTGACAGAGTCTTTCCAAAAGTTTGGTGCTCTGTTCTGCCGATAAATTCGGTATGCTTTTGGGAATCCATGAAGTGGTGTTTGATGTCATTTAGAATTAATGTGGTGTTGAGATAATGTTGAAGTGGTATCTGTAGATCATAGATTGAGTCGTACATGCAGGCCGATAACTGTATGAGACTGAGGAATTAGTAATACAGACAGAGAGAAGAGAAACTGAGGACACTTTTCACATAAAGTTTACTAATTTTGAGATAAGGTTCGAATTCACAGTAAATAGGAGATTAAGTTGAGTACATCGTAAGGTGGAGAGCGGAGAGTATTGCAGCTGCTACTTCTGACAATTTTCACAAAAACTTCGATATGTCAAGCTGAAAGAGAAGACAGACGACCAAAAGACAAAAGAACCATTTGAACCATTTGGAGATTCGACTCTTACACTTCTGCTTGTTCTCTGAACCTTGAACTATCAATTCCAAGTTCTATCACAGCGGGAAACGTATAAACCTAGGTTGTCTTTTTATCAACAAAAGCCATTAAAAAAATTTGTGAAGTTTAGTCGATTTTAAGTTCCCTTTATTTCAATTTATCTTGTTGTGTACTTGGACGCATGTCTCATTAATGGCTGCAAAAAAGGCTTCAACGCACGAGAAATGACAGAAAAGCTTAACACTCAATTCGATTTTCAAACTCTTGTCAGCTGAAATACAACTAAGAACATTTCTCCATTCATAATTACGCAAATTGATCACTGCTCTGGAGTTGTTAAGATCTATAACATTCATTACAGGAATTGGACTAACATGGAAAGCATTCACAATATTACAGACCAGACATTAAAAGAATCCAATCAAATTCCTATTTTGACTAGATAATCCCCTAGTTCCTCTTTATTTACTCTTTAACATTACCACATTGTGTCTTCAACACAGGCGCACGTGACCAACGTGACTGTGAATCTCTTAGTGTCGCATTTTAAAAAATCGTAAGGATGATAGACCCTTTCAACTACACCAAAAAGTATGTCGAAATCGAACGCCAAAGGGTAAACTGAATAGAGAATTTCCAAATTTGTAAGTGGAATTCTTGATTTTGAGTCTGAACCTCTTTTCGTTACCTGAATCCGATTATGATCGATTTTGTATGATCTGAAAATAATACAACCAAAGGAGTTCTTTTCAGGACCTACTAAACGGTCAAGATGCCTGAAAGACAGATGACATAAAAATTTCTCATTCATTTAACCCCATTTTTGTACTATTCGCGGATTTTTACTAACAAATAGTGAAATACATTGCTGCTTACTTATTGTTGGTCACCGGTGGTAACACCACCCCATCCGCTGCTGACATCAAAGCTGTCTTGGAGTCCGTCTCTATCGAGGTCGAGGATGACAAGATCGAGAAGTTGTTGGCTGAGGTCGAGGGTAAGTCCGTCGAGGAGTTGATCGCTGCTGGTAACGAGAAGTTGTCTTCTGTCCCAGCTGGTGCTCCATCTGCTGGTGGTGCCGCTGCTGCCGGTGGTGCTGCCGAGGAGGCTGCCGAGGAGGCTGTTGAGGAGGAGAAGGAGGAGTCTGACGACGACATGGGTTTCGGTTTGTTCGACTAAATGTCCTCTGTACCATACATGTAATAAAGAACGTTTTTGGAGGCCGTGCGGTGTACTTGTAGATGAAGAAGAAATTCAAAGATTTCACGTTTAATTTATTCGAAAGGGCGGTTTGTCCGTTTCCTTATTGAATCATCTTGAGGAATACTTATGTACTCTTTACTTCAGCGTTGTATTAATACTAGTGAACAGACACAAAGTCTAAATGTCTGGAATGCCATGTTGCCCTTGGTGTTCTTACTAATGAAGGAGGTTCTTATAGTTCGTCTTTTCTGGCATGCGGGTTTCCGAACACACCGAATCTTGCTCTTAACAAATGTCCATCAAATGAATTTTCAGAAGAGTCAGACTGTCTCTTTCGAAGAGAAGCCCTTCTTTTTTCGGATTCCTTGCTTAGCCATTGTATGAAAGCCTTGGAAACGGGTATATCGAGTTTAGAATGTAGTTCCAGAAGGGATCTGAAAAGAACTTGCATCTGTTCTTCAACAGCAGATCTCTCTTCTGCCAAAAAATCCTGAAGATAAGAGGAAAAGACGTTGGCTACGTTAGACTCATTGACTTCTTCTCTTTTAACACTGGCTGGGAATAGATTCAAGTCTTCAAATATGTTGGCAACACGTACTTGAGATGAAGCTCCCAAGTTGGGAAAGACGGTAATAAGATTATGAAGTCCAGCAGCATTTGAGAATATCTCATTGTTGAAGTAGCGATATGCGAAATGCTGATGAGCCGACAAAGCATGAATAACACCCAAAACACGTTTATGAATGATTTCAGGGACAATGGGATCGGATAAAGTTTTGAAAAGACCATTCAAAAACGATATAGGTTGCTTTTCTAAAACATTTTCCACTGCTTCGGGATTGTTTCGGAGCGATGAACCCATAGTTCTATATATGAGTTCAGACAATCTAAGGTTTGTTGGATTGGCGATTTTATCCTTGGTGCTCAGGAAGCCTTCAGCTAGTGCGACCATGCTGTGGAAAATAACAGGATCCAGAGACAATCTGGCGCCAAACTCAATATCGTGGCTTAGGTCTGCTAATGTGGAGAGCGCCTGTTCAAGCCTATAAGAGCTGTCACCACTTTGAAACCCAACAACTTCTTGAACTGAATTGTCGAAGTCGCCTAGGTCTGAAACGGAGACCTTATTTTTAGTAAATTCGTTCTTGCGCTCTCTGTACTCGTTAAGAGTCGCCTGAATTTTCAGTTTCACTGCTTCGCTATTGAGATCAAAATCTTCTACTTCTTTTGATTTAGCATCAACAATTACCACGTCAGACAGAACATTGTCGTCAGGTTGTAAGATTCGAGCTTCCTCCAATCCTGTTTCGAGGTTTACTCGGACATGAAGACCAGGTGGGATTTGCTGACCCTCGCGAACTGTCTGCCATGAATTAGTGGGTTCAAAAAGCTGTGGATAGCAGTCAGAAGGATTTTCTGGCAGGCAAATCATTTTAATAGATGTGTCAATGACTCGAGCATCTATAACAGCAGCCGAAAGTAGGAGAATGTGAAAAGGCAACTTCATGGTAAGCTATTATGGTTTCTTCTTGCGTTATTACTTGGAGTCTGTAGAAAACTTAGAAAGGTAAAGTTATCTTAAAGCCCGGTCAGTCTAATAAGTTGTTGTAGGTGAATCTTAGATTATCTTTCGAAATGAAATTACTAGATGCGGGGATATTTCGTGGGTTGTAATTGAATTGTTGATGAGCTAAGCAAATAGTATGACCTAGCAAAAAAAGTCTAGCAAAGTTGGTTTTTTGTATTTATAGAGAACGAATATGTAGCACTGTAATCTATTGATGTGTTCAAAAGACCTACTAGCAGTGTACGTGGCTACGGGATCATGCACAACTTAAATTATAGGCATTTCAAAATAGTTGCATTTTTTTGAGACTGATATTCTATTGAATCGGGGATTCGACCCTTAACGCAAAAATTTTCAATCTTAAATGAATTCGAGTCTATTAGTTTCATGGTTTGGCTGAACAATGTTGAGCTTAGCAGTCAATGCAAAGTTAGAGCGAACACAATGACATAATTTGATAGAAAAAAATTCAAGCAAATTGCTTCTATTGAAAATGATACAATTTAAATGGCCAAAAACAGGAAAACCATGTTTGGCTAGCCTGGAAGTCGTACACTTTTGCAATCAATATGGATTCAATCTACTAAACGTCAACCATGAGAAGAGAATTAATCTTAGTAAATCTTTCGCTTACAAATGTCACTCATTTTAACGCTCAATACCTATCAAGGAGCCAGGTAGGTACTGTTAACAGTTCTAGTACGGACGACATCTTTCGAGACTGACGACGTTTTCAAGGGTACTTAGAGGTATTATTTCTGAGAGATAATTTTTTTGTGTTAATACCCATGAATGGAAATACCTCCTTAGTCCGCCCCTTACTTGGATTCGTTTTCAATTTCATTCTTAATTTAATGTTTTACAGTGAACTTTGTGACCCGAAAATTCTGAAGGATCTGGCTCTTGTTTTAGTGTTAATTGATAATTTCGAATAGATGTGAAAAAGGATGTGAAGCTTTACAGTATTGATGGAAACTCCTTGGATAGTTGACAGCATTGTGTGCAGTTCCCAATTGCACAATTACGTGCAGATGGATTTACAATGTTCCGACCAAATACCAAGTTAGGTCCAAGACCGAGCGCACTCTTTCTATTCGAATCATGCCATTGATTGAATCATATTTGATATTAGACGAGCGAAGTTATCGATATGAAGATTGGTTAAGGCACATTGCCGTTGTGCTTGAGCTACAGCCGTTCGGGTTTGCTCTGCGCACTCTGTCTTAAATGGTTTGTAGAGCTGCAGGTGAGGCTAAATGTTTAGAAGTAAATTAATTCAAACTGTCTTCGTATACCAGCTTTGATCAGCTTTTACATTGAAATGAGTAATTCTTAATTAGTATTATACTTACAGATCGCTTTCTTAAACTTCTATTTACGCAACTCTTGAATGCTTTAAATTTTTAAGGCACGAGATTTCCAAATTATCTAACCTAAAGTTAATGGAAATTATTTTGACACATAAGGAGAATTGCAAGGTTACATTGAGTAAAGTTTTTACCGATAAGACTAATGACGGTAATGTTTGTAATTAAAAATCTGCTCTTTGCGCTTCCCATATGAGTTATACATCAACGGCAAAAGAAGATGATATCCATGTCAAATCCTCCCTCTTTGACAAAATATTCAATTCAAATCCATATTTTTACGCGTGTAGACAGTTTTATCTCAAATGCGTTCATTTCGATTTTGACCCATTGCAAACTCTGCAAAGACTTAACCTCCTGCTCTCTATTCTATTAAATCTCCATTGACTATTCTGCTGTTAGAGAACCGAATTTGGTGTCAAAGATTGCAACTTCACTCACCCTACCATTTTTCCTCAGGATTTGCCTCGAACTCTTTGTAAGCGCTATAGTTGAAGACACTGAGCTCCGTCTCGTTCTCAACGCCTAAATCCCAAAGGCACTGCTCCTTTGAGACCGAAGAATCAGCATCCTTACAGCAAAGGATGGTCTCCTCTTCATTTCCGAAGTTAATGACGAGATTCATTGACTTTGTACCGTGTGCATGCGTATAGACCTTGACAGTGTCATAATCAACATTTCGATATGGACGAAGGGAACCAGTAGATGCAATTATGTTTTTAACTTGATCCAAGAGCTGTGAAGGAGTGGTTTCTTTGAGATTAACCGAAGGTATGATGTGGTTCTTCACATTTCTGTACGGAAAAGATTTTATTATTCGTATCGTAAGAAGAGCATCTGTGGCTGGTCTCACATTAGAGGTGAGTGGCTCATCTACAGTGAATTCACTCATAAAAAATTATGTTGTTGTTTATTGATATCAATAGTACACATCGAATTTTTCGAATCATCCCATCCTGCAACCCCAGAATATCTGGTGTACGGGTCTTCATACATGGATGCAAAAACCGTTTTCCAATTGACTTACAAACAACGTCAAGTCGTAGAGGCGATTATGATTTCCAGAGAGCTTATGTTCAAGAGTTTGCAGTACTCGATCGAAAATGCTTAAGGAGTGGTCACTATCATCCAGAGCCAAAACCCCTGAAAAGTCATCACTCTCAGACAGGACCAAGAGCTTTCTCGTTGGTATTAGCTTGGTAAACTCTTTTACTATATCACTTCTATAGTCCTCTGACGCAAGGTGACTCTTGAAAAACTGCTTTAGGTCGTAGAAAGTCAAGTTTTTCTGATTCTTTTGGGTGTCCACAAGTTCCTTAAAAAAAAGGAATTCAGAACATTCGGGCGAAATTGGCGTTTGGGGATTATCCATAGCGTCAATTGACTTAAGTAGAGCAGTCAGTTCTGAAACAGAAGGTCTCTCTGTTAAAAGCTCAAGATATTGACTGAATTGTGCCTTACACTGAAGAAGTCGGTCGAGTCCATCACAATAATTTTTTGTCTGATTGCTAACTTGTTGACCATGTTCCCTTAAATGTGTTAATAAATACTCGATGTTGGCATCAATTTTCGTTAAATCGCATTGTTTAATCATCTTGAATTGCGTGTTCAAAACACTGTGGAGTTTCAGGTCTAATGCGTCTAAAGCCTGAAACTTTGTTCCTAAAGCGGGTAAGGAAAGCTGTTTGAAGGGCTCATATGGACTTATGCCGCTTTTTTGTAATTCATAATTGGTGGAACAGAAAAGTGATTGGAGATCGGGAAGATCTTGCTTGGAGATTACTGGTTTGACTTCGGTTGTAAAGTGTCTATACTTGTCCAATAAGCCAAAAAAGTTCGTGAATAAAGCTATGGCATTGCTTACATCTTGTCGTTGCACTAGATAGGCTTCTAGATTTTCTGTAATAGGAATTTCCTTGCAGAAGTAGTTGACAGAGGCAATGATTGAGTTGCACAACTCAAAATCTTCTAAATCTTCTAAAACCATATGAAGCGTCGAAGTATTGGATATTATCTGATTCAGAAGTCGAAGAGCCTTTGTCTCATACTTATTTCTGTATTTTACGGCTGATAGCACATGGTTTACAAAAGACATGAGTTGTTCCTTACTCGATATTAACCTTTCAGTTTCAAGCGGTGCTTTGCTCTTATCTTCTTCTTCAAAATACAAATACCATTGAAGTAGATACAAGATCACACACTTTTCGTCCGGGACTAGAACATTAAAGTCCTGGGGCTCAGCTAAATTCGGAATAGATAAGTTTGATTCTGCAAGGGCAATTACTTTCTCGAGGTTAGCATACTTCTTACCGCTGACGTACAACCTATATTCAATAAGGCCAGGAGAATAAAAGTCTAAGATCGAAGCGAATATAAGATCTGGTCTTCGATCTTGTTGTAGTGACCAGTCCTTGTTGAAATTATTAACCTCTGGAAGAGCCCGACTCCGCCCGATTGTATTGACCCATTTGAGTAGAATCGCCTTGATATCTCCAATAGACCGGCTATCGTTAGAGACGGTTGTCAGGCGCGAAAACAGAAAGACAAAGAGCGTCCATATAAGTCCCAATATGAGCTTGAGGTTCCCGCCCACAATATCCTCGGCGCTAATATTGCATGTGTTGATCTTGAGAACAAGACGGCAAAACTTCAAGAAGTCATCGATGTTTTCAACCTTTTGAAGAGTGAAGTTCGGTTTGGTGTAGATAGGTGTGAGAACGTAACCAGATACCCCCGACTCCTCGATGATTTTGTTGAGGAGATTTATCAAAATAAGTCCGTCTGCGAGATCTTTGGTGAGATCTTCGACGTTTTGAGAAATCTTGGATGAGACCCACCGGGCCATCGTTCTGTGCTGAGTAAATACCCAATCCTCTACCATGGTGAGGAGTAGCGAGTGAAAAGAAAGTAAGTGAAACAGAAAAGGGGAGAAATGTTCCTGGGTATGGTCCGGTCTTTAAGCTGTTATTGATTTGCGGTTTGGATTAGATCCAGCTAGCTGATATCGGCAAGTGGTGAAACAATTGGAAGTAACGAGTGACGGATGTTGTGGTAGCCTAGAGGCGAGGATATCAAGAGTCTTTGGAGTAAATAGACTACAAGTTCGAAGAGATAAAGAATGTAAATGATATTTTTGCCAACTTTTAATAGTGTGGCTCCAGTCTGAATTCATTGCAGCTAACGCGTTCGGGAAGTTATGTGTCAGGATTGCATATAATTCTGTCCCGTTGCAACGTCATGCAGGTGTTTACCACTACGATTTGCCATATATAGCCTTTTATGAAGTTAAATTTGGTCTCTGAAAAAAATATTTTGGGATTTGTTTTACGAAATTATTTCAATCAACTCTTTCTATCTTGTCCATACTTGCACTTGTCTCTATTACTTCTCATAAAGTATCAGGTACCTTTTTCCAAGATCTGCACATACACGTGCCAGAGTTGCAACCATTTTATGTACAACGTACCTTCGGACCCTACGCCATGAATGCAAGGGTTATCGGCCAAGGAGATGTCAAGGGATGTCCTAGTTCGGAAATTTTCTTGTCGTTTTCAGTAAAAAAGGGCGTCAGACAAAGGTATCATACCTAGCGCGGCTGATCCCTGCGTTTCATGGAAGGGCCCAAATAGAAGCGGTGACGCTAACGAAACAACCAGACAAAGTCCACAACGGGATTGAAATTGATAAACCTTGTGGTCGGCTTTACCAAACTATGTCTATTTCTGTTAGTTAGTTACTGAGGTAAAACAAAATAAGTCCATCATGTATTGTGGTATCCGTGCTACCAAGAGAGTAAGAAAAAATAGATACAACGTAATTGATAGGCTAGAATTATTATGGCTGTATAGAGTCGACATATCGTATTCGAGAAGCAATCGACTTCTTTTAAGGAAATGAAGAGGATTTGAACCACCAGTTTGGAACAAGTAGTTCAGTCGTAAAAAGAGAATTTAGGTATCGTCTTTTTACGTTTTAGTGTGAAAAAAAGGATGCTCTAGTGTCTCTTTGGCTGTAGGACGGAGCTGGTGGTCGTATTGCAACAACTTGTCAATCAAGTCTACAACTTCATCCAGTACCAAATGCTTATTCTCCTTGTTGACAAACGATGACCACGGCTTCATGGGGTAATTGCCAAGAATTGAGTCATACTCGCTGCTTAACTTAATACCGTACTTGTCGACGTAAGCCATTAAGTCCTTTGTGCCCAAAACCTTCGCGATTTGAACAAGCTGATCGTTGTTAGAGTCACCACGAAAGAAATACTCCTTCTTGAAAATGATTGCCGCCAACATACAGCCAACAGACCATAAATCAAGCGAGTAGTCGTACTGCTGTAGGTTAACTAGCAACTCGGGGCCCTTGTGGTATCGTGAAGCAACCCTGACGTTGTAATCCATTCCCGCGTGATAGAACTCAGCCAAACCCCAGTCGATGAGACGCAACTTCTTTGTTTGCGGGTCGATCATGATGTTCTGGGGCTTGACATCTCGATGCATGATACCCATCGAGTGGGAGAAGTCTAAGGCAATAAGGAGCTGGGTGAAGTAGTATTGTATGTCTGCTATGGTAAATTTGGGATATAATATACGAAAGTCGACATTGCGGATCTGCTCAAAGATGAGTGCCGGGATCTTGGACTTGTTATCTCTGACGATATCGAGGAGGGCAACGACGTTTGGACCCCCAGTCAAGTTCTTCAAAATCTTGACTTCTCTATAAATTTTTTTCATCTTAACGGGCTTCAAAACCTTGATAACACACTCCTGTTCGTTCAAAACATTCACTCCCTCGAACACCTCAGAGTATTTTCCTCTTCCTATCTTACTGACGATCTCGTAGTTCCGAATGTCGCCCCATTCAATCTTGTGTGCCTCGTAATCCCAGTATTCTTGGGGCTTGTATTTGTTGACGTCAGCATATACTCTGGCGACGGAATAGACGTTCGAGCTCATTAGATGGGTTGGATTGACGAGCAATGCGGTCGTTGGTTTTTCTTTGAAAGTGGAATGGTACGCACTGGTGGCCAAGGGGAGATGAGACCAAATAATTGACAGATGCGGAGAGGGTGAAAAGAAAGAAGATGCGAACTTTTGGAAAGGCGAGGGTGGAATCAACACATTTTTTTTTTTTTTTTTACGCTTCTCTGATGTCACTTATTATTGTTGATGTTTTGGCAAGAATTCTAATATTCTCTTTTTCTTCATGCTGAAAAGGGAAGAGAGGCTGAAGAGCTTTCAATCTTAAAAACTATACTTTTCAAGCATAAGAATTGAAGCCTTTGAGGGCTTGTTTTTTTTAAGCGAAGAAATTTTTTATGAAGTGAAATTGTTTCTTGAACACCAAGGCTTCATCTTTTTGGCCATAATTTGCAGCCGAAACTTCAAAAGTGACAGTATGAATTATTGCAAGTGAGCGTTCCTTCAACTATATCTTTAACAAAATTAATGTATGAACTAGAAGTCTTGTTGTGTCAGAAGATGATAAGCGCAAATAACACTTTTTTACAAACCAAGTAAAATAATACACCGAGTCTTCGATTAAAAACTTAATCTCTCTTGAAGTTGAAGTTTATTTAAAGCTCAATCGACCTTTATTCTTTAAAAAAAAAATCGATTCTCACAATCTTCTTTTTACATGGTCTCTACTGTCAATTTTCACTGCACACTACTTCCATATACAACTAGATTATCTGTTGCATTTATCACCAAAATAAGATGATATAGAACTCGGATTCTCGTTCCAAAAAGACTTTTGATTGCTTTTTGCCTTTTTGCCCAAGTTTCCTCCCTCACGCTCATTCTATTTGAAAGGCTTCATGCCCACAGTCACCGTCACCCTTCGAACCGCTCAGTCGGAATTTCCAGACATTCAAATAAACAGTCCAGACGATGCTCCGTATTTAAGAACATCGCCAAACTTGGTCTTTGTGGCTTTGGTCAATTACCGCTTGATTCCCATCTTCCTTGTATCTAATGGACCATATCAAGTTTATTCGGACCACAATGAGACAGAAGCATTTTTCATACGCTCATTGGTCCAGCAACGTCTAAATCTTGGTATACTTTCCAAGTATCCAGATCAAAATGGAGACGTTTATGTTGTATTTTACGTCGACGAGACTTCAAAAGGGATCAAGTGCATGTGTCTTGATTTCCTGATTTTGAGCCAATTTAAAGAATACGAAGAGCAAGTAAAAGCCGAAGAGAATATTTTCTTTGCAAATAAAAGTAGGCTCGTGGCATATAAGTCAGATACGAGTGTTTTTGATAGGGTTTTAGAAAACAAAACTACTAGAAAGTCACTGGTGGCCCCAATCTCAACATCTGGACTTTCAACGACGCCTCTGTCTCTTAGTACTCCATCTCAAATATCTCAGGCTATCAATAAGATTATTTTGCTGGGACTACGACTCCGCGGGCTTATTGTTAGTGAGCTGACGTCCGCAAAAGATAAAATAGCCATCCAAGAGATTCACCAAATGACCAAGAA
Source organism: Australozyma bambusicola (assembly GCA_030563705.1). Taxonomy (NCBI): domain Eukaryota; kingdom Fungi; phylum Ascomycota; class Pichiomycetes; order Serinales; family Metschnikowiaceae; genus Australozyma; species Australozyma bambusicola. The sequence continues at coordinate 142,018 of JAJMJU010000005.1, read as the reverse complement.
AGCGGGACTTTTCGCAATAAGAAAGTTCAAGTACGATTTCAACGCAGGACAGAGAGGTCACGATCTCCTGCTCGCAACTTTGCAAGATATCGTCGAGTCACTCTTACAGACATTTGTGGACATTCCAAAGAGTGAGTAGCTCTTTTATTCATTATAGACTTCCGTATTCGGTTTAAAGAAGTAACTGCCAACATGCACTTGTTTCAACACTTCCTTCATATCGATACAACCTTTGACTAATTTTGTTTATATATATACAAGTTCTTTTATACAAAGCTAGATGCATCCACAATTTTCGATTCAGAAAAGTCCTTGTGAACCCTGCCAGTGGAATTTTCTAACATTCTCTCCAAAGAAGTCTGCTTGACTTCCGTTTTGACCCTAGACTTTTGACCTACACTGATCTCGTCCAAAAACATGGCAGGATCCTTTAACAAGTACCCGCACTTGTCAGGGTTAGAGTAATATGCCACGTCTTTCTTATGTGTGGGACGTGCTTGCAAGGGAAGGTAGCCCTTTTTCAAGTAAAAGTAGTCTGGATTCATGTGGGCTCTCAAGCCTAGGTTGGTGTGGTAGATGCTTGTGAATGTATAGCCTGCGTTTTGTACACATTCAATTGCATATTCTGTAGCTTTGGATGCCTCCACATTGAGTGGAACGTTGTATTGTTCGTTTGAGTAGCCCATCAATTTAACACCGTCTTTCATAGTACCCGTAATCAAGCCACACTCGCGCATTATACGGATGGTTAAAGTCTGTCCTTCTTCTAACGGAATTCTCTTGTTATTCCAAAAGTCTTGTATTCTAGCCAAGGAGAGAAGGTTGTACTCTTTTGCATGCGGTCTCTTGAATCCAACAATGGGGAACCGTTTAAAGAATGGCGTCTGACCACCCTCGAACAAAAACGGAACTGACCCACGTGCTTTTTGACCCTTCTGACCTCTTCCAGCAGTTTTACCCTTTCCTGAAGCAGGACCTCTGCCAAGTCTCTTGTAGCCTTTGACAGCACCATCAGGATGTTCAAGGCGGCCCAAATAGGAAGAGTACCTTATGCTCTGAAAAAGACTACCCGCAAGTGTCTTGGGTTTCGCAAGAGCGGATAATCCCCACATTCTCCTTTGGTAACGTTGGTGTTTCAGTGTGAGGTCCAAGTGAATTTTTCATATCCAGGTCGTGCGCATGTCACTATTAAATCAAGAAAAGGAACGTCATTGAAGGATAAGGGCTAGGACATATGGCGATAAAAAATTTAGACTTAAAACCTAAAAATGATGGTTAGGTTCTTTTAATTCATTTCTCCGTGTAAGATTGTCTTGCTGAGATACTCATGGATCATTGAATCACTGGAACTCCGTTCAATTAAGCCTCAATTTCTTCAGAAAACACCCAAACGATACATCGTAGCTTTAATTGGAGTGTGAATAAAATAAAATCGCTTAGATTTTGATGATTTATAACGCGTTTGTCATATTGACGGTAACTATTATTTTGACAGTTAAGCCTTTATGGCCAAGTTGGTAAGGCACCTCACTAGTAATGAGGAGATCGTCAGTTCGAATCTGGCTGAAGGCAATTTTTTTGATTTAAGTACTTTGGTTTATTGGTTCTTATGGATTTTTTCAAATGACCATGGTCTAAGAGAAGGCTGTCTTTCCAGGTGAAAGACTTGTCAAGTGTAGCATGAACCTGATCAAAAGAGAGTGCATTCTGTCACTAGATACTTTCAACTTGTTTGTGAAATCCTCTATTATTTATTGAGTTGTGGTCCTCTTACTTCATTGTCTTCTGTGCTTGTGTTTTTCCCGTACCTTCTATTTTCGAACTCTTTGAAGAATTTCGTCAGTCTCATATCATCAAGTCCTTTTGTTTGAATCGATTGCATCTACTTCAACACTTCTTAGATGACCTGGAGAAGCCTAGTATATTAGTTTCTGGTCCTTGAAGGTTCCACAAGCGGACACCTCCAACGATAGTAAACACAACAAGTAAAAATACTAGTATTCGCTTTCTGACCTGAAGTAGAACTAAAAGATAATGGTTTGCGTTCTTCTTTTGCAAGCTTAATTCTGAATCTCTGTGACTCTCTTTGTGGGCTGGCCCCAGAAAGACACCCTTTTCTAGATCGATAAGCTTGGGCTCTCTATCCGAACCGGAGAACGGTTTTACAACTCTTGGAATCACCTGACACATCTCATCAAAATCGACAATTTTCTTGAGTCAAGAATGGTATATATCACCTGGCTTGAAGAACGTAGGTGTACGACTTACCTCTGGCACAGATTGTATGGAGGTAATAGTATAACACAAGAAATTCATAAAATGTCGACTTAGAGTTTGTGAACATACGCTAGAAATCTGTCGGCATAATGAACCGGTTTCAATGCTTAGTTTTATAAATTTTGGTAATTGTATCTATAGTCATTAACCTTCGTCTCTTTCCCTGTCTTAACTGGGTTCTCCTATTACTCATTGAATATTTTTCCTCCGGGGACCGCATTGCCTCCGAATTTTCGTGCATAGAGCCCGAGCGCTTTGATTGGGAACAAGAACCGATAGGTAGGGTACTCAATAGCACAACTGTGGTTAAAGACGCCTTCAATATACTCAAAATTCCACTGCCCATGTAATAACTGGCGCTCCATTATCAATTGGATAGCCCTATCAATCGGTCTGCGATCAGGGTAGTCGCCTAGAATTAAGGCGATCGCAGCCCATGCTGTTTGAACAAGTTGTGTTTGACCAGTTGGAATATAAGTGTGTGTCTCACACGATTTCATAGATTCACTCCAACCACCGTCATCTTCCTGCTTAGATATGAGGAAATCGAGACCCTTTTTCACGTGTTCCGAAGTACTATACACTTTCCCAACAGTTTCCAATGCTTCCACGGCAAACATAGCAGCATAAGTGTAACAGATCCCCCAACACCCATACCAGGACCCATCAAATTGATCTTGAGCACGTTCAATATATGCGATAGCGATATCAATCGAATGCAGAATCTCCTCTGGTTTGTAGTCTGGGTAATAGTGAGAGAAACTCAGCAATCCAAACACAGACGAGTCTGTGCACTCTACGTAAGGGTATTCCACCATTATATTGTTAAAAACCTCGGCAGGGCTCAAACATTCTAGTATAGGTGATGCCCTGATGTGCTCGTACGAAGAGAATGATCCATATTCAAAGGACCCTTTATTTTGGATGAAAAGGATTCTCTCGACGGCATCTTCCAAGTCTTTGCGATTAATTCTGTCCTCCGGTTTGATCAATTTACCCAAAACTTCGTTGTTTTCTATCATAATGATAGCTTTCATGGCTTCGGCTGTGCAATCACTTACGGTATACCCTTGAGTCTTCGTACTGTATGGCCAAGCACCTTTTCTCTTATCTCTAAAGGATCCTTCAACACATTCTTCAGTAAATTGCGACCGGCGCAAGAACCAATAACCCTTCATAATCATGTCGTGAAGCTTGGGTTCTGTTTCCAAACCAGCCATTAGCATATACTGGCACATGAAAGCAGTATCCCAAACTTGACCACCGTTAGTTCCCATGACGGCCAAACCACGAGGACTGTGGAAAATAACGTCCTCTTTTCTTTCAACGAATCTGGAAAACGCGTAAGAATCAGGACCTTCTTCCAAGTATGTAACGATCATATTGAATGCAAAGTTAACAGGGGCAATACACAAGTAGTCGGAGTTTGCGCATTCTTTTTTAACAAGTTCGTAAACCGCCTTGCTGGCCCTTTTCAAGAGCCAATTCGGTCTAAGGTACTTCTCATATTTGACAACCATCCAGTTCAATGAGTCGAGGATCTTTGAGTGGGGGTAGTAGAGGTCCACGCCACAAACTGTATTTCTATATTTTGCAAAGTCGATGGACTCATAGGGAAGTTGGCGTGGGAGATAGATCTCTGATCTAATTTCTTCTAAAAGAGGATCTAACTTACACCTGCTTCTATTAGCACTTAAGTAGGCCAATGGCAAGTAAATTGCTCTCGTATGCACCCACCAACGACCTGGGTGGATAGGAAGCGAGTATGGCATCATCCACAATTCGGGTGGAGCAGGATTGACACCTTCCCACTCGAATAAGTTAAGCAAGGAAAGCCAGGCCTTTCCCCAATGAGGCAATCCAATGGCACCGCCCAATTTGTGAAGGGTTTTTCTGGCCTTTTCACAAACTGGATGGTCCCTCTCAAGGCCCAATATACGCAAGACTACGTAATTTATCGTTGTTCCAAAACACGTAGACTTGTCTACTGAATGGAGACCCCAGCCTCCATCAACAGGGTGAGCCGTGTTGATAATGTAACGAATCAATTCGTATGCCTTCACTGGCTCAATAGGGGTATTAGTAAAATAAGCCGAAAAGACCCATCCCACGGTCATGAACATAGGTCCCGCGTACTGATGCACCACTGCACCACAATCTTCTTGAATGTAGCTGAAAAACTCGGCTCCTTTCTTTGCAGCGTCAATTGGATACACAATGCTCTCCTCAGCTGGTGGAGGATTGAAGGAGTCCATTCCCAAGGCGTATTTCGAGCTATTTGATTGAACATCGTTCTTGGCCTCTTCTTCCGAGAGAAACTCCCATTTCGTAGCTCCCAACTCGGTCACACGGAGTCTCCAGCGAGACTTGTCAGAGGGAGGATAGCCGATATCATCGGAATAGTATATTTTGGTCATAGTTTCGAGTGATGGTGGAGTGTATTAGGTAAATGGTGGATGGAATCATTACATGGGGAAATGAATTTTGGCAAAATAATGATTTGGTAATTAGTTATGGTTTTCTTGGGGCTTTTGTGTTTCAGTGTGATCTTCAGTTTCTAAATTTGCAGGCAGCTTTCTTTTTCGGCGATGATTGTTTTTGTATTTTCGCAGCCAATTAAGTGAGGTGATGCAAATGATGGGAATTTACGTGTATCAAAACGAAAACTTTTCTTTTTGATTTTTGAGACCTTAATTAGATTTATTTTCTTACTCATGCCCGTTTTCCAAAGGCAAGGTGCGATGAGTAACTGATACTGATACTTGAACCAAAACGGGTCTCGATAATCCAATCAAAGAAACCATAACGACTCTACCAGATGGAAGTATTCCGTGACAACTTTGGGATATAGTCATATAAACATTAAAAAGGGATTTATTAAAATTAGAATTCTAAGTCTCAGGTGCTGACGGGTACACAGGCAAAGAAAGTTGGCTCTTGAATACCAATCGAAAGTTTACGAGATAGAATTATGCAACAGTTATTCAACCGTTTGTCGCGCGCTATGTTTGCATGTCTTAAAGCGCTGAACCTCTTAACAAAATACTCAAAGACGAAATGAACACATGAACTATAGAAGGATAACAAAACGTTGAATTTCAAAACATCTGTTCGGGAGCAGTCCAATGCTCATCCTTCCTAGGGTCTCATATTCCTTACGAACCATATCCCGAAGCCAACTTCAAAATCAAAATTGATTTCATTTGCTAAAAATTCAAATTCAAATCTCGTCCAAAGTTCAAAGTTCAAATATTTTCCTAATAAAAAGTCTCTCCCAACTTTCACCACCCTCTGTTGTGTGGAACACTGTCAGGAATGTCACGTGAGCCATCTCTGGTCCCTTCGCATTTCTTCAAAAGATTCAAATGGCAGCTCTTAAAATTTCCATCTCCCAAATCGCCACCCAACTTTTCTTAGAAAATGGGCAAGAGATCACTCGAGGACAAGGAAACCCGTCCTTCTCTCAGAAATGATGACGTGGATTCTCCAGATGCAGCCGACCGTTCTTCACCCAGCGATGAAGAGTCCAGTGACGAATCAGTTTCGGACGATGAGCAAAAGAACGAAGATTCAGAGTCACAAAATGGAACTGCTTCGACAACACATAATGGCCCACCGACCAAGAAACAGAGAAAGCAAATCACCGCCCAGGAGGTGCAAATTGCTCGAGAAACAGCGGAACTATTCAAATCGAACATCTTCAAACTACAGATCGATGAACTTGTAAACGAGGTTAAGATCAAGGAAACCCACATTTCCCGCGTAGAAAAGGTGCTTCACAGACTTTATGATTGTATTCTGCTGGTTCCCTCTGTTCAGGGCTTGAAACTAGAAGAGGCCGAGAAAGCTATCAAGGCCAAACGAGTAGCCATACCATTCCCTGATCCTAAACCATCCAATCCAAATTATAGATTTTCTTACTTGCCACCTCTGGATGTGTCTCTTGTAGGATCTTTTGGATTAAAGACTGGAATCGCCCAATCCCAGGGAATGGCCATTGACATTGCACTTACTATGCCCAAGAGCTTGTTCCAACCTAAAGACTATTTAAACTACAGAGCGCTATACAAACGGTCCTTTTATCTTGCATACTTGGCCGATCAATTAATTCCCATCACTAAGAAGAACAACCTTCCAGTAAAGATCTCATATCAATACTTAAATGACGATGTGTTGTGCCCGGTTCTTCGGCTAGAGAGCATAAAAACAGATAACGATGAAGATTTGTCCTTTCACAAGACCAAGTGTTCCATAAATATTCTTGTTGCGCTCCCATTTGGCGTGTTCGACGCTAAGAAGCTTCTTCCAGACAAGAACTGTGTTCGTGTACAAAGCGATGCTCAAGAGCTCCCTCCAACGCCATATTACAACTCTTCATTGATTTCACTTACTACGTACGACTACTACCTCAAATTCTTGTATGCTACGAAGAAATCTGCAGAGGCTTTCAAAGATGCTTGCACTCTAGGAAGATTATGGTTGCAACAGAGAGGGTTCGGGTCACCCATCTCCAAAGGAGGTTTTGGTCACTTTGAATTCGCTATTCTTCTTAGCGCTCTATTATCTGGAGGTGGCAATAACGGAAACAAGATTCTTCTTCATGGTTTCTCATCGTATCAGTTATTCAAAGGTGCCATCAAGTATTTGGCTACTATGGACCTCACGAGTGGCTATCTTTCCTTCACTAGTCAGATTGGTGACAACTCCACTTGTATTTACAACTCACAAGGCTTCAACACTCCTACCATCTTTGACAAAAGTGTAAAGTTGAACCTACTATGGAAAATGACAAAGTCGTCATACCTGGAACTACGCCTTAATGCCATTAACACTCTCACGCTACTAAATGATGTTGTTTTCGACAGATTCGATGCTATCCTTTTACAAAACGTGAAGTCCGAGACATTGAAGTACGACATTTCATATACACTTGAAGTTCCAGAAGAACTTTCCCAGAGCTACGGAGCTCTCGAAAAAATTACATTTATCACATTTGACAACTATTTAAAGAATAAGTTGTACACCATCTTGAAAAACGCCTTGGGTGACAGAGTGACTAGCATTTTTATTCAAAACAAGCGTACCACAAGCATGTTTCCCCTCAATAAAAGAAACAATAACCAACAACACAGCAAGTTGTATCTCATTGGCCTTCAGTTAAACTCCGATGAATGCGACAAATTGGTCACTAAGGGTCCTAACGATACCGAGGATGAACAGGCCGCCAAGTTCCGTTCTTTCTGGGGCACTAAAACTACCTTGAGAAAGTTTAAGGATGGAACGATTCAACACTGTGTGGTGTGGACGGCAGAACCTCTTCAGCCAGTCGTCTCTCAGATTATTGACTACTCGTTGAGCATGCATTTCCACCCCCTTATCTCTCAACATTTGACCAGCACCGCATCCGATTTTAACGCTCTTCTTCCAAAGCCGCTGTTTAATTCGTCACTCCCTACTAACTCTACCACCAACTTTACACTTTTGAAAAACTCCTTTGATAACTTATCAAAGATATTGTATAATCTTCAGTTGCCTCTTAGCATCAAATCCCTTCTTGCATCGTCCCCCGGTCTTCGTAAAACTTCAATTTTGCAGCCAGTTGCGTTCGCTGTAAGTAACCCTGACTTCTGGAATGATGTCATTTTGCAGTTCGAAAGTTCCTCGAGATGGCCAGACGAAATCAAGGCCTTGGAAAAAACAAAGACTGCATTCTTGCTTCGAATGAGCGAGGTATTGAGCAAAGAAACAGACTACGTATCGTTCTTGTCTAAAGATGAGTCCATTCCCTTCAACGAGGACGTAACCTTGCTCAATATCTTGACGCCTGACGGATTTGGATTTAGAATCCGCGTACTCAGTGAGAGAGACGAGGTGTTGTACTTGAGAGCGGTAGCTAATGCTGGAAATGATAAGCAATTTGTCCAAGAGGCCTACTTCAAGTTCAATCAAAAATATATTGCCTCAGTCAAGCAGACCCGAACGATTAGCATTCTTTCTACGAGTTTCCCATACTACTCTCCCACAGTGAGGTTATTCAAAAAATGGTTGGATGCCCACGGTCTTCTCTGCCATTTTTCTGATGAATTGGTAGAACTCATCGCATTAAAGCCATTCCTTGACCCAGCGGCATATACAATCCCTAATTCTGTAGAGAAAGGTTTCCTTCAAATTATCAGCTTCATTGCCTCCTGGAACTGGAAGGATGACCCCTTGGTCTTGGATATGGTCAAGAGAATTGACAGCGAGGCTGACGAACTTGACAATAAGCTTAGCGACAAATTAAGTGTGCAAGCCTACCAACTTATTCAGGAGAACTTCGAAAAGATAAGGAAAAATGATCCAATTGGTGTGAAAACTCAATTTTTCATAGGCAGTAGGGATGACCCATCAGGTATCATTTGGTCGAACAACCTCACGCTTCCGATCGCTAGTAGATTGACTGGATTGGCTCGTATTGTACTTCAGCATGTGAAGGAGCATGGTGTTAGTTCCTCCGGTCTCGATTTGTTCTTCACTCCCGCGCTTAACGACTTCGACTTTGTGATAAAGTTCAAGAGCAATGACTTGTTGAAGACATCCGGAGTACACAGAGCTGAACTGTTCAAGAATCTTAATCCTAACCAGACGTCATTCCCTCGTGAACTTACTTCGAAGTACGATTTGACGTTGCCATTTGTGAACTTAATCACCAAATGGTTTGGCAACGAAGTCATCTTTTCAAGAAGAAAATGCCCATGTGCCTTTGGAGAAGGGAACAACTTCGTAAGCGGTGTTTTTGTTCCTAGCGCGGTTTCGAAAAAGAAGTTCCGCGTCACACTTGGCTTAGATGTGAAGCCCACGGGCGAAAACGACGAGGTTGTCGTCGACAAGCAAGATATAATTGACCAGATCAAGATTTTGGGAGGTGACTTAATCGAATCCGTCACGTTTGGCGATCAGAAGGCATGAACTTAATAGAATATAATTGTAATCCAATACACATGATAATTGAAATGCAAGAATGACGAAACGTAGAAATGAATTGAATAATAAATATGGATTTCCTCAATGATTTTGTCAAAAGTTCATTTTTTTGTAGCTTTTCAAAGTGCGCATCTCTGCCATAGATCTTATCGCTTCAGGAAATACTCACTACAGTGATATTTCATTTAGACAGTGCAGACCTACCCCCGAAATTATACGTCTTTCTTTTAACCCAATTGTACGAAGTAGTAGTTTAGCACATACTTGCATATACTTGTTAACTATTTGGATCAATATCGTTTCTGTGCTTTGGCAACTACGCTTCTTCAATTTGCCCCATTTTAGCCATATATGACAGACACCTTCTTGTCCCAGCGATATCCTACTGTCGAACAAACTCTCGCTAATAATGTCTCGTCGCTATATCAACAGAAAAGACTCCTACTAGCGGATTTGCGCAGTCTCATTGGCTCAGTGGGCTGCGTGCTTATTGCTATAGCGTACCTACGAGACGTGTCATTCATACCTGTGTTTTTTCGGCTCGTTTCTCAATTGTCATTATCAGTGGCAACCAAGACCTTTTCCCAATTGTCCCTTTCTCCTGCCGAGAAGGCAGAACAACGGATGTTCCTGCTTTTCGGAGTGGTAGCGGGTGCTCTTATTAGCATAACGTTGCATTTGATCTACGGCTCTTATAAAAGTAGTGACATGAGAGACCACCAACTTCATGGAGGGTTTACTGTCCAATTTATAGGCGAGAGGGTGCCCTACGGAACCTGGGAGCTTCTCTTATTCGACACCTTGATATTCTGCAGCCAATATGTGTATTTTTGTATAATGTGGGTAGCAGACGATCTGGCTATTTTACTGAATCCTGTTGCTGATATCTCAAGTGATGAAGTGCCTATCAGTAACGAACTCATTTCGGACGGTTTTGATGGCAATGTCTTTATATTGACGATTGACTTATGGGGCTGTCTCGTGAAGTCGCTAGAAAAGGCGCGTGAGACCAATGAGCAAGAGCTGGTGCTGGGAACATCAACGGTGATGCACTTTGTATAGCATTTGTGTTCTGTTGATGGCAGTTTGGTTACAAGCTTCGCATAAATAATGGCTGAATGAACAAATCTATGAATTAAACTTACAAAAAAAGAGGTAGCAAATATTGAATTTAAGCGAAGTTAAGAGCTGCTTGAAAGTTTCTTTTCTTTTCTTTATATGTAGAGGTCTTGATCACTAAGTTGACACTAGAAGCATACAATTCGAAAATAACTTTTCAATTTCGAATGTAATAAAGTTAAAGTTTTTCCCACTCAGGATCATGGAAGTGAATGCATTAAATATCTTCCCAACTTCGTTTAGAGTGTAATTGGAATAGAGCTTACAACAGGATTCGTCGCTAGTAAGAGATGAGGATTACCAATATCAAATCAAACACCCTTTAAACGAGTATCCAGTTTACTTAATACACCCAAATTGGTCTTTGGCCTGTATCCTAATTCCATAAATAATGCTTTCGCTAATGCCTGACGTCCTTTGGAGGAGCAGCAAAACCAATCAAGTTCTCCACAAACAATTTGGAATAAAAGTCTTTGAGATGCTTCTAATCAATTCGTACCAAATCATCTCCCTGAACCCCAGATCGTCAATTCCATTGACCCTCCCCCCATCTCAACCTACACCCGTGCACCACGAGATGGGAGATGAGAAGCGAATCTTGAAAAATTAAACCCAACTTATCGTATCTTATCGTTACCCAACATGTCCGATATTGTCGGGATTGAATACAACCGTGTCACTAACACCACGTCCACGGATTTTCCCGGCCACTCTAGCGAAGATAATGCCTGGGACTTGGAAAACTTCAAGGAAAGCTTCGACATCAAGATCTCCCATCTTGCAGGCAGAAGCACCAACTTCGATCTAGTCAACGTTGACACATCCATCGCCAATGCCTTCAGGAGAATCATGATCGCCGAGGTGCCCTCTGTGGCTGCCGAGACTGTTTACGTCTTCAACAACACGTCGGTGATCCAAGATGAGGTGTTAGCCCACAGAATCGGGCTCATCCCGCTAAATGTCAACCCCGAAGTTTTGCAGTGGGTAGATCCTGTTGTAGACGAGAAAGAGCGCTTCAACGACAGCAACACCATCGTTTTGTCGCTAGATGTCAGTTGTACCAAGAACCCCAATGCTCCAGAAGGTGCTACTGACCCAAAGGTGCTCTACCGTAATTCTAACGTTTACGCCAAGGACCTCAAGTTCGAACCACAGGGCAACCAGGCGCAGAGACTTAAAGATACTCCAGTAGCTCCCTGTGACCCTAATATCTTGCTTGCCAAATTGAGACCAGGACAAGAGATCTCACTTAGAGTACATTGCATTTTGGGGATGGGCTCGGACCATGCCAAGTTCTCGCCTGTTTGCACGGCATCCTACAGATTAATGCCTGTAATCGACATCAAGGAGCCAATTGTGGGCCAACAAGCCAAGAGATTTCAGAAGTGCTTCCCTTCAGGCGTTATCGGCATTGACGAACACGAACAAGCGTTTGTTGCTGACGCAAGAAAGGATACAGTTTCGAGAGAAGTGTTGAGACACGAGGAGTTTGAGGGCAAGGTTAAGCTCGGAAGAAAGAGAAGCCATTTCATTTTCAACGTTGAATCAACTGGCGCTATACCTCCTCAAGATATCTTCCTCCAGTCGATCAGAATCCTTAGAAACAAAGCCGAGTACTTGAGAAACTGTCCAATTGGCCAAGAGGCGTAAACGGATTCGATCCAATATAAATAATAGAGAAGCCCGAGTGATAGTTGACTTGTTTGGTCGAGCTACCGGAGCTTCGTTCGTGTACATTAATGCTTGCATAAAATAGAAGTTATCAAATTTATATTAAGCTAAATATCGTGTATGGTTTAAGTTCCATGTCTATGGATTGCATATTGGAGAATTTTGATACCTTACACTGATTCAATCATACCGTCATGAAAGCATTGAACCCAAAGCTGTTCATCTTGAATCCTTACTCTACTAGCATTTTCACTCTTTACATTTACTGTAATATACTTACACTAGTTGTTTTCTGGAGCCCTTGAAGAACAATTGCACAATGGTGATTTGCAACACAGCCATTCCCACCATCAACAACACCTCCAAGATAGAGAGATAATAAATTCTCGACTCGGTGGAGCGTACGGTGGCCTGGTTTCTGTTGTTACGTGTTTTGTAGTACTGTAATGATCTCTTGAGGTCCTCCAACTGCTGATCGATGTGGTCGGCGGTTCTCTTCATGGAGTCAACGTGCTCGATAGGTTTCGAGTTGGGCTGCTCGGGCATGCTGGCCCTGAACTGCTGGTGGTGGTCTCCCTCGAATCTGATTTCGAAGTCGATCACCTTGTCGGCGAATGTAGACATCTCGTTGGAGAAACAGAACTCGTACTCACCCGCGTGTTGAGCAGTGATAAACAAATCGCCCTGTCTTTCCTTCGATTTCGAGAGAATCACTTGTCCACGTGGGTCCTTGATGGAGTAATCCACGTCAAAAGAGCCTCCCTGCTGCACCGCATAGTAGAATGATACTTGGGTGTCTGGGGTTTCTGTGAAAATATAAAAACAAGCTGTTTCTTTGGCGGGCAAGTTAAACGTCAACGCGTTAGCCGCAACCAAGTGGAGAAGCGCCAAGAATTCAAAGATGCGGAAGAGCATTGTTGAAGGTATGTCTGGATAGGAAAGGTGTATTTGTTAAGACGTGGAAGCGAAAAAGTCCCTAGCGTGTCTGCAGGATGTACATTTGAAGGATACAAATATTTTTGTTGACCAGCAGTAAAAGGAATTCTTAAATAATTCAATTTATTTTGATTTAAGAAAAATGGAAGTTTTGAATATTTTTGAACGGTGGGTTATTGATTTTGGGGTGCCTGGCTGACTTGTTCTAGCTGCTATAGCGATCAGATACCGCGTTCTCTCAGGCTGCAAAACTTCGTATGATCCTGAAGAGAGAACAGCATTTTGTGATTGGAGAAAAGGGTCACATTTGACACATATATGCTTGACTTCCTCCCTTTTTTGATCTAATTTTCTCCTTTACTTTTCCCTTACAATACCACTCTTAATTCCAACTCATCACACTCCATCTGACACCTTATCGTTCATCCCATTAGCTTATATCTTCTATGTACATTTTACAAACCCACGGTGTAGATCATATTACCAGCAGTATCGAAACCTACGGCTCTGTTCTTCTTGGTATCGCGTCTCGAGGCTCCATATCTGTAACCAACCTGTCCAGACGTGGCCAGAGTGAACCGGAACTCGCAGTCGTCTCCTTGCTTTTGCACACCAACAACGACCTTCTTTAACTTCACCTCCTTGGTCTCTTCGGCCTTGAGCTCGGTCAACTTCTCAAGAGTTTCCAGAGCAGGCTCCAAATCGTAGACGGTGGCAGCGTCAACCGGTCCGAAGGGTTCAGACTCGGAAATGGTCAAGAAACGTTGCTGCAACGTCTTGTGTGGGGTAGGAATTTCAGTTAGGTTGTCTGCGTCTTTTGACGGAGTGAAGATGGGGAACATCTTCTTCATCACGGAGGAGAATCTAGCAAGCTCACCAGTAGTCTTGTTCTGCGTGTTAGTAAAACGGGGCCATTCAAAAATCATTGGCAATGAGACCTTCGCCTTATCGTGTACTTTCAGTTCTAGAGCTAAAAATTGTTAACCATGTAGGAGTCTTCAAGACTAATCAAATGATCATCATCGTAGCACGACAGTGGCGGAGACAAATACCAATAAACAAAAGAAAAAGAAAACATACCTCTTCTATCCACGATCTCTCGATCTTCTGTAGACGCACAATAGCTTCTACTCTCGCAAGCTTCAAACCATACTTGTGGGCGAGTTCTTGCGCCAGAACGCCCTTCTCGACATTCTCTATGAAAATCTCTCGCTTTGTCTCGTCCGTAACCATGGAAGCAGTCTTACAGGCTGTATTTTGGGGAAACGGATGCAATGTGGGGTTCCGGCTAGGATCGCCTCTAACGAACGTCGATTCATTCGACGAAACAAGCGTATTTCCATCAGGAACAATATAGTTTGGAACATTGTTCTGGGGCACATAGTAGTACTTGTTTTCGTAGTACTCGCCAGCTATGTTCTTGGGGCCCAACCATGCCTTCATGTGTCTTTTGAAAAATCCAGTGTGGTCCTTCTTCTTATGGGAAAGTGGTGCCAACTTGACTTTATAAGCGGGGTATTCGGGAGTACGTCTCCGAGCATACCTGACGCTTTGAACTGAACCCGCTAGGCGAGGAAAGTTGCCACGGCTTGCCCCTTGAAACATCGTTGGATTCTATTTGTGTAAGTGAGATTTTTTTCACTGTATAAAGGGACGTGTGCGACTCAAAAAGGGTGGTGTAGCCTGTGGTAGGGCAGTGGGGTTTTGAAGATGACGGATAATAGAATTAATTCTCTTTTTAGATGGCGGACAAAAATACAAAATCTGCATTTTGACTATTATTTTTGTGATGTTTCGTTGTTTACTCTTGCTTCGCTGTGTAGTGGGATAAACTTGAACAAGAGAACACTATTTGTTAATTTGAGATTTTAATAGATAAATGGGATACTTCACAAACAGATTCGTTGAATTTTCGGTATAAGATTCTTGAAGGTTCGTTGTGACTAGATCCCCTTGAATTGGCCCCTACGGTACTGATACCAATTCTAACTTCTTCAATTCACACTCCTTTTCCTTTCCTTTTATTAGTATGCAATATTGGTTTACCTTAAATTATTAAATGGGCATTTGCCGGGCATGCCCTGAACCTTGTTCTTTACTAGACATTGAGGTGGGCCGGCGCGCTGAATAACCCCGAGCTTTTGAGCTCTGGGACATTTTTGAATTCCCACGACTGTATCCTTTTGGTTGCCGACCCGTACGTGATTTTTGCGAATAGGATGCTGATTGACTCTGGGTGGAACGAGATGGGCCTTGGGAGGAACCACCCTTTCTAGATCTGGATAAGGAACTGAGTAACTTCTTGAATTCAGGAAACCGCGAGGTTTGTGTCTTGTCGAAGTGTGTCAACCTGGAGAAATCCTTGACGTTGGTGGGAAGTTTCTCGGCCATTTCTTTAAGAAGTGCGTCAGAAAGGTAGTACTTCGGAAGTGCGAAGCCCTTTTCAAGCAGCAAATTCTTCCTAAGATTGGTAAGTTCGTTAAATGCGTGTTCATATGCACTGTTTCGAGCACTAGAGTTCGAGTCAAGGGATAGGTCAATTGAAACTTTGGATGCAGACCCAGACCAGGGGATGTTTTCTTTCTCTTGTTCCTCTTGTAGCCGAAAATCCCTGGCACTGACAAATGAGTCCGTGTACCTGAAACTGTCGAGTCCTGGTCCATTGCCCTTTGCATTAAGTCTCGGGGCCTGACTTGTTTCTGCAGTGCCCGAAGTATCTTTTTGGGCAAACAGTAGAGATACTTGTTTACGACCATTGAGAAACAGGTTGGCTTCACAACCTAATCTAACGTATGACGACGCAAAGCCTCCTCTCATCACCTGATATTCCGAGATGCCGTTCAAGCTCTGCAATTCGAAGAACATCCTTTCGATATCTCCCTTACTTAAATTCTTACCCAAACCAAAGTACTCTGTCTCGTGGTGCCTTAAAGTCGTAATTTTTCTGTTACGTGATCCCTTGAACACATCCTGACAATGGAGCACCGTGACCTTGTCGTTTTGAATCTCTCTCACCATCTTGATGATGTTAACGCAGTGCTTAGTAACGTCTTTTGTCACAGACATAATACTTTTACAACAGTTGTCGCATTTCTTCAAACAATTCTTTGCTTCGAAGCTTTCGTTAAAAAAGTGAAGAACCTGCCGCCTGCGGCAGTCTGTTTTGTTTTCACAATACTGCACCACTTGTCGAAGCTTCGAAAGATGGACCTCCCGTGCCTGTTCCTCTAAGTTCTGGTCCCTCAGAATTAAACTCTGTAGCGCACGCGCATCTTTATATGAATAAAACATGATACAGTCACTCTCATTACCGTCTCGACCGGCACGACCAGTTTCTTGATAGTAGCCCTCTAGGGTGCGAGGAATATAGATATGTATGACGAAACGGACATCTGGCTTATCTATACCCATTCCAAACGCGATTGTAGCGCAGATAAGCTGTACGCGGTTTTGCTGCCACTGAAGTTGGACATCAAGTCTTTCCTCGGAATCCATGCCCGCATGATAGTACATACAACTGATGCCGCACTCGTTGAGCTTCTCGGAAGTAGTTTCACAAGACTGTTTCGAGTGACAATAAATAATTCCCGTTTCACCGCGGTGGTTTTCAGTAATATACTTGCGAATCCACTCATAGATCGAAGGTGGCTTGTTCATCACAGTGTAAAACAAATTAGTTCGATTGAAACTTTGCTTCAACATCACAGGATCCTTCATCTGCAAGTTGTGAATGATATCTAGACGAACTTTTTCACTGGCCGTAGCAGTAAGCGCCATAATCGGCAAGTTGGGGAAGTTTTGCTTAAAGAAATTCATACCCTTATAATCTGGTCGAAAGTCATGACCCCACGAACTAACACAATGGGCCTCATCTACGACCACGCGCGCGAGCATCTCATTTTCGTGTAACTTGATAAGAATCTTTTGGATTCTACCTGAATTATTGATCATTTCAGGAGAAAGGTATACTAAATCATACTGACCGGTGGTAAGTGACTTTATGGCCTGGTTTCGTTCGTCATGAGTGCCTTTTGATGAGATCATTCCTGCGCGAATATGTTTCTCTTGAAGATGTTGTACTTGATCTTGCATCAAAGATATGAGGGGAGACACAACTACCGTAACTCCACACGTCTTTCCTCCTTTCACCAATGCTGGTAACTGAAAACACAAAGACTTTCCGCCTCCAGTAGGTAATAAAACGAAGACATCTTTCCCGAGAAGTGATGCCACCACGGCTTCCAATTGGTTGGGACGGAAGCTCTTAAGTCCAAATGTCTTGTTCAAAACAGTGTAAATCTCATCGATAAAAGGCGCTGAGCCGGGAATTACCCGGCGTTCTGTTGTTTCAACCATGTTGGATTGAACTCCAGAAGGTAGAACAGTTTTAGTGAGCTGCAACAATTCATCATCGTCGTCGCTAAAATCACTATCGGTTAGAATCTGTGATGGCCCTCGTTGAGACTGTTCTAACTTCACATGCAGCAATTCCCGTAGGTCATTCAAGTCATCGTCATCAAGTTCGTCATCGGAAGGTATGTGGACAACCTCGTCTCTGTTCTCGTTGAGTTGAGTGGTGAAGTCTGCACTTACAATCTCTTCTTCATCATCAGAGATTTCAATGGCAACTGCTTCGCTTTGGAAACTATCCTTTTCAGTGTCACTCGACATGAGGTCGTGAAGTTCATCCTGGATGGGCTCTGGAACATCCACATCTGAGGTGAATCCAATTTCGCTATCGTTATCGTTATCGGTGTCAAGCTGTGTGCCTTGAGTGCCGAGGTATGTATTGTCGCCGGAGTTTTGCAGATTAAGGTGACCACCTTCCTCATCTGAAACAACAAACCCACTCAAATCAGTGTTTTCGTTGGAGACTTGCGACGATACCAACCCATCCAAATATTCTGCTCCGAAATCGTCCTCTGAGTCATCGCGATCGTCGTTAGTATTGAAGTTAGTGATACCGCTGGCGACTCGGGCTTTGCTTTCCGCGATTACTCTTCTGGCTTCTTGGATATTGGATGTGAAGTCTTGGGCGGGTTGTTCCTGAAGAGGGCTCAGATCAATGGTTGTCACTTCTTGTGGGACCTGCTGATGTAAATTATTTTCGTTTTTTCTAGTATTTACGTTCAAGTCAACGTTGCAGAACGTGGAGTTTGTACCAACTATAACAGATGAGGAATCAAATGATGGGCGCTGTGTCCGCTCAAGAGGTACTGGGTCTAAATCCGAGTTTACGTTCAGTAGATTGCTTTCATCTATCGGAGGGTTTAAGAATGTAAACGTTGCCCGTGTCCGATTAATGTCAGAACTAATGCCTTGCATTCGGGGTTCGAATTTCTCTTTTCTCCATTGTGTTTTTGCGTCTAGAGAAAGAGACGTAGAGTCATTAATTGCATTTCTCTTGATAAGTAACTCGATCTTAGCTTCGCAGAGTCGAATATAGTTCTGCAATGTAGGGACGTCAGTGTCTGAGGACGAGGTGCCATTTTGAGTATTAAGGGGAGAAGAAAACGCCAGAGGTCGTATTGGTTTATGATTCAAACTTGCGCTGGACAGTTTTGTTAGGTTCTCGAGTTGAGAGAGTAGGTTATTGGTTTTCACTAGCGGTGTGATTGTATCAGGTGATAATACAGAACTGTTGTTACTTTTTACTCTGGCTCTTTTGGCCATAGGTATGGCTTGTTCTAGCAAAGATGTGATTCCTAACTTCGACGGGTCTATTATAGAGAAAGATTCTTTTTTGTCTTTTCCGCCGTCTTGAGTCGATTGAGAAAAAAACGAGGTCGAATGGACTACGCTTGAGTCGGCAGAATACGGTCTTTTGATGCCAGTTTCATTTAAACTTTGAGGTTTTGCGACAGTGTTTGAGAAGTACGGAGATCCGATCCGTGGCTCCTCTGAAATTTCAATGTTTACTGCGTTCGATGGTCGTCCAATACCTAAACCGGAAGCAGTCATAGAAATGTTGGGCCCGGAAGTTGGGTTCATGAAACTAGTAGGCTGGTTGGCTCTGATCTTGGGTGTATGCGATTGCCCGTTTGGTGGCGAAGATGTATGTCTATCATGAACTAACGAAGGTACCTCTCCCGCAACCCCAGTTTTAGAATTAAATACCTCTGGCAACTTGTTAGAGCTTTTCGGTAGAGTTGACATAACATTTGACGCGTGAAATGGCTCGTTATGTGGCTGAGGCGTCATCAGACTAATCGAAGTGACTGGAAGGCCAGGTATCACAGAACGAGGCGGTCGGTTAGGAACGCTTCGTAGAAGAATTTCTGTTTCCCATTGGGGGGCCCTTGAGGGTGTAGTTTCCGAGAGCCAATCCTTGATTTCTCGTAGATTGTTGATGATGGCCATAATACGGCTTATTTACATGTATGAGAGGTACGTTCTTCAGATATTGATTCAAGATACACAAACAGAGGGTAATGTGACTGGAATTGTAGGCAAAGATATAGAGTTCAGAGATATGCTTTTGAGAAGGAATTTTTGTTATTGATTTTTTTTTTGAGGGTTTAGGTTGTTCCAGATGTAACGAGACTTGTATTATTGGTGGCTGCAAATTTAGAGTTTCTGTCAGGTATTCCGCAGCAAAAGAAGAAAAAAAAAAGTCTGACGTTGTTCATTGGAGTTTATGTATGGGGCAAAAGCTCGACTCTGTTGGATTCTTAATTTTCTACGCATATTTAGTCGAGCTACACTAGGATGTGGCTAAAGGAAGCCGAGTCAAGATATAGAGATAAAGGTGTTCGAAAAGATTTGAAGTTTCATAAGTCAATCAATTCATTACTGAGAAGATACATGAAACCAAGTTCATTTCAAGGACGAATATGGAAAGACTTCGTCTAGACGCCTAACAATTCCATACCAGCCCTTATTTATGAGAAGAACGAGCGATGATGTTTTCTCCGAGAAACTCTGTTCAGCATTGTTCTGCCAAAATATTTCCCCTAAATAGTCATATTGCCTGGACTATACACAATATTGGATAGCTTTACAACATGTGAGAAAAAAACACAAGCCAGCCAAGCTTAACTTCTTTGAAAAAACGTTCAAAATTATCAACTTAATCGCAATCAATATACCGCACCTGGTAATTTCCTAATTGACCTTCCCAGTCTGTTAAATGGTCGTCTTTGTTCTAGGAGCCGCACTGAGGACAAAGATGCTATAGAATCGAAACAAAGAGAACAAAAAAAGAAAAATTAAATAAACAGAGAAACTAAAATACCAATGAATCTCCTCTTAAAATTTGCCCTCAGCCTCAGACGATCTAGCCCTCCAACCACCCCCGTCCACAACTCCTTAAAACGAGATTAACGGTCACAGGTTATGAAAGTACAGCAAAGAAGTGATTTACAAGCCAATCCCAGTAATTCTTCGTTTGTGGAGAACCTAGGCGGAGAAGAGCTAACTCTACTATAGTGGGGAGCCGGAATGTATATGAATCGCCTGGGGTGAGGAGAAGATAAGGAAAGGAGGAGCGAAGAGGAGATGACTTGTATGAGCTACACCTCAATAGGAGGATAGTGGAGAAGAAGAATAAAGGAAATTTGAAGGATTTAAGGGGAACAGGTAAAAGCGAAAAGAATATTAGCTTAAATCAAGCTCGCTGATAAGATGTTCGGGTCTGGTTGGTATCCCCTGTCCCTATCTGTCAGGTACCTCCTCATAATTTTGACAGTTACCTTGGTGGACAAAGCTTGATAAGATAGAGAAAACTGATTACATGCACCGCTCTCCACCTCAAATCTACCGACATGCATATGGCTCAGCGGCAATTTTTTTCAAAAGGTGACGGGGTAAATAACGCTTCGGAGAAAATGCAAAAAGAAACGGCGTGGGCCAAAAGAAATCCAAGAAATGATCCGAGAAGTGGCATGTGTGGTGGTGATGCACGAACGACGAGAGTTAAAAAAGGACCCGCAACGTTTGGATTTTCAATGATTGAGAGAAAATTGAAAAGGTCCATGAAATCGAGTTAAAGTTATTTTGGCTATTTGATAAGGGCCATTTCTCTAACTAACACATGCAAGAGATTAGCGTTTCGTTTGTGCGGAGACCGCTTAAGGAGGGGAGAGGAATTGCAACCACATATGGGTGCGGTTAGACGAGAATGTAGAAATGTGTATTTCACCACACTTTGAAAAGGGGAAGATGTTTTTTCTTTCTTTTTTTGACTTTCTTGTTTTTAATGACACGGCTAAAGTTCTCTTTATTGTAAGTTTAGGCAACTTCGACAGAGGGTCTTTGTTTCCGTCAGGGAACTTACAGTTCTTGCACACCAATACGAGATGATAGCCCAACGAAATACCAATTTCTCGCTCCAATCTGAATAGTATATTCTGCAAATCACCCAATATTCTCTAAACTTGAACTAAAACCCTTTGGGTTGACAGGCTGCAAATGCGCACGTGACCCGGAAAAACCCAAGCATACATTCCGAGGGTAGAGTCTCACCTCATAAACGGAGGGAGCACGAATGTTGAAAGTACTTTCACAATCAATTAGGGTAGAAATAGTTTAAAAAGAGTTACTTCGCTGAGTAGTTGTTTCTCGTCTCTCTACTTGCAGTTGCTTTACAGCGTGTGGTCCTTGTGTTAGACGCTACATTGTACCTTGTTGGGGTGGTGCAATGGCCGGTTTTGGGGCTCACCTGATTTTCACTTCACAATATAAAGCAACCTGATCGGAGGCATCTGTGAATAAAATACGACAAATCAGAAATTTTTCCTTGAAAGTCATACTAAATAAAAGAAGTAATTCTCGTTGTTTTTCCCATTCTGTTGTTTGTACTGCAAAGCGTTAGCGATAGGCCTGCGTCTAGTCAATCCGAAGACGGCTTTCACTGGAGGAATATATAAAGGTTCGAGAAACAAAACTCCGATCCTCTTTAGTCTGCAAAAGTTTTGAAGGGTTCTTCATAATTTTTACCGCGTTCAATTCTTTTCTTTCCAGACACACAGTTGAGCCTTCAGTTGAAGGGAATCTACTCTTTCTGCCAAAAGGAGAACGTTTAGACAAGATAAAATCGTCAAGCCTGTTGCTCGAGACATCAGATTGGAAACTTTGGTTTGCACAAAGTTCGAGGCTCCACAAACACAGTGCATCAAAAGGATCTTTCATAAGCCTTACTGGCACATAGCACGGCGCTCACCCTATTTTGAAGAAACAGGAATCAGTCCTACTTACGCTTGGAAAACTTAGGTTTCATCCCTTTTTGTGTCTCGTTCTCAGGTATTTTTCATTCCAAAAGGCTGTATAGCAATACCTCAGAATATCTACTATCGTTGAACTTTGCTTACATCACACAGAACCCTTGTGTGTGGTATACACGGAACGGCCTGGTTTCACAATAGTTCCAAGTTTCCCAGAACTCCCGGATTTTCTTGGATCCGTAAATCTTACCAGAAAAACAGCAATCTCAGATCAACGGCCTCAAAGTTAAAGAAACAATTCTTCCACTAACATAAAAGAAGCTTCTTAACTTCTAAGTGTCCATACTTCCTGCAGTACTTAGCCTTGTTGCCAACTTCTGCGGTGTCTGTTGTTCATAACCACAGCTAAATAACCACTTCTGCATCGCCTTTCGCGAAATAATACCGTTGGTATCCTGCAGACACGTCCCTCAATTATCCGTGCCATTTGTACTCCCCATCTCTGTGGCTCTACACACTACATTCTACACACTACCTTCTACACAATCCTACCTGCCTTTCCCCTCCGTGTACTGCAGACAACACCGCAGCCAAATTTCTCCTCATTCGAAGTACCCCCCATTTGCAAAAGTATATAACCATCTGCAAAATTCCAAGCACGGCTACAAGGTCTTTTCTTTGTATCGTGCTGCTATATCATCGTATTTCTGCTTCCCGTTCTTACCGTTTCGCTTGTCCAGCTTGCTCATCTCCATTGCAAGAGATCACCTGTTTCCACTCAACCACCCTTATCTGGACTTCGGATAATCGACCACACGGCGAAAAATTCTCGGGCGCATCTCCCTCTCAAATACGGCCAAATCCAACGAATCGTTTCGAAAAGAAGCAAGAACACGTTTGTGATCATTGAACGATTTATTGGTATCTTGATATTTCATCAAATCCTTCTTGTCACTTTGTCCCCTGGTTCTCTACCTGGATCTTCATCAATCCCACCAACAGATTGAATATTTGGCTGATCTGAAATCTTTGACCATCAACTCGATTTCTTCTCGACTTGCTGCCTTTAACTTATCAGATCTTGGTGCACTTTATCTCGTTTCTTGTTAATCATGGACACGCTTTCTTATTTCCAATCTTCGGACTCAGCCTGGAAGAAGCAATGCCACAACAACCCAAAGTGGTCTGCGCCTAGCCCTACACAATCGTCGGCTCTGGAAACATACTCGAACACGTCGCCCTCGCTGTCTTTTTCCGAATCCTCGGTATTTTCTTCGTTCGTCTCCCAGCAAGATTTGTTGCCTGAATTGTGGCTCGAAACGCCAAAGGCACAAAATCACGTCTACAGCAACAGTATCAACGGCGGTAGCGTTAACAACTCTTTTGCCACTTACAACAACGCGAACTTCACCAACCAAGACGTTCAGGACCATCTTTTCCAGCCTCACTGCGACAATGTCTCTTCTTATTCTAGCTGGAACTCAAAGCCCAGAAGCAACCCACCTCCCGGTCTCGCTGCCACAGCAGTTCTTCGTGACTCATCTTTAGAATACGCACAATCTCTCCTTCCCCATAGTCTACTAATGCCCTTGACGCAGGAGAACTTGGATTATCACAAGGGCTCTAAACCAGTCGCTTACAACGACATGTACGTCTTTGACAGACAAGTGTCGATGGAGCACGATCAGCTTCCGACTATAAACAAAGAGCGCAATGGATCTGTGTCGTCAACGTCTTCCTCTTCTGCACATTCTTCCCATTCGGGACAATCTTGTTTGTCAAAGACGCCGAAGACCAACGCAAAGTCCCTCAATACTCAACTCTACAAAACCGAGCTCTGTATGCTGTACATGAAGACGAATGTGTGCCCTTACGGAAGCAAGTGTCAATTTGCACATGGAGAAATTGAGTTGAAGAGAGTGGAAAGACCATCCAACTGGAGATCCAAGCCCTGTGCCAACTGGATGCGTTACAGCCTGTGCCGGTACGGTAAGCGGTGCTGTTTCAAGCACGGCGAGTAAACTATTTATTGAATGAATGACATTAATGACGTATAGAATAATATACATAATATGATTTCAAGACTTTATGTAGAAGAACAACGGTCATATCAGAAATGTATAGGGCTCATCATTTGATATCTGATCTATAAATTTAAGTATAATCAAGCATTGCTTTACCTTTTGTCATTTGTAAGTCTTCTTATTACGTGCTTGAGTTCAATCAGCTTTCTGAGTATATTGATTTTCATCTAAATATTAAAATATATCGCTTCCGTTTCCATTTTTTTTCATCCCTGAAATACAGCCACTCTACATTTTGTTTATCTTTTCCTGCGTTTCAGTTCAAAAAGAAAAGAACTGCTTCAAAGCGCCAACATTCCCATTTCTTAAACACATCTTGACTCGAAATGTAGACGTCTGCATTTCACACTACAAGAATAAAGCCCGCAAGCTCCACACCTGGAGTACGGGCTCCGGGAACCACATACAGAGCATAGTCTCACCTTTGGCTTCAACACCGGTAAACTTCCTTTCTTCTGTTTTTTGGCCAGTTCCCAATTCTGCTCTGCAAACAGGAAATGTACGCCCTGGATGGTGTTTGTCCAAATCCAATTCTTTTCTTCGTCTAGGTACGAGTTAAAGTTCCGTCGAGCCGCCAAAATCCTCTTGGCTGCCAGGGAATTACCGTGACGAACTTTCTTTTTATCAGCGGCGCTGAGAGTCTTGTGGATGCTGGTGTACGCGAACATCTTCGGAAGCTCAAACGTAGGGTTCGGCGATTCCTTACTGAGTTCCAGGAGCCGCTTGGTGATGACCTTCTCTAGCTGCATCTGGTGCAGCGACTTAAACACCCCACCATTAACCGTGCCGCTGTTGTAGTTGACCTGAGTCTGAGCGTTCAGCAAGTCTGTGATGTTGTAGTTGACTTTGGGTCTGTTTTTCTCTCCACGCAGTTCGTCAGTCTGAATGTCACTTTTGTGCGTTGGACGGGCCTGGAGGTTTACCAGCGACAGAAAATAGATGGTGGTAGTGTTTGTATTGAGCGTTTTCGGAATTTCTTCTACCAACATGATATGATTCTATAGGAAAAGACGGGAAAGAGAAAAAGAATGAAAGGCGGGAGTTTTAGAATAGCACTGGGATATTATATTTGAGTCGTTTTGAAATAGAAGGGAAAGAAGAGATGGTGGTGATGATTGAATAAATGGTGTATTAGGATGTTGTTAATGGTAGTAGCTAGCTTGGTGAAGAAGTGTGGAGAGGAATCGTAGAGGAAGTATTAATCCCAAGAATTTTCTTCTAAAAAATCGAGCTTAAAACAAAAATAGTTCATTTCTTTAATGTTACTTTTATTCATTTTTTGGCCCCTTCTTTCTAGTGTCTGTTCCTTGAATATATGCGTTATAGAATTCATTACATTGACTAGGCAAGCTAGACGGAACTTATCATCATGCAGAACGAACTTTCAACAATCTTGTAAGAAAAAATCAAATTTAACTTGGCTTCAATTTGCAAGTTTTGAATTTTTCCTTTTTGCTCTCTACGTCTTTTCCGTTACTACATACACAAAAAGAAGTCGATCTGAAAAGTTTCACGTGACCACTCTCACGCGACTCGAATCTCCAAAAAATTTCAACTGGTAATCAATTTCTCAGAAAGCCAGCCCGACTAGAATCAATTTGCATTAATGGAACAGAAAACCTGGACCTCTGTGAAGGAAGAGGTTGCCAAGGGCCTTGCATCCTCCCATAGATCCGGTCGTGCGGCTGCGTTGAAAGAAATTCGCCATCTTTTAGCCTCCAATGCAACTAAACTGGACGACGATACGAAATCCCAGCGCCATATCGCCAAGTTGGTCTTGAACACTTACAACTACTACCAGGACGCTGCTTCACGTACGGATGTTATTCTGACTTTGCTGGAATATGTGGCCTACGACCGCCAGTACTTGCACTTATTTGCCCAATATATCCACACAATCGCGGCCAAGTGTCTCAATTCGGCCATTACAAATGTGCTTACGTTGCTCTCATGGACCAACCACTTGCTTCTCATTTGTGACTTGGCTCCTGCTGAGCCTGCGTTCACTCTCTTGGTGGAATCTCAGATGTACTTACTATACTCTGCTTCTGATAGAAGCACCGACATTTCCCTGAGACACAACCCTTCGCACAGAAATAGGATCAACAAGTCATGTGTGGCGCAAACCAAACGTGCCGTCACGAAAATTTTGCTTCAAAAGAGCGATGCCGATACCTCGGCGGAAGTAATAAGATCCTTGATCAATACTGTCTTGGATGCCAAGTATCCATGCCCATCGGGTACCCTTGCATACATTGCCGTTTTGGCCAATGCTTTGCATGATTTGCTTCCCCTGCACCCACACATGTACCATACCATTGAATCTGATGAAAGGTTGCAGACTAGTATTATGGACTTCTTCGTCAAAAATGGTCTTATGGCTAAAGCAGCCCCTGCCCCATTTGCCATTAGTGCATTTACCCAACATTTTATTGCATTTTTCGTTAAGCCAGATACTTTTGAATCTGTAGTGCTCCCCAACTTAGAGAAGGCTATTGTTAGGTCGTCAGAAGTGGGACTTTGTCATATTGCCCCATACCTTTTTGGGGTGCCCAGGGGATTAGACATAAGTAAATCTTTCGCCAAATCAAAACTTTTAACCAACATTCTTAACGGTATGAAGTCCCCTAAGGAGCATGTTTGTCAACTGTCATTTACCACAATGAAATACATCAGCCACAACTGCTTGCCCTCGATACTGGCTCAGGATACCAATTACGTCATTGACCAAATTTTGAGTACATTAAAATCGACTACCAACACGGAATGCCGCATCCTATTGATCAAGACTATTAATGAGATCGAATCAACAGAGGCTGCTGTGACAGAACATATCTTAAAAGTGGTACAACCTCTCGTAGCCAAGGAAGCAAACGAACTGCTTCTAGCCGAGCTTGTTAATGTATTCGGTGAGGGGTTTCTTCGTGCTTTGAAGAACGGTTGGACGCTTGCAGACAACGACAAGATAGTTGCACAAATAGTGGCAGGCTTTGGGAGCGCCAAAGCTTCTTTCAAGAGCATTTGGTCGGGGGTAATCGGCCAAAAGCTCCTTGAAGCTAACTCTGCGCTCCAGAAGGAGCTTCTGCAGCT
The DNA here is from genome assembly GCA_030563705.1 of Australozyma bambusicola. Taxonomy (NCBI): domain Eukaryota; kingdom Fungi; phylum Ascomycota; class Pichiomycetes; order Serinales; family Metschnikowiaceae; genus Australozyma; species Australozyma bambusicola. The sequence continues at coordinate 114,717 of JAJMJU010000005.1, read as the reverse complement.
TTTCGATAAAGTGCAACCAACTTTGCAAAAGTCTTTGGCCGAGGCGGTCAAGGCCCCTCTTCCGACCGTTGCAAACAAGGCAATTTTGCCCGCATTCGTTTATATTGCTTTACTCCCTGTGTATGGCGCCTCGGAGACTGAGACAACCCTGATCATTGTTGATTCACTTAAAGCTTCCGATGACAAAATTTCGATATTGACTAGTAGCAAAGTCGCCACAAAATTGCTGGACACTGAGCAATTTTGGTGCTTACAAGCTCTTGTAGCTGCGTTTCCATATCTTGACAAGCAAGACTCCTTTGCTTCTGTATACTTGTATTTGTCATCTTCCACCGCTGTCACTCAGGACACAAACGCAGCCGCTGTACGTGCCATCCCTACGCTTTTAAAGTTTGACGAAAAGAAGGCTAGCGGATCTTTAGCAGAAAGCATAAAAGCCATGGGATTCAACAATGAATGTGCCAACTTCAATGCCCCTTATGGAAACGTAAATCCGGTGTTGAATCAACTCACAAAGATCGAAAACAAAGACGCTAAGATCGAAAACTTGGTACTGTTGTTTGTAGTATCGCATTTGAAGAGCCTACATATCAAAGATCAGTGGATTGGGCTTGTTTTAAGATCTGAACTCGATCCAAACGATGTAGTCGTTGCAAAACTGCAGGAACTTTTTGCACAAGCATACGAGACGATGAGAATTGCTGATCCTGGATCTGAACTCCATGCAGCTGCTTCTGAGGCCATCAAGACCATGGCTTTCATCAATGCACATGTCACACAACCAATAGTTGCCAGCGCGCTCAAAAACGACTTTAATATCGAGGCCATTAACAATTTGGATGAAACAGCAGTCCAAATCTGGAAGGCTCAAGAAGGTGAATTGGTTGTAGATGTATTGGCTGCGTCGGCGCCTAAGCCAAAGGGCGAATCGAAAAACTCCAAGGACTACGAAACAAGAAAGTGGGAAGAGAATTTGAAGAAGGAACTCTCATCCAAGGGAAGAGTAGCAAAAAAATTGACTCGTGAGGAGCAAGCTTTAGTCAACGAACAGCTTTCAACAGAACTGAAGACCAGGGCACAGATCGGCGCCATGCTTAAATTGTATAGCCGTGCTTTTAGTCTTGTTGAGGCACTTACCGAAAAGAGCGCAATTCTGGAAGGTGGTTGTGAGTGGTTATCTGTGGCAGTGTTCTCTGCGCTTGAAGTGATGAAGGCGCCTTTCAGTTTTGATCTTTTTGGTGAAAGCGCCGCCCGGTCGTTCATCCGCTGGTCGAAGGTATGCTTCCGCCTTCATCCGCTTACGGAACTTGCTGGTGCAGTAACTCTTCGGGCTTTGGATATCAAGGGTGTGCCTGAAAACTTTTGTCAATTGCCTTTGATCGATTTAATTAGTAACGTCTTGTTCAGAACAAAAATGATGGTTGATGACTGGTTTAATACCGAAGGCTTCATTTACATCGCGCCTTTGATAACCAAGGTTTTGCAGACGGGTATTGTTGTTGCAGTTAAAAACTCTAAGAAACAGGTGGTTACTTCCGAATTTGCAGACGAGGACCCCGAGGAAGAGCATTTGTCATTGGCTATCAGTATCTTGTCTGCGCAGAATATGCTTCAGAACAACTTGATTCCCCGTGAACCGATTTTAGAGTCGTTGATTGAATTAATGAGAATACCTTCTAAAGCCAAGATGGCCAAAGAATGTTTACTCACGTTGTGCCAGCATATTTCCGTAGACTTCTGCGCTGCAGATTTGCAAATCTTCCTTCGTCATATTGTCACTGCAGACACATTTGTGAAAACTGCCATTCTTCAAGGGCTCGATGCTGAGTTTGACTTGAGCGAAGACTTCAAATACGCAGATGAGATCTGGATTGCCATGCACGACAATGACCATATTGTGTCGGATACGGCGCAAACTATTTGGCAGGATAATGAGTTCACATTGACCTCTGATGCACTTAAGACATTGTTTAACTTCATTGACGAACCAGACTCAGGATTGAGACTAACAATCGCACGTGCGATTGCCACTGCGGCAATAACGCTTCAAGAGTCGGGTACCGAGGTGTTTGATACAGTATTGGATGATCTTTTGGCTTTGTTTATCGAGAAACAGACGCCACCACCGGCGCCAAGAGATAAGTTCGGTCTTGTGATAAATAACCATGCCTCTCAACGTGACCACTGGGAAGCACGTTCGACCCTTGCCATCACTCTTCGTCTTTTGAGTCTGCTCTGTCAGTCGCAAAGAAGTATTGAGAAGATCTTTGATTTCTTGGTCAACAAGAAGACTTTGGGCGATAAGGAGCCGCTTGTGTGTCAAGAACTTCTCGAGGCCGGCATTGAGATCATTCGGGTTAGTGGAGCCGATTATGTGGAAACTCTTATCCCACTCTTCGAGGAACCACTTGCCGCTCCAGACATTAATTCCAAGACTGAAGACCGAATTAAAGAATCAGTAATTATCTTGTACGGAGCCTTAGGGCGTCACTTAAAGAAGGATGATGCGCGTTTGACACTCATCTTTGATCGTTTGCTTTCGACGCTCGATACACCCTCCGAAGACGTTCAGCATGCTATTTCTGAAGGAATCGCGCCACTTGTTCCCTCGTTTGAAGATGTATTGCAAGATAAATTCGACGAGCTTTTTGAAAAGCTCTGGAGCAACAAGACCTTGGCCGTGCGTAAAGGTGCAGCTTATGGTATCGCCGGTTTGGTCAAAGGTGCACACATTAAAGCCCTTTTCGCAAACGACGTGATGAAGAACCTTATCACAGCGTCTGATGATAAGAAGGTGGAAGCACGTGAAGGTGTCGCTTTCTTGGTTGACTGTTTGTCGCAAGCTCTTGGGTCGCAGTTCGAACCGTATGTGATTGAACTTTTGCCAGTCATATTGAAATCCTTGGGTGATCCAAGCAACTCTGTGCGTGAAGCCACCGACCTTGCTGCACGTCAAATCATGAAGTGCACCACCAGCTACGGTGTAAAGCAGTTGATTCCTCTTGCAATCCGTAATTTGGACGATATTGCTTGGAGAACTAAGAAGGGCTCGGTAGAGTTGCTTGGATCCATGGCATACCTTGATCCAACTCAATTATCTGCCTCGTTGTCCACCATCGTACCCCAAATTGTCGGCGTTTTGAATGATTCACACAAAGAAGTGCGTAAGGCTTCAGACCAGGCGCTTAAAAGATTTGGAGAGGTCATTAGAAACCCCGAAATCCAGGCCATTGTTCCTGACTTGATCAATGCTATTGGAGACCCAACGAAGTTCACCGACGAAGCGCTCGATAAATTGATCAAGACACAGTTTGTGCATTACATCGATGGCCCATCTTTGGCTCTTATCATCCACGTTATTCACCGAGGCATGAAAGATAGATCTGCGTCAACAAAGAAAAAAGCCTGCCAGATTGTCGGAAACATGGCCATTTTGGTGGACAGCCACGACCTCCAGCCCTACTTGGCCGCTTTGATTGCCGAATTGGAGATCGCCATGGTTGATCCTGTTCCCGAAACAAGATCTACTGGTGCTAGAGCCTTGGGTTCTTTAGTGGAGAAACTCGGCGAGGACCGATTCCCCGATATGATTCCCAAACTCATTCGCACACTCAACGACCCTTCCAAAGCAGGAGACAGACTTGGATCTGCACAAGCGCTTTCGGAAGTCATTTGTGGCCTTGGTTTGTCGAAATTGGACGAGATGCTTCCATCGATTTTGACCAGCGCCCAATCGCCCTATGCCAACGTTCGTGCCGGATTCATGCCATTGTTATTATATTTGCCCATCTGTTTCGGTTCGCAGTTTGCGCCATACTTGTCGCGCATCATCCCTCCTATTTTGCAAGGTTTAGCAGATACTGACGAAGAGATCCGTGACACTGCTTTGAGAGCTGGCCGTTTGATTGTGAAGAACTACGCTTCAAAGGCAGTTGACTTGTTACTTCCAGAATTGGAACAAGGCCTCTCAGACTCGTCTTACAGAATCCGTCTTTCCAGTGTGGAGCTTACGGGAGACTTGTTATTCCAAGTTACCGGAATTTCCGGCAAAAACGAGCTCACTGAGGAGCAGGCCGAGGTCAATCGGAACCTTGTCGGCATTTTGGGCCAGGATCGTCGCGACCGAATCTTGGCAGCACTTTTCGTTTGCCGGTCCGATGTTACCAGTGTGGTGAGAGCTGCTGCCATCGATATCTGGAAGGCTTTGGTCGCAAACACGCCAAAGACCATCAAGGAGATTATCCCAAGCTTGACGCACATTTTGGTGCGTCGGTTGGCTTCCAGCGACGACATAAACAAAACTATCGCGGCTGCAACTTTGGGAGATGTGGTTCGTCGTGTAGGCGCCAATGCTTTGGCGCAGTTGCTTCCTGCTTTGGAAGAATTACTCGTCTCAAGTGACACTGACGCTAAATTGGGTATTTGCATTGCGCTCACCGAGTTGATCTCATCTGCTTCTTCCGATGCCTTAACATCCTACCAGAACACGTTCATCAACATTGTAAAGGAGGCATTAGTGGACGCATCGCCAAGTGTTCGTGAAGCCGCTGCAAAGGCATTTGAGGCTTTGCAGGATCGGTTGGGCAAGCTTGTCATTGATGAAGTGTTACCTAGCTTGTTGAATCAATTGGACTCTGACGACTCAGAGAACGCTTTGCACGCGCTCCAGGAGATTATGGCCACCAAAGCCGATGTGATCTTCCCAATATTGATTCCTACTTTGATGGCGCCTCCGATCGACGTTTTCAAAACGAAAGCGCTTTCTTCATTGGCTGCCGTTGCAGGTCCCGCATTATACTCGCGTCTTGCCTCAATTATCAATACTTTGCTTCAAGCAATAATCGACACTGAACGTACCGGTACTGAGGTCGAAATTGCCGAGGTCAAGGCCGCCTTTGACAAAACCCTTTTGTCTGTGGAAGGTGACGCTGGGGTTCACCCAGTGATGCAACAGTTGATGTCTCTTATTAAGCACCAGGATGCTGACAAGAGAGCTGCCATCGCTGAGCGTTTGGGCGTTTTCTTTGAGCAGACTAACCTCGACTATTCGATTTACGTTCTGGACATGATGTCGCAACTTATTTTCTACTTGGGCGACAAAAACCCAGAGGTAGTCACTGGTGTCCAGAGCGCCTTGGCAGCGTTGGTCAATGCACAAGACAAGTCAATGTTGGAGAAGTTGGTTAAGCCTGCCCACCAGGCATTGACCATAGCTGGTGTCAGAGGAACAACATTACCTGGCTTCGAGTTGCCCAAGGGTCCAAGTTGTGTTTTGCCCATTTTTTCGCATGGCTTGATGTATGGAACAAGCGAGCAAAAAGTCTTGTCGGCCATGTCTATTGCTGAGGTCATTGACCGTACTCCAGCAGCCAATCTTAAGCCATTTGCAACACCTATCACCGGTCCATTGATCCGTGTTATAGGTGAGCGTGTTTCATCGGATATCAAATCAGCAATCTTGGGCGCTTTGATAAGTTTGTTGAGAAAAATTCCTCAGTTCCTCAGACCTTTCATTCCTCAGCTTCAGAGAACATTTGTGAGATCGTTATCGGACTCGACCAATGAATCGTTAAGATCGGGGGCCGTGACCGCTTTGGGGATTTTGATCGAGTTCCAACCTCGTGTAGACTCGCTTGTGACAGAATTGGTTAGTGGGGCTAGGGGAAGCGACGACCAAGTCATCAAAAATTCCTTCCTTAATGCCATGTTGCAAGTGGTTTTGAAGGGCGGCTCCAACATGAGTGACGCCTCCAAGGTCTCGATCATGACGTTAGTTGAGGAGGAAATATCTCATGTTAACGATAAGTCTGCTGTTGCATACGCTAGATTGTTGGGTTCGCTCTCACAAGTCTTATCCGCAGAAGAAGCCGCCAATATCTTGAAAGCAAAGATTCTTAGCAAGCGAGACACGGAGGAAGAGTTAAAGTTTGGCATTTTGTCCATCAACTCGTTCTTGAGAGATGCACCCGCTCATATCTTCAACACCGGCCTTTTTCAAGAGATCGTAAACTTTGTCGTGTTCTGTGCTGCCAACGCATCGCCCTACATTAGTGACAACGCTACTGTGGCCATGGGTAAGATCTTGCTCTTGGATCAAGAGTCGAAATCGCCCAAACAGAGCGACGTTGCGTCAAGCACGACAACTTTCGAAGTTCCTGAAAAGAACAAACAGCAAGTTTTGGAGCAAACTTGTGTCAATACGCTCCAGCCAACATCCAACTCGAGCGACACTCGTAGATTGGCTTTGGTTGTTATTCGTACCGTTTCAAGAAAAAAGAATGATTCTGTCGTCCACCCTAATCTAGACATGTTAGCACCTACTGTGTTCTCGTGTTTGCGTGACAGTGTCATCCCAATTCGTTTGGCTGCAGAAAAAGCGTTTTTGGCTCTCTTCAATCTTGTTGACGACCCAGAGTCAAATATGTTCAATGAGTGGTTTGCCAAGGCATCCGAAGGTACCATAGCCAACCCTTGTGGAGCAGTCATTCAGCCAAGGTCTATTGGAGACTACACAAAGAGAGTTGCCAGTCGTTTAGCATCCGTTGAAAGAGAAAGACTCAGCGCCGGTGGTGACGCTGAAACTTTGTATAGTGACCGTATAGAGGATGAGGATGAGCTCTGGGCCGTTGGCGGTCATTAAATTCGTGGACATTTTATTTAGATTAATAAATGAAAAGCATTTAAATGAGGAATAGTTTGATTACTTGCACAGTTAAACTATTAAAAAGAAAACAAAGGAACAAATCAGAGAAAAAGGAATAGCAAACGAATAGATTAATTTTGACGTTTCACTACCATTTTTAGTCAAATGGCTAAACGTGCTAATCTACAAATCAACCTATGTTGGAATACAATTGATAATACACATTTAACAAAAAGGCATCTCTTTTCTCTACGATCCATAACCAGAAGAGCGAATCTAGCCTTACACCAAAAATATAACAGAAAGAAACAACTCAGCGCTCAACTATCCATTGCGAGCAGCGCTATTGAACTAGAAGATATCGTTCGTTTTCCAGCCCGTATCAGATCACCTATGGTATTAGGCATCTTAAGATTTTTTGGTAAGTCGAGTTTTAGGCTGCGCAACGGAGGGAGGCTTTTAGCGATCTGCGTTGGCAGGCTATCAACGTCCATTCCTTCATCTCTAGATTCCTGCTTTACTGCAGTTGGCGGTGGCGTTTTGGTTGGTTCTAATTTCATTTCTTGAGCAGCAGTCTCAGAGACTGACTTTGTAACAGCGTTGGAAGCGGGTGGATTAATTGAAGTCATGAAGAATGACGACAAGTTGGTCATGGAATTATTGGCCGAGATGATAGGTGTGTTGACGGAAGATAGCCCCAACACCGGCGATGTAGGTAACGTGAAGGCACCTGTCGGTGAGTTCGGACGACTTTTCTTCAATCTCTGCTTCACGTAATCCATGTCACTCGACTCCAAAACATGAGATCTGCTTGGCGTTGGTTGTTGTACTTGCGGTTTAAGTGGTGTCATCTTCTGTAAGGACAGAAGAGTTGTGAACGCAGCTTTTGTGGTGGGGACATGAGGTGATAGTGGACTTTTCAGGGAGCTGTTAGGCCCACTACTGCTATGAGAAGCGTTGTCCAGAAGCGTGGTGTAGCTGCCGGAACGAGAAGTCAAAGCAATATTCGACAAGTACTGAAGGTTGTTCAGGGAGTTGGCGAACCCTAGCTGCGGTTGCTGGTTGCCTGAGTTGAAATACTTCGTAAGCGAGGGGAGCGAACGAGAATTCGCTGTTAGTTCTTCGTGAGAAGGCGAGGTGAACCGCTCTAATGTCTTAAGCTCCTGAGTCGCGGCCGAGGCCAACAAGTCAATGTTCATCGTCGAGTTGGCGGATATCGGGAGCTTATGCTGCGGGGACGACTTGTCTTCCAAATCGGGGGAGTTCATCGCGGAGGATTTCGTATTGCTCGCGGAGGCAACAGCCTCTTCTTGTTTCAACCGCGCGTCCACCTCAAAAAGCGCCGGATCCGTGTGTATCGGTATCGCAGCCAACTTCAATGCCTCTGCCGCCGTCTTTTGTAAGCTTTGAGCGGACATCGCGCTAGCGGGGGTGTTTACTGGTATATCGGCCACTTGGATGTCTCCTAATTGAACAGCAGCGAGCGCTGCTGCTGCTGGATCATAACGAGTTTGGAGAGACACTGAGGAGTTGGAAGAGGACGACAGTCCAGAGGAAGTTTGGAACGAAGGCTCGTTGGTGTCATTATAGGCGGAGTTGGCCAGCGCACGGCCCATCGTCGTGTAGACCGTTTGCGGCGTTGACCGTTGAGCAGGTGACGACGAAACCGAGGACATGGATGAATCTATAGCACGCGACAAGTTCTTGTTCCTTCTGCTGTTCGGGTTCGTGTGGATTCGCAGGTGTCTCGTCAACTCGTCCGAACGTGAAAATCGCTTGTGGCATCCGGCGTAAGCACATACATGTGGCTTCTCGCCAGTATGCGTCCGAATATGACGTGTCTGGTGCTCCAAGCGGTGGAACGCCTTGTCACACATGGTGCATTTGTATGGTCTCGACACGGGGTCCTTCCGTTTGGCCTCAGTTTTCGAAGAAATCATGGTGTTTTGCTGAGGAAGGGTACGAAGGGAGAGCTTTGGATTTATATGTGGGGGTGGGGGGTTAATAAAGGGGTTTGATAGGACGTAGAGGGTTTAAATGGCGTAGATGGTGCAAATGGTGCAAATGGTGTATATGGTAAGGGAGAGTAATCAGTGATTATATCTGACCAACAACAATCACAAGACGCAAAAAGGAAAATTGGAGAAGTTGGAAGTAAAGCCCCCTGTCTATCTAATAACAAGTGTGTTCGTTTCGGTTGAGGGCCGGATGTGGCGGTTCTCAGATGTTAGACACTGATGTTGTGGCTGACCCCGCAAAAACTACAGCGTTCAAAACAAGTAAGAAAGCAAAGCTGGGGAAGCTACAGAAACACCCAAAAACACAGAAAGGTGTTTGGTGTCGAAGTATCGCTCGGTGAGCCGGTTGACAGGGCCCCGACTACGATGAGTGAATGGGAATAGAAGGGGTGGTGAATGGAAAAAAAAGCCCACTGTCCGTACCTAAGAGTGCCTTCTATGGGAGGGCCACCAGAGGGACTCAGAAGACGGAAAAAAAAGCTGACAGTAGCAGGAAGCACTAATATGTTCGCTGGAATGACAATACCAGCACAAGTGGATGATGTGGGCTGTTTTAGGTGTGAAAAGACAGTGTAACCCCGGAAGTTAGGTGGGCGCGGACAGGAGATGCACCAGGCGGAAAAACCGCTCCTCGAGGAGACAACTCCAGGGCTGAAAAACACATAGAACACACAAATAATGCCAAAGTTCACATAAAGATTGCTTCTTTTTTTTTTTTCGTTTGGCATTTTTGACAGTTATCGGCCGATCCGCCGTTGCGTGCCTTGGTTGGTTTGGCTGTGACAACCACCATACCTAACTTAGTAGGGTTGACGGATAAATTGGCATCAGCCGGTTCTGTTACACTACAACGGAAAAACATGATATGACGGAGAATTCGAAATCTACTGATTTGGCTAAGATGGTTGTCGAAGTTAGCAATTTCAGACAATTTCCCGACAGTATAAAGCAACTACATGAATTACAAGATGAAGGTATAGTTGCAGCCATCTTTTCAACACTTGAGGGATCTGGTGCACTGAAATCGGTGTCCAGCTAACAACTGCGATGCCCATCGAAAAGTATGGGGTATAAAGCGGAGAAGGTCACGAGTGTGGAGTGCGCCTTAATGTGGCAGCCTATTAGCGGGCACATTTGATCTGATTCCCTAGACTGATTACGGGAATTCCAGAAGTGATCTGCAATCGCGAACACAGGTTCAAGTTGCTGAAATGGTAAAGGAATTGAATAAATGGTAGAGGAATTGAATAAATGGTAGAGGAATTAATAAATGGTCATTGGAATTGGAGTTTTAGAAGGGTATATTGCCAGCCGAGATCGAGGTCATGAAAGGCTAATTATTAAGAGTCAAGTAAAGAAAAAACTGAAAGAGTTCAAGAGTCTTCGGGCTTTCTGATGGATTTGTGATTGGATCGTTTGAGTGATTTGGACAGTTTTGGTTCGATGATTATATCTGTTTGAATCATAACGTAGGAGAAGTTCTTGACACTAACAGCATCAATTTTATTGCTCGAGATGCTCTTCGTAAATCAGGTTGGAATTCCAAGATCAAATGGTTGCTGAATTTGGGTAGTTTTGACATTGGGTTTTCATTTGCTCCTGACGTGCGCTACTTTTCTCAATTTCAAGAACGTACACATGAAAACCACGAAAACACAATTTTTATCATTACTGGCGGCGTTTTCAAATAATCGTATTTGGAATCGAAACATTTGGAATCGAAACATTTGGAATCGAAGCATTTAGAAGCGAAACATCTAGAATTTAAGTATCTACCAACCAAACTTTCATCGCAATTGTGCAACTTCAATCAACGATTTCAACAAGGACTTTCCATCGCCGTATCCTAAAAATTACTTTGATATACATTCTTATCATCTCATGCTTGTCTCTTCGAGAACACCAACTCGTCATTCTACATCCTAATCCACTGGTGCCTAGTATCCCTTTGACGAACCTCCCTCATAGTTGCTCTTCTATAAGTCAGACCAAATATGTCAACAAAAACACTTTGGAATTAGTTAATTTCCACAACAATACAAATCCATTTCTCACGCTACCTATGTTTACCCTACGTGTGTCACTCCACATTCAGCCGTACGCACCAGTGTCCCCAGTACGCATACAGTAACAAAGTCGGGAACAAAACAAGCAAATCGAAACGTAATATTTCGTAATCGCAACAACGCAAAAATTCCCATTCAAAAAATCAATTCTGAATCCCAATTTTTTTAGACTTCCCTACGTTCGATCACTCTTATCTGGGTACCAACACTCTCTCCTTATCTGATCAGTACCTGTAGATAATCCGAAATCTTCCAACCAACTCCAAATAGCCCCTAATCTTCCCCCCAATGTTCCAATTTATCCGGCCGAGAGTTCTATCATCCTCTTCTCCTCTTTTTTCGAAAATCGCTCTCTCAAAATTCGCCCTATCATTGTTCTCGTGCAATGCCCCTTTAACTTTTCTTTTTCGTTTATGTCACGAGCTCCATATTCCCCCCAGTCTCTCCACTTTAACGTCACCGAATCGGGTCACCTCCGAGTTCCAGAGCAAGGGCTCGTGTCCAAACCAATCTTTGTTTCTCCAGGAATTCCAAGAACACTCGAGTCCAAATATTTTCATTTTCCCATCATCTCTCCTGTGAGGCTATTTTCGTGTGTTCAGATGTGAAACAGTCGGGGGATTACAAGGTACTGCATGCGGGCCTTCTTTGTCGAAACTGTGGTTAGATTCTTACCCAGTTGCTATTACAGGCCACATAGCCACTTCCCTGTACCAAAAAGTGGAGAGACCAAATCTGTCAGTTACTGGCTGCGAAAAGGTGGAGAGACCTGTAGTGGAAAGGTCAGGAGTGAATGATCACCAGACCCAAAGCGAGCGTACTGCACACAAGACATGTCCTCAGATGTATAAAAAGCCAATTTGCAGCCACCTCCAGTTCTTCTGGTCTCTCTAGCACAAACCCCATTTATTGGAAATACATCGTCTTTTTCTTAGTTTAATTCAAAGAAAAGGCTTGTCTTTCCGTAAATACCCCGCTAACCCATCACATTGCTTTTACGAACGAATTTCTCCAGTAGAAAGAAAAACCACCGCGATCATGACAAAATCTAAGAAGAACCAGGTCATCGAGTTGAACCTCGATAACATGGAAAAACTCGAGCACCTCAAGCCCGTTCCAAAGTCTCGTTCCTCGTCCATTACCTCGATCGAGAGCGAAGATGGCTCTTTGCAGCAAGTGTTGAAGCCTCCTCCAAGAAAGGACTTTGACGACATTATAGCCTTTGAATCATACATTAGAGATGAAACTTGGGACAACGACTTTGATTACTGCCACGCTCATTTGAACTACTACCCACCATTCATTTTAAAGGAGGTCCATGGCAACTTAGACAAGATTAAGCCCACCATGAACAAGAACTCGAGAAAGTTTAGAAGAAACCTTCAGCATCACATCAAGCGCCACTTGATGCCAGATATGCAGAAATGTTCTGGTTTCCAAATGGATTTCGGCAAGGCCGTTATGGAAGAGACCCCAAAGTCCATCACTTGGAAGTTCCAAGACCTTGGTGACCATGGCTTCGCCAAGGAAGAGGAGGACATGTACGACAGACATTGGAAATTGGAATTGCAGGTCAAGTGTAACAATGAGAATCCAATGGTCGAAGTTGACTACAGATCCGTGCCTTTCTGAGCCGATCCCGAGAAGAATCGCCTAGATGGTGATCTTGGTGCCACAATAATGCACCTCCTAGTTAGGAATGTTTTACGAATTACGAAAATATACGAAATTGACGAGAAGAAAAACATGACGGCGGAAAAAAGAATAGTGAATTGGAAGATCTTTAGAGTTGTGAACCCTCCCCTCCTGCTTTCCTCTTGTATTAAAGGAGAGTTTCAATATGCGATTTAAGTAAAGACATGTCAGCCACCTAAAACAAATACTATACACGCTCTACGATGTCATTCTTTATTCATTTTATGTTTTCATTCTCCTCTATGGTTATTGTGTCCGTGAAAGACGATCATACTGGGGACTGGTGTTGCAATACACGCTGCCAAAAGTTTCCATATTGTCGTCAATGAAGTCCAGGAAGTCTTCTATGTACTTCATTAAAATGTTCATGCTAATCAGATTCATTGAAGTCTGTCCCGCTAGTCCCGGAATGCTTACCAAGAGCCGTAGTAGGTGTTCGACACCATATATATCTGACGGATTAAAATGACCAATTCGGTTCATCTCTTCTACATATTGTAGGCGCTCAAAGCGATAGAGGAGGCGCAATCCGAACGCTTCGTCGAAGTATGTCCGGAGCCCGAATGCCACCTCTTTGATCGTGTCGTACTCTTCCTCCAGCACCGTCTCTAGCTTCTGTTTCAAATACGTTTGCAAAATGACACTGACAGGCGTCGTCGACTCCAAGTCTACAAGTTTACGATCGCGCGTGATGATTTCCCAATCATCCACCAAGACACATTTCAACCGTGGCCGAAGCGGCAATAGAATCTCATACATCGACTTAGGTTCAGGTCTCTTCCGTTTGGCAGAGCCGTTTGCTTTCCCACCCGGCTGCGGCGTCTGATTTTTCGCTGCCCGTTTCCGCTTCCTCAGGTTCTCTTCCTCGTCGTCTTTGCCGCGACCCGAGTCAAGGCGCTCGATTGTCTTTTTGCGGGCGTTTCGAAGTTCTCTCGAAAGGCCCAAGTTGTCGTCGTTAAACTCCATTATCCGCTCGCTGGATACCCACTCATCCCATTTTGAGCTCCATCCCTTATAATGTAGGAAATATGCGTCTTTTTCTCGCAAGAAGTTGGGGATCTTGTTGGCCAGTAGAGGCTCAGTCCTTCCTTCGCCCAAGTCCACAAACGTTTTGCCCTCTACATGGACTTTTAGCACTTTGGCCTCGTATACCAAGGGGCCATGATATGCCAATGCCTTGCATCCAGGCCGGAACTTTTCCGTTGGTTCGTCCATGATGGGGAGTGGTAGAGCTCTGGCGCGTTGAAAGACGACAAACGAGCGGAGATTGAAAATGAAGAAAAGTATAATGGAGATGTGAATTTAAAAAATTGAAGGGCTATCAATAAAATTTTTAATGTCGAGTGTTGCTATTATCTAATTATAGAATACCTTGTTAGAAATGTCTACTTTTGTCTGTTGAATCTGAAACAAGTGGCCAATACATGAATGGAAGCTTCGCCAATGGAGTTCAACAATCGTCTAAATATTTTTTAATGATTCCAACCAGACTTCTTGTACTTTATGCCCTATTCGAAGATATGCTCCGTTTTTATGTTGTGTTTCTTTCTCAAAGGCTTGAGTCCTAATTGAGCCAACAAACCATAGAATGCATCGGGGGTGAGACTTGCACCGGCCAGAGGATTCTTGGTGAAATTGAGTCTGTTCAAGTTGGAGTTGCATTTAGTGTTGGGAGGAATAATAGACATCTTTTCGATCTGGTTCCGACTTAAGTCAAGATCTCGAAGACTAGGGTGGTTACCTATGTTTAGTGTGAAATTAAACTGAGATAGAGCATTACCGCTCAAATTCAACGTCTGTAAAGTTCGCGGAAAACATATGTCAGTATCAATAGTGTGTATGAGGTTTTGCTCGAGATTCAATACCCGGAGACTGCTCAAATCTTCATCTTTGTTATTAAACAAGGGAGTTTGGACTGAAGTCAAGATTTTGAATTGGTTTCTTCGAAGATCGAGCTTAAGGAGGGACTTAGGAGGCCTCCAATGCCGGAGTCCGTCGATGAGATTGTAAAATAGGTCCAAGTCTTTTAAATGTTGCAATTGGGACCAGTGAATAATGTCTTTTCCATCAATATTCAAATTGTACGAGTTCAAATCTTTTAAGCGGTTACCTGCCAACGCAAGCGACTGCACCTTGGAAGGAAAATAGAAATGATTTAGGTCCTCACAGTTAGACTCGGTAAGATTGAGTGTTGTGAGATTATCTGGAAAGCGTATACGAGTGTGTGCGATTCCATCTTCAGAGCCATATCGTAAATCCTTGCAGCATTGAATGTTAAGCAAATCTAAAGATTCCGGAAAAACGAAAAACGGGTAATCATCGGGGTTGTGTTCCACTCGTAAGGTTCGAAGAGCTGTTTCCGATAGGTCCAAGTACTTGAGACCATCGGGTAGATTATCCAAGTTTTCAAGTGAGGTGAAATTATTTACATCAAGCCGTAGGTTCCTGAGCGTACTTGGCCATTCAATTTCGCGTAATTCCTTTAAGGAGTTGTCGTCAATGAGATTATTGTTTAAGATGATCGACTCTAGCTTCGGCGGCCATTTTGCATGGTCCTCTTTAAACTTGAAATGACGAAGGCTATTGCTGGAGAGATCAATCGTATCTAAAGACTGTGGCAAGAGAGATACGTTGATGGAGTGCAAGCTGTTATAAGTCAACATTAATGTGCGGAGAGTATGTGGGAACAGCAACTTCTGAAATACATCATCGCGAAGGCCAACTTGATTCCAGTATAAATAGACAAGCGAGTCGGGAAGATGGATAGAGGTCACATCAAGACTTGGGAACCAGGAAACATCCAAATGCTCCAAGTTCGGCGGCAATTTTACCAGTGACCAGTTAGCGATCTCGTTCCCGAGAAGAACCACCTCTTTGAGGGATTGCAGGTTCTCAAAGTTTTTTGAAAGAAGCTGTTTTGTACTGAGGAATTTCACTCTCGAAGTTTGTAGTTTCAGTAGATTTTCAAACGAGAACAAAAGATCCAATTGCACGTCTGATAATTCATATTTGTCTACATAGATTTGAAGACTTGCAGCGCGACTTAGTTGCTTGAAATGTTTTTGGAGCAAGCTTTCGAGAGACCAGACATCTTGGCTGGTGATTACTTTGAAAGTGTTTGGGACGATGTCCTGGTTAGTTTCTAAGAAATCGTCAATCTCTCCATAAGTTGAAATGTCAATGAGATCCAGGTGCTGCGTATTGGAGACGCACAAATGGGGTCGATGTGCTGGCGAGAGAATGAGGTGTAGTTCGTTACTGAAATAGAGTTCTATGATAAAAGTTCGAAGATGAGGAACTCTTAGAAGGACATCCCGGATAATATGGGCAGGTATGTGTTGAAGAATATCTTTTATGATTGACCATGGAAGTTTTGGGAGATACACTTGGAGAAAACTCAGCGAGAACTCAGAAGAGTCCATAGTAGATGTTGTGAGAGTTTGCAACCAGTGGATCAAGGGTTTACTTACTAAGCACCCGCTAAGGATTCGTTAGGGCTAGGAGGAATGAAATATTTACGGGAAAGAAATAGATATTTGGGAATCGAAATCAACTGGGAATTTGTGGATAGAGCATGTCTTCGCAACATTAGGTTCTGGAAGGTTTTGGAGGGCCCTTAAAGTGTCGATCTATTAGGATGGGGTTCTTGGTTTTGAGAGGCTAGGATGGTTATAGCTGATTGATGTTAAATTGGACTTATTGAGTTTCACGAGGTTCAAATGTAATTGAATTTTATGAGTTCTTCCAAGCTCCCTAATTATTGACTTGTTCCGGGATGTAAATACGTCTTACAACAAACAAAGACAAACTAAAGGAAGAAAATATTTTTTCTCTTAAATCAGATAATTTCTGATAAAAAAACTTAACCGTTCTAACTTGCGTCAATCTAAAGAAATTGATCAATAGCTTCTCGAAATCCGTCCCCAGAGTTTTCCTCGTCACCCGTCCCTTTTCAGCCAAAAAAACCTAGTATAGCTATCCTAAGGTAACAAACATATAAAATATTAATATGTTTATTTCAAAAATCTCAATTCATACTCTTTCCTTCTACCCCACATCAAAGGGTCCAAACCATCAAGCCACTCTCGACACCCGTGCACCATCTCCAGAAGAAAAATCCTCTCCAGGTTGCAGTTAAGCATCTAACAAAACCACAGTATAAAACCCCACAAATCCTAACAACATAGTGCCATTTTGTATTAGCCTCTATTGCCCATTGAATTTCCTACGCGGCTCCTCAATTTGTCGTCATTGTTCCTAGAGGTTCGTGTGTTCACTTGGTTAACCATAATTGGCAATTTCGGTCAACATCCCCTAAGAACCAAGACTAGACTAAACTGGGGAAGATAAGACACCGCCTGGCGTCTTCTTCTATTCAATTTCCATTACATATTCATCGGCCATGGCCCAATCAGGCGGTGGTAACCGCGTCGGCGTTCACTACAAAGTAGGAAAAAAGATTGGTGAAGGCTCGTTTGGGATCATCTTCGAGGGTATCAACCTCCTCAACAGCCAGCAAATTGCCATCAAGTTCGAGCCACGCAAATGTGAAGCACCTCAATTGCGAGACGAATACCGGTCTTATCGTATTTTAGGGGATGTTTGTGGAGTACCTAGGGCGTACTTCTTTGGACAAGAAGGCGTACACAACATTCTCGTCATAGACCTTTTGGGCCCCTCGTTGGAAGACTTGTTCGACTGGTGCGGCCGCAAGTTTTCCACAAAAACGGTGGTGCAGGTGGCCAAGCAGATGCTCCAGCGAATGCTGGACATTCACGAGCATAATCTTGTCTACCGCGACGTGAAGCCCGACAATTTCTTGATCGGCAAGCCCAATACACCCCAGGCCAACATGGTCTACATCGTAGATTTTGGAATGGCCAAGCAGTACAGAGACCCTAAGACGAAAGCACATATTCCGTTTAGAGAAAAGAAGGCATTGAGCGGAACCGCACGTTACATGTCCATAAACACACACTTGGGCCGTGAACAGCTGAGAAGAGACGACTTAGAGAGCTTGGGACATGTGTTCATGTACTTCTTGCGAGGGTCGCTTCCCTGGCAGGGATTGAAAGCACCCACAAACAAGCAGAAGTACGAAAAGATCGGTTTGACAAAACAGACAACCTCAATCTCTGAGCTCTGTTATGGGTTTCCAATCCAGTTTGCACAGTATCTCACTTACGTACGCAATCTTGAGTTTGATGAAGACCCAGACTACGACTATTTAATCAACTTAATGGATGAAGCCCTAGAGTCCATTGGCGAGAAGGAAGATGGACATTACGACTGGATGGACTTGAACGGTGGCCGTGGATGGGATGCGGCCTTGAACAAAAAGGCTAATCTCCACGGTTATGGAAACCCACATCCGCCACAAAAACAACGTAAACCCACCGATGGCACTGCTCGCAATGTCATGAACAACAACAACAAGCGGTCGCCGTTTAATCTGAGCCAAAAGCAACCGCTCTTGTCTTCGCAACCGCGGGCAGATGGATCAAATTCGATGACATATGGCGCATACAATGCAACCAACGAGGTTGTGAATGGCAACAGTGCTCCGCCTCATAGAAGTGGACCAGGCTATGGCGACTCAGACCTACACTCAGACACGTCGAGCTTCAATGCGCATCGAAACAAGCGGTCTTGGCTATGCCGGATCTTCTGTTGTTTCTAGAAAATGCAGCGAACCCAACGAACTTATGACGCACCCACACTCGTTAATTTTACATCATCTCTACACAGTGTTATGGCCAGAGCTTGCCGCCGAGTGTATGATATTTTCCTTCCTTAGAGCTACATAACGAACAAACAAGACGAAGCAAGCGTATAGTATTGAGACCTGGGAAGGAGTAGAATGTAAGGAGAAGGAACTATTCAAAGCTGTTTACATGTCATTTTATTAGTATTGTCGTGATTCATTTATTGATCTGGCAAATGGCAGAGAGAAGTGAAGAAACCAAACCGTAGGGGATGCAATGATTTGCACAGCAAAGTCGATGTAAATTAACCAAAGAAATGACCAATTACACGTTTAAAATGCGGGAAAATCATTTGCTTGATTACTCGGAAATACTGGAGTTCCTAGACTTGCTCTCCTCAGACATCATACTGGCCACAGAACCCTTCCTAATTGAGTTCATATCCTTGGGAGGCTTGTCCTCGTCATGGTTGACCTTATTTCTTTCGGTGGGCAACCAGTACTTGTTGTTGGTGCCATTCTGGTGGTAACTGTAGTACTTTCCAGAATTGACCTGGGTGGCGCCGCCATAGTGAGGGGTGGTTTTGCCGCCGTTCCAACGCGACGACATTTTACCGAAAAAGTTGTCGAACAAGTCAGGCATTTTTTTAACGCTGACGGTGAATGTAAATGGACAGGGGAAAATGATGGAACGTGCTCAAAAGTTGACAAACGAGTTTCTACCAACTGTAAAATTGAGACTTCTTTGTGCTTCGATTTAATGATGGGTCTATGCCTTTCTTATCTTTTCTTAGTGACTGTTAAATGGTGAATTTGCAGCCGCAGTAGTGATGTATCCCGTATCGAATAAGATGATAATGATGACGGTACAAGAATGGCGATTGGCGGTACTTTATACCTTTTTTTGTGGAGAATAAGAGAGGAGCTTCCCCTCCGATGTCACAATTGCTTTTTCTTTATCCCTTTGCATTGGTTATCACTAGCTAGCCCATCCTGCACACAGAGCCTAATGACTGGGTGGGGACCTTCTTAGTAGTTTGCATAATTACACTGTAACGATGCATATATACATTCCACATATTTAACTTAGTAAAAATGATCGGGTTTGTAATGCATTTGAGTAATGTATTAATAAAGATGGGGTTCTGGATTTTATGTCTTTCCTTACTAGAA
This sequence comes from Australozyma bambusicola, assembly GCA_030563705.1. Classification (NCBI taxonomy): domain Eukaryota; kingdom Fungi; phylum Ascomycota; class Pichiomycetes; order Serinales; family Metschnikowiaceae; genus Australozyma; species Australozyma bambusicola. The sequence continues at coordinate 95,418 of JAJMJU010000005.1, read as the reverse complement.
TTACTTCTTTTCCTGCATACCTTACTATCTTATCACTTTCGTTTATTTCATCTACAAGGAGCCCATTGCTTCTGAGCAGGGCTGCACATCGCTATCCATTATGCATTCGAAGAATATAGTAATTAAATTGTATCCATAGTACCGTAGCGGCTGGTGGCTTAGAAATGAAACGAAGGGGCTTGAGGTTTTGTTTTCTTTGGAGGTAGCGACTCTTTTTTGGGATTCACGAAGAAACTCAATCAAGCAAATTTGGTAGCCGTTCCGTAGACTTCTAGCAGTAAAAGCTCTCTACTCTTGTCCAAATCCAACAGTCTCTTCAACAGCTAATGTAAGCTTCTGCTTCATACTTTCGTAAGACGTGTATGGAGGTAAGTCCACTCTGTTGAAACAAGTGTGGGATTTGGGCAACTGTTGCGGTTCACCAGCTTTTTCAATAGTAAACCTTCTAGGTCCATCAGATCCTTGCAAGTCTTTGAATCCATTGACAGGGATTCTTGAAGTACCGGTAGTGAACTGCAACAACCTAGCCTTCTGCTCAGAGTCCCACTCCTTGATACATTGCCAGAACCACTGAATGACCTGGTCGCTTTCCTGATAACCCCTGTAATCTGTGTGCTTCTTCCAGTCTTCCACGTCGATTTCGGACAAACCACCAATCAACAATTCTAACTCTCTCTCATCAAACACATTCACCAACTCCTGAGGAATCAACTCGTTAAACCCGTCAATGAAGGCCTTGAACTGCTCCTCAATACGTCTATATATCTTCCACTCACAAATCAACTCTACGTATTCGTGCTTGTTTTCTTGGGTAACCTCAATGTCTCTTCCACCAGGCTTCAAATCCACCTCTACAATTTGTCCGAATTGGTCATCCTCAGCGCTGAATGTAAGGTCTAACACATCGGTGATGTCGTTGTCAATGATCCATTGTAATGACCGGTAAAACTCAGCGTCCACACCTTCCATGTCTTGCAACACCACCTTTTTGTGCAACATCATCTTGTACAAAGCCCCGACGAAGAATGCATCCAAGAATCTTCTGTGGAACACGCCGAGACCGACGACCCTTCCAATGAACTTGAAGTAGTTCAAATGCTCAGGGTTGATACCAGAGTTGGGGTTGATTTGCAACGTGTAGTTGTCATGACTCGAGTATTCGAATAGACAGTAGAATGGGTTAAACATATCATGCGATAACAAAAAGAAAAACTCTCTAGACACTCCACCGTAATCCAATCCTTCTTCTCCATCAAACTTGATCATCAATCTCTTCTTCAAGTCGTCTGGTGTCTGTCTCATGATTTCTTGGTAAGAGTCCTCGAAAATGTGGTCTCTTCTGACCTTGATGTGGCACTGGCCAGGTAAGATTCTCAATGCAGGTTGCGACCGGAAGTAGATCACTTTCCGTCTGAAGTCACGCTTGTATTGCGGAACATTTTGGTCCAACGATGATGGCAACCGTGGGTCATCCCAGGTCGTGGTCTTAGTATTGTGGTCTACGAAGTAGACTCTGGCAGTGTTGGTCAAACGCATCTCCCAGCCAGAGGGCAATGGACCCAACTGACTTACGGGTTGTTGTTGAATGGTTGTGTTGGGCCCGAAAGTACGAATGTACTGCTGTCTCCGAGGGTCTACCCAAGTGGTCGTTCTGGTGTTATGATCCACGAAGTATGGTCTTCCTTCGCTGGTGAAACGCTGCTCCCAGCCAGAGGGCAACTCTCCTAGACCTCTAGTGGTTCCACCAGTGGCAGCCATCGAAACAGCGGCAGCAGCGCTCACTGGAGTGTTTGCACCACTGGAGTTGACGGTGACGCTTCCGCTGTTACTATTGGTGGTGGAGGTGCTAGCGCTCAACACTGGAGACTGAGGCGTTTGGCCAGGCAAAGTTCTTCCACGATGCTGCCGCCTTTCGGCCTCTGTATAGTTTTCACGCTGCTGTCCACGCTCACTTTCGGATTGATCGAGCATAGGACGCTGCCAGGTGGTGGTGCGCGAGTTGTGGTCGACATAATATGTTCTACCGAAGTTATCTGTTCTGCGCTCCCACCCGGGCGGCAATCTGCCGTATTGGTCTTCAAAAGACGAATATTGCCTGTTTGCTTGCGAATCTCCGTTGGCTGTCTGCTCGGCGTTAGCGGCAGGGGGACCATCGATGGCCTGAGATGTTCCGTTGGCGGGGGTTACTGGAGGAGCAGAAGAAATAGCAGCAGGGGCAGAATTTGAGGAGCTGTAGCTCAACACAATAATGACACGGCCACTAACCGCCAAGTTTTCATTCGATTTCTTCAAATCACGGGTGATTGTCTCCTCGGAGCTTTGCATGGACATGTGTATAACATCTCCGATACGTACGTTGACTACCCCCAAGAATCCTTGATCTTTCTTCTTGAACTTTTTCTGGTCAAATACCTGGATGACAAGAATCGAGTCTTCGGTGGCATTGAGCAGGAATGACTCATTCCAGTACGGGTTCAACGTCTTTTTTGCAGTTTTGGTGGTTTTCGTCTGGGAGCCGTCCACGGTTATCACCGCAAATGGATCCGGCTGCCGGAAAACATCCCGCTTGTATAGCGACTCGGCAGCCACTAGCTTCACGTTGATTTGAGGCATCAATTTCCAATCAAGACCCAGATAACGACGTTGGCTACAGGCGGAATTCTACAGGAACACAAAGAACACAAAGGGCCGGGGTTTTGCTGGAGGAGTCACTGCAGCGGGCGAAAGAAATTTTGGTCAGCTACAAGATACGAAAGCTGATTGGTTCGGGTAATCGGAATAGCCTCGTTAAGAAGAATGAAGCAGTGGCGTAGAAACCGGAGTGTCGTGTAGTATATATTGAGAGTTTCCTGGCAAGTTTCTGAGTGTGAGGATGTCGAATGCCGGAAATGTACGGAGGTGGTGAACTGGCATGAAAAAAAAGGGACAGAATAAGATTAGTGGGGGAAAAAGTGAACAAGATAAGACTTTTGATAGATTAGTCATTTTTTTTGAGCCCATGGACGCGCTTGTTTTGTTTCATGAAAATTGTTGCTGTTTTTGGGGTATTGCTCTGTGGTTCGTAAGTGCACATTAGGGGTAATATATTGGCTGCAAATCTCAGGAATGGGATTGTTAACATTGCGACACATTTGGAATTGGGCTAAAATAGAGAGAGAGTGATATAACTTTGGAGAGATACAATAGGATTTTAAAAAGATGTGCCTTGGATATCAAGTCAGGCTTCCCTTTGCCTTTACCCCAAAGGCACGCAAAGGCGTACACAAATTGCGTTTCCACGAACACGTATGAATTTTCATTATTGCTCGCCAAAATAAAATCTCCGAATTTAATCCATATATTCCTTTGTCAAACGTGCTACGTTCTTTTTTGGGTAGTATCTATTACATCTAAATGTCTAATTATGATCCCACCATCCTCTTAATGCTATATAAAGTTTATCAAAAGCAGTATTCAAGAGAATACTCATTTCTTATTTGGTTTAACCCTTTGTCAATAGATTGCAACAGAAATTCTTTTTTGGGCACAGCTTCCTCTTCGTAAAAAGTGGTGGCCGTAGCAAGAGTAAAGATCGAGTCATTCTTCGAACTGTTCGAGAAAGTTGGCGAGTGTTGCAAATCTGTGGAAGAGTCCACGGAATGGAGAGACACCACTGGCAGGTCAGGATTCCAACCGTAAGGATCCTGGCTTGTCTCAACTTCTTGTCCGTAATACAGTGAAACTGTAGAGAACGCGTCATCCATACGAGATTTATCCGAGTCAGAGATATAAGAAGGCTTCTTAATGCTGAGAGGTTCGAAGAATCTGTCCTCTGGGTCCACAAGAGTGGCATCTGAAACATCTTGGCTGATGAGCGCAATATCGTCACGAGAATAGAACTTCTTCTCGGATGATGTATTAGATGGTCCAGCGGCATCATAGATTTTAGCATGTAATCCTAAGAATGCAGCGCCGTCAATCAGAAGAATCTTGCAGCGAGAGCCAGCCTCGCATCCTTCAGAAATCAGGCACATTCCTACGATTTTGTTGTTCAGTGCAGGTAAGAGAGTACCACACTGTCTCTCTGTGACACTTTTGACAACGGAATTTCTTACGGCGTCGAACTCGACGCTGTTAATGCCTTCTTTGAGCGAGCAACGCTTAAGATTTTCGTTATGTGCCGACAATTCCACTGTGGGATCCAAATCGCTTGTGAGATCCCAATGTGCTATCATACCATCACTTGCACCTGTAAATAAGTCGTTTCCGTTCCAGGCCATGCTTGTTATCAACTTTCCCTTGTGACCTGAAATTTCCGAGAAGGTATCGTTCATTCTTATGTCCCAAAGGTGCACACGGCCGTCTGCATGGGCGCTAGCTAGAATATTTTCATTGGCGCCGTGCCATTTTACAAGGTTGGCTTTGATCGATTTGACGTCGCGACTAGTATCTAGACTAGACTTGGGGATGCTGTGTTGGGACGCTCTTGTATCGAACAAGGAGACTCCAAAATTTCCACATAGAGCTAGAGTCGATGAACTAGTTATTGGTGCATCAAAGTTGGTGATACCTGGTACAACAGATATGGACTCAGGCTTAGGTCTCATCGACAGATGCACATCATTGAGGTTCCAAACAAATAAAGTATCGTCGTAAGTGGTGACTAATTTGTCGCAGAGAAATCCAAGATTAGAGATGATAGTACTGTTGTGAGCGGCGAGAGAAGGGTCCTTGTTGACCAATTTCAAGTACTTTCTGTGATTGAAGCGTTTAATGATCTCAGCGCTCTCGTCTACTTCATCTCCTCCAGACAGAGAAGACGGAACTGAGATGAGATGAGCATAGCCTTTGGTGTTTCCCGAAATGAGGTACTTTGAGTTAGTTCCCTTCACCCAACAAAGACTATGGATGTTAGGGAGGGAGATTGTGGTGTGGTGCGTCAAGTAATTTTGAAACGGATCTAGTTCGTAGATGAAAAGATTGTTTTCCGAATTGGCACTGGAGATAGCCAAGGAAGGGCTATTGGCACTAGGATCGCTCAATGCCAAAGCAGTCAAGTTCATCTCCGCATCTGGAATCTTCCAGTAGTTAGACTTGATGTTCACCCGATCAAGCGAACAAACTTTATTAGTTAAAGAAATGTCTTTGCTCATATCTGTATCCAAAAGCCACAGCGACAGAGTTGAGAAGTTTTCATTGATATAGGGATTAGTTATTTGTCTCTTATGCCCCATGGGTGCCGATGCTCTTCTAAGGGCATTTTGACGGAAGAGAAAAGTAGGTTCGTAGAACTCCATCTGTGTTTGAGTCGTGAAGGGAATACATGGGTACTAGTGGGTATATAAAGGGAAAGGCTGGCATAAGCTGGCACTAGACCAATTGGTAGATTTGTTAGCTGGCTTAAAATGCTGGTTGCAAACGATGTATGCAGGGATGTAAATTGATGAGTTTGAGTAGACCACAGCATTACATGACGATGGGAGGGATTAATGAAATTTCAAAGTAATCACGTAAAATAGTAAACACTACTAATTGAGTCGAATATTCATTGCCTTGATATTCGTCCGTTTTGGGTGTATTCGAGTGGCTAACTGGTGGATGCAATCCACGATTACTGATTCACTATCTGCAGGAGATATGCAGTAGATCATCTTCTTATAAAATATCCAGCACTAAATGATAGGGATAGAAGGAAGTTGCGCAACAAAAACAGAGCAAAATAGATAAAACACGTGATGCTTTAGTTGAAAAAGAATGGAATTGAATAAAGCGCATGTTTTGGAAGATTATGCTTGCATAAGATATTTACGGGCATTACTGGCTGAACACACGTAAGGATTCATTGGCAACTTGATTTAAATTTTGAGTAAGAACCTTGTTCAAATTTCATAGCAATAATATTGGATCACTAGGTATTCTCTCAAAAACACATCACTTTCCATCACTTATCTTCTCTTGTAGATACATGGTTTCAAGAGCCATTTACCCTCAGCTACCTTCAATCTCTTCAGCTCTAGTTCCTCCTTCTTACTCTCCAGCTCAATAAACTTTTTCTTCTTGTGGGAATTCTTCTGCTGTTCAATTATGTCTTTGGATGGCTTGAAGAACTCAAATCTGGTAAACATCTTATTTTCGTTATCTGTCTTTTTGTGGAAAAAGCCAAACAATTTTAACGAGTCAACGAACTCTTGGCCAATTTCTTCGGGCCGCTGTGGTTTAGCACTTGCGCTGGTGGACTCGGAGAATCTTGACTTGATTTCGGCAATCCAGAGCTCACCATTTGGCGCAAGAATACGATATGCTTCCTGAATAAAATCCAAAAAATTTGTGCCCATCAATGCCAAACAGAAGATCACAATGTTACAAGACTGATCTTCCAACGGGACGTTCTTGATGTCAGCCACGGTGATTCTGTTATTAGCCTTTTTCAAGTCGAAACTGTGCACTTTGATGTCAAGCTTATTTGGACCTCTTGGGCCACTTGTTCTGTCTTGTTTTCCTCCCTTCTTCCTTGTGCTGTTGAACTGTTTCACGAAATTGTTCACGTCTAGGGCAAATTGTGCCTCTCCACATCCCATATCGGCAATGACAACTTGTTTACTTGCGTTACCAGGTAATCCGCCGGGCGCACTGATTGGTCTATTAGTTCTACTTTTTAATTGTTCGACAAAAACATCAACTGGGTTTTCTGGCCACAGTTGCACCTGAGACCGGAACCCTTGGTGGTACTCGTCAAAGAGCTCAGGTTGATTTTTGACTAGGGAAAGTGCACTTTCGGATGATGTCGTATAAAGCTGTTCGTTTATCCATCTGAATCGCGATCCAGAAAGCTTGGCCATCATCTTTTGTTGCAAGGGGGTCAATTTAGCATTGACAACAGGCATTGGTGCTGGGATATCCCTTTCCGTAGGTTTCAGATTATTGGCATGATCCTGCTTTTCATCTGGAAGTTCTTTAGTTTTCTTGTCATTTTTAGTCTTCTTATTGCCTTTGTCGTTTTGATCGGCTGCCTTTCTCTTTTTATTTAGATCCTCAGCTTCGTTATCGTTTGAAGAAGTCTTCTTTTTATTCTTTTTTTGTTTCGATTTCAGCCTCTTGGACTCTTCCACTCCGCCCAAGGCGATTTTATCGGCTGTTATGTTCCAACCTTTAACGTCGAATAATGCCATCTTGACTTGTAGTACAGTTGATTACACAGCGATGAGCTTGACTAGAGATGGGCCAAAGATGTCCACACAAAATTTGAAATTGAGATGTGTTCAGAAATTTCAAAATCTTAAATGTGTGGATGAAGTTTATTTAGAGCATTTTATATTTTGCAGTGTTCATCTCTGGAGGTGATCGATCCAACATCTATCTTATCACTGCAAAGTCACCTTCCGGCCCCTACGATATCTACCATTGGTCGCCTTACGAAAAAGAGAGCTTCCGGATGGAAAATTGTTTCTAGTCATACATTCTTAAGCATTAACAATTCTATTCTACTCTGGTTGAGATTGCATCTGCTTGTATTTCACTATCAATCATTAACCAACATATCTCCCTTATAATGATATGATATCTACACTTAAAACAGACATTGCTCCCAGCGAGCCCCATATAGCTCTACGACGTAATGGTGTGTGCTATTACGCCCCTGCTTTGCTCCATCTCTCACCAACGTTTAATCATATTGTACCAATGACAATAAGTGATGTTCTCCTCAGCAAAAGTGTTCTTGAGATATATGGTGTTCCCGGAATCAAAATGCACACGGAAGGTTACATAATGGTGAAAAACTATCCCGTGCAACTACTCAAGGTTCGTGGAAGACTTCTACTGTACACCCAGATATCATACCCAGGGAAACCGTCTTTCTACATACTAAAGCTCGACGACTATCTGGGTTACCGACTGTCAATCACCGTAAAGGCGAAATGTACGCTTTTTGTCCAAGAGTTGCGTGAAGGCGTCATCATGGAAGTGATTGGGAAAATTAAGTATCTACCTCGGTACATTCAGATCGACGCCGATACTGCTCAAGTCAAGGGTCACTTTTCGCAATTTGAACTTGAACTAGAATGGTGGAAGATCGTGTTTAGCGCCAGAAAATTCTTAGAAGTTCCATGGAACTATCAAGCTCCAGACCAGGAAAGCACCCCTGGCTTAGTCAAGTTCCAGATGGCAGACGTAATTAAGAAACAACAGAAAAGAAAAATATTGGTATCCATTGGGGAAGACGACGAAGAAGAAGACCTTTCTTTGTTTGTAGATGCTGACGATTGCATGATTGGTCCAAACTGGAAGTCGTCTTCAAACGAAAACAAGCCACAGAAACCCGTTATCATTGATCTATCTGAAGAAGATTAGATGTGAATTTAATGCCTTCTATGAGATTATATAGACTGTTCTCCACTTTCTTTCGCGATAACTTTATTCAATTCAGTCATTAGACGCTACCAAAACTGATCATACCAAAATGACACCAACAAATTCTACATGAGTCTTACGGGAATTCAAAAAGCTCTTTTCTCTATACTTTTGTGAAAAGAAAAAGAATTACTTTGTTCAAATCTTATTTCGTTTTGGTGATTTACCGGCCATCTCCGACCTTTCAACTGTGCAGTTCTTATCAGTGGGCTTCTTTTTCATCAACTCCACGTTCTCAAAAACACAAACAACATCTTCCTTCTCTTTCCAAGATGGTTGATCCCATCACATGCCACATCCTTGATACCGCTATCGGTAAGCCCGCTGCAAATGTCACATGCTCGATCTACTATCTCTCATCGGGAATAACTGACCAGAGCAACGAGGAATCTTACTCTTTTGGCGCAGACCCAAAACCATTTGCCCTAAGCAAAACAGACAACGATGGTCGGATTAAAAACTGGGTAATTGACCCCAAAGCCGATCTGGAAACCATGTCTGCGCTTGGGATCGAGTCTGCTTCTTGGAAGACTTTGAAACCAGGCATCTACAAAATTAAATTCTTGACAGGGAAATATTTCTATGAGTTGGACCAGAAAAACAGGACGTTTTTTCCATGTGTTGAAATCACATTTGAGGTGGCCAACCCGCCAGACCATCATTATCATGTTCCTTTGCTTTTGAGTAATTTCAGCTATTCTACCTATCGTGGTAGTTAAAAAAGTCAGGGATAATGTTGAACAACGCAGTTGATATGTATACTTTTGTGGAGTGCTATCACATTTTGCTAGAGGCTATAAGAATTCAATGGAAGAAGAGATTACTTGAAAATGCTACAAATCTTTCGAGAAGTCACCATTTATCTTACAAATAGCCATTTTTAACTAGCATTAATTCTTTTATAATCCTCACTGGATGTTAAATAAATTTATTAAACTGAAACTGCTTTATATTGCTTGCAATTAGTAGAAGAAATGGGTGTTGCATTGAGACTTGGCATGCACAAGCATCTCGTGGCATTTATAAAAGTTCAATTCGTTTTTGATCCGATTCACTTCCGCAAACTCTGTCAAGTAATACTGGGTCACAGACCGGTTGTATCTCTTGTACATGTCAGGGTCAAACGTCTCGCTAATGTGGACCGTGTCAGCAAACTTGACTCTGTTTTTCAGGCTGGAAGCCCTTTTTTGGCCAATTATCGATCGCTGGTTGTTCTTGTGCTTGATTTCCTTCACCTCCATAGGGTCGAAGCCTGTTAAACACACCGTTACTTCAGGCGAGTCTCTATATTGTCTCAAAAACCGCAAAAACAGATATGTTAAAGTATGGGGTCTCTCAAGAATAGCGGCAATATCGGATTTGCTTAATACAATCAGTTGTTCGCCAATTACGGGAAGCTCAAAAAGAATCTCTTCCGAATGGGTTTCGGTTTCGTAAAACCGATATACGCCTTCCAGTCTAGACCTTTCGTCAATGGGTAAGAACTCATCGGAGTTACCTGCATCTTTCTGTTGCTGGTTGGCAATCTGGTCCCTCGACAATTCATCATCCTTCAAAAACACGTTGTGGAGACTATTGTTTCTCTTGAGTTGATCGACTTCGTTTTGTGCTTGTTGCTCGACTTCGTCAAACTTCACCAACACGTCTTTAAAAAAGATCTCTTCGAAGTCCAAAGCTGGGAGGTCATAGGATTGCTTCTCTGGTGGCGAAATAGGCACCTCGAAAACATGCTCAGGTGTAATAGGCTTACGTTCTCTGACACTGTAAGTGGGCGACAAACGCGAATTCAGCATCAAAGGTATGTTCAAGAACTTTTTCTTGCCAGCAGCTTCACCGTGCAGAATCTCTGTCTTGGGGTTAGGCTTATTCTGAGAATCGCTTGTCTTGGAGAACATTTTAAACACTTTGCGGAAACCCGACTTAGTCTTGTCAGATTTTTCAGCTTGAGCTGAAGTAACTTGTTTTGCATTGACCATTTCGGTTTTGCTGACCTTTTCAGCTTTATTTAATTCTTCTTGTGTCCACTTTTGATTTACATTCTCAATTGCGGGAGAAGAGGGTAAAGATTTATCAAAGTCCACGTTAACAACGCCCAACATCGAAAGTCTATTTTTCAAAATGCTCTCGGACTCAGCGATCTCTTTTTGGGAGTTAGCAGATGTTGATTTTGTTTGTAGAATGATAGGACTGGGCAAGACGGAGCCGTATGACGAAACAGACAGGTTTCGTTTATGAACCTCCATCATCACTATATCCCCACGAGGGGGAACTTCCTCCTGGTTATCCGTGAGAAATTTTTCAATCTGCACTGGAGAATAAATAGACATCCGATTCCCAGGAGAACTTTCAAGGCCCACGATGGAATTAGATACTTTCCTAACCAAGGGGCTCTTAAAATCGCCATCTGGAGATTTAAGTACGCTAGGAAGCGAGGTCTGAGACGCTGGAGTGCCGATGGAAGTTGGAAAATCCACAAAACTATTACGAACTGCCCCTAAGTTTAAGGTAAGACCTGGGTTTCTACGTTGGTTCAAGGGTACTTGTGGTTGCTTCAATACAAGCATGGTAGCAGGATTTTCATCTTGAACAATCGGGCTCTGATCACATATCGCAGGACTGAGATTAGACGCGCGTTTGGACTCTGGCTTTGTTATAGTTCGATCACTATCGTATCCTAAGTCTTTTGAGTGGCACAGACTTTTTTGCGAAATTGACGAGGTAATAGATGGATTGGATTCGGTCAATTTATGAGATTCTGAAGAACAGCTGCTCTCTCCTTGGGCATTGTCGAAAAATTCGGCAGATGGTTCAAGTTTCCTTAATCCCTTATTTGCCTTTTTTTCAGAGCTAGTCGGAGGATTAGTTTGAAAGGCATCTTCAACGATATCTTTCTCCGAGTTTGGCGTAACAGTCTTTCCGCTGGAACCTGTACTATAACCAGTTTGGTTCGTTTGCTTCTTCTCCAAGGTTGTCTCTGTGTCCGAAGAGGAAAGATCTTGTTTGGTCCCAAGCTCTCTAATATCATTCGTAATAATGTTGACTGTTGAACAATTTTCTTCGATACTTGTGTCCCAGGTGAGTTTATCTTCCGAAGGATACTCATCGGCGCTAGCAAAAGACGAATTATGTGACGAAATCGAGGATTCACCCTTTGATCTGCTGGGTTTCAATACATTTGTGGAATTTTCTTCATGGACAGCGTCGGGTGCATTGGGTTTATAGTTATCTGATTCAAGAACAGCATCAAGCGCAGATTCAGAGGCAGAAATTGAAGTTTCAGGAGTATTAGAATCGGACCGATTGACGTTGTAGTTCGAAACACTGGATGGATTGGAGCTTGGTGTTGCATCCGATCCTCCTTTGGTAGAATGGGAGCTGTTATTTCCAATACTAAATGTGCGGAAGGTGTTGTTATCTAGGGTATTTTCGCCGGTAGATAGAAGGGAGAGTTCCGAATTGACAATGTTGTGCGAGCCTTTCTGGTAGCGATTGTTCTTGAGGGAATTGCGATGTGGTTGTATTGGGACCTGTGCCGTGGCCTGAAGAGCACTGATGTCTATGTTTGTGGGGGTATCGCACTTGTTTGCACGGATTGAAGTAGCCAAATCTCGGTTCTTCAAAAAGACATTGTTCATAGAGGGACTCCTAGTAAGAAATGATTGGCTAGAAGTAGAAAAAGTCAGGGACGTCAGCGCTTGATAAAGAGAAAGTTCCAGCTGCAGACGAGACGATGAGAGCAGTATCATCGACATTGATCGAGCAATTGTTGTCTGGGTATCCAGTTTTAAGGAATTCAGGCGCAGAGTGTCTGGACGAGCCGTCTGTATGTTGTTCGAAGCCGTGAAGCTCCGAGCATGGTGTAGGCGTTTTGGTTTGTTGCGCTTGTACGAGTTTACTCGGGGAGAGAATGTTTCGCCGTTGGGGAAGTGGAACGGCGCTCTTGAGGCGGGACTCAACATCTCGGTTTTTCTGGGGATCATACCTAGCCTATCTTCGCCCAGCAGTAGAAAATCCCGGGGAAGTTCCAGGGGATTTTCGTGCATGGAGTAACGATTGCTTATTGAGGAAGCCGAGGAGCTGTGCATCAGCAAGCGGTTGGCTCTGGTGGCAGGGTCCATTGTGTGTTGTGTTGTGTTTGTTTGGTAAACGAAGGTGGCTGTGGTGGTTAACGAAAGACGGGGGGAAAGTCGGGAAATGGTTTCAAAACGTCTTTTCACTTGTATGGATAGCAAGACTGGTTGTTTCGAGAAGTGTCTCTCTCTGAAACCTGGATAGATTGACGTTGCAAGTGGTTGAAGAGTACTAGTGTGAGAGCAAATTCAGGGTCAGCCCCCAAAAAAAAGCCAGGGTATTGGAAGTTGAAGTAAGACAATGCCTAGAGTGGCGGAAGAAACGAATGGCAGCAGAGCGTTAGAGCGGGTCTTGACTAGGAAAAAAAAAGTAGTTCAGGAAGATAATCGGTATCTGCGCAGACCCTCGCAAAGGTTAATGGAGCCAGGCGATAAGTCGGCGAGTGGGCTAAAAATACAACAGGAGCCGCAATGGGTAGAATGGAAACGCAAATTTGAAATTCTTTAAATCCTTTTTATCTTGTGTATTTAATATGGGAGTGGTGCAAGTTTGGCTCTCGTTGTACTGCCGTCCGTAGAATTTTAACCTCAAGATCTGGTGGAGTCAATTGTCAGAATGGAACCGCTGCTACTAATGAAAGAGAACGAAATTTAAAAGATATCATTTAAGCTTCAAGCCCATATGATAGCTCATCGTCATAATTCAGAATATTTATGGGATACCTGTTTCCAACCGCTACAATCGTTCCCGGAGAGTTGACCCTTGTTGGACCCCTGAAAAATTGCAGAGCCGCAGATGTGGGGAACAGAGACCTAAGTAATTTACAGACGAAAAACAATTTCGAACAAACAATATTCCCACCCTTTACGGAAATACCCATTCTGAAACATGGCCCAACCACATTTTCTAATTTAATTCCCAATTCGGATCAATAGCAAACGTATATGTGGGTCCCGGCTTATATGTCGGCCCGAGCATCACCGACTACGGATCTAATTATGGAACATTGCCATTTTGGGCCTCTATCGTAGAATGTGACAACGTAATTTAGAATAAAGAATAGATTTTTTCTGGGAAACCGCAAAAAAGACTCCGTTTGGTCTAACCTAATTTCTTAATAAAGAATTGGTAGTGCAGGTAACCGACGAACCAGACCTTATTGAGATCTTAAAATACGAGTACTGCAAACAAGCTCTTGAGACAACAACAATATTGATATATACGACCCTAAAAACTCAAATCATCTTTCCTAATACCTCTTACAGTTTTGTGTTCGGATATATGAATTAAGTCATTTTCATGTTTTTTAAAAGTACTCTAAATTTCTTCGATATTGATTGGTGGCCCTTTCTATGACACCATTGTCTGCACTCTATAAATTCTCTGGCTTATATGCAACTTACATTTAGAGTGTCCATATGCATGCCATGCTTCTATTTGCAGCCATCTCAATTCACATTTGTGTCAAGCGAACACTTCCACAAGCATACCGAAAACATCTATAAAAGATGAAAATTTCCTTTATTCTCTTGATTCTTGGAGTGACCATTCCAGCAAATGCTGCCAATATCCAAGGTGTCCGCGACTTACCTTCGCGTGTAGTTCACCAAACCCACAAAAGTGAGTCGAGGCTTACCACCGACGACGAATCCCCAGCAGCCTTGGGCCAGCTTCCAGAACTGGAGACAAAACATACCCTGCCTACCGCGTGGATTAAGGAGTATTTGGCTTTCAAGTCTCACGAGGTGTCTGCAATGCTGGTCGATTCTAATGCTCCTTTGACCTCCAAGTTTACAAACTTGGAGCGCACAATGTCCGATGAAGACGACCTTAGATCATGGACAAAGTACATCGTTGCCCACGATAGAGAGGAGTTGATTAGGGAAAAGGAGCAAACTTCCCAACAGACGATTGATCTTCGAATTGACGAGTTCATCGCCTTTTTAGTAGAGGAACGAGGGTTCAAGGCCCAGGATCTACAGTTCTTACACCGTCAAGACCTCGATTACGGATACGAGCAGATCGAGGAAGAGCTCTCTCGAATCTATGAAAAGGAGAGAATAGCTCATACTATTGAGGTTTGGGGCGAGGTGCTGGGCGCCAGTCTCTCAACTTGCGTGAGAAAGTCTGTGCTCATCACTGTCATTGCAGCTGCTGCTCTAGCGCATCTTCTCACAATCTAAGTAACGCACGCAAATTTCAAAACAGTCAGTTAAGAAGGTATAAGAATATCTTGTAGTGAGCTTTTGTAGTTGTTGTGTTTGGATGATCACTTCCTAAATACCCAAGAGAGGCATCTTAAGCGACCTCCTCAGTTGCCGTTGCAATGCAATTAATTCTGCATCACCTCCGTGTTGGTTGCAGAGAGTCTCCACATGAGAAGCATAAACACCAGTCTGTACGGCGCAAACTTCAATGCGAGGTACTTCACATACTCGTCATGTAGAGGCGTCCAATCGCGCTTGGAGCCGGAGTTTTCAAACTTTCCCTTTCTTTTGAGCCGTGCCTTCAACTCTTCTATGGCATGTACACCTTGTTTGGTTTCAGCTAGAACATGCGGTCTGACCTCCAAATACCTGGCAACACCGCGAGCTACACCTAAGTCATCAAAAGCGAAAACATCTAGGTCTTTGAGTGTAAAGAGACAGAACATACGGGCAGACCATTCTCCGACGCCTTTGAGAAGCGTGAGTTCTTTTATGAGTTCATCTGTAGTAGCGTTTGTGTAGAACTCGGGACGAGACAAGTTCGTGTCACCTCTAGCAAACGTCTCACTAATGTGAAGAACATAGTTGAGTTTCATATTGGACAAACCTACGCCTTTGACTGTTTCTGGTGCTAACTTTAGGGTGGCCTCGGGTGTTGGAGGACCATCAAATAACTGTTCAAAGCGTCCTCTAATAGCCTTAGCAGCATGTCCAGATATCTGTTGACCCAAGATAGAGGTAATGAGAGAAAACCAGTAATGATTTATTATATCGGTCTCCACTTTCTCTTCTTGATCGAAGACATTGAAAACCCTGAAGTTTTCATGGACAATAGCTGGATACAACGAATTGTCTATACTGAGGATATGTCTGACACCCTCAATGAAAGCCGGGGTGTGAGAGGATACAAAAGCTTGCGGAAGACTCAAGTCGTGAGGCGTTTCTATGTGAGAAAATAATGTCTCGATATGTGCCTTTGCCTTTCTTGGAGAGGTGACCACGGAAACACTACGAACCACTCCATTCTTCAGGTCGCTCTTTGGTTTTGTCTTTTTAGTTACTTTGAGTGAGGTTACCGCGACAGTCGATGAGACAATCGCAGAAGACGCCACCTTACTGGCCAGACTGCTGACTGATCTGGTACGTGCCATTGAGGCGTATTTCACAAGCAAAAGGATGAAATTTTGTCGAAAGGCAAATTCAGGCCTGCTTCGAAAACTCTTATGCGCTAATAGGAAGGAAATATGAGTCTGCAAGTAAAATTTACGAAGAATCTGAGTGTCTTACTGTGACAGTTGCCTTATGGCCGAAGGTCTATGTGAAGGCTACAAACATAGACACAACGTATTACGACAGATTATGAGACCTTGTATGTGTTAGTCAGAACTAATATTTTTCTTCGTAGCAAAAGCTTCAGATAATGTAGATAAGTTTGAATTTATATTCATCATTCACATACGGCTTTGTTGATGAGTAGTTGGATCCAGTTTTGTCCTAGATGCTAATTATCAATGGGAGTCCGGGTAAGTGTTCTTTGTTAAGAGACGGGGGCCTGAGAGTAAGTTAATGAACTAACATTAAATCGGAATTGGGTTATAGTTTCCGATAACTCTCGCAAAATCATTAATTATTTAATTTGGCTTAAAATTTGGTTTGATTGCTTCTCATTGATAGCCAATTGTGGGCTACACAAGACCTTACTGTTACGTAATAACAAGGTTGAATAATTGGCCCGCAATCTTTATAGCCTAAAATTTATCAAAGCATTTCATTTGCGCTAAAGGACTGGCTCACAATAAGTCATAGTTCTAGTTCTAGTCCCTAAAAGTTGACCATGCTTCACTTCTGACGTCCAAATTTGTGACGTAGGATATGAGACGATGTATTCCGCAAACGATCGGGATATATTTAAAAGCATCTTTGTTCGCTAACGCCGCGTTTGCCCTTTTGGTCATTCATTTAGGAAGTTCTCTACTAACACGATAGAACTCTTGACTTACCCCATACATTCGGCGTTGAACGAATAGAACCAATAGACACAATAAATTCAGGACCGCACCATATGTCAGCGGCAGATTGAGTGGCAAATCGTGCCATGAAACGCTATTTCTATAAAGAACCCACTGTGCAACTAGCACCCAAACATCCGAAAGCCCCTCTAGCGTCACAAACCACTTGTGTTGTATTTTGTATCTGTCATAGAACCAATTGACAGATATCTGGGGTATTAGGCGGACGGTCCATGTACAATAAGAAACAAAACGGAGGTAATCGGCAACGTCAAGGTAGTTCACAGTTGCCATGCGGAAGTGAAATAAATACAAGATGTAAATGAATAAAAGACCAAAACAGCCGAGGTACACTTTGCACACGATACTCACTTCTGTGTCTTGGTGCTGGTAGAGCCAGAACTGGTATAGAAGCATACAGCTACTTATGGCTATGCAGAAGCCAAATAGGGCCGAGGGCCATAGTAGTTGCAATTTCTTATAAAGAGGATATCGCTGAGAGTATAAAATACTGGCCAATGGCTGCATATACATTATAGTGGATACTGTTTGGAGAACACATGAGGTACAAGTGTACAATGCAAAGTCGACCAGAATTCCAAAATTTGATCGCTTGAGTTTGATGCGACGATATAGTAGTAATAAAGAGGTCAATTGAGCTATGTCATAGGGAGCATAGATGTAGTATGTAAGTAAATTCATCAAGCCCAAAGATATTAGAGTACAACTTCCTGAGTAAAGGTTCGCCTGCAGACAAACCTGTCGTAAACAAGGGATATGTCGCTATGAATTTGAGAAGAGAAGAATTTTTTCTTTTTTCTTTGAAAATGAAGAGATTCGGCAAAATGGCTTTTTCCGTCTGATTACATCGTAGACGCAAGATCGGATTCGTTATAGATATTGATGTAATGCATGGTATGTATGATAACAGTCATCAAAAACGAACACACCCAAATAAAGTACAAAGAGACTCTAATTTAATCCAAAGAATTCTCTCTATAGATTGGTCTATAGAGATGTTTGTGGCGCAATGTCTCCAGAGCGATGTGGTATTAGCCGTGTAAAACGTCATAAGTTCACAGACGTTAGTTCATTTCAACCAGAATTCTCGTCATTAGAAACAGTTCTTCATCGAAATCAAAGTATTGATTCGAAAACGTTTCACCTATGTATTCATCCTATCGTCTCTCATCCCTCAATCATCTGAGTGCCAATCTAAACGAGTCCCAAAAATGACCAAATACTCACAGAACTTAACAGTCGCATTTTTCTAACATAAATTTCTGCATATTCAATTTTCATTCTTATCATTCTACTTTCATTTTCTGTTTTCGAATCCATACTGTGTGGATCACGTACCCCAGACTACTCAATGTTTTGGTGAAGGTCTTCCTTATCAATACATACAATGGCAGCAAGTGACACAGACGGATATTGGGACATAGTTGTATCTTCACTACAAGATCTCTGCAACGCAAATGAATCGTTAACATTTGACGCCATATTTGACAAGGATGAGAAGCCGTTAGACTCACTAACAGACGCAGAGCTCGAGGCACTCAAGGAGGAAATCAAGGACCACAATCTCAACATTGCTACCGCAAAACGCATCATCGGCACTTCAAAGCAAAATCTTCAAACACTCATTTCAAAAGCTGAAGAGATCCAGCGTCAGCAAGAGCTTGCAGCTGCACCATCACGAGCCCTGAAAGCCCAAGCGGTTGGAAAGACGGGAAAGGCAAACGGCAAAAGTAAAAAGAACTCTACTGTTAAGGTTGGCAAACTCTATTGGCTGTCAAAGTATGATTCGGATGAGGCAGTAGTTGTTGGATCGGAAGTAGCATACAGACTCAAAAGCCGCCACTTAGAAGAATGGATTCAGTGTGTGGTGACCAAAATCATTGGAGACGGTTCGAAATACGAGGTTCGCGACCCAGAACCTGATGAAAATAATAACCCGGGACAAACGTTTAAAGCTAATTACAAAGAGATTCTCCTAATCCCTTCGAAATCGGAGGTGCCCAATCTAATACCGTACGTTTATGGTTCGAAGGTCTTAGCCCGATATCCTGAAACAACCACATTTTATCCCGCCGTTGTGACAGGCACAAAGAAGGATGGCAAGGTCAGACTTAAATTCGATGGAGAGGAGGAGGTTAACAAAGAAACTGAGGTTGAGCGGCGGTTGGTGTTGCCATTTCCCGAGAAATGAGCAATTATTTACGTCGCTTCCTTTCGTTTCCTATTACCAAAATTCCTTTTAATCACATAATGAGGGCAACAATCTTTCCCTTCATTTTGTCGTAAACGTCCCTAACTAAAGAACCTGCTCGTTCCAAAAACGACACATAAAACATAGACATAATCTGTGCGACTAGCCGAAATACAAATTAAACCAATTGAAAAAACCTCTGCAAGTAATTCAATTATTAAAGATTTGGAGCTACTCACGTGACTCTCACGTATTTGAAAATTTAGATCAGAAAGACGTATTCTCTATATAGCCCTCCGTCATGGATGACATAGATATTGACGATTATTCAAGAGTATGTTAGAAGCTCCGAGACAAATCCGGCAGGCTGTAACTACCGGGGAGCAGCAAATGGGCCCCTGTCTTGAGATGACGAGGGTACTTGTGTTTGTTTGGGGTGGATACTTGCAGCCGAACTGGGTTTGAAATCTGGGACTAAATGAGTGCGAGTTATGGTGAATTTTGACTAATGTCGGTGTTTTTCATGGCACTTATCCCATATTTGTATCACTGGTTCGATTCAAATGCTAATTTTCAGGACCGTTCGCCTTCACCGGCAAGAAACAGATCAAGATCTCCATCTCAAAGAAGAGATTATGAGGCATCTCGCGATGGAGCACCACAAAATTCCAGACCCTTCAGACAGGACGACAGAAGAGATGACAGAAGAGGCGGGTTCCGTAGAGAAGGTGGAAGAAGACCTTATGAAGACAGAGGCTCACACGGGGAAGAGATCTCGCGGAATTACGACAACTCGATTTTCATTGGCAACGTTCCTTTCGAAAGCACCACCAGAGACATTGAGGAGATGTTCGGAAAAAATGGGCGCATTGTTCATGCTGGTGTGATCAGAAACAGAGGCCGTTCCAGAGGAATGGCTTTTGTCGAATTCGACAACTCACAGACCGCAGATGATGCCATTCGTCAGTTTGATCGTACAACGTTGGGTGGCCGTGAAATTTTTGTGAGAAAGGACTTGCCTCCTCCAGGTGAACGAAACAGAGACGAAGGTGATCGTAGAGACCGTAGAGACCGTAGAGAACCAAGAGATCGCAGAGACAACGACCCCAGAAGAAACGATCGAAGAGATGAGCGTCCTCGCGAACGTAGAGAGAAACCTGTGGCCGATCTTCCTAGACCAGGAACCGAAATTTTCGTCGGAAATTTACCATTCTCTACCACCTGGCAATCATTAAAGGACTTGTTCAGGGACGCTGGAGATGTTATTCGCGCCGACGTGATGACCAACAAGTGGGGTAAGTCTCGTGGTTTTGGTACTGTCGTGTTCAGTAATGCAGATGATGCAGACAACGCTGTTGAAAAGTTCGAGAATTTTGTTCTTGAGGGTAGAACTATCGAAGTTCGCCATGGAAAGGATCCCGCTGAAAGAAGACCAGTTTCTAAGAACTCTGAGTTCACGGAGGGAGTTGAGGGCCACGGAGACCCTTCAAACACAATCTATGTAGGAAACTTGCCATTCATCACTACCCAAACCGACTTGTTTGAGTTGTTTGAGACCATCGGCCGCGTTACCCGTGCTGAAGTTCAATTTGACCTCAGCGGCAGACCCAGTGGATGCGCTGTTGTGGAGTTTGAGCTGGTGGACTTGGCTGAGTTGGCCATTAAGAACTTGGACCGCTACAATTATGGTGGTAGAAACTTAGGTATTACTTTTGCGAGAATCCCCAACTCCCAGGGTCTGGTTTCAGAGGAACAGATGGAACAAGAACAAGACCAATACGTCGATGAACCTCAAGATGTTCCTCCCATCAACGCTCCTGAGTATTAGTGTGCTCGAAGATGTATGAGACTCTGTATAGTAAGACTCCACATGATAAAAGTTACTTTGTTATGCTGTGACATCTGTCTTGTATTATGATAACAGCGCTTGAAATGCGTTCTTTACGGCCAAACTGATCTCTACATTGAGTTTTTCTTCTATAATCTCTATTTATGTTTCTGTTTCTTTATTTAAACTAAGAATGCCAAGATATTGCGTTCGCAAAACACCGCCAGGGTCAAGTCATTATTTACTCATTTAAATAGTCAGGGAAGCACTAACATACTTGCAAGCAAGCAGGATCCCAACTTCCGCTGAAATATACATGGTCTATGATGGATATGGGTTCAAAATGCGTTTTTGATTGCATCCTTCTGTGCTGCACTCAAGTGCACTGGGAAGTCGATCTTGTAGGTAACAACAAGGTCTCCAAACTTACCAGGTTCTTTTGAGATTGGCATACCTTGGTTAGGGTATCTATTTGAGGAGGAGGGTTGCACGGGCGTAGAGCGGGAGATGTTTATCTTACGACCTCCAAGAGTGGTGATTTCCTTGTCGAATCCAAGAAGAGATTCCTTAAAGGAAAGAGGAACAACGGCAATAACGTCATTGCCGTCACGTTTAAACAATGGGTGAGGCTTTTCTTCCAATACAAATTGGACAGTTTGATGGGCCTGGCATTCCGGCTGGTAGTCACCTTCGTTGGCGAAATTGATCTTGGTACCGGCCTTCCAACCAGGTTTAATTTTGACTTCTAAGATTTTGCTTTCTTTGCTGCCATCTGCGCCCTTTCTGTTCAACTTCATTTTCTTAGTAGCGCCGGTGTATAAGTCCTCCAAAGATAGAGCCAACGGCATAGTGACGGTATCTGGCTCGGGTCTACGGCTAGGTCTACCACTGGAGTACCCGCCAGGCATGCCACCGTGCATGCCACTAAAGTGGGAGTTTCCACCAGGAAACCCACCAAAACTGAATCCACCATCATCCATGTCGAAGCCACCCATTTGCGAAAAGATGTTAAACGCATCAGCTTGAGAGAAACCATGGCCTCCAGCTCCACCGAAGTTGAACTGGGGTCCACCTGCGCCGCCAGCTCCAGCAAATGGGTTGCCTCCAGCAGGGGCATTTCCACGGGCAGCCTCAAGTCCGTAGTCGTCATACACCTGTCTCTTATCTCCGTTAGACAAAATATCAAATGCTTCAGAGATCTCCTTGAACTTTTCGGTGTCACCAGTGGGCTTATCGGGATGGTATTTGAGGGCAGTCTTTCTGTATGCTTTCTTGATATCGTTCTCAGAAGCCGAGGGCGAAACACCCAACAAATCGTAAAGCTTTGTTTCTTTAACCATGACTCAATTACGAAAAGATGTGCTGATTGGTAGAAATTGCAATGTCTGAGTGCAAAGTGCTTGGTTTTGTCAGTCAAACCTACTGTGAAAACGTGAAATTCTGGTGTGTACTGGGGTCTTCTAGAAGATTCGATACAGAGGGATTCGGGATTCTTTGCGGCCGGTGCCCAAAAAATTCAGAACTCGTTAGGTGAGATTCAATGGGAATGTCAATTTTCTACAAATTTTTGAAAAGATTTCGTTAAATTGCTGGTCAGCAAAGTATTTGTGGTAAGTTTTGATTATAGTGAGTCTGTACCTAAAATTTGCAGCCAATTTCTCAAGAAAAAATAGGTTGTTCGAAAAAAAAAATGCATTGGCGACCTAAAGTTCATCAGGAATAATATTTCTTTCGACAGTTGTGAATTAATGAATTGTTCATTTTTAGGGCTCATTGGTTTAGGTATGTCGTAGAACCACAAAAGCTTATCATAGATGAGCAAAAACTTCCGCAAAAAAGTCTTTTCAAATAGATCCTTTGCCCTGTTCTTTTTTCTTTCTTTCTTTTTTTTTTTTTTCTTTTTTCGTTGCTTAACCCTATTTCAACTTTTGAATTTTACGAATTCCGAACTTTAATCATGAATTTGAAAATTCGTGGACAAATGCAAATTAGTAACACCAACATAGACTATACCCTTTCCCAAGGTTTACGGATTATCTCTAGTCACATATAATACATTGTATGATTTCACCGTCTATAAACTGCAAATATCCAAAAAAAGTTTCCTAAATCCAATCTAATCCGCCATTGTCAAAGTACTCCAATAAATCAACGTAGTTGGCACTGTCCTGATTTCCCAGAACTTGACTGAAGGAATTGTTAAAATCCATAGGCCCTTCAAATGCCTCCGTCTTCACAACGGGCTGGAACTGCGGTTTGTGGTCGTCATAAAGGTATCCTCCAAGTTGCATGCTCCACCTGATAAATTCATCTACCCAACATCGCAAAACCCACCAGGATTTGAAACTTCTAGACCCTGCAAGCGTCATTTCGCGTATACATGTCGTAAGAACGTTTGAAGCAAGCAACAGAAAGAGCCATGGGCTGGCGTTGGGAAACTTTTCGGGAATGGCGAAAAGAAAGTCTGAGTACCGGGCCATCACAGATGTGCGCGGGGGAGAAGAGTCTTCAAGTAACTTGACAAGTTGCGTATCGAGAATTTCAATAAGGACCTCGATTTTTGACGAGCCACAAGGAAGTTCGCGCATAATGATATCAGGAATGTCTAACAGAAGCCAATCGTCAAGCATCACCACTTTCTCGGAAGGATTTGAGAGAATGGCAGAAATATGGGTACCAGAATCGATGCACCGTAAAAGGCGAGTCAAAAGCTCCGTGAATTGCACTGCAAGGTTCAATTTCACCTTTGCCAAATGTGACGGGAATTGACTAACCAATGTTTCGGAAAGCCTAGGACTGAGTTCTAATGCCAATTTCTTTAGTGGCTCTACGATTGCGTTAGGTACGTTTTGCAAATACAATCTTGCCAACATCTTTACTGCTGCCCGATACATGACCAAATCACAATCTTTCACCCAAGGAACCAAGGCTTCTTCCTCCAAAAGCTTCCCAGCAGGTTCGACGTCAACCAGTAACGTCGAATATAACTCAAAGAGCCTGTCGCTTTGCATGTATCTAATCAGCTCGAATATAGAATTCAAATGCGCTTTATACTTCGTTTGTAGAACTTCGACTATGCCATAGTCGACATCCATATCTTCTGGGAGATAGGAATAGATCGACGGGATTTCCAATGGCTGCCCCATTACCTCGCTATTTACAGAATTCTCTATCATGGTGAAAAGGCCTGGAATATACTTGAGTTCTATCACATTAAAGTGCCGATTCAAGTTTGATAAGTCAAAAGTTGTGCATGTTGGCGTCATTGGTTCTAAAAAGTCCTTCTCAAAGGGGGACTGGTCGTTATCTGAATGAGGCGAGTTTGCAGCATCCGTCGCACGAGGAGATAGAGGAGAGGGGTTCTTCTCTAAGTCACCAACTAGTTTAAGACCAGAATAGTAATATTTGGACTTGCCTCTCATCCCGAGTCGCCTGACCGTCAAGTTTGGATATAAAACTCGAACAAGCTTACCAAAATTGGTTGGCATAAGCGGTACTAGCTTCTGATTGGCACAGGTATCAACGTACCTAGCGTAGACTCTGGTTCTGGTGATGACGCTGCTATAAGAGACCTCACAATGTCTGTCAAGCCAAATCAAAGAAAAAAGAAGAAGGGGTCGCTCCATGCGGATGTCCTTGGGGTTGCAAAGGGGTCCAAAAACCGGATCATTTTCGTCTAGCAGTTTCATGCGTGACGCTAGATCCTCGAATGAGCAGCCTGCTGCAAGAGGAAGGAGCGACTTTAGGTGACGTTCAACGTCATCAGATATGCGGTGACGAAGCCGCTTTCGGATGATTTTCTCTGGAAACTCAGGGGGCGGAGCCGATGGCGCATTAGAAGACGTGGTCCACGAGTTCACCATTACGAAATCGAAGTTTTTGGCAGAAACAGGCGCGTTGCCCATTTGAAGCTCCCTCTTTTGTGATTTTTCCGGCGAACCTTGAATAAGCATAGAATTCATGGTTTTGGCTGGGGTTATAGCTGAACTAGAGCCCATCCGTTCCCTGTCCGAAATGGAGCAAGCTAAGATTTTGGAATTTCCCTGGGGTTGAGGATTGGTTGGGTCGCTGCCGTGCTGCAACGTTTTCTGTTGATGCGCTGACGTTTCAAAATCCTGTGATAATTGAGATGACGGAAATTGATGAGAAGTTCCTGGCACATGGCCCGATTGAGCGTATGAGGAATAAAACGCCGGAGGCACATCTGCACCAGGTGGTTGAGCCGGCTGCATTGTGGATTGTAGGTAGGAAATGTTCTGAGGATATCTTGCAGCCAATTCCGCCTGACGGCTCATGATGTCAAGGTTTGAGTCGGGCATCGAGTACGGATTCCCGTCAGGATAGTTGGTGACATTTTGCAGTCGCAGCCCAGGCCCGGAGATGGAGGGACGGTGGCCTGAGGATGGTATCATGAGGCCACCTACGTAAGACGAGCCTAAAGGCCCAGCGGGGTATACACCAGCAGTGGAAACCGCATAATCGTTAGCAGGCCCTGAACCCGCCAGGTTTAAATGCGATGGGTATAATTGTTGCGCGGGCAGATGCCGGTAGGACTGTAGTGGTACGTGCAGATACATATTTGAAGCAGAAGGAGAGTAAACAAACTCCGAAGATATGGGAGCTGCCGAGAAAGGAACACGACTATTCAGACCCGCCGAATGTTTCAAAAGAGGAGACGTTCCGTGCTCCGGATGGGCCATTTCTCTATGATAACCAGCAGACACAGACAAGCGGAGATCATCTGTGGGCTTCGCATACGAGCGGCGCCGGAAGAAGGTCGACGAGGCACCGGCGCCAGTAGGGGTGGTTTCTATGACCAAAGACTTCTTGCGATACTCAGACGGCAGCAGTCGTGGGAAATGAGGCTGGTGGACGGAGTCCATAGAGCCTGAGGAAGGCTGTTCGAAATGAGTGAGAGGATAGGAATTGGAATTACGAAATCAAAGAAGAAAACGAAAATGGCTTAGACGTCGAGCAGAGTCCGGCTGTATCAAAAGACCAGCGGTGGTGAAAAAAAAAGGTCAAGTTATTAGCGGCAAAGTGTGTTTGCCAGCAGCAGCGTCAGTGTAAGAATAAACGACAGTTGGAGCATGCAGGACAAGAGAAGAGGAATCCCGTAAGATTCCAACCGCATGCACCGAGTTTTATTCGTGCATTAATTGATCCCAATCGAGGTCTTTTTCATGCACTCTCAGTGGCACATAAATTATTAGAACAATTGCCCGAAGATTAAGCATTACTGCTTCCAATAATCTGCGAAAAAGCCACATTGACCTCATTGATTCAAAATGGGACAAGAGCGTGGCTCTTGTCGAAGTTCGCAATTTGCAAATCCGACAAGAATGGGTGCGGCAATACCTGTTCCGTATTGGGGTTATCCTATCAACTTTGACAGTTGCAGAAGCTCTCCACATACATCATTGTATACAGAATTGGCTATTCAAATGACGTACTCTCATAACAGTTTTGACATTGACCTTACTTATCAAGGCACGGGCCCGATATGAAGCTAATAAAAAAGCCTTAACAAGTTTAGAGCTCGCTTTTTAAAATGATTGATTGTAGGCCCATATTCGGTTATCACTCCGATCTACCAGGCCGAAATAACCGAACGGAGTTAAGATTATGCTGGTTAGTCCTGCACAATACAAATGAGAACGACCCAATTATACCGCCGTGCAGGTCACTGCAGGTCTTCTTAGCTCTGTTGCGCCAAATGTATGCAGGACGTTCTATACCAATCTGCACAACTGGCAACTCACTTTGAAGGACCATAGGGGCTCACAACATTAACGGTGACATGTACTGTACATAGACGTTTGATAGGTTTCAAGAAGATCTTAAAAGATCAAGGTAAAAACGAATGATTTTGGCCGATCCTTTAGAAAACTTTGCCAAATAAGTTATAGTAAGTTACAAGCAGTTAAGTGTACGGCGTCACCACTTTGCATAGTGACGTTAGAGTGGCACAGAGTCGCCGCAGACGCGTTTCAAGGCGCACAATTGAGCGATTTGGCCTGCACGTCAAACTTTGACAACAATTTTTTCTGGGAACCTACAGAGTCCGCGATATTTCATAACTCCACCAACATCGCCATATATCTCCCCTCACTCATGCTCAACTTCTAAAATTTGGACGTTTCGAGTCATTCAGCGTGCTCGCCATTCTTCTCTGGCTGTTTGATGTGTTGTGGTAAGATTATGTGACAGGAACCTACACATACCGCAACGGTGCCTCCGAAAAAACCACCTGGCAACTCGATTCTGAAGATAGCGCCATGCCTAAAAAATGCACACACACTTAGCTCTAGATAAGCGCCTGTCAAATGTTGCGAAAGACATTGCTCTAGCATACTTATTTCATGAATTGAAAATGTGTGTCGGCTTATAACCGTTAAAGAAAAGGAAGTGGAGGCAGGCTAATCTGCCCTTCGTTGCATTGTCCTGCTGAATGCAAGCTTTCCATGTGCAATATGTTATTAGTAATCTTATTTCGGAAGGTGACTTCCTTTTTAAGTAGCCACGTAAATGCACTATTCGGGATAATTATGCTTAGTTTAGGAACTCAGAAGCGGAATTGTCTCATTTGACATGAGCAAAATGGTAAATAAGAATGCTGTCTGTAGTCGGAGTTAAGTTCTAATCCGGAATCACCGGTTCCTTTGTAAGGCATTTGAATGAGACTTGCCTGGAAACCTCTTGACGGCGCGGCTATGAGATGTACGAAATTGCTTCTAAAAACACTTTAGCATAGTTAAAATTAATAGCTAAAAGCAAAGTCATGCGGCTTTTGTTAAGATCAAAACGGAAGAATGAACTAGAATGCTCTGGTTCTTATCTGAGTTTAGTGCTCAATGATCCAGAGAGGATCTTAAAAACTATTTTGACCCGATGAAGATACCACGGAAGAACCAAATTTAGATTTATAGAAGCCTTCCCAGTGCTTAATTAATTTCGATGAGAAGTATTTCTTGTGGGCTAGAAATTGCTAGCTTTAATCGCTAGCGCATCCAATGTGAATCGAAGAAGAATTCAGAGGTATACTTTCGATTGAACATTAAAATAAACCCCAAATCTCTTCATAATTATTTTTTTTCAACAATTCTCGTTCAATGCTTTGCTCTCAAAAATTTTGCATTAGTGAATTTAGTCTTCATCGCTCATCGCTCATCGCAACATCTCATCTCATCTCATCACACAAGGAAAACCACAGACCAAGCTACAATGGCCGTTCTTGACTCAAACCCAGAAGTTCTTTTGCGGAAGCGGAAACAAGCCGACAGAAAGAGAATCGAGAAGCTGGACGCTGCTCGTGTTCGTAAGGAAAGAGCTCAAAAGAAGAAAGGTGTTGTTCCAAAGGATAAGTTTGTTAGAGCTGAAACACTCGCGCTCAGAAACGCTTTGGCTACCATAGAGAAGAAAAGAATTGATAGTATTTTGAGACACGAGAACAAGAAACAGATCTCGGCTGCTCAAGAAGTCGACCCCAAGCTTTTATTCGTTATTCGCATCACCCCCCAAAACACACATACACGTATTCCAGAGAAGGCCCTCAATGTGCTCAAAGTCATGAGATTGGAAGAGCCAAATACGGGTGTTTTTATAAGATTCTCATCAACTATCGAAACCGCTCTTAAAGTTGTCTCTCCATACATCGTTGTGGGTACCCCATCATTGTCATCTGTTCGTCATTTGTTCCAAAAGAGAGCTCAAATTGCCTCTACAGACTCCGATCTTCCGTACTCGAAGCTCGATAACAATGACGATGTTGAGAAGAAATTTGGCGATGACTTGGGCTTCATTTGTATCGAGGACTTGATCCACGAGATTGTCTCTTTAGGGGAACACTTTAAAGAAGTTACGCGCTGGGTATTGCCTTTCGAGTTGAAGGCACCAGTCAAGGGTTGGGGACCGTTAGCCAGAATCCAGAGGCTCCGTTATGAGGAGGAGAATAAGAAGACCATCAGCTTAGCTGGACATGCTAAGTTGCAAGAGATTGACATTGACAAGTTCCTTGAGGAGCAAACATAAACAGTACAGGTGTATTCGCGAGGCAAGGTGAAGAGGTCATTTGGCTTTGCATTGTTTTTAAATTTCAAAGAAAAAGATTTTTCGAAAATTGCGGTGTCATGAAAATGCGTTTGGCGGTCTTTTAAGCGGCTGCAAAACTCAAACGAACGTTGTTATATTTGCCTCGAAAGTAACAGTAGATATCATATATTTGTAACATAGCTCTATTTTATTTAAACGTTCGATTGTAACTATTTTTTTTTTGTATTAAAAATCTCTTATATGTAGAAGGATACATCTCACGTCTCGAAACGCGTTTTCTTGAAT
This sequence comes from Australozyma bambusicola, assembly GCA_030563705.1. Classification (NCBI taxonomy): domain Eukaryota; kingdom Fungi; phylum Ascomycota; class Pichiomycetes; order Serinales; family Metschnikowiaceae; genus Australozyma; species Australozyma bambusicola. The sequence goes on along the minus strand of JAJMJU010000005.1, from coordinate 66,366 downwards.
CCTATACCATGTCGTTTTCAGTCTACAACCAGGTCGCCAATAAAGATGACCACGTATATAAACTCATGCAGCTCCCGAGTGATTTGGTGGAATACTTGAAGCAGCCAGGAAATACTCTACAGTTCAAATCGCCTCTGTCGTATTCTAATCACTTGGTTCTATGTACACAATCGACAACGTACTTGGTGAGGCAAATGAACCACTCGAACACGCAGCTCATAGTAGAAGATCTTCTGAATCAGGAAATAGGCAAAAGTGTGAAAAATCTGTATGGCGATTCCGATATAGAGCCATCGAACGATCTATTAGCAGTGGATCTGTGTTCGTATATATATGAACTTACACCCACTGAAGGAGCCATTGAAACCGCCGGGCTACCGCTATATGATGGCTCAGTCGAGCTGCTTTTCACAAATAATCCACGAACTCTAGAAGAATTGAAGAACGACTCGCCAATAGCTGCAGAGAACTTCACCAGACGCTGGCATGAAGCCAATGGATGCATGATTGACAACAAAGCCGTGATTCTACATTCGAGTTTTGTCACTGAGGCCCTCTATGCGTTGATAACAGTGACAGTTGCTGAAAAATTACAATCTTACACGATAGACGAAATGGCTTCTCGGTTGGTTCAGGAAAACCCGAAGTACACCAGAAATGTAGTGGAAACCATTAGTGGGAAGTTCTGTACGCAAATGGGGCAGAGTTTTGCTCTTAATGAGCCCGAAATCACCAAATGGTTTGGAATCATGACGCTTCGTAAAATCAAAAGTCCATGTTTGGATAAAGATGTTCTTCTTCAATGGAAATCGAGTCTTCCGCCGTTCTTCAGCGCTCTGTTGGATTTAAAGGCCCTCCGCGGAAATTACTACCGACCCACAGTTGGAAATATTCAAACTTTGGATCCATTGGGACTCAGTCTGGATATTCATGGGCGCATTAAAGAGATGTTTGCACTTGTTAAGGAATGGGACTTTGATGAGTTTCTACCCTATGTTCTCGAGTTCATCCCTCTGACAAAAAAACCCGACGCAGTCATCCTCAAGTATGCCAAAAAGAAGAGAGCAGGAAAGCGTTTTGTCGTCTGTCCGAGATAAATACATTGATTATCTTAGAATTATCATAGAGTCACAATGCTAGGGACGCGCGACTCGGAGTCATCCTGAGTCATAAAAAACAAAAGAACACAAAGCATACTAAATCCATCAAGAACACCAAATTTTGCATTGCATTAATTAAAAGTCCATTAGCAATTCTCTTTTGAATCTTTTTTTTTCTGTATAATTAGTGTCATGACTCTCCAGCCGGATCTCTCTATTCTCCATACACTCCCTTGAAATTTACACTCCACATCGAAAGAAGTAATATGGATAACAGTTCCTTCCTTATATCACTAATTGTATGTAAAGGCCGAATTTCAATCTCTGCAATATAAAAATCGTCTGTTAACATATCAAGGCCGGTGGCTGCGCGGGTACTTCAACTGATCTTGCATTCTTTCCGATAGATACTGTCAAGACACGATTACAGGCTCGAGGCGGATTTTTTGCAAACGGAGGATGGCACGGTATATACAAGGGTCTAGGAACGGCTTTGGTAGCCCTGGCCCCCTCAGCGTCACTTTTTTTCATTACATACGATGGCTTGAAAGCGTCCACAAAGGATAAACTTCCCTCACCAATTAGCCATATGATTAGTGCTATGGCCGGTGAAGTGGCTGCATGTTTAGTTAGAGTTCCCGCAGAAGTGATCAAGCAAAGAACTCAGGCTGGTGTGATTGGGGTAGGCGGTAAGTCAAATTCTTGGGCAAATTTGCAGTACTTACTACAGAACAAGTCGGGTGAGGGAGTTGTAAGAGGATTATATCGTGGTTGGAACACCACTATAATGAGAGAAATTCCGTTCACTGTAATTCAGTTTCCTCTATATGAGAAATTGAAGCTGGTGTGGTCTGCTTACGACAACACCGAACTCTCGCTATTAAAAGGCGCCATTTGTGGTTCCATTGCAGGAGGTGTCGCTGCAGCAAGCACGACTCCGCTTGATGTTATTAAAACTAGAATAATGCTTCACTCAGAAAGGGTAAAGATAGGAACATTGGTAAAACAGATGCTTGCTGAAGAAGGATTGGGGGTGTTCTGGAAGGGCGTCGGTGCAAGAACCAGTTGGGTCAGTGCCGGAGGTGCCATTTTCTTGGGATGCTACGAGCTTGTGCATACGAATTTGCTGTCTGCTCTCAAGGGTAAGAGTCTTGAGTAAAGTGGTTTCGAATGGGTGGGTTTGTTGGTAGAACGAATTATAGACAGAACAGATGGATTGAGGCACATTTAGATTGATGATGAGCCTCCAACTGATGAATGACTTAGATTTTATGGTTTATTGAAGTTACATAGATAGTTATAGATATTCATTACAATATTAAGTCCTTAATTGCAGCACATTAGCGAAGACTGAGTAACATGGAAAAGAATATTTAAAATTGTTACAATTCAGTAAGCCATGCATTTGATTGACTGTATTTCTTCTTGTTTTGCTCCTGTTGAGTTCAATCAAAGCATGTACACATAGCCTTACTTTATTTAAAAATGGGGGCTCCTTTTGGAAATAGGAAATTAAAAAAGTCAACTCAATTAAGAACTTCTTCTCGTATTTTTCTTCTTTTGTTTTCTTGTTTCATATTTTGGTCTCAGGTGATTTGTGTGGAGGTACATTTACTCACTACAACATGAATAACGACTCGGATCATTACGGGCTGCACCAGTCACAATATCGCGCAGATCGTCCAGAAGGACCAGATAGTAGACGCTACGAAGGGTTTTATGATCGGAGTCGGGGTGGCTACCGAGGGCCAAGAGGACATCATTCCAGAGGACCTTCTCGTCCCAACGGCAGAGGAGGCTATGGCCATCTGAGAGGCTCGTATTCAAATAGCAGAGACTCTTACCGTGACTCGTACCGTGAACCATATAGGGAACCCCAAAGAGAGTCTTTTAGAGACGGTTATAGGGGCTCCAATAGAGATGGTAGAGATTCACAGAGAGATACCAGAGAACCCAGAGAAATCCGTGACCCTCGAGATTTTAGAGATTCGAGGGATTCCAGGTCTAGGGATCCTAGAGATTCGAGGGAGGGCCATTATAATGGTAGCGCCTCTAGAGGAAGTTATGGTTCTGAATCTAGAGATCTGAGAGACAGCCAAGATCCTAGAGATATGAGAGATACTAGAGAAGCAAGAGAGTTTGGATATCCTAGAGATCAAAGAGATGGAAGGGGCCCAGACGATCTCGATTCTAGAGATAATAGACACACGGGATTGGATCCTAGACCGTTTGGTGATCACAGATCAGAGCCTAGAGATCAGTTTCACAGCAGCCGAGACAACGGAAGAATTGCTGAGCGATCTTCATTATCCAGAGAGAACCCAGCTAATCTGGGACCTAGGAGCGACCAAGGTTCCCTTCATCCTCACACAAATCATACAACCATTGTTTCGAATGGGTCCCAAGGAGGATCTCATGGAGCACGACCAGCGCATACAAAAAGTTACAACTTAAATAACCACCGTGATACGAACTCTCTATCAGCAGATGGGCCTCGTTGTAGCAGTCCGTGGGTCCTGATTTTGAGAATCAAGGATCCTAAGGTGATAACACAGATGGAGAGCAACTATCGCTCCGCAGTCAGTGTAAATGCAACGCTTTCGAAGCTTCAAATTGAAGCGATAAGGCTTGAAAATACTCTAGCAACATTCGATGTCTACGCGAAGAGAGATGCGCTCAATGTCGAGCAGTGCAACCAAAAGCTCGAGGAGTTCACTTATTTGTGAACTACGTTTGATTGTTAGCTGTGATAACGTTTGAGTACGTAACCTTTTAATGATCCTGTAAAATGGTCGGTCAGACCGCCAGATATGTATTATAAATTAATTAAATCAAATGGTAAGTGAACACTTAAACGAAATACTATGTTGGGCTTCTTTATTGGGTATTCATTATAATGAATCCGGTTGTGCACTTTTGATTCCCATCAGTCAGTGTTGATTTGCAGCCAAGTTTGACTGATCTAAGCCAAGGAAAAACCAAAATTGCAATAGAAATGGAAACAACAAAAAGCGCTTAAGATATTCCCAAATTAAAACTTCATTCCAAGAATTTTTTTGATTTGTCTTATAATCGTGCGATAGTCAACTTCTCCTCCCCCATCTATATTTATGCACCCTCAATCTTGCCTCCCCATCTACAATCACTCAATTCATTCTGATGTTCCCTTCAATTGAAGTTTTGCTCAAATCTTCCTGGTATAAGGCCCTTATCTTCTTGGTACTTGTCGTCGGGGCTTATAAAGTGGCCTTCTTTTCTGCCACTTTTATCTTCTTGGTGTATGATCTCTTTCTTTCACCACCAACCAACTTCAAGAAGTATGGGGCTAAAAAAGGTCTGTGGGCCGTAGTCACTGGTGCCTCCGATGGTATCGGAAAGGAGTATGCGTTGCAATTGGCTGCCAAAGGTTTGAACGTTGTGTTGGTATCCAGAACCTTATCCAAGTTGGAGGCCATTGCTTCAGATATTGAGAGCAAGTATCAAGTTTCCACTAAAGTTGTCGCTTTCGACGCGTCTGTTGACGATCCAAAGAATTATCAGGCTATCAAAAGTGCAATTGATGGATTGCCTGTCACCGTATTGATCAACAACGTAGGCCAGTCACACAGCATTCCTGTTCCATTCTTAGAAACCGAGAACAAGGAATTGACTGATATTGTCACCATCAACAACATTGTAACTTTAAAAATTACACAAGTTGTCGCTCCTGTAATTGTTGAATACGTCAAGTCCCAGAGGAAAGCCGTCCGTGGCTTGATTTTGACCATGGGTTCGTTTGGAGGACTTCTTCCCACTCCATACTTGGCAGTTTACTCTGGCTCCAAAGCGTTTTTGCAGCAATGGTCCTCTGCTTTGGCTGGTGAGTTGAATCCACAGGGTGTTGATGTGGAGCTCGTGATCTCATATCTTGTGGCTTCTGCCATGTCCAAGATCCGTAGAACCAGCGCCAGTATTCCTAGCCCTAAGTCGTTTGTCAAGGCTACATTGAATGCAGTAGGCAAAAGATGCGGCGCTCAAGACCGTTTTGCCACCACGACTCCTTTCTGGTCGCATGCGTTGATGCATTTTAGTATTGAGAACACTGTGGGGGTGTACTCCAGCTTGGCCAATAAGTTGAATTTCAACATGCACAAGAGCATTCGGGTGCGGGCCTTGAAGAAGGCAGCCAGACAAAAGAAGGAGTAAGAATGATTTTGAAGAAGTGTGATTTCAAACAATTTGAGTTTGTTGTGAAGGTTGGCTGAACTGATAGTGAGATAAAAGAAACAACTAGAAGGCGTTTGGCCACTGGAAAAAGTAGGCCATACGCCAACCAGTTGATAATTTTTACCGTCACCTTTACTAAGCCCAAACTCTTTTTGTGTGCGACTGGTTTAATTTAATTGTATATTCAGTTTAGTTCATCGCGATGCTAGTAATACCACAAATGTATTCCAATTACAGACGAAATGCTGCCTCCCATACTCAATCCGTCGCCAATAACTAAAATCAGACCGTAATATATATCCCAAAAATCGCCCTTCCGTCTAAAATTTTCCCACTCTAGGCCAAGTCCGAGCTTTGTCCATCGGTTTTGGAAGTCTGTCTGCACTCCTGGGGATTGCCTTGCATAAGCAGAGGTGAGGCATTGGAAATCAATCTCCACGACACATTCTATTCCTCAAACACAACCGCAGAACAATCCAGAATACTTCCAAGATGATCTCGGGAATAACACAAAGGAATGTCGTGCGAAAGCTCCAAAATTTTGCGGCCATCTCGAAATGCACCACTGTCCAATCTATTCGCCGCTCTTCAAATCGCCTGTTAGCCACCACAGCGCCTCCAACGGGGTCCCAGATCTCGCTCAAGTCCGCAACGAGAGATGACTCGAAATACGGAACGAGACCAATTTACTTGGACGTGCAAGCCACCACACAAACTGACCCAAGGGTCTTGGACAAGATGTTGCAGTTCTACACTGGACTTTACGGAAATCCACACTCATCCACACATTCTTATGGGTGGGAGACGGAGAAGGAGGTTGAAAATGCCAGGAAGCACGTTGCTGATGTGATTGGTGCTGACCCCAAGGAGATCATTTTCACTTCGGGCGCCACGGAGTCCAACAACATGGCCATCAAGGGAGTTCCTCGCTTTTACAAAAATACAAAGAAACACATCATCACCACTCAAACGGAACACAAGTGTGTGTTGGACTCAGCCAGACACTTGCAGGATGAGGGCTTCGAGGTGACTTACTTGCCAGTATCGACAGAAGGATTGATTGACTTGGATGAATTAAGGAAGGCCATTCGTAAGGATACTGCGTTGGTTTCAGTCATGGCCGTCAACAACGAAATCGGTGTCATCCAACCTTTGAAGGAAATTGGCCAGATTTGTAGGGAAAATAAGGTGTTCTTCCACACTGATGCTGCCCAAGCATACGGAAAGATCCCCCTCGATGTCAACGAAATGAACATAGACTTGATGTCCATCAGCTCGCATAAGATCTACGGGCCAAAGGGTATTGGCGCTTGTTACGTCAGAAGAAGACCTAGAGTCAGATTGGATCCAATCATCACAGGTGGTGGTCAGGAAAGAGGCTTGAGATCGGGAACTTTGGCGCCTCCATTGGTGGCCGGCTTTGGTGAAGCTGCTAAACTCATGTTGACGGAACAGGCCTACGAAAAACAGTACATTGCTAAGCTTTCCAAGAAGTTGAAGGATGGACTTTTGCTGATTCCTGAGACTCAATTCAACGGTGTCTTGAGTGACGACTCGAAACAGTATCCCGGTTGTGTCAACATCTCGTTTGCTTACATCGAGGGTGAATCTCTTCTTATGGCTCTTAAGGATATTGCCCTTTCCTCCGGATCTGCTTGTACTTCTGCGTCCTTGGAGCCTTCGTATGTTTTGCATGCACTTGGTGCCGACGACGCCTTGGCACACTCATCTATCCGTTTTGGCATAGGTCGGTTTACCACCGAGGCCGAGGTGGACTATGTCATCAACGCCATTAACGAGCGTGTCGAGTTCTTGAGACAAATGTCACCCTTGTGGGAGATGGTCCAAGATGGTATTGATTTGAACACGATTGAATGGAGCGGCCACTAAGTCAATGGAAAAAAAAATTAGTGTCTGCAAGAATTGGTTTGTTAATGGAGTGGTTCCTTGCCTTGTAACGTTATGAAATTGGATTCATCGGTGTTTCATGTATGTTGAACAATTGATCAAATAGTGTAGTGTATAAAGAAAGTAAATGAAAGAAGTCATGAAACTAGGTAAATGTTGTTCGGTTTGATTCGATCGATGTGAGCATAAATTAGTTTGTGGCTATGGGTGTTCTATAATACATACAAACAGAGACTACCATCTACAAGAACTTCAAGTACATACATACGGCGAAAAAAAAAAATTCAGCCTAAAATACATAAATCAATTTAAAATATGATGTTCATCGAACTCCATCTAATTCCTCAAGTTATCCCTTACTCATACTCGGCCCGGCCCTCTAACTGTATAATACCGGCCCGGTACAGGCCAATTTTTCACCCCCATATAACTGCTTCCAAACTGAATACTCATTCTTCAACACACAAAATGGCTACAGTCAAGAAAATCACGCTTCTTCCAGGTGACCACGTCGGAACCGAAGTTGTTGCCGAGGCCGTCAAGGTCCTCAAAGCGATTGAAGAAAACACCCCATACCAACAGATCAAGTTTGAGTTCCAGAACCACTTGATTGGAGGTGCGGCCATCGACGCCACAGGTGAGCCTTTGCCCGATGTTTCATTGGAAGCTGCAAAGGAATCCGATGCCGTTTTGTTGGGCGCAGTTGGTGGTCCCAAGTGGGGAACCGGTGTGGTCAGACCAGAACAGGGCTTGTTGAAGATCCGTAAGGAGTTGGGGTTGTACGCCAACTTGCGTCCCTGTAACTTTGTTTCCGAGAGATTGTTGGAATTGTCGCCTTTGAAAGCTGAGGTTGTCCGCGGAACAAACTTCACTGTTGTACGTGAGTTGGTTGGAGGTATCTACTTTGGTGAAAGACAAGAACAAGACCAGAGCCCCAACCAGGACGAGGCTTGGGATACCGAGAAGTATTCTGTAAGTGAAGTTACCCGTATTACTAGAATGGCTGCGTTCATGGCTTTGCAACACAACCCACCTTTACCTATTTGGTCCTTGGACAAGGCCAACGTGTTGGCCTCCTCTCGCTTGTGGAGAAAAACCGTTGATAAGGTCATGGCTGAAGAGTTTCCTCAATTGACCGTGCAGCATCAGCTCATTGACTCTGCTGCCATGATCTTGGTCCAAAACCCCACCAAGCTTAACGGTCTTGTCATCACCTCCAACATGTTTGGTGACATCATTTCCGACGAAGCCTCGGTTATTCCAGGCTCCTTGGGCCTTTTGCCATCTGCTTCATTGGCATCTTTGCCCGACACCAACAAGGCGTTTGGATTGTATGAACCATGCCACGGTTCTGCCCCTGACTTGCCATCTAACAAGGTGAACCCTGTCGCCACCATTTTGTCTGTGGCCATGATGTTGAGATTGTCCTTGGACTGTGTCAAGGAGGCCGAAGCCTTGGAGAAGGCTGTCGGTGACGTTATCGATGCCGGCATCAGAACCGCCGACTTAAGGGGACTGAGTTCCACCCAGGAGGTGGGCGATGCCATTGTGGCTGCTGTCATCAAGCAACTCAAACAGTAAATCACGACCGCTTGGTCCTTTTGTATAAAAAGTTACATACATCGCAAATTTAAATCTTAGAGTCGTTACAAATGTATCTATTAAACGGAATCCAACTACTCTATTCCTATAGGGACCGTCCCGTTGATCACCTCCGATAAGTACAAGAGAGATCCAAAATCTTCACTTTTGGAAAGTTGGCTAAGCGGATTTTCGAACAAAATGTCGTTCAGTAGCGTCATGTCACTGCTAGCAGAAGAAATAATTGCACAAGCGGCAAAGTCGTCTGTGAGACGAGACGTCAACAAGTCGTCCGAAGCATTCGACAATGTACGGCTTATTCGGGATTTCCCGGCCGTAGCGTCGGACATTAAAGGTTGTGTATCTGTATAAATTGTGCTGGCATCGAAGTCATCGTGCTCTGTGAATGTCAAGTCATCGATTTTTAAACCTGAGCTGAAGTTCTTGTCAAGTTGACGGCCAAATTCAGACACTATTAAAGAAGACGAAGGTGACTCGACAATCTGTTTCTTATGCCTCAATTGCTCTGCCAGCTCGCTTCTCTCCAAGAGGAATCTGGCGACAGCATCTACGCTAAAACTGTCATCAAAGGCATACTGTGCCATAGGATTATTGGGCAGTTCAAAAAAGATTCGATTCTTCAACAATTCAGGCTTCAGGCTATTGGATGTTGTCGATGCAGATATTGCAGTCGCGTACTCAGGACTAAGACCATTCAAGAGTGTCCAGTTTGGTTGACCATCCTCAGTCATCAAATAGTAGGGAAGGGATTGGTAACGGTCAAAACGTTTACAAACAATAGGCGAAACACCAATTGCTGTGATTCTCTTAAAAGTGCTCAAAGTGTCCGCATTCGTTGGTTGTATATCTTTAGGACTGGCATCTTCCTCTTCAACGTTCCGAATCTTCTCAAACTTAATTGCTTTTTCGGCAAATGCGGGTGAATTAGCAGTCGCTTGTTTTTTGGCTTTCTTGAGTTTTTTACCTGAAGGGGTTAAAAGAGTCTTAAAGGTCATACATGAAACGTGCTCTTCGTGGTTTAGTTGTTCTCGGTCCTTGTTCAGGTCATGAATATTATTGGCTCTTTGTCCTACAATCTCAGAATCAATTTTAGGCAAAATGACTTCGCTTTCAATGTCTGGTGACTCAAAGTCCTTAGATATCCTTGCTGGTCGAAGATCTTGCGAGGGTGGAAACTCAAACTCCTCGTTGATATCCAAAGAGCTATGGTCTTGGTCTTGATTTGGCTCCTTGACCTCACCGGACTCTTTCAGCATAGAATATTGCTCAATTACTGATAACAAGGGATATTGGTTCAGCAGAGCCATAGAATTGATATTATCTCTCTGAGTTAGCGCAGGGTCAATGATCATAGTTCCTTCTCGAGATTCTTCACATAACAGCGGTTCAGGCTTGTAGAGCCTTTTATACGTAATTTGCTTTCCAGCTGGTAGATTTAAGTTCACAGATCCATTGTCATATTCGAAGTCTGCGCTTCCAAATTGTGGACCCTTTTGTTTCGATTTGAGCATCAGGAAAAAACTAAACACGGCTGACTTTTTTCGTTTGAGCTTCGATGGAGTTGTTTGAGAGACTTGTACAGAATCTATAATTTGAACAGGTTCCTCGCATTTCGGAGATTGGTCTTCACAAGACGAATTAATGATTGGATACTGCGAATATAAGTTAAATGCTTCTGTCGCTGAGTCGCGAGGTCCCCTTGTCTCTTCACTAGATGAAGAGTACAGTTTAACGGGCAATTCTGGCTTTTTTACGTCCAGACTTCCCAAGCTTTGACAAGTGTAGAATACCTCAAGAAGCCTCTCACCAGAAAGGACCAATTCCTTGGTCATAAAACTAGAGTGGAACATGCTGTTCAAACTTTTCGCTATAATTTCCTTAAGAAGATCCACGAGGTTTTCTATTGAAACAACCTCCTTCACCTCGTAACTTCTCTGTCTGTTGTAGCCAAATACGTGCATTGTGTAATCGTTGAGAGAAGACAACGCCAACACCATTCCTACTTGCGGATTTTCTGCGAATATTTCTTCAATCTCCTTCTTGGAAATATTGAGCAAAATGACTACTGCTGACTTCATTTTCTCAGATTTATACTCTTCCTTATCGTGAGCACAATAGAATCGATTGAGGTCAGATTCAGTAAATTTGAATAAGTGGAAAGCTGTGGATTTATGGAGAATCTGAGCCTTGGTGATTGTAGTCATGATCTTGTTGCATGTCGAAATGGCATCTGTATCTGCCAGGAAATCGTAGACTAACGAATACGTCGGTTTATCTTGCTCGCGCAGCTTGAATGAGTTCCCACCGTAAGTGGTAAATGACATGCATTTTCCATTCACACTGTCAAAAGACTTGGCAATGATGCGGTCAATGGAACACCAGTACTTGACCTTCAAATCTGGGTTATAACGGAGTTTGGGGAGAGGAATTTTGTTAATCAATGAGTTCATTAAGATATCAGCGAGTTTGAGTTTATCTTGTCCATGTTCTGGTGAAGTTATGTCGAGAAACAACAAGTGGTCTGTAAATACAATGAGAATCTCATGCTCTTTGGAGAAAGAAGACTGAATTTCATATACTGCTAGGACCTTACGGTTAGACCAACCATATTGCAATTCCTCCGGCCATCCCTTGGCCAATTCGACTAAAAGTCTTCCAGAAGGGGTAAAAATCCGCTTTTTCACGGGTTTATCCGTTTCATCACAGAATCCGAGTGCATCAATGGATTCTATAGCAGTTTTAAAGTTTACGTTTAATTCAGAATTATTGGTCTTTGGTTCTGCAATCTCGAACTTGGCTTGTTCTGAGATGATTACGTCGTAGAGTCGCTTGATGATTAGCTTTAGCTTTGGAAGTTCGAATACAGATCCGGATATAATGCTTTCAACTTGATGAGGACTGTAACTCTTCAGATTCACGATTTTGTCTTCAAAAACTTGATGGTGTTTCAAAAACTTCATATACTTCAGGTTGTACCTGCGAATATTTGCTTGGTGTCTCACGAACGCGCTGTAAAAATAGGGAATTAGAGTCCCCAAAACTTTAAACACTTCGCTGTAGCCGTACGTCTGTGCTGTTTTTAGGGAATTATGTAGAACACAATTGATGCGAGCCACCTCGTCAATCGTAGGAGGAAACGCTTGATTGATATTGATCTCACCTGGAACAAATTCTGATGGCTTTGAAAGAAAATGGACCCTCAATGGAATTATTAGGTCTTGCAATATGTTTACTAAGCCCATCGTGAAGTTGGTCTGTACCATGAGAAGCTCCTTAATGACCTCATTGATATGCAGATTACTTAGTAAGGGACAGCCTGCTGTAGTTTCTGAAGGGGGCTTATACACGTAATCCATCGCCTGCGGGGAATATTCGAGTAAAGGGTCAAAGAGCTGGTCCATTTGTACTCCTAGTAAGGAAACTAAGGCATTGTTCTGGGCTGTGACTTTCTCGCCACCATTGACGTTGTCGTACACAAGATCTACCAATACTGAGGCCACGTTCAGCGTTTGAAGTAAGCCCAATGCGAGGAGTCTCTCTCCTAATTCGGAAGGTGTGTAACCTTCCATCAATTTCATGGTGCTGGCTAACGAGCCGGCATTGGTTTCGTCCCAAGATCGGGTAATCTCTACGTTGCCCCGATTATTCCATAACTTATTGTAATTCTTTAAGTTGGTAATCGCTAGCACCTTCCTTACGTTTGAAGAGCGGTGGGATGGAGTCAAGTTCTCGCATGCTGGCCAGAATCGAGAGCTGGAGTCCAAAATAATGTTCTCGTAAATATTGCATCCGAACTTAGTTATCGAGACGGTGCTGAGCTTGTTGGTGGATCTGTTTTTGTAAACAACCGTGACTACATGACCAAAAAGATTGGGATCGAAGCCTGTGAAAAAAGCTGCTTGGGGAAAGATCTCGAGCCAGTGTGAGAGTGAGCGAACGTTGTACAGCAGGTTGGGCATGACGTCAAATTGGCCGGATAGTGGTCGTAGCTTGATGTGTCCTTTTTTACGGCAGTGGTTGTGTTCAAGAAAGTTCTTGTCATGCTCGCCTGACACATAACGCTTGTAGACGTTCATGGTAAGACACAGGGAAGGAAATTGGAAGTTTTATTAAATTAGTGGGATAGTTGAGAAAAAGAATAGTGATTAAGAAACTTTTTTTTTTTTTCTGAACGTCAGTTTTTGGTAAATCCGTGTCAAGTACCCTGGCTTTAATTTAGTCCCTAATCCGGATAAACGTAAACACCATTAATACGTACGGCGGTAACAATAAGAAAATGGCGAATCGTGATACATCATCGCTAGACGATGTAAATTGTAGAATAATGGAGCTTTGAAGTGCTTTTTGGGGTGCAGTCTTTGCAGGACCTGTTTTGGGGCAGATCCCGTTTGAGCTGAAGAATTCTTTCCATAACATTTGAACCGTTTTTTGTCGTTGGGATCACCTGTATGGAGACGATGGCAGATAGATCATGCAGGCCTGTGTGCAGATTGACATATTCTGGCATTTAATGCTTTTGAGCAGCGCAGTTTATTTAGGACGGCATCTTTGAAACTTTTGCTGAGAAAAGTAGCGAAAGGTCTGTGTCGCGGAGAAATTTCGGAACTTGTGCCCCCGAACTAAAAGGAGAGCTTTGTAAAAAGAAGTTCCTCACTAAGACTGCTACTAAAAGAATAAAGAGAAGATCAGAAATTGAAAAACAAAAGTGTCAAAAGCTCCCAAATCTCTTCTAGTGGCCTAGAGAAGTTATCGTAGAATTTCGGCTGCACCTAGTGCCATTCCAGATACACCTAGCAACTGACCCAGGCGCTTATATTACTAAGACGGAATCCTATAGGTTTACGCGAAGCATTAATTCGACATAAACAATTTTTATAGGCAAAATTAAAATATGCACCAATTGAATTTAAATTAATTCGAAAATGTAATAATTTTTCAATCAAATCCTGGTTTGGGTTATGAGGGCAGCTTCAATTTCTGTGTACGCGTCTGCACACTGGTGCCCACTAAGTCGACTAAACAGGTCTAGCAGAAATAATATGCTTCACTCACGTTTAGATGCACGTGATAGAACTGGTTTTTCTCTTGTATTTTGGGGCATGTCCTGTTATTCTGCTTTGCCCTCATTGTATGCCCTGATAACATCATGCCAGTATCTGTACTGTTAGTGAACACGAACAAATCGCTTCACCTTCACAAATATTCAAATAAAACCTTCCATTTCTTTCTTCATAGTTTCGAAAAACTCTACCTAGATCAAAATTGACCCAAAAAATCCCAGTTCATATTTTAAGATTAGTGCTCACTTTCCGCGAACTGCACACTGCGCGGTTTCTCTCATAAGAGTGCCTAATTAGGGAACGCTCTAAATACTACCAAGCTCTTAATAAAAGAGCCTAATCTTCCACTGCAACTTTCCTCCAATAGGCTGTCTACATCTTTAGTTTCGATGAATGAGACGGTACACCTACAGGCGTGCCTGGAACCGCCCTTGAAGCGTCAATTGTCACAGGCTGGTGAGCATGACTGTGAAGCTATATTAGGTATAAAGGGACAGATGAGTCTCGTTGCCCAAATAGAGCAGATTTTATCAATGGCTCCAGGTGCACTTGCTAAAGATGCGGCAGCGGTTGCCAAAATTGGCCATCTTGACCCTTACTTACTACGATCCTGTTGTCAACGAAAGATGGCCATGACCCTTACGGCTATGCTTCGAAGCGCAGGCGTTTTCGACCTTACAACCCCTGTAGTGTTCGGCCATGCTGGTAATGGTGTCGACTTTCCATCAGCAGAACCGCATAATGTGCCGTTATCTGCCAATTCACTGTGCGACAGCGGAACCAAGTCCGTGCAAATGAAGCTGTCTGTGGAGTCCTTCGAAGTTATAAGTATAGAAACTAATGGGACCTTAGGTTCCTTCAATGATTCTGACTTTGATACAGACTCGCTCATGGAGTGCGAAACCTCGTATGGTGCTGTCAGCGTCACTGAAGACTTTGATCTATTGGATTCGGAGAGATATAGATACGCTGGAGCATTTAATCGCTTGAAAGAACAGCACGATGACATCTCAAATACCCTTAGATCCTCACAACTCAAACTCAAAGCCTTGGAAGAGCAGAACAAGCGGGACTTGGAGTTTCTTCGAAAGGTGAGCCAGAATGGTGAAGTCATTCACGACAAGGTCTGTGAAATGAAGTCTGAAATGTCTGAGCTCGGATTTGCGCTTGAGCTGTTAAAGGGTCGCACAAGTACCAAAAATGTTGCAACCATTAAATGTAGGCTAGGAGACCTCAACAAGATAATCAAGAGTCGTCAGCCTGACGTACATAAGGGAAAGCAAAATAATTTCCCATTACAAGCAAAAAAGTTAGAAGCTAAAGTAGCAGCACAAGAGCATGCTATCTCTGAATCGATTGTGATGGAAGAGTCAGCTAAACCAGTAGAGCTGGTAGATGCCATTAAGCAAGACGAGCCAGAGGAACCAGTCAACTCTCTAAGATTGTTTGTCAATTCTACGATTGTGATTCTTATTATTGCTTGCTGGATCTAGGATGTGAAAATGTAATATTAAAAGCGGAAGGATATAGATTTAATCAAATGCTTGGTGTGTGTAATGTAGTCAAATCAGTTCATGGCGGATGATCTCATGTATCCGTCGTACGTCTCTTCAATGTCATCATTGAAGTATGGGTGAATCAAGGACCTCTTGGCGCTGATTCTTTTACTTGGGTCGTAGGACAACATCTGCAGCAACAAGTCGACTCCCTCTGGGTCCAACGTTGCCACATACGTTGCCAAATCTTTCCGCTCCCACTTGGGCCATGTGAGCTTGTAGTCGGGCAACATAGTGACCTCAGGCCATGTTTGTTCGTTAGGGGTACCTAGGATACGGAAGATGCGGAAAATCTCATCGATCTCCGAATCGCCGGGAAATAACGGCTTTCTATTGCACATTTCTGCAAAAATACACCCTACAGACCACATATCCACACCGGTGGAGTATTGTTTTCCTCCTAAGAGGATTTCGGGAGCTCTATACCAAAGAGTGACTACTTCGTGGGTATAAGCACGTAGAGGCACACCAAAAGCACGCGCCAAGCCGAAATCAGCCAATTTTAAGTTACCTTCTTTATCAATTAAAAGGTTTTGGGGCTTTAAGTCTCGGTGGAGCACCCGGTGCGAGTGACAGTGCTTGATCCCCTTGACCAATTGGTGCATAAAGCGTTTCACCATGGAAGGCTCCAAGCCTGCACCCTGAGGGATGGATTCCATATACTTCTTTAAGTCTAAATCCAAGAACTCAAACACCAAGTATAGTTTATGCGAGTCTGAATGGATGATGTCGTAGAGCCTGACGATGTTGTCATCCCGCATCTCTTTTAGGAGCGAGATTTCCCGTATGGCTGTGGAAGGAACACCTTCATCTTCGGATTCCAACCTGATTTTCTTTAGAGCCACCACTCGGTTGTTGTGGCGAGTGTCTAGAGCCTTGTAAACAACACCATAAGTACCTAATAAGTTAGCGATAAACGATCAGTCAGAGGGGACAGAACAGAGCAAAATGGAAATTGCTTTTCATTTATATCTTGTTCTTGAAGTTACATACCTTCTCCGACTTTTTCTTGGCGCTGGAAGTCAGAAAGCTCAACCATGTTCCACAATCGAGAAGTAAGCGTTTGTTGACCTCACTGCGTATATGTTGCACTGGTGAGACGTGTTGATTATCATCCACAACAAAGTGTAATAATATTTTTTAAAGAAAATTGACAAAGAAAATTGATAAGAAGACGCGTTTGTGCTTTAATTCTTATATTTTAATTCCTGTTTTTAAAGCTTTGATGTTTGTGTTTTGCAGCCAGGTCTCACAAAATTGCAAAAATGATGGTAACAAGTGGTACAGTCACAAATGTCCAAATTTTAAACCGGTATTTCAAGTCCAACATTTATGACGCGAAAGTTCTTCTCTTTTCCTAACTTTTTTAAAATATTACAACTCGTCTCTTAACCTTCCCATTACCTTAAATATTACATACAAACACAGTTCCTTGACCGGAAGAAGTATAATGCGAGGGCTCAAATAGCCATTTCGCACATTAAGCGTATTTTTCAGCCAGCTGCCTCTACTTTCGCGGCCGATTTGTCTAGTTTATCGAGAGACTTGTCTGAAGGAATGCCTCCACAATTCCCAGCAGCACAAACAACAATCTCTCTACCCCATTCACTGTTGAGTATCTGTTTGCCCGTGATTCTACGGTCGGCAATTGGATCCAATATCGAGTAAATAACGTTTCTGCACCGCGCACGCTTCAACGACTCGATGGGCTCATATCCAGATGCGTTCTTCCGTTTTTGAATGTACTCCTCAAAAAACTCATCTTTCGAATTAGCAACCTTCCACAACTGCCTACCTGTTCTCATGGCCATATAAATGACTCCACATGACCAAATGTCTACACATCGAGGATCAAACTCCTTCTGTGTGAACTCCTCGGGAGCAATATATGGGCTGGACCCACAAACACCTTCACTTAAATGGATCTCCTTTTCCCAAGCCATTCGGAAACATTCTCCATTGCCGAAATCTGTGATTTTCAATACACCCTGTTGTGTCAAAAGAAGATTCTCGGGCTTCAAGTCTCGATGCGCAACTCCCATATCGTGCATGTAGTTGACTCCTCGTATGAGCTGTTTAAACAAACAATCAGCCTCCGCATACTCCAACTTACCGGCAGCAATTATCAATGTGTAAAGATCACCACCCAGACAAAACTCCATCACCTCACAGTAATCGCCTTTAGCGTCTTTGAGCAAATCTAGCGTATCGATGATATTGATGTGCTTTAGGGAGGAAGAAATGCAAAATTCGGAAGTGAGGCGTCGAGAGTACTTCTTTTCAGACTCGTTGGGCTTCCTACGGAACTCCTTGACAGCGTACAAAGCTTCTTCCTGGTTAGCGTCTTTGACGTCAGACTTCTTATGGGAAATGCGCACAACTCCGAATGACCCACGCCCAATCACTTCTTGACAATGTCCGTACTTTTGAACAAAGGACCGACAGTCCTGTTGACTAAATTCTGTGTCCTTCTCAGGGACTACTTTGCTTTCATTTTTGACTTGGTTAACCAATCCAGCAAATAACGTAGGCGGTTTGTCCTCTGCCTTTCCCTGAGGCAGGAGAATATTGGGAACAGCAGACTTTGCTTCATTTCGTAGCTTCTTTGCTCCAAGCAAGTCCTTCAACATGTTGCTAATTTTATCTTGACGACGAGCTGCTCTTAAGTTGTGTTCATGACTCCCATCTTCGAACATTTTGAATCTTGGCTTTATAGGACCAGGGCTTGGTGAAGGAGCTAACTGTGTGGTGGAAACACTAGGTGAAATGGTGATAGAATCCTTCTCTAGATTACGTTTACTCGAAGAAGAACGAGATAACGATGACAGCTTTGTTTTTGGCTGACTGGCGCCATTCTTCCTCGATAGACTAATAATGGAAGACAGTCTGGAAGCAGGAGACGAGCGAAGGTTGCCGTTTTCTTCCTCTACATTTAACATGGTTACATGTGTGGGTTGAGGGTGCGACAAGTCCAGAGAGTAGTTGACAAGACGTGGAGAGTTATTCGTTGCCGCTGAACGAGGAGAAGCAGTTCGGGAGCGATCTTTAGGTAAAGGGGCCAAGACATCGTCCTCTGCTTCGGCGGCATTAGGGGATATAATGCCAGACAACTGGCCAGACGACTTACGCCCACGAGGCGATACTGCCTTGATTTGAGCCGCTCCGTTTTCCAACGAGACGGGAGTCGAAGGTTTAGATGATTTTTGATCTGGCGTCAGCACGCCAAAGAGACGTCCGAGCTTCGACAAAGTTCCCTTAGGTTTGATATCCGTCATTTTCGTGAAACAGGGCGTAGTTGTAAAACCAAAGAGTTTTTGGAGAGTCTTGAGTTCTTAAAGATTAAACCGTAGATGAGGCGGATAAAATCGATGAGATGGATGGAATGGATGACGTATATCAGATGTGGTGTAGCGAAGAATATAGGACAAGGCAAGGCTTTCTAGTCCAGCCTTGTCAGTATAGGACACAAAAATGGAGGCAAAACAGAATTCTTTCGAATCCTGACTAATCAAACGTCTCAAACGTCAGCAGAGACTTTACTGTTTAGACACAGAAACGGTCACAAGTCGTGATGACAATAGTGACGAGCGCAATTAGACCACAAGACGGTCAGGGGATGGCACTGAAATTAGCACCAGAAAACACGCGCAAGAGAAGCAGCGGTGCAGCGACAAAAGCAGCAGTTACCTGGGTGGCACACACACTGACGGCTACGCTCAGGAAACTGATAAACTTAAGAAAACGGGATTGTGTTGCTTAGACGCTGGTCACTGGAGATTTTTTTAGGGATAAGTCTCAAATCCGCGCGGGCACATGCAGGTTGAAGCATTGTAACGTCAGAGCCCAGCCTTGACAATGGGAGGTAATGAAGAATTGAGGAAATGGAGAAAAGAGGAGACGGCCAAAAAGGGGAAGTATGGGAAAAATTGGGATAAAATTTTTTTTCAAAATTCAAATGAAAATTTTGCGTAATTGCTTTAGAATTTTGGAGGGTTTGAGAGGGTCATTGCCACTCGATGGCACTGCCATGCGAAGGTCAATCTAGTCAAAAAAAGAAGCTTCTGTCATGTGCTTTCGAGACACAATTTGAGAATCCTGTATGACTCAGGGGTATTATGTACTGCTGAATTTAGGTTTTGGGAGGGAAAGATGGTGAATACTGAAGCATCAAATGTCTGAGATTTTGATGTGAAAATGCAAATAGCGCTCAAGTATTCGGGCAGCAAATCTCAATGAAAACGAAGACAGTCTTTGACCCACTTTGCGGGATCGCCAGTCAATAACAATACACTTGAACTAGCTGAATTGTTCACATTGCCCCATTCCAAAGTTGTGTGTACATCATAGCCTTTGCATCTCTCGCATTTTTCTCTTACTCAATTCGTAGATCCTCTTGCCTATTTTGCCTATGTTTCACATAGTCTGTCATTGTATTCCATTCTCGCTCTTGAAGCAACGTGACAAATTGCATCAAAAATACCACAGCTAATCATAGACATAATTCGTTTCGCCATAGTCATTAAAATGTTTCCGCTTCATGGTTTTCCCTCATACCCCACAAGCTTCCAAGTTCTTCTGTAATCTAATCCATCGCTCCTGCACAAGAAGCAAGGGACCATAGAACTGTCATCCCGCCAACGTTTTTCCTGTAGAAAAGCAAATCCTGACTATATCTCTCAAAAATAAAACTACTTTCTTTTTTACCTTTGAAATATCTCTGGAAAAGCGCCCCTATATATTCCCCTTAAATTCTCGGTCCAATATTTGTCCGGTCCGGTTCGGAGACCATCAGGGGTCCTGTATGCACGCCATTTGACTATTATGCATCTGTCTCACCTAAGCTTAGGCATAAAAAAACCTTCTCCAATTGCATCCGCCAAATCGTCTTTTGTACTGTTTCTGTTCACAGAATGGCTGTGGCTATATTATCCGTACTGGGCATGACCTGTTCTGCTTGTACGGCTTCCGTCACCCAGGCGCTTGAGCTAGTTCCTTCAGTTACAGAAGCAGCGGTATCGCTATTAACAAACGAGGCCAAGGTCACATATTCCGGACCGTTAGATCCACAGATGTTAGTGGATGCAGTGGAAGCTTGTGGTTTTGATGCGGGTTTGGTATCTAGCTCAAGTGTACCGGTTGCTATTTCCGACATGGTCACTACAACGTTACTTGTCTCTGGAATGACTTGTGGCGCTTGTTCTTCTAGCATTATAGAGGCGCTAGAAAACATGGATGAAGTCAAAAAATGCTCGGTGTCTCTACTAACTAACGAAGCTCGGATCTCACACTCATCTGCCGTTTCAGTGCTTGCGTTGAAGTCTGCCGTAGAAGATTGCGGCTTTGACGCCGAAATCAAGTCTTCCACTTCCCTTTCAGAAAATCTCCACATGAGCTACTTCCTGGTCTCGGGCATGACATGTGGGGCATGTTCGGCTTCAATCATACTGAAGTTGGAGGAGATGCCGGATGTCGTCAAGGCTGACGTCTCGCAAATCACAAACGAGGCTATTGTAACACACACAAACAAAATACACATCTACGAGATCAAACAAGCCATTGAGGACTGCGGATTTGACGTCTCCATTCTTCCTTCAAGAGCCATTTCCCCTACCACTAGTTCTCAGTATGAAGATGTCACTTTGCAGATATACGGCTTAACAGAAGCTACAGATATCTCAGCTTACCAATATAATGTCGAAGCAGTATTGAGCAGTCTCCCAGGCGTGATGTCCTTTCATTTCAAGTTTCATAGCCAGCGGGAAGACGACACCTTCACAGCCCAATCAGACGACTCCCAAATCGAAAGCCTTCTTGACATTCTACAAGTGCGCCTATCTACAAATGTAACAGGCATAAGAACTATGGTTGACACTCTTAATTCCATTGACGATCTGTTCAATTACACAATATTCAACTCCATTGACCAATCCCTCTCTTCACAGCTAAAGATTCTATCCAAGGCGAATGATATTCGATACTGGCGCAAAACTTTTTTCTCGACTTTAGCATTAGGTATCCCTACAATTGCCCTAAATGCAACTCAAGGTATAGATTTTTGGATGAAGCTCGTAATCATCGATGGCCTCTTTGTGGTCACCATACTACAACTCGCGCTAGCATCTTTCGTACTTTTTGTGCTTGGAGCTCCATTTTTCAAGAAGTTCAAATTCTTCCTTTCTAACATGGGTCAAGGCGCAAACATGGATGTTTTAATTTGCATTTCCTGTTCAATTACGTATTGTTTCTCCTTAATTTCTATCGCCTTGACTGTTTGGTTGGGAACAGATAAGCCACCTAAAGTGTTGTTTGATACAATAGTCATGCTTGTTTGTTTTGTGTCTTTTGGCAAGTGGATCGAGAATAAGGCGAAAGGCGCCACTTCATTTGCATTATCGCGTTTATTATCGCTAACCCCTACAACATGTCTGATTGTATTATTTGATGATACATTTGATGTTCATAAACCAGAACAAATTTCGCAGTTCCCTACTCGAGAACTTTCCATTGACCTTATTCAAAACGACGACGTCGTCGTTGTGATTCCAGGTAGTAAGATGCCTGTTGACGGTGTGATCATCTACGGTGAAACAGAGATTGACGAGTCTGTTGTCACCGGTGAATCCATGCCAGTTCATAAAATACCGGGGAGCCGGGTTATTGGTGGCTCGATCAACGGCCCTTCGGTAGTCTATGTAAAAGTTACTGGCGCCGGTAAAAATTCGCAACTCCATCAAATTATCAACATCGTGAAAGACTCTCAAGTTAATAAGGCCCCTGTGCAAAGGTTCGCTGACTATGTAGCGGCTCGCTTTGTTTACCTAATTCTAGGATTGGCTATGCTCACTCTTACGTTCTGGATTGTGTGCGCCAAATACTACTCCGGTGTTCTTCCAACTGTGTTTCAAAAGGACGCAAACGGGAAATATTTTGTATGTTTCAAGCTAGCAATATCGGTTATAGTGGTAGCATGCCCTTGTGCCTTAGGTCTCGCTGCTCCAACTGCTGTCATGGTAGGAACTGGAGTTGGTGCCAGCTATGGTGCTTTAATCAAAGGTGGCGATATTTTGGAGAAGGCTAACGACATCAATGTCATTTTATTCGACAAAACTGGCACATTGACTAGCGGAGAAATGGAGGTGACGAAAGTAAGACGAATTGCTGGTAATTTTAGTTTACATCAGTGGTGGAATTTAGTTGGTGCCCTTGAACTCAAATCCGAACATCCAACCGCGAAAGCTATTGTCAAGATGGCAAAGCAGACGTTAGGGATGCATTTTGAAGAGGACGTTTTCGAGAGCACCGTTTCAAACCTAAAAGTGTCACCCGGAATGGGTCTTTCAGCCGAGGTGAACTACAAAGACGGAAAGCACAACATAGCAGTTGGAAACATCAAACTCATTGTTAAGTACTATCCTAAGGCAAGAGAGCTGTTGGCAAAAGTGCTAGAAAACGACTTGAAAGACTCCGTCTCTACGATTTGCCACGTAGTGGTCGATAGCAAATACTGCGGTTACATGGAACTATCTGATTCGGTCAAGCCTTGTGCTCGTGATGTTGTTCAGTATTTGCAGCACAAGGGAAATTATCAGGTTGGAATAATTACAGGAGATAGTATGAGAGTTGCACGTCAAGTTGGAGAGCATTTAGGAATACCTGAGGGAAACATCTATGCAGATGTTCTTCCAGTTGAGAAGGATCGTATCGTAGATCAAATAAGATCACGATTTGGTGGTCCAAAAAACATCTCCATTGCTTTTGTGGGAGACGGTATTAATGATGCACCCGCTTTGGTGAAAGCTGATTTGGGGATGGCCATCAGTTCTGGAACCGATATTGCAGTAGACTCTGCCGAGATTGTGCTTTTGGGATCCGAGGGAAGCTCCAATGACCTCTACAGCATTATTACCGCGCTAGAAATTTCACGAGCCACCTTCAACAAGATTAAATGGAACTTCTTTTGTGCATGTTTTTATAACGTATTCATGCTTCCATTTGCTATGGGGTGCTTCCTCTCATTTAATTTGATGCTTTCCCCAGTGGCTGCAGCAGGAGCTATGGCATGTAGTTCCATCAGTGTTGTTCTCAATTCTTTAATGTTGAAGTACTGGAAACCACCAAAGATGAAAAAGGAATGGTCAGTTGACGAAAGCGAGATCAATAGTTTTTCATTACAGCTGTCTACTATTGATGATTTCAATTCTGTTAAGCGGAGGTCCATAGGGAAGAGATGGTTCAAACCCAAAAGGAGGTTAGGCGGGCTTCTGTCTAACTTCACAGTAAGAAAGAATCAAGAGTATGAGCTTCTTCATACAACCAGCTAAGCACGACATTACGACGACGTAATCATAAATACACATAGAAAATAAAATTTATTTTGAAATTGGCATTAATGCATGTTTACTGATATTGGTGGCTATTTTGACGTGGGTTTGAAACCTGGGTTAAGAAACCACGGTTAAGAAACCACGGTTAAGAACCAGGTTAGGACCCACAATCCTGCACAACGGCACAACGTCCATTTGACATAAGAATTTTTACGAAAGAGACAGAGGCACCAATAAAAGGAGATCGGACGAATTTATATGTAAAACAGATCGCTATTGAATCCTTCAATCTACAATCGATTTTGTTAAAAATATTATATTAAGTCTATTAAAACAAAAGTAGAAAAGCGATGTCGAGCTCCTTACAAAGCCAACAAAGCACCGGCAGCCAAAGCAACGGCACCAGCAGCGTATTGCTTGTTACCACCAGCAACGTAAGTGGTGATGTTGCTAGCCTTGGTGGTTGGGCAGCCACCGGAACAAGAGGTGATGGTAACCTGCTTGGACTTGGTGACAATGGAGGTAACGGTGGTACCGTTAGAACGGTTAGAAGGAGCAGCGGCGACAGAGGCGGCGACAGCAGCAACGATAGCGACAGTGGAGAATTGCATTTTGAGTTATAAGCGAAAGACTAGTGTTGGTATTATACGGAGAAGAGAAAAAAATATGAAAATGGGGGCGCCCCTGGATTCTTTTATAATGTTGAAAACTCTACGGTACTACACAAAGTTTCAACTGTAACAGCTTTCGGGTCTCCCTGCAGGAATCCAAAAGAAATTTTCTTGATATACGCCTAAAACGGATAATTGCTAACTGGTTTTGTCAAGTTAAATGCAGAGAAATATGCTTTGACCTGCATGTTGTATAAATCAAAGGCGTTTTCCGGAATGCAATTAACTCACCGGTTATGTATGCAGGCAAGAAAATTTTTTTTTACGCGAATTTGACAAGAAGACGGCCTAGTACGAAGAGCAAGTCTTGCACGGATTGAATGGCAGAGAGCCATTTATTAATAGCATCAATGAGATGAACCGCAAATACAATTTGTTGCTAATCTTAGAACGAATTTGGCGGGCCTTTTTCAGTACTCAATGTCTCAGTCAAAGAAGCTTAAAAATGCCTCTAGGAAGGTGTAACGGTGGTGTGCACAAGCCACCTTTTGCTGGTATACCGGTAAATAATGCTGGTTGATCTCGTCAACGGTGAACCATGTGAATCGATTTGATCTCAATTTGATTACCGAATTTTTGTCTGCTGGATGAGACTGCTGGCTCTCCTATATTTATTCCGTATGATCTATTAAGGTGGGTTTTGATTGGTGGAATTAGGCTAAATGACAGTATAAAATTTACATGCTCTACATGTGAAGTCAATGCTTGCCCAAATAAAATTAATGCCCCGCTTTCAAAGTTTCGACGAAATTTCAGAGTACTTTTGGAATCTAGTCGAACGCTGCTCTTGTATTAACATTTTTCCTCGTGTACCAACTGACAAAGTCTCGGATTGCAATTCGTACACGCCGCATATCCTTATTTGGGAGAGCAACAGAGACAGATCCCATGAGTTTGTTAATCTCTTGCTCGCTTACATTAGGGAGAGCTGAAACGGCCGAGTTAAGCCGCGAAAGGGATTGGTTGAAGTCGGGCGGTGCAGCCAAAATCTTAATTACTAGATCGTTTCCGTCTGAATCATTATAAAACTTGTAGATGAGTCCATGTAGAACACCTTGAAGCAAGCGCTCTACGTGGTTATCGAGGGACATGAACAATTTGACGTTTTGCTTGATTGGCTCAAAGTCTCCTTCGAATAGTGACAAAGGGGGATACTCAGAGGCCCAAGAAGCGTAATCAATGAAGAACTGAACGCATGCAATGAGCGGATTATACTCCTCGCTAACATCGAGCGCGATGATTCCAGACTCGAAAATATGCCTCATAAATTCTTCATTAGAGGTGACCTCCACTGGGAAGTACATGAGCAAATCGCTCACCATCGTAAAGAAATCTTCAATGACATCGGGCATGCTTTTGATATCGACATTTGAGTCCTTGCTTAATAACAGAAAAAACGCCATTGCTTGTGAAAGCCCTAGTTGATAGATCGACAGAAGATCGTCAGAAAACTCACCAGAACACTGAAGTATGACACCAGTGACCCATAAGTAGCATCCGAAAAGTGTAGCCTTAAATCCATCATGTAGCAAGCTACAAATGTCAGCCATAATTGGTGATAAGTATTTTGTGCATCCCTGAATTGCATTTTTTATGACCCGAATGAAAAACTCACTGACCTTGAGAACTTTTCCAAATTTAGAGAGAACAACAGGAATAAGTGGCCATATCTTCTGCATAAAAAAGGAAGCTACGGGACACTCTTCCACAGTATAGTCGTAGCAACGCATGATATTGAGGTAGATCGTTAGTACCTCGGCTTCATCTCGTAATTGAGTGATAACGTCCTCGTCCAGAGCATCCCCAGCGCTAAGATTTGAAATTTTCTCTAGAGTTGGTCCTAAAAACGTAGCCGAGGCCAAGTATTGTTTGTCCGCTGGCATCTCTTGAATGACATGAGATAATCCGTCCACCAAGTCATAAACAGCGGTGGTTCCCAACTGTTCTTGAACTTGCTTGTATAACATGTAGAGTTGATCCAAAAAGTTAATGAGTAAAGGGGCACAGTCCTGACAGAAGTACATTAAAGCCTGAGATGTAGCGTTTACGATATCCGATGACGAAGAGTCGACTCCTTGGAAACCTTTGACGATGTAATTGAGTTGAGGCTCTAAGAATTCGGAGTTGTTGGCGGTCCATTCGGAATAACGCCCGAGAACAAGGGTGGTAGCGTATCTGATTTTCGGATGTTCCGGAAGACGGACTAACAATCTCATGATCGTTGGAAGAATATTTTTTTCCTTCTTGGAGACTTCCTTGGCCATTACTCTCATACTGAAAAGTGGAGCTTCAAGTAATTGCCATTGGGCGCTTTGTTGACTAAGCAACTCCTGAATTTGCTGGAATGGAACGTTCAACGCTCTTTGGGGTCCAACTACAGCACAACAATCCTTTAAAACATCACCCATCTCGTACCGGAAATCTTTGAACTTGTCCTCTGCTTCCAAGTCGCCATCAAATAGGTTGTCATCCCTAACATTTGTTGGGTAGCGGAGATGATAAATAATGACCTGGATAAGTTCCAAGTATACCGGGGTGAAATCAGCTCTAGCGCTCTCAAACTTGGGAAGAGTCAACATTTGCTTAAGCTGGTACCAGAAGTAAAACGTGTACTTGACTACATCCAAGTCTTGGTCGTATTTGCAACATTGAAGAAGAATCTGGACCAATGGTTTAAAATGAGTGGAATGCTTAGCGATAAGAACATGCCATGATTCACCAGCTTCAGCGTATATTCTGGTGAGCCCACTGAAAACTTCTGGGTCCTCCAATTTCTCAGGGTTTTTAGAGAAGACGTCGTGGACATTTAGAAGTTGTTGGTATAAAGCGTCAATGAGTGGATAGTTATCGATATCTCTTGTCTCACGGAATACGGAGCAGAGACAATCAGCAGCGCTCTCAAATGATTCATCTACAGTAAGCGAATGAAACATCAATTTGGCAAGCGAATCGATGCTCAAAACGTCTACAACTGGGCACTCCTTAATCCAGCTGTTTAAGCATTCCAAAATCAAGGGCGCATGCGATCCAGACTCAGCCAACCCTTTCAATAGCAAGAGAACATTTTTAACGTTTTTGGTGATTAGTTCCAGGGTTCGCGCACTGAATTCCTGGTCTGTGAGTGGTGTTTTGTTAGACTGAGTCAATTCTTCAGGCAAGATCTTCAAAAACTCCAAGAGGGCCGGCACCGATTTCTCGGACGTCGAGAGACGAGCAGTGACGTCGTTCAAAGCGTTTACCCATTTCAAGTCTTGCAATGCAATTTGGCAAAGGCACAAGGATAACTGCACCCTAATCAGTTTGTCCTTGGTTGCATACACAGACAAAAGATCGAGCATTGAGCCCCTTAACATATTCAAGGACTCTTCTGGGAGTTGCAGCAAGTCGTAAGTGACCTTGGATCTTAACGTTTGGGAGGCGAACATGCGAAACTCCAAAGGTGAATTTGCATCTGAAAGAAGCTCGTGAGCCACTTGCCATGCCTCTGGAGTTTTCTGAAACGACTCCAAAAAGGTGGTGGCTTTTTTCTTCTGGTCCTGCAAAGCTGCAGGCGAGTACATGACTCCTAGGGCCTCTTTGACGTTGTCCATGGCGATGGATCAGGGGTGTTTGATTGAATCAAGTTTTTCAATTCAATGCGGGATGCATGTATGAGAGCTTATCGGGGTAATTATTTAGGACGAATTATTGCGCAAGAGTGGATGGACTTATGGGGTTGCAAAAGCATACTTTGATGGGAAAACTATGAGATTTCTGATTTAGTTATTTTGTGTTGGGTTACTTGTGTTTTGTTACTTACAGATGTATTATATGTTTGAAGCTGAGTGGAACAAGCTTAGAAATATTTCGATGAAACAGATTTTTTTTGCAATAAGCGAAAGATTTCTTTAATGTTATTATGGAAATGAAAAGGCAATTTCCTTGTATTTCTAGTAAACTGTGGTGTAGTGTAGTAGGTCATATATGAGCTATTACAGAGAGAAGTACTATTCACCAATGGGCCGATCGCCTTCTGCTTCTGCTTTTTCGCTTTCTTTAATTTAAATTGTACATTTCTCAAATATTCTCCCAACTCTAATAAAAGTCCGCATTCCGATCAATTACCAGTCAATATCTATACCCACATGTCAAGTAGATACACTGTTACCAATAAAGATCCACTATGATCAATAAATTAAGACAATTACTTCGATCGCTTCTTTTCTCTCTTATCTCAATTTCGTCCTAATACTCAACTATCTCTCCTTCCATTCTTTCCTTCTCTGGTATATCAAGGCGATGTCGCGCTGTTTTGAAAAATTGATCTCCGCTACCACTACCCATGCCTAGACCAGTTGTTATTTCCGGCCCCTCCGGTACCGGCAAGTCCACTCTTTTGAAGAAGTTGTTTGCTGAATTCCCTGACAAATTCGGATTCTCCATCTCCAATACCACCAGATCCCCTAGAGCTGGTGAACAGGATGGTGTGGACTACCACTTCACCACAGTCGATGATTTCAAGAAGTTAATCGACGAAGAGAAGTTCATCGAATGGGCTCAATTCTCAGGAAACTACTACGGTACCTCGATCAAGGCCGTGGACGATGTTGCCAAGCAGAACAAAATCTGTCTCTTGGATATCGATATGCAAGGTGTAAAGTCTGTCAAGAAGTGTGGCATTGATGCACGCTTTTTGTTCTTGAGCCCCCCTTCGATTGATTCTTTGAGAGAAAGATTAGTCGGCAGGGGCACCGAGACCGAAGACTCTATAGCCAAGAGAATCGCCGCTGCTTCCGCTGAACTTGAGTACGCCAAGACGGGCGCTCACGACAAGATTATTGTCAACGACGACTTGGACAAGGCATACTCTGAGTTCAAGGAGTTCATTTTGGCCGAAAACTAACTTTTTTGGCGGACAAAGAAACCTTAACCTGTACAATGTATTGTTACAAAGCCTAATAGAAACAAATACCCCTTACGACATGTAGACAGCATTAAAATGTTAAACAAGTACTTATCAATACAACTGTAAAACAACATCGTATCATAACTTTATGCAATTGTGCGTTCAGACCGACTTTTAAATTTCGCTCTCTTGACGTTCTTAGGGGCCAGCCCATGATACCGGTGAGATAACGCTTTCCATGCTTGCTTCTGATCCAAAACCTGTCCAGTTTCATCTTTGTGAAGTACATGTACTTGCGGGTTGTATTCTGCAAGATTATCACGGAAATCTTCGTTCTTTCGGGAACGGCCACGACCTGGAGTGTCGTCTATGATTCCCTCACTCACTAAGCTATCAGAAAGAACTCGATCGTAAATACGTACTTTCTCTTCTTCGGTCAGACGAATGTATACTGGGTCTTTCTCCAATTTCTCCTTCACTATTCTTTCTTGTATAGAGATCTTGATGCGTAGGAGCCCCTGTTCTTTTTCTTTGTCTCGTTTCATCTTGTAAGCTTTTTTCTCTGCGTCACTAGTTGTAGCCGCTGATTGTCGGAGGAACTTGAGACTTGCCAGTATTCCCCCAAGCCTTGGGCCATCTGTCGATGAGCATTCCATAGATGCATCAAATCTTTTAGCATTTCTCAATGAATCATCTTCGGAAATTGTGGTGGTATTCTCTGTTTCTAGATTTGATTTCGTGAATTCCTGCTCGATCTCTAATGAAGGTACATCTGGTTTTGGTATATCGGAGCTATTATCTATGGCTGCAGTTTCGGCAACACTGTCAATTCCAGGACTATCAGCTGCCATAGGCTTGCTCTCAGTGACATCTCCATTGCTTTCCGAGCTCAACCTCCCCAAAAACTCGTCGGTTCCATCAAACGCTAGTCCTTCCTTTAAATCAGCAATGAGATCCATTCTGCGATTAACCTTCGCTTCTGCAGCAAGTTCTTCAGCGCTCAAGCGACTTCTGACCTTTGCTTTCTCGGACCTTGACTTGGTGAGAATTTCTTCAAGGTCGGCGAAATTTTCATCCTCTAGCGCAAAAGCCAGGGTAACCATCTCAGATGCTATTGATATTTTTGTATCAAGGGTTTCTGTCGGGGATCGTTTTTTCGAGCTGCTTTTGGCTTTGCTCTTCTTGAACTTGACCACCTTACTTCCATGAGTTTTAGCTTTATCAGTATTTTCAAGATCATCAAACAAGCCTGAGATTTTTGTAACATGGCCGTCGAGAG
This sequence comes from Australozyma bambusicola, assembly GCA_030563705.1. Classification (NCBI taxonomy): domain Eukaryota; kingdom Fungi; phylum Ascomycota; class Pichiomycetes; order Serinales; family Metschnikowiaceae; genus Australozyma; species Australozyma bambusicola. The sequence goes on along the minus strand of JAJMJU010000005.1, from coordinate 35,775 downwards.
CAGGCTCCTCGCTTTTCGGAAATGTTGCAGGTAGTGTTATAGTTGATCCTACAACTTGTATCAGTTGTAGTTCGTCCTCTAGATCAAGTTCTTCATCGTAGAAAGCAGAATGAGCATGTTTTGCGCCAATTTTTCTGATTTCGCGCTCATAATTCAGTTGCTTAGCTTGTTTCTGTAGTGTCTCATTGACAAAGCAATCGTCATCTTCACTCAAGATTCCTCTGTCTTCCAATGTGAACACATCTCCGTCTTTTAGCTGAGCCAAATCTTTAGCCGAATGACTGACTCGAACCCCAGATTGTGAACTAGGTGATTCATTTTTGCCATTTGTTTTATTATCTTCTAAAGAACTTGATTGTTTAGTGTCAGTCACAAATTCTCTATCAGGCAGTTTATGGTCCTCTTCAAGAAGCCGCAAGCCCAACGATCGACGAAGCTTATTCGTTTCACTAATTGACAATGTTGAATTACCGTTTATGCTTTTGGATCGGGTTTCCTCGCCTCTTTCTGTTGAAAGAGCATTGCTGGGTTGTGGTGAGCTTGTAGGTAGTAGAGGCAAACTCAATTGCGCTCGTAGTTTGTTTGTTTCTTCCACAGAAAGACGGATCTCCTCAGACATCTTCGTCAGTTAGTACGAATATATGGTTCTGGTATTGTTCACTTGGGTTGGTGTTGAGATGATCATCGCATAATCTGGGTTAAATTGAATATGAGGATGCAGAATTCCAGATCGATGTTTTGTGGGACGAGCACAAAAAGAAAGAAAAAATAAAATTATTTATCCCCCAAAAATGTGATAAATTATGGTCGTTCCTATATTTACGAGTTTAATTATATTGTTTAACTTCAAAAGTGAAGAAGCTTGAATTAAGCTTGAGCACTTGGAAACTTAGTGAGTTAAATTGATACTTACCAAAATGACCGAGTTGTTTTAGTTGCAAGAACTTAATGATTTAGTGCTATTCACTTATCTCCCCTTTCGAATATTTATCTTCTTGATTTCATTTTCTGAAACTGAATATGATGCGATAATCAAGAAATAACCAGTCTCAGGTCCATATAACAAGCAGAACATTTTTTGCACTGGGCTAAATAGCTTGGTTTTATACTTGCGCGTGTGATTTTTTCTCTTAAGTAAAACTATGCCAACTTCACTTCTTGAAAACGGAAAACTTTCCTCTCGCTTCATCAACAATCAACTAAGGATCATTTGTACTAAAGACTTAATCCAAAGACCGAATCCATTTGTGTAAAATTATATCAATTTGCTGTCAATGGTGGAAATCTACATGTCCCCGTTAATAGTGACAGAGGACGCTTAATTAAATCAAAAAGTGTACGAACAGACACTCTTTTCGTTAAGTTTTCGAGGGATAGAGGAACGAAGTAATTATAGTTGCGCATGTGATAGACACTAGGCATTTCAGACATCCGAATGCCAATACTAATACTAGACTTCGAGGTTTTCGTTTCCTTAAATTTAAAGTTGAAGTACTTCCTGAAAAAGCATTATTTCCGTGAAATTCATAACTGGTTGGAAAGCAAGATGAGATACTTCAATCGCTAGAGATTTCTTCGATGGTTTGACCTGAACTAGCATCTACAGGCTTGAAGAGTCAGTAGAGTTCGAAGAGTTCCACGAGGTTGAACAAGAATGCGCAACAGAAAAAGTTAAAGCTGTTGATGAACTGAAAGATGTCATAGAGCAAGAAGGCGCTGGCAGAATTGAAGATGCTAACGAAGCCATTAAGGCAGTCGAATTCGTTGTTCTTGGAGAACCCAAAGAAGCCGCAACTTTTTTCGGTATATCAAACTCAATATTCATTGCTGTGGATTTCAAAAGTTTACTAAACTCAAAAAAAAGAAGAAAAGGAGGATTTTCGAATAATCTACTCGTAAAAATCTTCCCAAATGAAGCAACAGGAATCTGAAAGAATCTCTCGTTGGGATACTGCTTTTCCACCCCTTCCACCCTTTCATAAGTGTTTCGGGACCCTTTTTTCTTCCGATTCATTGGAAGGATTTATATGACAACACGACCAGAGAACTTAAGTTCTTTCAATAACACCTCCGTAGTTCGAATGATGGGCGCTGACATAACTGTTGTGAAAAACATCAAGAGTATAAAGAGCCTCATGTTATTATTTGGGTATCATCCTTGCTTACGTGGAAGGGATTTTATTTATATGGATGATTTGTGGCCTTGGCTGCAAAGTTTTTGTAAACCTGCACAAAGGGTTGATTTACGGCAATGTGACAGAAACCTTGCATGGCTAAAGAAAAACTAATGGTACTTTGTGCAGTAACCAACTCATATTGAAGTAGCAAATATTGATTACGGAAAATTCTTGGAATTGACAAAGCCAAAAATGGGCTCGAGTGTCAATTTAACTTTCATTCAACGCTAACATGGTTACTTTGAAAGCATATGTGTAGATCTGAGCCTAAGACTTTTCATTCATCCAAGTCATAATCGTCATCAAACTCGGACTCATCATCCATCTCTTCCTCAAGGTCCTCATTGACAGAGTAATCTTGCTCAGGATCATCGAGGTCGTCGTCACAATCTGATGTCCTAGAGGATATATCTCCGGGATTAGACAAACTATCTTTACTATCATCCTCATCATCAATCTCGTTTTCATCGTCTTCGTTTTCATCGTAGTGCACAATTATTGCGGACACTTTAGTCTTGACGTCCTCATCGTCATCATATTCTTTAAACGAAGTGATCTTGGTGTTGCATCTCGGACAAAACTCTGCCAGCTCGCTCCCATTCTCAATTGCATTTATCCTAGTGGCCAAGCAAATATAGCAGAAAATATGGCCGCAGTTTGTGACGTACGGACTTGTAATTTGCGTGCTTGCAGCCTTTATGCCACTGGCCTCTGCAATCTCGATACAAATTGCACATTGAGACAACGGAAGAGATTGAAATTTCAGGTGGACACCTTCTAAGGTAGCGTTTGCATGTGGCCTGCCCTTTGTGATCACGGAGTGGATTAGACGTCTCCATTTCTGGACCTGGAGTAATGGAATAACAAATACCAAGAACTCGGTCATGACGTTCCACACTAACTGACGGTTTTGAAATTCAAAACTGACGTTGTCGCCATTGAATTTGAGAAGATCTGGGTTCAGCGGAGTAATGATAATTCCCAACACCCTGTGGAGAAGACTTGAGTACCTCCCTTGAACCAAGAACAATATGAAATTAATGAGACTCGCAATCTTAATCAAGTCATCAGAAGCTCTGAGCAACTGCGTTCTGAATTTGTATAGAACTTTTTTGATTCTCTGAAGCCATACTTTACGGTCCCGAATATGGCTCTCCTCCAAATTATATAAGTAGGACTTTGCCTTTTCAAAAAAGTATTGTCCGACAATAGCCCCGAATAGAATGTAGCGTAGACGTTGTCCAATAACTTTGCCCGTTTTCAGGTCAGAAAGCTTAAGATTTTGAAGCGTGAATCCATATGATGAACCAGTTTTCAAAGTGGTCACCCGGAACAAAAGTAACTTGAGGAACAACGAGTAGAGTTCCGGATGCAGGCTGTATGAGAAAGATTTTGGGCTCAACAACTGGAATGCATCCGAAAGTTGTTGTTTGAGTAGCGAATAAAGCTCGTTGTCTAATATTCCAGCGTCAAGCTGCAGAACACGTGGCGATGGATACCAGATCTTACTGAGAAGGGGCATTGACTTCAAGAAATACTGAATAGATTAACGGAATATGAATGTTGATTATGTAGTTGCTGTAGTTTTGTGATTGTATCTTATCGAATTTCTCCACAAAAGTGTTCCTCGGACCCACTTATCTGCACGACTTTGCAACAACCATGATCCGGCTAGCTAGACTAGATGCCAAAACGTTCGGATCACTAGAGGAGGCCAATGGTTTCATTGCAGCATAGGTTTCGGATAATATTTCCGGTTTGAGATGTTTATGCTCGGCGTTGTATTTTACAACCTTAAGAAGTATCTTCAAAAGGGTCACTTTCACCGCCGCAGACTTGCCTAATATCGTCAATTTGGCTAAAATATCCTTAATCACATTGCCACGGGTCATGAATTTCGTCAAATTGCGATGGTGCACCATCACTTGATAGTAGATATCCAAAAACGCTTCAAGATTCAGGATCTGGTTCAGCAAAAACACTTTAACTATGCATGCAAGCTCTTCTTGCGACTGTAGCCACTGGAATGATTTGTCTTGGATTCCCCAGTGTAGCAACGAATCTATGGCGTTGTAGGACCAGTATGGATCTTTAACAAGCGCAAAGTATGTAGCTTCCGCATTGTATTTTAGAAGGATTTGACGAACAGAAGAGTCGCAATGAACCAATTCAAAAAAAATTGGCAAAATGAATTGTCTTATTTGCAAGTCCACAGCGCATAAGGCTTGTAGGTGCGGAACCGCACCAAGCTTAACAAATTCTGTTTGTCGTTCGTAGTTCAACAGGCAGCACTGGAAAATAGACGGACAAATCAAGTTTAACACCTCCTTGTAGTTCGGGGCACCAACAGAGTATATGCTTAGAAGTGTTACGTAAAACTCCAAGATGTCTGCAGCCACCAAATGCCGTCCGACCTCAGTCACAGAACTAATGGCCTTGAAAAACTTGAGAATGATCAACTGCTGCGAGAACGGGAGGCTAGTATACACCTTAATTAATATTTTAAAAATGTCGGGGTTAGAAATCAGGGCTTGCACCTTTGCGCCTGCCAGACCAAAACAGTTGATAACAACTAAGATCTTTTCTATCGCGGACCCAGTTGTGTGTGCCAGCAACAATGGAGTTTCGGGCGATTTGGTTAACTCAGTAAGTAGCTTTACGAACCAGAACATGATTCCATACTTGGAGAGCGTTCTACACAAATCTGATCGGGAACAAGACAAGTCTTTGGATAAGATCTCATGAACGCAACTCACGGATACTAGCGGAAACTCAGGAGTCATTACAATGTCTTCTTGCAAAAATCGAGAGAGCATCAGGAGACCTCCAGATGCTACAAGCATCCGAAGGGCTACCTCAGACTTTTCTACGATCCTAAGAAACTTCGCCAACTGAGCCTTGACTTTGCTACCATATGAGGGTTTGGAAAACTGAATAATCTTAGGGATTCCACCAAGTGTTGAAAAACTTTCAATTTGTGAGATATCCTTAGCAAAGAGGCAATTGAGAGAGCCTAAGGTCAGATACCACAAGCGTTCTTCACGAGGTAACTCTGAACCGTAATCAAGTAAATCCATGAATAAAATTACCCCATGATCCTTCTGTAGCACGTGAACACAGTTGGGATAGTCTCTTAAAAGCGCGTAGATCCGCAGAGTTATTTTACTTAAGGAAATGACTATCTCCTCGCCGCTCAGAGAATATAGCGCTATTCTGGAGGAGAGTTTAGCCAAAAGATGAGCCATTTCGCTCTCCTTGTCATTTTCCTTTGTGTGAAATTCGCAGATTTCTAATTTAGAGAAGCGGTCGTGTTCCTCTTCAACATCCCCTATCTCGTTGTTTTGCTTCAATTGTGACGCCTGCTGATGCAGAAGCTTCTCCTTAATTACGCGGGAATCAAAAGAATCTAGAGAAATTATTTCGTCGTCACTGGCCTCTTGGAACTTAACAAGTAGTTCGGCCCGCGAATACTTGGTTTCATTATGATTTTTAGCGAGCGGCACTGATTTGTCTCTTGAATCATGATCACGCTCAGAATTTGAAACATTAGACTCAATAAGGCAGGCTCCAATTCTTTGTTTGTTAAAATTCACAGGCGTATGGGGATCTTCGCCATTGGTTTGGCGGTTGTCATTGAGCCACCAGTGCTGCAGCAACAATGCAGCACTTTTTCGAATAGCTGGCGTTTTCTGGAAACATTCTAGTAAGAAATTTTGACCAGTCGGAGATAGCGCATGTGGAAGTGATGGGTGCTCATTGTTGACTATCGCATGTATTGCCGCCATAGGGACTAGATCATGGTAAGGAGGGTTCATTGTGAGGAGCTCTATAATTGTGGCGCCTAAGGACCAAATATCAGAGGCTGTACACGAACCGTCTCCGCCTAAGACAGTTTCGGGAGCCATCCAGTGTGGTGTACCAACAACAGTATTGTGCAGAGTGGCCACAGTGGTAGCAACACCAAAGTCCGCTAATTTGACCTCTCCAGATTCAGAAAGAAGCATATTGGCGGCCTTGACATCTCTATGGACGACACCTTGATCATGTAAATAGTGAAGACCTTCTAAGATCTGCTTCACGTAAGATATTACCTGAGGTTCTGGAATTCCATGACCTAAACGCTTATACAACTGGCGAAGCGACCCCCCGCTGCAGAATTCTAATATCACATTAAGAGAGTCTGAAGTTTTGACAAACCCGTGATATTTCACAATATTCTTGTGTTTTAAGATCTTGAGTAAATCGATTTCACCCATAAGGCCCGCCAACTCATCCTTGTCGCACTTCATTACTTTCACAGCAAGATACTGGTTCGTCTCTTTATTGAGTGCTTTGAAGACTACACCGTGAGCACCTCTTCCAATTTGCTCGCAGAGCTGAAGACTGGCGAGGGCATTCCCAGACCCCATTCCTGGATGTTTTTCAATACGCTGTGCTGGAGTCATGGCCACGATTACAGACAGCTTACGTTGTTCTTCCTTGAAGTCGCCTTTGAGGTCATTTCGGAGATGAGGTGAGTGCAATGGTCGTTTTGGTATTACGTTCTCCTTTGAGTCATGAATAGGTTTCTGAGACGGCGTGACAGAGACTTGATTTTGCACGTTTAAAACGTCGTGCCTTTTTTTACGTTTTCGGACTTTCTGAAATTGTAGAAGCAGTTGTGACCCCTGGTCATTTGTTTGATTCAGTCTACAAGTTGTAGTGTCATTATAATAAGAAGGATTTGCTGACTTCGAAGAAATTTTGTTAGGAGGTAAAGTTCTTTTTTCGAAACCATCCTGATCTGTTTTTAATGTAAAATCCAGAGTGGATCTGGACCTGGATCCCTGAAATCCTTCGATCTCAACAGTCCCGATCTTGGCTCGTATGCTGCTTATAAATGGCTGCTCCTGTAGGAGTTGAGACTCGTCTGTCAGGTTCATTGTAGGCTCGTTGAGGAATTGAATGTTTGGGATCGAGACTGACTTTGTCATCTCGCTCACTTTTGCAAGGGTTGGGTCTGTTTCCAAAGTATCATTTGGGTCCTCTTTGAACCTTGTTAGAAGAGCTTTTTTTCGAGACATTGCCACATTGGGTTATACGAGAGTATTTTCAAGCTGGATTTACTTGGTAATACCAAATTGTAAGTTCTAGCTGACCAGATCAGGTCTATTTAAGTGAGTTGGTGTTTGTGTAAACACTGACGCGAGACGGCTAAATGTCATCAAATATAAGATGACTTTGCAAGAAATATTGCAACTGAAAAGCCGGTTTTCACAGATAGTTGTATCTGTGTTTTATTTTAATTTTTTTTATAGCGGTATCGATCAATATCTCTATTATTCAACTACACAACAAGACCTCTGTACCTACAAAGAAATCAATTATGTCCAATACACTCTATGAATCATTCAGTTTGTTTAGCTTCGTCCTTTTGAAATGCCTCTCTATTCCAACTAAGCATGTTCACGTCGCCGGCTTGTCTGGGCTTTATCAAATTCATGATCAACACAAACAATCCCAACAAAAGACACACACCACCACAGGCTATCCACAGAAAGCCTAAAAATGTATTTTTGCCGCCAATAACGCTCGACTGCGACAACAAAATGTATTTTTGGCCGTTGTATGGCACCACAGGGAAATGCAACCCGATGTCAACCTGGTAAGTTCCGGCGGGCATTGACAGGTTAGTGTTTTGAAGAGCCAACTTGCGAAAATCGGGAAATGCGGACGTGTACATCCAGTTCTGGAACTCGGCCCATGTCAGAATATCTGGAACGTTCGTCTCATTATAACCCATGGGGAACATCTTCACCCAGTTGGGAGGAGGGACAATTTGCGTGTAGTTGTACTTCGTCTTCTTGTAGCGATTGCTGTTGGTAGACCATGCAATGCCTTGGTTAGTCATCTGGTAGTCGTTGGCAGTCCCATTGACTGCTTTGAACGTGTGCGAGAACGTATCGTTAAACAACGAATTGGCTATAAGTCCGCACGGATAAATGATTTTTCCGTTTGCGTCTGTTGAAAGAGGCTCGCAATTAATACCGGCCGTGTTTTTCACTACGTCTACGGAAGCAGCCTTGCCCATGATCTGGTCATCGGAGAAAGACTTCGCATACCGTCTATGATTTTGAGAGAAGTTCTTTAAGCGGTAGAAGAACCGGAGTGGTCCAGACAAGTCCTCGGGAAGAGAGAATTGGATCTCGCATACTGTCTGTTCCTCTGGGTACGTGATGGATAAGTCCTTCTTCAAACGCCACATCGGCTGCGGGATAGCTGAGGTGTTCTTCAAGTTGAATACTACGTAGTTGGAAGGGATCGGAGTCCAATAGTCACTGCTGGCCTGAAATTCACATTCCGTGTATTCAATCATCATATCCTGGATGGATTCGGAGGCGTACCACATGGCGACCCCTAGAGGTATCAACACTACTCCTAAAACAAGAAGTAACGGGATCACTGTGCGTGCACTAAAGACAGGGTTTACTGCCGCGAGTCTTTGCTGCGAGAAGCTGTTTTCGGGAGGACGCTTGCTCTTCACCTCCTTTTCCTCGACCTCCGAGTCCAGATCTGATTCCGATGATTCATTCAGAAGAAGTGCTTGCGGCTCATCATTGAAGGGCGATTCCGTTTGGGAAATGCTGGACCGTGCACGACTCCGGGGCTCCGAAATTTGCATTGTGGAGGTTTTGAGGAATTGGGATACGGAATTATAACGGTGTTTGGATAGGTGAAGAGGCGCTTAGATATAGCCGAACTTACCGTAGTGGATAGGCAGTATGCAGGTTGCCCCTCACGTGATAAGTAAGGAAAGGAAACAAAGACTCACAAAATTTCCAGAACACCTGCCAGACGTTATAAGACAAGCCCTTTTCATTACTACATTGAAAGAATTAAGATTTGATATCTAAATTTTTTTTACCTTTGGTAGGTATGTTATGTAAATTCACAACCCTCACAACTATTACTAAGTACTGTTTCACATCACATTTGACGTCTTGATGCTGTGCAGGATTTTGCAACTCCGACAGAGACAAGCGTGGAGATTGTAAGTCTGAGTGTAGTGACAATTTTCGATGGATATTTTGCTGCATCTCCATTTCAATTTGGTCAAATTTAGCAGGCGTTCGTCATTACAAGACCTAAGATACCAATCGTTGAGCAACTTTACCTAAGGGTCACCGATGATTTTACGAAGTTCCACCTTATAAATTTCAATTTTGGGTAGATGTTTTCTATTAATTGAAGTCAAATACCCACATTTGACGCAACCTGTTGTCCTGGCAACAGGTGTTTTTCAATAGAGCTTTAATTTCCAAATTAAACCTCACGTCACCAACTCAATGTCACCCACATTCTCAAAGAGACGGTGCGTAGCCCTTTGTTGACATATGGCCTCCCTCACCGTCTGTGCCGAAGCCTCCAGTCGGCTTTTTAATATCTTCGCTGTAACCAGAACAGATGATTGATAATATAAAATGTTCTGCAATGGAATCTTCACCATGTAGTCAACCTTGAGCCCAGAACTTCCCGAATAGAATTGAAGCTTGAAGCTAATTGCATTCTCATTAAAGGTTTCAATCTCTATGGGATAAAAGATCGAAAGCGCGTAAATCTGTTCGTCGATACTAAGAAGCCTCAGCCATTTCTGCCGGAACACAGATAATGTCTCAAAGATGTTCAGGAATGGGGTAGATTCAGCGAGCGCCTGGCAATAACGCTCCAAGCTGTCGTTGTATAATATCTTCTGATCACTGTCAATTGGGTGAAATACAAGTCCATCCGCTGAATTAGTCTTGCTGATATCCACCGTTATTCCCATCTTCGGATTGAATTCAAACTCGAATATGTTCTTAGATGGACTTTCGATGAACTTAAGTCCAGCACATGCTTGTATGATTGAAGAAGTCACCTTTAGATTCTCGATCTCTGCTGGCTCGAAATGTTTCAACTTTAATAGCTCGTGGTTCGCATCGTCAACTTTACCCCTTGTTTCTGCAATTGCAACTCTTTGGCTGTCAATCTCCTTATTGATCGTTTCCAAGATTTCATACTCCTTTCGAATTGCTTCTTGGTGTTCAAGAAGCTGGCTATTGAGGGCAGCTAAGTCTGTCTTAATCTTGGCGATTTGCTCGGGTGGAACATTTCTGTAATGCTCTTTGATTTGCTTGAAAAGAGCGATGCTATGTTTAATGTCTGCCAATTTCTCTTGGAGTTGTTGATATTCGTTCGCGAGCTCCTGGATATTCAGTTTCAACGTCAGCTTGTCCTCTTTAAGAACCTCCAAGTTCAGGTGCAATACCTCAATTACGTTTTGAAATAGCTTTGACCTCCATTCGTACCATACTTGTTTCGCTTGCTCGCGCGTATATTCACGGATGGTTTGGAACTTTGACTTAATATCCATTTGCTCGTAGTATGACTTTTGGTAGTACTTCGTAAACAAATCCGGCACTTCTTGTTCTGCCGTCTCTTGAAGTTCTTCGTACAATTTCTTCCCTTGTTCAATTTTCCCTTTTAACTCTTTACAACTCAATTCGTAAACTTCAAGTAGGGATACATGAATATTGGCTTTGTAGTAGTCTTCTTTGAGGTAGTTAGTATTAGAGTCGTTAGCATGGCCACCCTCTGTAAAAAGCTCAGTCGCGAAGTCAAGATCGTCAAAAAATTTAACATCAATTTCGTCAAGAAACTTAGATAACGACACTTTCGGGATGTTTAACTGTGGTAAATCGGTAGCGGCACTTGGCATCGGACTCTCTAAAGCTGGTTTCTTTGATGGACTGCTTTTCAATTCAATCGCCGGGTCCAAGCTTCTTTTTGCCGGCGCCGTACGCACCTCCGGTTCTGCAGAAAGCTCAAAGTCTAGGCGATCGCTCTTTGGGTCGGTGCGTCTTCCCTGGTCATCTCCAGGCAGCTTTGTGTATTCCAAACGATGCACCGGCGGCGGATCGTGCATTGGAGTACCAAGGGCACCGATGGATAACCTATTGCGTGAGTAGGGTGGAGTGGAGTTCTCTATAAGACGATGGAACTGTTTTTGCGCAGCCATGAGTGCTGGTGTATCCACAGAGCCAATTGCACCAGTCCTCTCTACTAAACTGCCATCAACTACATCTTCGACGCCATTGAGGAACTCTTGGCCGTAGGATTTTCTGCCAGGGGGAGTTGAACCGCCTGAAGGAACTGGTGTCTTAACGTTAGACGCATCAGGTGCTATGGGTTTTGTAAGATCCATCGGCACCTCTGTTTCCTCTGTAACTTCCTCCTCTTCCTGAACAACAGAGAGCATATGGGACTCTTTTTCTTCTGCGGGTAAGTGCACTTCCGTAAGTTCCATTGTGGCCTCGTCGTGACTTTGAGATACTTGAGAGGAAGAGTCATTCAGTGGTTGCTCCAGATTCTGTGTGTTGATATCTGTATCTTCAGTAACAGGCTGCAGTTTGGGAAGTTCATCTTGTGTGCTTGTACCTATCGGTACCGGAGCTTCATTAGCCGGAGTCCTTATAGGTTGCGTAAACTCCATTGTTTCTTCGTTATTTTGAGAAATGTCTTCTCCTGCGGAAATTGTATTGGGCACAAAGTTGGTGACTCTCGTCGTGAGATCCATAGTAACTTCATCGTATGTGTCCAAGGCGTTTTGTGGTACTGTCAAATCCATGTCTACATCTTCTTCGGAGACTCCCGCCTGCAAAGTCAAGTCATTCAGGACAGGTTTAGGGGCGTCCTCGCCATGTAGAGGCAGATTGATGGGATCGTTGAAAAGAGAATCTCTCAGAGAATCTGCATACTCTTGAAGAGCCTCAATAGGTCTGAACTCGGTATTTGAGGGATCTGAGCCATGGACTACATTACTCTGCAGATTTTCCAGCGTTGCTTCGTGATTCATAGTAGGGAGAAGAAGAACCTGTCTCTCCTGGTACGGGCTCGTGGTAAAGCTGATGTTAGTAGTATCATTCCTGTCAACTTGAGGTTCGAGACTCCGGCGAGATGGTGTTGTTGAAAGTCTTGTAGAAATCTTCGTAGGCGGAGATTTTGACACCGCTGCAGGGCTACTTTGTGTTTCTACTAGAGCAGGTTTTAGCTCATCTGAACTTAAAGGCGCCGCCGGACTCTTTGGGCTATGGAATATGGGAATTTGGTCGTTGGATGCGCCCATATGAGCCGAAGAAAGAGTGTCGGTATGTACTGGGCTGGCGATTCTCAAAGGAGGTGCACTCAATTGGCCCGTTAGCTCCATTGTTTCCTCGTCATTTGCCGTGCTTACAGTGGATTCCATGACATCTTCGAAAATGGCGTCCCTGTCTCCCTGTTCCTTACGATGCTCGTTGCTCAAATTGTCGCCTGGGTGCTCGTCAAGTTCCGAAGAAAAGTACTCCGGAGGATCTGTAAATGCTTCGTTCTCCTCACTACTCCCCACGGTAGACTCGAATTGGCGTAGCTCGACCTGATTAAAGAACGAGACTCGACGCTCAGATTGTGAGGTGTTGATGGGCACGGTCGAGTTTTCGCGTAGTTTTAAGATGCTTCTGGGCTGAGACAGGTATCCCTCAGTGACGTTCTCCCTGATATTTGAAGGGGACGAGGGTGTGTTTTCCAGGGTCATATCCAAGTTACGTCTACGTATACTACCAGAGTATTTGAATTTTTATCTGAGATTTGTGTAAGAGGGCTCAATTCAATAGTACACGTCTATGTTTGTGGAGACGAGTGATGCCTGCTAGTGTTTGTTTATGTGAGTGCGGCTGCTGTCAGATACAGATTCAAGTGGAGATAATGATCTGGTGTAGAGAAGAGATTCGTGCAGAAATCTCAATGAAAAAAATAGACCTGGGAATTTTAAAATGCGTTTTTTTTATTCTGGTTGTTTTTTTGTCGAAACTTTGTAGAGCTTTTCTTTGGGCTTAGCTTGACTTCAGTCCCTCCGCCGTCTGAGAATATGTTCATGTCTTCTATAAAATTCATTTCTCAGAATTGTCAGCTTTTCAAAACTGACCTTTTTCTCTTGGAATTTCCCAGATTTTTAGTCAAACTGAAAGGAATCTTCGGTCCCTTGTTTACTGATTGACCCTACAATAAACAGAACCATATCTTTCAGGAGGAGTATTAGCAAATTATTTTTCAATTCTTCAAAAACCAGAATCCAATAAAATTTTCAATTTTGTTATCACTATACTAATTCGTTCGACTATTCCTACCACCCTTCTCTTCCTTGATCTCTCACGTGAAACTCACTAAATCACCCCGGTATACTTACACCAGCTTTGTGTCCAGATTCACTTGTCGAATTTTGCAGAAGAACAGAATATCGCTGTTGTGACTGTTTCCCTTAGTACATATTGCTTCACATTTGCATGCCCTACAAAAATCAGCCACTGATGACTCCAAATGGCACCACGTCACCAAAACCTCTGGCTGGCCCAGCAGGCTACACGCTACCTGGAGTGATTGGCTACTTGACCTCGGAATTCACTAACTTGGAACGGTATAAGATCGTTAATAACATCGAAAAGTCTGAAATGAAGTTCAAAATCCAGAAATTGGTCAGTGAGGTGAACAGTCTCAAGTTCATCAACAACAGGCAGGCCCTACGAATCAAGGAGCTAGAAGCCCAGCTACTGGCCCAAAAGAACTCATTATCTCTAGCTAGTAAGGCAGGTCCAGACGCCATTCTGTCTCCAGATCGATTTCCTGCGTCCATCAAGGCACCGATTGCAACCTTGGACGAGATCCCTCCCATCGATTTGCAAGTACTCCGCGACTCGAGACTGAAATTGAATCGTGCAATCAAAGATGCGCTTGATTTGCTCAAGCCTCCGACTACCGGTGAGATACTACAAGAGTGCAGCATCAGCGGCCAGTCCGACTTTGAAAAATTGCTCGACGAGTCAAATAGCAACCAATTCTTTGAAAGCATGAAAGAGTCCCAGCCCCAAAAGGATAACCTTTTCTCTTTTTATACGTTAAACAACAACGATGTGCTATCGTACTCAAATTCAAAATCTGAAACATTCCACGATTCCATTCCTCCGCCAGAACAAGACAGAAGCACTGATCCAGCGAGGGAGCAAATCAAGGATACAAAGCCGATTAACGTTGTTCCGGGCGAGGAAAGCGAAACGGAAACAGTTATTGTCGATGAGCCAGATGTGGCCAGGCTTTTGATCTCAGAGGACGAGGGCGTAGAGAAGGAAAAGAGCCCGCAGATACTCGCAGATAGTTTCGGAGAAAAGTAGATCTTGGAGTTACAGTTCGAAGAGATTGTGTTTTGACACGGGTGTAAATACGAATTTAAAGATATATTCAGGCAACTATTACCAAGAGAGCCTTCATGAACGTAGGAAGATTATGAAAATTTGCTTATATGCCTTAATTTAAAACCAAAAGAAATCAAAGTTTTATTCTTGTCGAACCTTTATTCAGTTTTGGTGTATACTAACATGGCAAATGCCTCTCCCAAGCATATCCATTCGAAACCAGATCACTTTTCAAATTCATGAGTAAAAAATATAAAGAAAAAAATCTAAAATTAATCCCTTTGCAGTAGTTTCCTTCTCCCACCTCCTGTCGTCCTTGCTTTATTTTGTTTTACAATGGCATCTCATGCGATGCCGTCATAGAGGCACGGATGCACTTTTTTCGTATCTTTAATTAATACACCTCTGCTGTCAAGTCCTTACCCAATGTCCAAGAAAATCTCGTTTGACGATTTCTTGAAGCAGCAGCAACAATCACAGCAGCAACAGCCGCGTGGCTACGGCTACCAAGACCAGCTGGCCTCTCAGAGCCAGTACCAAGGTGGATATCAGAACCAGTATCAAAATCAGTTCCAAAACCAATATCAGAGCCAGTACCAGAGTCATTATGGAGCCCAAGGCTTCCAGAATGTTCAAGCTTTCGTTCCCTCTGGTCAAAACTTGGGTTTCAGCAGAGGGTCCACTCCAGGCCCCGAATCGTATGTTGCCAGTGGAAATGCTACTCCTGCCACCAACGCCTCCTCTGCTTCACTTACGTCCTTGAACACCGCATTGAAGAAGCTTTCGGTTGAGGGACCCATTCTTGAAGATTTGACCCAAATTCAACTCGCCTCCAAATCTTCTGAAGCAAAAAAACATGCTGAAGAGATCGCCAACAAGATTGTCAGCGCACCTACTATGGCAGTGGTCGAGGAGTGGAAGATTATCGAGGTGCTTAAGTCTCTCTCGAAGCCCAAGAACTCGCCTGTCGTGAGAGAAGCAGCGCTTCTCATTGTACAACAATTGGCCCTCAAATGCGGCGGCCAGACCCCGAAAGAGTGCCACTTGATTCAGTTCCTCCCTCCTGTGTTGGAGTTTTTTACCGATAAAGATAACACCATTGTCAGAAGTGCCAAGCTTACTCTTGACGCCTTATATGGCACGTTTCCTATCGAGGCACTTGGATCGCTTGTAATCGACGAGTTCATCGCCTATTTGAAGTCTTCTGCCAAGTGGAACTCTAAGCTCGCTGCTTTATCTACATTTGACAAATTGGTCGACGATGTGCCTGCTGATTTGCTCGAGATGAAGTTCATTACTGCCGTGCCGGTTTTGACCGACTTGGCTACCGACTTCAAGCCGGAATTGGCTTCTGCGGGCTTGAAATCCTTGAAGAAATTTGTCAAGGTTCTCGATAACTTAGATTTGCAAAACAAGTACGACCTAATTGTGGAGACATTGGCTGACCCAAAGAAAGTCACCGAGTGTATCAAGAATTTGTCTTCCGTCACATTCGTCGCCGAAGTCACCGAGCCAGTCTTGTCGTTGTTGGTTCCTATTCTTGACAAATCTTTGAAAATGTCCTCGTCTTCGAATGACCAGTTAAGACAAACTGTTACCGTCACTGAGAACTTGACCAGATTGGTCAATGTCAAAAGAGAAATCGAGTCATTCATTCCCATCTTGATGCCAGGTGTTGAGAAAGTTGTGAACAACGCTTCTTTGCCAGAGGTTAGAGACTTGGGTGCCAAGGCTTTGAAAGTGTTGCAAGATGCGAAGAACGAACAAACTGACGGCCATTTCCATGGAAGAATCACTTTGGAACAAGCTAAAGAGTTTTTAACAAACAACCTTTCGGAAGACGTTAAGCCTGTAGTCGACACAGTTCTCTTTGGCGACGCAGAGAAGTTTTATTTAGGTACCATTTTGCAAACAGACGCCAATGTCAACGACTGGAAGCGTTTGACTGAGTACTTGGAGATGGCAATCGAGACATCTGAAACCATCGATGCTTCCATGAGGGACAGCTATATTTCACAGGTTCTCATGCACGTAAAAGATCTCTTTGAGAGCAGCCAGCTTGGGTCCGAACAAGACGACGACGGAGCCATCGAAGTCGTCAATGCAGACTTTTCGCTTGCTTACGGTTCTCGTATGTTGTTAAACAAGACCAAGTTGCGGTTGTTGAAGGGCCACAGATACGGTTTGTGTGGCAGAAATGGTGCCGGTAAGTCGACATTGATGAGAGCCATTTCCAAGGGGCAATTGGAAGGTTTTCCCAGCCCAGAAGAAGTCCGCACCTGTTTTGTTGAGCACAGATTGCAAGGTGAAGAGGGAGACATGGACCTTGTGAGCTTCATTGCCTCGGATCCTGAATTGAAACACGTTAGCCGCGATGACATATCGGCGGCCTTGCAAAAGGTCGGTTTCCCCGATGAGCGTTTGCAGCAAAACGTTGGCTCGTTATCTGGAGGTTGGAAAATGAAATTAGAGCTTGCCAGAGCCATGTTGATGAAAGCAGATGTATTGTTGTTAGATGAGCCTACTAACCACTTGGATGTCGCCAACGTACAATGGTTGCAGAACTACTTGGTTGAAAACACTCAGATTACTTCTTTGATCGTGTCGCACGACTCTGGTTTCTTGGATTACGTCTGCACTGACATTATCCACTATGAAAACAAGAAATTAGCGTATTACAAGGGTAACTTGTCTGAATTTGTCAAGGTGAAGCCCGAGGGCAAATCCTACTACACGTTGTCGGACTCTTTGGTCAAGATGGCTTTTCCTCCGCCAGGCATTTTGTCTGGTGTCAAATCGAACACCAGAGCCATTGCCCGTTTGACCAACGTAACTTTCTCTTACCCTGGCGCCGCCAAACCTTCTTTGAGAGATGTCTCTTGTAGTTTGTCGTTGTCTTCGCGTGTGGCAGTGTTGGGACCTAATGGTGCTGGTAAGTCTACTTTGATCAAATTGTTGACTGGAGAGACTATTCCACAAGAAGGAAAAGTTGAAAAGCACCCTAACTTGAGAATTGGGTATATTGCTCAGCACGCTTTGCAACATGTTGAGCAGCACAAGGAGAAGACGGCCAATCAATACTTGCAATGGCGTTACCGTTTCGGTGACGACCGTGAGGTCTTGTTGAAGGAGTCACGTAAGATTTCCGAGGAAGAGAAGGAGATCATGGCCAAGCAAATTACGCTTGAGGATGGTAAGGGCCCAAGACAGATCGAGGCGCTTGTTGGTAGACAAAAGTTGAAGAAGTCTTTCCAATACGAAATTAAGTGGAAGAACTTCTTGCCCAAGTATAACACGTGGTTGCCCAAGGAATATTTGTTGGAGCAGGGCTTCGAGAAGTTGATTCAGAAGTTTGATGACCACGAGGCCTCCAGAGAAGGTTTAGGATACAGAGAATTGGTGCCAAGTGTTATCAGAAAACATTTCGAAGACGTTGGGTTGGACGGAGACATTGCTGACCACACTCCCATGGGCTCTTTGTCTGGAGGTCAATTGGTCAAGGTTGTCATTGCCGGTGCTATGTGGAATAATCCTCATTTGCTTGTTCTTGATGAGCCTACTAATTATTTGGACAGAGACTCGTTGGGAGGCTTGGCTGTGGCCATTAGAGACTGGAGTGGAGGTGTAGTTATGATCTCGCACAACAATGAATTCGTGGGCGCCTTGTGTCCTGAACAATGGCACGTGGAAAACGGAGAGGTGGTGCAAAAGGGCACCGTCAACATTGACTCCTCGCGCTTCGCTGATGAGGCACAATCTGCCGAAGGATCTCCAGCGCCTGAACCTATCAAGAAGAGGGCCGACGATGACGACTCTCCTGCTAACATCAAGGTCAGAACCAGAAAAAAGAAGATGACTAGAAACGAGAAGAAACTACAGGCTGAGAGAAGACGTTTGCGTCACATCGAATGGTTGAGCAGTCCAAAGGGAACGCCCAAACCTCCAGACACTGACGACGAAGAAGAGTAAGCTATGGTAGTTGTTTCACTTGTGTTTTATAGAGTATTTATTATAGGCATATAATCGAGTTATCTGATGGTATGTAGGGGACAAGGATTTTTTTTAAGAAAAACAATTTCGATCATCAAGATGGCTTTTACAAATCTCAGTTAAGAGAAATCATCAATTACGTTGTACTATGAGTTCTTTGAATAGTGCACCCATGTCGCCATTTTTTGCAGCCACCAGTCTTATTAGAAGCAACGCTAAAGGCCCAACAGGAAGAACCTCGCTCAATACTCAATAACTAACTAAAAAATACAGACCAATTTCAAAAGAATATTTCTTCATTTTCCAATGTTGAGCGAGACTCTTTCCTAAGTGTATCACGTGATAACTCTCTCTCTCGCCCCCATACATTAGGTCCCAGAGGCAAATACACTTCCACCAACAAACTACTGGAGAAGATGGCTGATAGATACTCCTTCTCGTTAACGACCTTCTCTCCCAGGTATGTAATCCTCTTAAAGAATCAATTGTCACGTGCCAGTTGCTAACTGTTTAGTGGAAAGTTAGTCCAGATCGAATATGCGTTGAACGCAGTAAAACAAGGTGTCACCACAATCGGAATCAAGTCCGCTAGCGGAGTAGTTCTTGCCACCGAAAGAAAAAGCAATTCCAGCTTGTTAAAGAACGACTGCAATTCGAAGGTGGAAATGCTTACGCCCGACATCGCCATGACCTACTCCGGAATGGGACCGGACTTCAGGGTGTTGGTAGACAGAGCCCGCAAACTCGCACACACAAACTATAAGCGCATCTACAACGAGTATCCGCCCGTACGGATCATGGTCCAGGAACTTGCCAAAGTGATGCAGGCATCGACACAATCTGGGGGTATCCGTCCGTTCGGTGTGTCTTTGTTGGTAGGTGGATATGATCACCACTCGAATAGCTTCCAATTGTACCAAGTAGATCCTTCAGGCAGTTATTTTCCTTGGAAGGCCACTGCCATTGGCAAGACCGCTGTGTCTGCAAAGACTTTCTTGGAGAAGAGATGGAACGAGGACTTGGAGTTGGAGGATGTCATTCACGTAGCTCTTTTGGCTTTAAAGGAGTCTGTAGATGGCGAGTTAACCGGTGAAAACTTGGACATATCGGTCATTAGCGACCCACAGGAACATATGTTGGGATTCAAGGGAACAGATGTGCAGGGGCCCAGAGTGAAGAAATTGTCGGCGGAGGAAATCAACGACAGATTAGAGGCATTGTAATGTAGCGGTTCAATAACGCAAAAGAAAGGATAAAATATGAGGAGATGTAGGACTGTAGGATTTGATAGTTGTAGGTTAATGCTTTTGGGTGTTACCTCAGATGTCTAAGTGCAAAGAAACGAAAGAGTTAAAAAGAGAAATGTGTCTGAACTTTTTCTGAACTTTTTCTTTGTTCTCAAGACTGTTTTCGTTCCTTCATAGCTACAATTGCATTTTGTTGCAAATTGGGTGTAAACTGTCAACTCTAGGTAATTTTCTGAAATTTATATTTTAATTCGTTACTTGGAATTTTGGGCTAAAAAAGAAAGATGAAATAGTCAGGATAGAATCTTTGTAGCTATTTCTGGCCGGATTCTCATGTTTGTGTTTTAAATCTGAGTGTCTTCGTTAAGCCTGTAATGAGTGATGACATGTACTTGTGTTTAATTAAGAGAAAAGTTAAGCGGCGACAGTAAATCTCAATTACAATATTCATTAATTTATCGGGATGAAAGTCTGGTGCCAAAGTATTTTGCAACGAGAGTTTTCTTTGCCAATATAAGAGAACAGTCAAAGGCAAACTACGCAAAACGTTACATCGCGTTCCTCAATTTCAAGTATCAAAATGAACAATTGTACATTTTTCCACTGAAAGTCAACCGATGTAATTTTCAAATCTAAAGTGAAATTGAATGTGAAACAATGTGAAGCCCGGAAGATACAGGCATCACAAAACTGATTCGCATGCAATTTGCAGAGATGGGAAATATCAATCACTAGCATTTGAAATAAGCGTTTTTAATAAGGGCCAATAATTTATATCCGCTCCCTGAACAACTTCCCTTTATTACAATGCTGAACCTTCCGAACCTAACAGTAGATTACAACCATGCCCAACTTAATTTCCAAATATTTCTTCTTATTTCTCAAAAGACAAAAAGTTTCAAACATAAACAAACATTTACATTAACACCATCTTATTTTTCGCAGGACTCCTCGGATCCACTTGCCCGGAACCATGTACTGGGTGCGACCGCGGTTCACAGGAAGTACCCCAAACCGAATGCTGTACCCCATATTTCGGCAAGTATATAAAGGAGAGCATTCCCTGTGATTGTGATCTGTGAGAAATCATCACTACTCGGAACTTTTTGACATTTTACAAATTCTTTGTTTGTAATTGATATCATTGTGGCCCTGTGACGCAATCATTCATCGATTCTTCTTGTTTTCGGGTCCTTTTCCTAACAAAAACTTGCCTATCAGCACCTTCGTAAACCTTACCACAATTTCTCGAAAATGGTTGCAGACACCCTTGTTTACCACCCCACTCTCACAAAATTCATCAAATTCATAGACAGCACTCCTAAACGTGAGAAATGTTTCCGTTTGGTGGCATACCTTTCCAGATTCTTGGCATACTACTTGCAGAGACAAGGGTTCCCAGTTGAGCTCGTCAAAAAGTTCGCCGATTTGAAGCAACATGCTACATTTATCCGTAAAGGATTGCGTTTCTTAAAGCCCTTGAACCACTTGCAGGCTGCATCCAAGGCCTACGACGATAAGGTGGGCGACTCTGTCTTGAACACCACTAATGTGATCCGTAACTTGGGTTTGGCCGGTTACTTGGCCTTGGACTCGATTACGTGGTTTAAGATGATGGGCCTCATAGACAAAGGCAAGTTCAAGCAGCTTCCCGTTTGGTCTGCTCGTTTCTGGTTGGCTGCATTGGTGGCCGGCGTCATCAACTCGGTCCACTCGTACAGAATAAACTCCGCTAAGTTGGCGGAGACAGAGAAGCAGGATGCCCCTGTTTTGCAGAAGAAGATTTTCGCCGCCAAACGTAAGTTGGTGTGGGACGGCTTGGACATTTTCATCTGTCTTAACCTTTTGGACTACTTGCACTTCTCCGAAGGTGACATTGGTTTCGCCGGTACCATCACCTCCATTATGGGCTTGCGCGACTTGTGGAGTGCTACTGCTTAAATATCTATTTAATTTTTGGTTGTATGTTGTATCATTAATGAACGATCTAGAATATAGTCAATATGCAAGGTCGCCTCGTCCTCTTAGCTTATAGTGCTTTCAAATCTTCTGTCTTTTCTTCTGTTTGCGTAAGAATTCTTTCTTTTTGGTTTTGCACTCTCTACTGACTTGTCCTCTCATTGACCAAAACCACTTTTCGTAGTTGTCATCCTCTCCATCAGCAACTTGACTCATATCTTGCTCAGTTTCACCAGGCAAAACTATCTTTTCGTCAACACTGCCGAGCCTGGAGAGTTGTGTTTGCTGCTGTAAGAACGGAGAGTTGAAGTGTGTCCAAAAGAGACCATAGTCCTTTTGTCTGAATTGTGTGATCTGTATCAACTGCTGAAACTCCTGCTTTCGCAGCTCATACTGTTTTTGTAACTCCTTCTTTGCTTCCTCGTCTTCATTGATTTTCTCCTCATCTATATCGGCCTCTTCTAATTCGTGCTGAAGGCCAACTTCTTCTTTTCGATCCTTCTTGAATAATGCACGCAACTCTTCTGTAGTAGAAGTGGCTGGCGCCATTCCAAAGCTTGGCATAAGATCCTCTTCTTCGCTGTCTTCTTGCTCATTGCTTATTTCTTCCTCGCTATCCTTTTTTTCATTTATTTCCTCTTCCTCACTGCTTTCCTCTTCCTCAGAAGACTCAGAAGACTCAGTAGAATCTTTTGAGATTTGTTCCTCAGCGGTTTCATAATCTTTCAGGGATCCAGAATCCTCCGTTTGTTCATTGTCTTCTTTCACACTAGTCTGCTGATGTTCGCCATCATATTGGGCCTTGATCGATTCCGTGGTGTACTGCTGAGCCAAGTCATCGATGTCCATGTCATTGCCCTCATCGTTTTCCGAATAGTAAGTAAATTCAGATGGGCGTTCGTGTGTGTTCGTGTAAGATTCAACAAGGGCAATAGTCGAGTTACTAGGGACTTCCTCATCGCTTTCATATGCAATGGCAGTGCCCTTCGATTCGAAATCATACCGCTCGATGGTTTTCCGTCCCTTGGAGTCGTAAGTAACGTTTTCTTCGTCCAGTTCTTCGTCCAAATCAACCTTCTTCTCGAAGTCGAACGTGTTAAACATTTTCGCAAGTATTCCCTTGTTTTTTAGCTGCTCTCCATCTTGAGCCACTGGCTCTTCAGTTTTTGTAACCTTCAGAAGCTCGGCTTTTCCGTTCTTGAGAGCGTCTGGCGTGAATGTACTGAGCGACGCTGGATCTACAGATACCGGCTTATTGAGTTCTACACGCTCCACAGCATGTCCATCGCCACTTTTCCATGTCCCGTTGTCAAACACGTAAGTGAGATCTCTGGCAGTTTTGTTTTTCTCAACACCCCAAAGTTTAGTCTTGTGAGACTTATAGGTTTTCAATTCTCCATTGACTAAAATACGAAGGGATTGCTCTTTCCTAGCAAAATGTGCAGCCGGGCGCCGGGTCTTTCGAAGGCGACCTTTGACAACCTCTCCATATCCAGAAGTTCGGGAATATTGTTGGCAGTGTGGCCCCTTTGGAACCAACGTACTACCGTACGACTTCGAGCCAACAAGACTTTGAGAAGGCGCATCATTCTTTGTGTTACCACTTAGGTTGTTTGTGGTATGTGAGGAGATGTGGTAGCCCAATGCAGAGTTGTTGGCGCCGATAATGAATGTCTTCAGGACAGAGACACCTGTGACACTATGCAGAGGAAACAAAGTTTCGCTCTCTAAGATTCTACTAGAACGCACTTGAGCAATTCCCTTGTGTTTGTCCAAAGCTCTTTTCGTTGTCTCTGGGCGGTTGTGGTCTTTAGCCCAGGCTGTAGCGAATGCTGGTTTTGCAAGGGCAACCGTGAGTTTCCTGCCCATATAAGTCACACCATTGAAGGCTGTTTTGAGTTTCTCGTATTCCTTGTCTGTCAATTTCATGTCTGCGTAAGTGAAGTAGAAATCATTGACTGGTTTTGTGTGGAACGTTAAAGGTTGGGATACTTCGCCGAACCTCAGGAGTCGATTAGACAAAGCGGAAGCATTTTCAGCAAGCTGAGGAGAAATGTTGCCGATATGGATTCTCCGGCTAGTCCTTGTATCTGTCATTTTCGATTTATGGACTTGAACGGTTATTTATTTTTAATGATGGTCCTGTGCGATGAGATGAGCATTTGCAACCAGGCCGAATTGGGAAATCATGGGGATATGATTTTAGGAAGGACAACAAATTGTTTTTTTTTTTTTTGAAATAAGTGGAAGCAATTGGAAAATTGGGAAGTTTAAGGATTTTCCTTATTAAGAACTGAGTAGAGTTGGCCATAATGCAAGCGATAAAACCAATGCTCCAGATGAATTTGGCCAAAAACGCGTTATTCATTAAATCTTTTCTGTTCTTATGTAAAATTTGTTTTTCAGGAAGCATCATCTTTGTAAACTATCTGTCGGTTTCTCATCTCCAAATCCTTTCTTAACGGTATTCAACTAGTACATTGAGAGACCTAGCGGCACATACTAACACTTACTTTTCCAACATAGATTTTTTTTCCTCAATAAAATTGATGAATTTTCTCTCATCTTCTTCTCAATCTCAAATTCTCTTCTTTTCCTCTCACACAAACATTAAGCTTTTTCCATTAAGTTACACCCACTGATCTACTCCAACTAACTCTTCGTATCTCCACATCATGAATTCAAAGCCGGCCGTGGCTCCAGCAGCGCCACGTCGCCCTACACCCAAAGATATATTCCTAGATGTCTATTATGGCATCTTTGCATTACTCAATGACCCGGCTGCAGACGTCTTTGCCACTTTCATGGTCACCCTCTTATCTTCCATCGCATGTAAAGTTATCATCAGCAAAGTCGCATACACAGAGATCGATTTCTCGACATACATGCAGCAGATCGAGATGATAAATGACGGGGCTCTTGACTACTCTATAATTGGTGGTGACACCGGTCCCATCGTATACCCTGCTGGTTTCGTCCAAGTATACCAGGCCTTGTCTTGGTTGACAGATGGCGGGAAAAACTTGCAAATCGCTCAATTCGCCTTTGGGTACTTGTTTTCGTTCACCACATTTCTCACGTCACTCGTATATGTCGCAGCAGGTTCTCCTCCTTGGACCATATATCTTCTCCTCATGAGTAAAAGACTCTACTCTATCTATGTATTGCGGATGTTCAACGACTGCTTTACCACTGTAGGCATTGTGGCTGTAGTCATGTTACTCCAACAAGCGGCCAGGTGGTCTCGAACCATAAACGATACCGTGATGTTCTTATTGTGCGCTGTTGCAGCCGACCTCTACAGCTTGGCCCTTAGCGTGAAAATGAACGCGTTGTTGTACCTTCCAGCATTTGTCTTAGTTCTTTACTTCTTGCTCGGTGAACAGCTTCATAGACTTTTTGCTGTCCTCATGATCATTCCTATGGTCCAGGTTATGGTCGGATGGCAGTTTCTTCTCCCCTTATTCTGGGACGAAGAGGCTTGCCGTCTACGTGGTAATTACCTCAAATATGCATTCGATTTCTCCAGAAAATTCATGTACAAATGGACGGTCAACTGGCGGTTTGTCACAGAAGAGGTGTTTCTTTCAGATACGTTTGCCAATGCCTTGCTTGTTGGACACGTGAGTGTTCTCCTTTTCTTCTTGTTCACTAGATTTGCCTCTAGAAAAATCATTGGAAAGTCTTTTGGCGCTTTGGTTAAGGACGGAATTTTTCGTCCCTTTTCTAAGACAGTAGTAAAAAACAACTTGATCACGAGCCCCGAAACAGGTCCGAGATTAATTCTTCTCATTTTTGCAGTGACCAACTTGATAGGAATAACCTTTGCGAGGTCTTTACACTATCAGTTCCTCTCGTGGTATTGTTGGCTGATCCCCTTCATACTACATGCTTGCGGCTTTGGAGTAGTCTTAGGCAGTGCCCTTTTTGTTGCACATGAATGGTGCTGGAACGTATACCCTTCCACTGTACTCAGTTCTAAAGTACTTGTTTGGCTTCTTGGCTTATTTTTGTTGGGTATGTGGAATAAAAAGCCCATGTGGTATGCTGGATACTTAAAGAAAGAAGAAAATTCCGAAATGAGGAAGGCAAAAAATGAATAAGGAATCGAACTCAAAGAGATTTTATAGATAAAAAAAAGTTCATAAAAACAAAAAACAATCGCGAATTTGTCCACTACTAAAAGGCTTCGTAACTATAGTACATATATTAATGGCTATTACGCTGTGACCCCAAAAAAGATAAAGAAAGTAATAGAATGTCATCAAATCTTTGATGCAGATGAAGAAAAAGAAAGCTACCTGAAATGTCCACGGAGTGATGCCACAGCTTGAATAATTAGCGGTGCTACTAATCTCCACCTTCAATTGGGTTTCCCCAGTTGAAACCTGTTAATCCGTCATTGAGCCCAACATCGCCACCATCTAAGAACAGGTTAAAGTCAAAGTCGACGTCATCAATGCTGGAACTTCCGCCAGTGCCAAAGAAGTTCCCATCACCGTTAGTGCCGCCGCTCAAGATATCCAGGGCAATCATTTTATCGCTACTGATGGTCTGGTAAAAAGAACCACCTGGAGGTGGCATTTTGGATGAGTCCGAAGAATCCGACTTTTTATCATTGGAGTCACCTGCTGGTTCAGTTTCACTCTTTACAGCTGCCTTTTTCATCTTCGGTGTTGACTTCTCTTTTTTCACTGGAGCCTTGGCGGTCTTTTTAGGACCGCTTTCATTGGCTGTGCTCTTACGTTTCTTCTTGCTTGTCTCTGTCTCTGCAGCCGGTGTGAGGGGTGTGGTGAATTCCTTTTTTGTTAATGTGGTTCCCTGCCCACCAGCAGAGGTTCCTGACCCTTCTGAGTTGTTCAAAGTCAGCGGCGATGCAACCGCCGAAGAAGAGCTCATTTTTCGGCTTCGTTTGACAACTTTTCTGGCAGAGTTGAGGGTGCTGGGATTGGGAGATGATTTGGTATTCAGACTAGGCGAAGGGATAGGCGACGCTTTGATCTGCTGTTGGTTTGGTGGCATTTGCGAAATGACGCTACTGCCATCACCATTCAGCCGAGCGATCTCAAGACGCTTCTTGTTCTGCTTCTCCAATAACATAAGCTGCATCTGGTAGTCCTGGAGTGCATTGGTGTTGCTAGCAGGCAGCATAGATTGTGCCATCTGAGCCATGTTGATATTGCCTGCGACTCCGCCGATGGAACCATTGCTGCTACTCATATTGGCGCCATTCATGGTGCCGTTGTTGTTCATGCTACTGCCCAGGCCCATACTCTGCTGTGGATAGAGCGTGCCGTCGCTGGACATGTTCTGTTGTGGGAATTGAAGCTGGATATTTTGTTGCGACGCCATACGGCTGCGACCATTCATCACCCGCTGTGGATTCAAAGTTGTGACATCGCCCGCTCCGTTGTTGGCTATTACGGCGTTCAGTATCACGCTAGCGCTTGGACCCATTCCTTGCATGGGCTGCTGCTGTGCGGCCACTGCTTGCTGGCGCAAGTTGTTCATCTGAGACTGCGCCTGCTGTTGAATCCGGTTCTGCTGCTCTTGTTGGTGTTGCATGAACATGGGCTGCTGCATATTGCCATTCATGACCATGGCGCTCGTGTTCATTGGCTGATCACCTGCGCCCAGCTGAATGGGTCCCAGTTGGCCCGGCTGTTGCAGAAAGTTCAGCATGGGCCGCTGTTGTTGAGCTTGATGTAGAGGCTGTTGGAAGCTTTGGTCCAGGTTGAGCTGCTGCATAAGTGGCTGGTTGGGCTGCTGCCCTTGTTGACCCTGCTGCTGCTGTATACCTTGTTGCAAACCCAGTGTCTGTAGAACTTGATTATGGTGTTGTTGTGGCTGCAGTTGTTGCAGCACCTGTTGCAGTGCTTGGTGTTGTACTTGCTGCTGAGCTTGCTGGGCCTGTTGCTGTTTCATCATCATCAGCATCATGTACCGTTGCCTCGAGTCTAGCTGTTGCATTTGATGCTGCTGTTGCATTTGCTGGCTCTGCTGCTGAGACTGTTGCTGCTGCTGAGGAAGCCGAGGGTACTGTTGCATTGGCATCGAGCCCGGGTTAGGTAACACAGGCATTGGTCCTTGTAAATGAGCCGGGATTTGAACTTGCTGCTGAGTCTGAATCATTGAAGCCAAATTCGCCATGTTCTGAGTGTTTTCCATGTGCTGCATCTCAAACTGCTTCTGTTTAAACGTTTGCATCTGATGGTATTGCGTAGCAAGAGGCGATGCCTTACGGTCGTTGGACGCCTGAAATATGTCCCAGAAAACATGCCACCATTCGTACAAAAACCCCTGGGGGGACTCCATGCTCACGGCTAGTTTAGGGATATTGTGGTCCTCCAGTAGCTGGTTGATGGAGGTGGCCGGGGTGTGAGGTGTACCAGACACATCTTTGTCGCCATTGACGAGGAGCGGCGAGGTTCTTGTCAGCGAGTAGCTCAGCGAATAGGGAACTGAGGGCACGTCGGCCTCGGACACGAAGCATTTTGCCGTTTGCGGTAATGTATTCTTGATCAAGAACTCGTAGATGTAGGCGTTCAACAACTGTTTGGCAGATGCCGCTGAAGTGTCACAGACACTACGCGACGAGTTGAGCACGGGTCGTGTGGCCTCACTGAATGTAGAGCTATTCATCTGGCCCGGAGTATCAGAGGCCAGTCTTCCTGGCGTTCGTTTGTTATTGAGATGAGGGGTGCTCTGGTGGCTCATGAAGAAAAGCAAGCTAGGATACGAAGAAAAAGAGGGAGGATGAAAATTATGATGGGCCCACGACGTGAGATGTTGGTTCAGATGCTAGAAAGGATGTGTGTGGAGGTATGGCGATTAGGAATGTGATGCTGGCAAAACAGCGATAAAGGAACTTTGGGGAGATTAGACTGATCACGTATCACAAAGCCCGTATTGGGGATCGATTCCGGTGTCACAGGGACAAACTGGATCGGGTTCTATGGATTCGGTGCGAGTGACCTTAGAGTAGATAACACCTATGTCGACACAGTTTAGGGGTGAAAATAGAGAGGGCTGGAGGGTGTTCTTCAATGGAACAGTGTGGACAAGAGGGGGTTGAGGTTTTGGGCAAACAACGGGGAAAACAAATAAAATTGCGAATAATTCCGAATTTATCAGAGACGGAGATGTGGCCCTTCTTTTTTTCTGTTTTTCGTCAAGAGAAGATCGCTTAAGAAACAATTCCAGTTCTCTGTATTGGCCTCCGCTACCTGGGCGACTTACCGGGCCCTGAGATGCAGTGCATGAGGACATCCATTGGCACTCGAGCGCCCGGAGTGCATCTAGGACAACGGATGACAGGTTCCGGCGTATGTGGCGATATAGACGAGGCCGAGTCAGCTGGAAAGGCGGGGAAGAGCGGTCGGAGTCAGAACGATAAGGACGGAGATTTCTAGGCTTTTTCGCGGTTTTTTGCGCTTCTGTGTGGGTGATTGTTGCAGGCGTCTTGATCAGATGCAAACTTCCATGCGGGCTTTATGACCGTTATCTGCAGGAAGCAATGGTAACTGCGGTGTTTTAAAATGTAGAAGTAGTAACCTTAATAAACTGCAATAAAGAAGAGAAATTTGGAGAAACAACAGCTCCGATAAAGTAGTAGCAAATTCGAAGAAAAAAAGGATTTGAATTTGGGTTAAAGCGGTTATCGTCTTTTGTTGCTTGCGAAACGGCGGGGGGTTCCATTGGCAGTGGGTCGCGTGGGTTTGGGTCCCGGTGGACCTGCTTGGACTCTGGGAGATGAGGGCATTTTGACAAGAAGGATGAATTTGAATTCAGAGAATATTGTCGGATACTGCAATTTTTATTGATCTTGTCTTTTCTCTTTCGTCGGTCGAACGCTCTGGATGTATTACGTTCACGGCTAGACGCTAGGGTCCAATGTCATGTGAAGGTTTGCAGCCGCTTCGTTTGCCCATAAACGGTCTTAGAAAGGAGAAGAAGTTACGAAAAAAAGAGACACAAACGATGAAAGCGAATTGTTTGAGACAGAGATAAGAAACAGATTTACTTCGGGCATTTTGTGGTTGACCTTCGTAAGAACGAGATCTAGTGCCGATACTGCTTCCATAGACGTCAATCCAGGAACTGGAGTAGCACAAATACTCGTAATCTGTGGACGATCTGAAATAGGAATAGATACTTCAAAAGTTCGTAAGCATCTCTTAAGATTCAAAACATCTTTGCATCTTGTGTAGTTGCAGCCACAGTTTTTAAGTACCAGCTCCACCAAACACAATGACATCAAGCAAGGCTGTTAGAAGCAAAGCCACGAAAATCTTCGACAAGCACTTGCAATCAATTTCATGGAATTCTTCGATACCAGCAAAAACTTCAATTTCTTTTCGCTTCATTAATTATGCTGTCTCCTGCAAATCGGGTTGTTCCTCATGCCCAGCGGCTCTTCGTGAGTTACGAACCTTTTTCATATACGGCTGTGCCATGAATTTCAGAACAGAAACCTGCACTATGGACTCGAAATTTCTTCAAACCCAATAATATTCCACAAGACCCCATAACTTCCATAACCTCCAGCCTTCTCTTCGGCCTCTACCAATGAATTTCCATCTTTCTTAACTTACAGATTCCAGTTATCATCGTGGCATGTGCCCTGCAGGACTAATCTAACCCATAATCCCCACTATGCAACCAAGGGCAGCTCTTGTTAGAAAAGAAAATAGCTAACGTCTCATGTGTGTCTAACCTTCTGTACGTTTGATTGGGGGCACATGAAAAGTCGTATGTTAAGCTAAAACTAGCCACTCATCTTCACAATATCTTCTCTATGAACAACACAAGCCCAACAGTCCGAATACCAACAGATTCTTTAAATCTAAAGCAATACAATTACATTTTCATACTACCTATATAAACCAGACGACAATTTGACTTAGCGCAGCCAGCCATTGTCCCCATGTCCTTGGACCAGTGTCCACCTGTAAATAAAACCCCCATACTGGATGAGATCGTGCGCACGCACGCCAAAAATCCCCTTTTCATGTCTTTTTTTCTCGCTTTTTGTTGTTATGTTAAAAAAAACCACTACTTCTTTGTTTGCGGCCTTGACTGGTGACCCCACAGATATTCAAGGTCTTGACATGCCCTAAAACGGTCATTCGAGATCATTGTCTTGTCTGCAGTACCTTGAGCTTACCAACGAAAGGCAAAAGAAGCAAAATAAAAAAATAATACATTTCCCAAACTAAGGAAAGTTTCTGCAAGGCTATGCAGCGCGTGCCTTTTGTAAAATTAGTTTGAAGTCGGCATGAAAACCGCCATACCCATAAGAGTCCGATGCTTGCTTACTACTCCCAAAGTAAGTACTGATAAAACCCAAGAGGCCCCTGCTTACTTAGCCCCAAACCGCCGCATCTGTGGACTTGGTGGTATTGCCCCAAATATTCGACGAGTTTGATGAGAAGTTCGAGCCCAAAATGCTGTTGGATGAATTGAAGAGTGTCAGCTGGAAGAGTGTCCCCGACGAGTCAGCAAATGGATCAAATGTGGTAAATGACCCGAGTTTGGCGTCAGAAAACGGCGGCGATGTCACCTTGCCAAAAACCCTGTCTTCGGAAAAAACTTCGGGGATTTGCGGGACGTTTGACACCGGGTGAATCGCCGAAGCTGGGGTTACTGGGGTGATGGGAGAAACGTGAGATGGACCCATCCGATCTGCCACCAACCCCGAAGTTTTCAAGTTTCTCACACCGCTGACACCGCTGACGCCGTTTAGGGCACCAGGACTAATAACAGGTCCGGCCCCACTTCCATAACCCATATTGGCCCGATAGTTGTAGTAGTCATGCTGATTGGAGGAGTACCCGTACTTGTTGTAGTGATTTGCGGGCAACAGCACCGACGGACTTTGATGAGTGGCCATTTGCCCGGTTACCGGCCGGTTACGCCGCGGAAAGTACGATGAAGGCTGGTTCTGGACCTCGATCCATGTCTTGTCGATGGTTTCGAGTTGGCTCACAAACGGCTCAGACACAAGCTGCCGGGCAGGATAAGACATGAAGGAAAGGGGAATATGCCTAGGAGAGGAGTTGGAAAGGATTAGGGAAAATACCGGAAAATATGAATATTAACAGGTTTGTGAAAAGCGTTGAGATTAGAGGAAGAAGGACTCACCCGCGAATGAAAGCGACGAAAAGTGGTGGTTAGCTTGGGGGGGGTGCTGGGAGACCTGCAGATAAACTAGAATAGCGGTGCACGGGTGTACTTGCGTCTGCATGCATACATCTACGTGCATGGGATAACGTTTTTAAATGAGCTGTCGTTTCTTATTCTGGATTACGTGCAGGACGCATACAAAAATTGTGATTGTTCACCAGTGACGTTTGAAATAAAATTAGAAGATTTTGAATTTTAAAATGTTACTTTTTACTGGAAAGTATGCGGTTGTTGATGCTTTGGAATAGACACCTGTTCATGGAAAAGGTCAGGTATGAAGAGGAGTGTTGGATGTACAGGAACGTGCAATACTGCTCTAATATCCAGCTAGACTTCTATTGTTTCCAATTAAAGAATTTTTTAAAAGTAAAGTCGAATTTTATGGCTTTCCATTTTTTTTAATCGTTGGTCGTTCATTCTCAGTATCTGTTCATGTTCCTTCTCGTAAAGCGTTCGATTCATTAATTGCTTGCTTACCAGTTATTCTTCCACTAATCTTAATTCACAAATTGGAAGTGAGAAATTAGTTGCAAGAATAATGAAACCTGATTCATCACACTTCTACAGTTTAATCCGCGATGCTGCACCTTTTTCCAGTGTACTACCAAGTTCTCAATCTGGAGCTGTAAACTTAGTGGATGATCTATCGCTTTACAGGGGGCTTTTTCTGCTTGATTTCTTCATCCTTCAGTGCGTGCAATTTGACGTCTGTCGGAATATCTTGTCTGTTTGCTTGATGACCCATAGACCAATCATAGCCTCTAGCATAGGCGAAAATGCTGCCGGTACGATTGAATGCAGTGGCTGTAATTGGGGCGTTGACGTTAGGAAAGTTCTTTAAGCGCTGTCTAGCATCCTTGTCCCAAAAGGAAAAAGTTCCATCGGAGCCGGCGGTAGAGAAGGTTCCATGGACTGGATGGAATGATATGCTATTAAGAGGGTAGAGCAAACTTTCTTGAGAAGAGGATGGGTTGGTTCGGGTTGAGTTTAGCGGCGTGACGGTTTTACGATGGCATCTGAACGAGAAGCCCTTCTTTTGTTGTTCAATCTCATCAACGTATTGAATTGCACAGCGAGCTTCAATGGATCCAATAGCGTAGCCATCTCCAGAGGGGTAGCACGCAATTGTCCTCGTTTGGTACTTCAAAGGAGACATTGCCGACTTGTAAATTTGCTGGGGATTCGTCAAGTCGATGATTGCTATGTTTCTTTCAGCACAGCCCACCACTAATAGCTTCTGAGCCGCATCCATGCAATAAACTTTATCTGGGAGTTGAATTACAGAGATGGGTTGCGGGCTTCTCATGTCCCAGTATTTCAAAGTCTTATCCCACGAGCCGCTAACTACAACCTCGGTGTTGGTAGGTCCACATTGCACCGAGCGGACCGAACGAACGGGAGCATCATGCATTCCTATCTGTTGCGATTGTTGCGACGCCAAGTCAAAGAGCTTTACTTGTTTATCGGCTCCTCCACTACACATACGAGTGCCATCAATCAGCCATCTCGCGCTAAACACCGGACCATCATGTTCGAAAAGCGCACGGCCTTGGTTATTTCCTGTGTTTGGGTCAATGTCATAGATGCGCACTTTCTTGTCCCACGAGGCCACGGCCAAAAGGTCCTGTTGTGGAGAAAAAGCCAAGTCAGTGATGGTATCCTCTGGGCCATTGTTAATGGTGATGTCGTTGACCAATTCCTGGCCAGTGGCACTGCTTGTTTGTGTTGAAAGCAGTGAAGAAGCAGTTTGGAACGACATTGGTTGTTCTGATGCAATTAAGTTGACTGGTGAAGGATAAGACGACGGTTTGTTTTCACGATGAGTGCAGGTTTAAGAGAACAGAAGCAGTTGAGGGAGATAGGTGATAAATGTCGAGAAAAGGGGATTTTGGGAATGATATACTGGGTGATTGAATTTTTATGGTGTATCTTAAGGAGATGTTTGTGAATATATTTTAGATCTTGTATTTAGTAAAGTGCTTGGGTTGGGCACTTATATAGAGCAGATTTGGGATACCTGGTGATAGTCGGGAAGACATGAATCAATCTGAAAATGTTGTTCTTTCTGCGATTTCATGATGAACGTTTTATGTGTATTTCTTCTTTCTTTTTTAATAAGAATCAAAAGGCCAGCTCCTCTGTGATGTCAATTCACTACAATAATCTGGTCTTCACAGCATCTCGTGGTTCTCCTTTTTAAAAAAATACCTAGTCC
The DNA here is from genome assembly GCA_030563705.1 of Australozyma bambusicola. Classification (NCBI taxonomy): domain Eukaryota; kingdom Fungi; phylum Ascomycota; class Pichiomycetes; order Serinales; family Metschnikowiaceae; genus Australozyma; species Australozyma bambusicola. The sequence continues at coordinate 1,763 of JAJMJU010000005.1, read as the reverse complement.
GCATGATTTATCTTTCTTTTTAATTTAGAGATCCAAAATCAGATTTCTCTAAATCTACTGCAATTCCTTCTCTCTTATGTCGTGGCTGCAATTCACAGATATCAGTACCAACACTGGAACCCCAACGTCAACACACCAAAACAAATTTAACAAATTCCTCTCCAAATTCGGCTTTTCCTCTCCTTATCTCCAAATTTGGACCCTTCTGACCATACGCCCTTTTGTTTGTCCCCCACTTTCATATGCTATGCCGCGGCTGTCTATAACCTCCATATGGATCGGGATAACCACATTTCATGCTCAAAGGAACCCCTTCCGTTTTAGCTAAGTTTCTGTGGTTTCCTTCGATTTTCGCCCCCAGACATAATTTGCACAAAATGAAAAGTGAATACACAATCTTGGCGGACGGCAGCGCCATCCTGAAACCTGTGTTGGATGATCGTGCTTATCGATTTTTCAAGTTGAAGAACAACTTACATGTGTTGGCAATTCATGATCCTGCCACTGATAGATCCGGTGCATCTTTGGATGTACATGTTGGCTCGTTTGCTGACAAAAAGTACGGTGTCTCTGGGTTGGCTCACTTCTGTGAACACCTTCTCTTCATGGGAACAGCCAAGTACCCAGAAGAAAACGAGTACTCGAGCTATCTTTCAAAACACTCCGGCCACTCGAACGCTTACACCGCAGCAGAACATACAAACTACTACTTTGAGGTCGGATCCGATCATTTTGAAGGTGCATTAGATAGGTTTGCACAGTTCTTCATTTGTCCATTGTTCAGCACCAGCTGCAAGGATCGGGAGATCAGGGCTGTCGACTCTGAAAATAAAAAGAATCTCCAAAATGACCTTTGGCGCATGTATCAGCTTGATAAGCTGACAAGCAACCCTAACCATCCTTACAACGGATTCTCCACAGGTAACTTTGCAACTTTAAATGATGAACCGGTGAGCCGCGGCCTCAACGTCAGGAATATCTTGCTCCAGTTTTACAAAGAGCAATACTCCGCCAACATCATGAGTTTGGTGATTTTGGGTAAAGAGTCATTAGACGACCTTACAGAATGGGCCATCTCCAAGTTCTCCGACGTTCCTGATCATTCGCTCCAGCGCCCTTCGTACGGCGGTGAACTTATATACTCTCCAAACGAAATGGGAAAGCTTACCAAGGCAAAACCCATCATGGTCTCCAATAAGATTGAGTTCTCCTTCTTGATCCCAAGTGACATGGAAGAGCACTGGCGCTCAAAGCCTGCCCAGTACTACTCACATCTCTTAGGTCATGAAAGTAAAGGATCTCTATTGTATTATCTCAAAGGCTTAAACTGGGTGAATGAGCTCTCGGCAGGGAACATGAAGGTTTGTCAAGGTAGTTCTTTGTTTATGATTGAGCTCGAATTGACCCCAGAGGGACTTTCTAATTGGGAAGCCATAGTCGTTCATTTATTTGAATATTTAGAGATGGTGAAACTGCAAGAGCCTCATTTTTGGCTCTGGAAGGAAATCAGTGACATGTCGAAGATTGACTTCCGTTTCAGACAAAAGGCTGGCACCTCGTCTACAGTTTCCAAAATCAGTAACACTTTGTACAAGTTTACAGAAGACTCTCACATTCCTCCTGAAAATTTGTTAGATTACACGGTTCTCCGCGACTTTGATCCGGAAGAGATCAAAGCTTACGGATCTCATCTCGTAAGTTCAAATTTCCGAATGAGTCTCAATTCTCAAGAATTGGACTCACTTCCCGAAAAAGAGAAATGG